>JAESUZ010004944.1:0-600000 GCA_017311185.1 Proteles cristata cristata
AACACAGCTATGTCCGGTACTGTCAGAGAGTCAAGATCCCCTCACCCTAGATCCTCCGCCTTACCCTATTCTCCCTTCCGCGCCTCAGGCTCCGCCAGAAGGTGGGGCCGCTCCCCCACCAGATCCCCTGGGGGAGCCTAAAGAACGAGAGGCAGCAGTCTCATTGGAGTCCAGAGGGCGCAAAATGACGGCCTCAGACTCTACGAGAAATAAAACTAGTTGCAGAGGACCAGCTGACCGTACTCGTGGGCGGACTCAGCGGGAGCCAAGCTCCCGTCTACCCGACTCCACGGTCACTACCCCTGCGGGAAATAGGAGCCCCCCGACGACACGGGTAACCCCCGACTTCAGTACTGGCCTTTCTCTACTAGTGATCTCTATAATTGGAAAATTCAAAATGCTCGTTTCTCTGATAACCCTAAAGATCTTATAGCCCTTCTAGAGAGCATCATGTTTACTCATCAGCCCACCTGCGGTGATTGCCAGTAATTGTTACAGGTTCTGTTCATGTCGGAAGCCGCGCCGGCTCTGACAGGTCCAGGAGTCCCTGAAGGATAGACGGTGTCAGCAAAAGAGAATGAGAGAGCCCTAAGATTCTTTCTGATCACCAGGCAGGCATGTCTGTCCTGTCGGTTTTGGTGTCTTTATTTTAAGGTTCAACGATAATATAACATTAAAAGACAAAATTTTTACAAGGGCTAATTATTTATAAAATGTATCTTAGGCTTATTCCTAAATTGCTTGAGTGAGCCTTTTCCTTGATGCTAATAGTGCAAGCACCATGGGGGCCATAAGTATGTCAGTCTTTGCGCCTGGGTTATGTTTTAGTTGCTCTTGTCTGTCCTCATCCCAGCTGCCAGTAGAAGGGAAAATGTTTATGGAATATGGGCCTTGAGGAAAAGGCTGCTATGCTTCAGCAATTAGCAAAAATAAATATAGTAACTTATGTTCTGCCCTTATCTGTACCTTAACTTTGGATTAGGCTCTTTGTCTCGGGGCCAGACTCAATTGTAACTCTTGTGTTCTTAACCCCCTTTATTGTCTAAGTCTTAGGTCTGCAAGGCCCATAGGAAGAGCCTTTTGACGATTGCCCACGGAGCTTTCGTCTAAAGTCTCTTTTATAAAGACAGGAATATACTTTTCCTTATGAGGTATCTGTGTTCAGTCTGTGTTCAGAATATGGGTCTAATGTAAAATGTTGTGAGACCTGGTCAATGCCAGTAGGCTTATTTCCAGCACGAGCCAGTAGTACAGTAGTAGCAGAGGGAGATACCGGTTTTTATTTCTCATGGCTGAAGCTGTGCAGACACTGACATCTCCTTGCTGTGACTGCCGTCCGGGGAGGCCGGTGCGGCTCCCGGCATGTTCAGTACTGAGAAATAAAAAAAATCCAGTCTGAACCCAGAAAATTGGTTCCTGGGCCCACTGGAGTTCCCACTACTGACCAGGCTCAAAATGACGCTGGGTTTCCCCTGGCATGGCCAGATTGGAACTACAACTTGGCTGAAGGTAAGGAGAGTCTCTTAGTCTACCGCCAGACTCTGTTGGCAGGTCTCAAGGCTGCGGCTCGCAAGCCTACATTGTCAGTCAGGGACCAGAGGAAAGCCCCACAGCGTTCCTTAAAAGAATAATAGAGACATTCCGCCAGTGCACCCCTATAGATCCAGAGGCCCCAGCAAAACTTAGCTGCGGTGGCCATGGCTTTTGTCAGTCTGCTCCCAACAATTAAAAAAAAAACTTCAGAAACTAAAACGTCTAGAAAAAAGAGCCTCCAAGATCTAGTGGTCGTGGCAGAGAGGGTACACAGCAGCAGGGACAGTGCAGAGGACAAGCAGATAAGGGCTAAAAAGAGACAAAACCAGGGTCTAGCCAAGATACTACTCGCGGGAACTGCGGAACCGGAGGACCGGAAAAGACGCCTCAGACAGTTGGCTCCAAAAAAAGAAAATAAGGAGAACTCCCAGCGGCTCGAGGGGCGCCCCCAATTAAGCAAAAATCAATGCGCCTACGGCAAAAAAAAAAAAAAACATTGGGCCAAAGAATGCCCCAAGAATAAATCTAAAACTCTCATCCTAGTAATGGGAAATGACAGTGACTAGGGGAAACGGGGTTCGGCACCCCTCCCCAAACCCAGGTTAACCCTAAAAGTAAAAGGGCGATCCACTGAGTTCCTAATGGACACTGGGCTCAACATTCTGAGGAGCGCGCAGTAGGGACATCAGGGCATGAGGGCCATGGCACCGGCCCCGAGCCGACCGCCTGCACCCCCATGGCTCCCACATCCCCGGAGCCATACGCCCAGCCCCAGCCCGGGCAAGGTCTCTGGGGGCGTCCCTGCCCAACCCATGGCCTCCGCAAGGCGCACTCACCCATCACCGACCACCACGCACTTAAAGGCTTGCCTAAAACGCTGCTGACACCAGATGCGGGATTTGACCTAGACTCTAGCAGCTTGTTAAGCTCCTCGTCATTGCTGATGGCTAGCTCTGGGATCTCCACGGTAAAGTAATGGCCCTTAATAAGGAAAAACATCTACCAAGGAGCTGAGGAACCACCGCCCGCCGAGCACTCCCAACCAAACGTGAGACTGCCCAGATCATGGAAAAAAAATTCCTGAAAGACATCTTCATAAGGTATGGCTTTCCTCAGATGATAGGGTCAGACAACGGACCTGTATTTGTGTCCAAAGTAAGCCAGAATTTAGCCACGGCCCTGGGGATTAATTGAAAATTACACTGTGCATACAGACCCCAGAGTTCAGGACAGATAAAAAAAATAAATAAATAGAACTCTAAAAGAGACCTTAATTAAATTGACTTGGAGACTGGCGGAGACTGGATAGCTCTCCTCCCCTTTGCACTCAATAGAGTATGCAACTCCCACTACCAGATAGGGTTAACTCCTTTTGAAAACATGTCTGGCCTGAATTGCATGACTTCTATCAAAATAAAATACATAGGTACTAAACATAGGTTTGAGTTTTCAGCTTCCTATTGCAGAAAAAGTAAGACTATTTAGACCTTTTAAAAAAGTGATTTAAAAATTCTAGTGTAAACACCTCTCAATTGGTTACTAGATCCTCAATTGGAGACTAAGGTTTCCCAAGTTAAAATTCTGCTAAGTGTACTTAAGACTGATGGAAAGCAACCCTGTATATAGAAAACTGAGAGATCCAAAAAAAAGATATAAGAAATGGAAATACATTTTTGTTGAGGGTAAAAAAAAGTAATTTTATCCTAAATAAGACTCGTTGCTTAGAGAAAAAATGGCTTTGGGACAAAGTTTAAAGGCAAAGAAAAGATATAAAAAGTCTGTGAAGGGAAATCTTTGAAAAAAAATTTTATATGTGCTCAGGATAGACTAGTTAAAATAAATGAAATTTAAAAAGTACACTGGTATATGGTTAAAAATCTGCTTTTCTCTCTGGTCAAAAAAAAAAACAACAACAAAGTTTTCTTTAATTGTAATTCTGCTCTTGATAAGACAATGTAAACAAAAGTTTTCTCCTTTTTCTGCCAAGAAAACCGAAGCCTTAGGTTTCATCTTTATCAGGTCTTTGATTGCATAGTTAAATCTTCTCAATGTTAAAGGAGCTACCCCAACCAATGTTGGTTTCTAATTGGTTGGTTTCTAATTGGTTGGTTTCTATATTATGTTATACATTCGCCTTTAATATCTATTATTGCCACTTTGGTTAAATAGAAAAAGCTTTAAGATTTGTAATGATCTGTAATCCTATTTAGGATACGTTTATAGCTTCCTAAGGTTTTAACAAACTTCCCAGGATTTAAACAGTAAAAGGGGTCTTTTGGCCAATTAGGCCCTTTTATCTAAATGCTAGGTTACTTGGAGAAACACTATATACAACAGTAAACCTTAGGTTATATTGCATGGGTAAGTTTTATAACTGCCCAAATATATGTAAATCCTAAAGTTTTAATGTTTTGTTATAGAGTTATTATATGTCACAAAAATAACTAAATTTCTATGACAATTGCATCATACTGAAATCTTTAACAATATATGTCCATCTAAAATTTAGATTTTGTCATTTAACTAGATTGCTTGCCTTCATGCAAGAATGTCTGGGGACAATACACCCCATAATACTTAGGTTGCAGTATCGCCACCCTAATGATTGGGACCCGACCGAAGACCCACGATTGGGCCTTCAAATACACAAGAGAAGGGGGGAATGAAGAGCCAAAAATTAAGTCGTCCATTAAGAGAAACCTCGGGCTGCACGTAGCCCCAGTCCTAGATAAACTAAACCTAAAACTTAACCAGCTTTTCCGCTTCTGAACAAATGCCTGCGCTACGGGAAGCCATTACCTAACCAGCTCTTTCTGCTTCTGTAACAATGCTTAAGGCTTGCTTTCCCGCCACCGGATTGCCCAAGCGACTAGCTTCATGTTCCCCTTGTCATCCCATCACCCCACCTTGGTGGAAGCCAATCCGAAAAGGCCAGCGGATGCCCCCCACCTTGCTGAGGGAAGGGCCTGGAGAGAGAGATGTTAATCTGTTAGTCGCCAAACAAGACTTTAGACTCGCTCTCTGATAGGCTGAATTCAAAGGTATCCCAAATATTGTAATTAGATCCCGCCAAAAACCTGATGGCGGGAACCAATCAGATACAGTATATGTTCACATTTTAATGTTAACCAATGGCAAACTTGTAACCATGGAAATCTCCTGACCCTCCCCATGACTTGTTTACTTTTGTCTATAAAAAGGCTGCAAAGGCTTTGTTCAGGGCCTCTTAGCGTCACCAGCAACGAGTGCGCGGAGGTCCAGGTTTGAACCTGCAAATAAACAACCCTCGCCGCTTGGCTTTGACTCTGGTCTCTGGTGGTTTGATTTTGGGGGTCTTCCGATCTCTGGCGTTTCATCACATGTTAAAATGTTGAATCTCAGGGCCCATTCCAGACTTCCTGACACAGAGTCAGCATTGTAACAAGACCCCGATAGAATATTATGCAGATTAAAACTTGAAATGTCCAATTAAATTTCTTTAACATTGATTATTTAAGAGACAGAGAGAGACACAGTGTGCGTGGGGGAAGGGGACATAAACGGGGAGACACAGAATCCAAAGCAGGCTGTCAGCACAGAGCCTAATGCAGGGCCCAAACTCACACACAAATCAGGAGATCATGACCTGAGCCTAAGTCGGACGCTTAACCAACAGAGCCACCCAGGCGCCCCGGAAATGCACAACCCTGACTTCTCCCAGATGAGAAGAGTAGAGTATGTTGTGTGCATGATACAAGGAGCACTCAGTACAACAGGAATACATGTGTGTGTTGCGTCTTACACTCCCGCCGTACCCACCTAGGGTGACCTGCCTCTTTCCTTGGTCCCTCCTGGTGAGAGAGAGAGAGACAGGGCCTAGAGATGCAGGGAGGAGAGAATTACAAAGTTCAGGGCTAAGACTCTTCGGGAGCCGAAGCACAGGTCTCCTGGGTCAAGCCTCTTCTCTTTTGCAACGTGTCGGTCAACAGCAACCACGTACAGCAGAGTATTTGCGATCTTGCCAGGCCGTGCATCTGCTGTGTGCTCCATCCTGGGTCGGGAGTACAGCTGGCGCCAGAGAAAACTTCCTCATCCCTGGCCTGGTGTCTGAGTGATGCCCTTCTGGAGAGAACGTGCAGTCCCTGCGGCTTTCCGCCTGGGATCGGAACTGCTTTCAGTTCCTTGCCGCTCCATGCCTTTCCCTCAGGACATTCTCACAGTGCCTCCGGCTTCTTGTTCTCCAACACCCTGGCCCTCTGTGCAGGGGGCTCCTTTCCGATATCACCTGGGAACCTCCCCAGTTGGCAAACCAACACCTGATGTGTCCTCTCTTTCCATTGGCACCTGAATGTCTACACTAGTGATCAGGGCTGTGAGAAGATGGAAGGACCTCAAGTGTGTAAAAACCACTCAGTTCAGCTCCCATCACGGACCAACTGCTAGCAGGAAGAAGGATGTTGTCACCATTTTATAAACAGATGTGCTAATGTTCCTCATAGTGTTTAGGTATAGTATGGGGGAAAAATCAAGTATTAAATGTATGTTTTTTTAAATATTTATTTACTGAGGGGGAGAGGGAGGGGGAAGGGGAGAGAGAGGTGGGTGGCTGGGAGTGGGAGGGAGGGGGGCATGTGAGCGAGCACTCACACACAAACAGGGAAGGGGCAGAGAGAGGAGATACACAATCTGATTCAGGATCAAGGCTCTGAGCTGCCACCACAGAGCCTGACATGGGGCTTGAATCCACAAACTGCAAGATCATGACCTGAACTGAGGTCAGACGCTCAACTGACTGAGCCACCCAGGCACCTCTTAAATGGGTTTTAAATAGTTACATGTATTAAAGAACTTCCCAAAGTCAACACCCAAAAAACAAATGATCCACTGAAGAAATGGGCTTGAAGACATGAATAGACACTTTTCCAAAGACATCCAGATACCTAACAGACACATGAAAAGATACTCAATGTCACTCATCATCAGGGAAATAAAAATCAAAGCCACAATGAAATACCACCTCACAGCAACAAGAATGGCTTAAATTAACAACTCAGGAAATAAAAGATGTTGGCAAGGATGTGGGGAAAGGGGTACCCTTTTGCACTGTTGGTAGAAGTGCAAATTGGTGCGGTCACTCTGGAAAACACTGTGGACGTTCCTCGAAAAATTAAAAATAGAACTCCCCTACAACCCAGCAATGGCACTACAGAGAATTTACCCAAAGGGATACAAAAATGCTGATTCAATGGCAGACATGCTGCCCAATGTTTATAACAGCACTATCAACAATAGCCAAGGTATGGAAAGCGCCCAAATGTCCATCAGCTAACATATGGATAAAGAAGATGTGAGATGTATATATACAAAATGGAATACTACTTGGTGATGAAAAAGAATGAAATCTGGCCATTTGCAACAACGTGGATGGAACTAGAATGTATTATGCTAAGCAAAAACAGAAAGACAAGTATCAAGTGATTTCAGTCATATGTGGAATTTGAGAAACTCACCAGATGAACAAAGAGGATGGGAAGGAAAAAATAACACAAACCCAGAGAGGGAGACAAACCACAATAGACTCTTAAACACAGAAAACAAACTGAGGCTTGCTGGATGGGGGATGGGTGGAAGAATGGGTTATATGGGTGACAGGCATTAAGGAGGGCACACTTTGCGTGATGAGCCATTGGTGTCTGATGTTAGAAATGAATCCCTGGGTTCTACTCCTGAAGCTAAGACTACAGTG
Source organism: Proteles cristata cristata (assembly GCA_017311185.1). Lineage (NCBI taxonomy): Eukaryota > Metazoa > Chordata > Mammalia > Carnivora > Hyaenidae > Proteles > Proteles cristata. Next base: position 7,259 of record JAESUZ010004944.1, read on the forward strand.
TATGAGAACTAACTTGAATGTAAATCAAGAAAAAAAAAAAAGGAAAATGAAACCACTTGTTTTCATTAATCTAATTTTTTTTTTTTTAAGTTTAAGCATCTGTGGATTTAGGAAGATCCACAAGGTTTTGGCAGCAGAGGTGAAGGATAGATTCTTAAAATGGAAAAAAACAGATGTAGAAATAAAAATTTTAAAAGTAAAGAAAAGGGGGACAAAGGCCTTCTTTCAAACGTATTCACTCCCACGTTGGTCCAATTAACCAGCTGGGTAATAGTGGGAAAGAGTGTCTAATGCTGGAAATTGCACCAAAACACAAAATGCATCCCAGGTGGGTCTCTGCGTCGGGATTTCCCCATGAGTGTTTCTTAGTACTTATCTCTAGGTCACCTGCCTCAAACACCCCCAGGCCACTGACACTCATCACCAGTTCCCGGATCAACACACTGAGGATTTCCTTTGTGGGCCCTGAGATTCCCGTTTATCAGAGCATCATTGGTGATAGACTCACATTCCCAGCTGCCTGCAGCTTCCTCTAACGTGCCCAGCAGGCCCGGGGCACAGGAGCCTGGGGACTCACTGAGACTCGGAAGCTTAAGCCTGTATCATGTGGTTATTCTGCAGCTCCTGATGGGCATCCTGGGAGTGTGATTGTGGTTTCCAGGAAACCCCATTGCAGCAACCTGGGTAGCCCCAAGTTGAGGAACCAGTGCTGATGTAGAGTCTTTTCTTCTCCCCTGTCTCCTCATGGGTTTGATGCCCTGGACGAGGGGGTGGCCCGGACCATCCTATCACATTGCCTCCTAGGGTAAGAGTGCTAGAAGACACAGAGGCTCTTCTGAGACACAGTCTCACAGGGAAAAGGGGGACATCTGGGTTGCTCCCCCCCAGGGAAGTCCCACTCTGCCGAGAATGTGAAAGTTGAAAGCACATGGCGCCCCTGATGTCCAGGGGTTTCACATGGAGCCCAGAGGCCATTCAGGAGGTGGGTCTTATACCCGTCTTCACCCGGTGGAGCCATGAACTTTGAACGGGGCCAACCCGCAAACATCTCCGGGACTGTGTGCGAACGGGCCTTCGAGTTCCTACGGGAGCTGACTTGTGCTTAGTGGGAGCTTTAGCAACCGGTTATGATCCGTCAGAACTGGATTTTTGCCGCCAACACCAATCAGATTCTCTGAAAGCTACATATCCGTGCATTCCCTTCTGTGATTTTTATTGAAACTTTTTGCATCTATTTATTTTTGAGAAATAGAGCGTGAGCAGCGGAGGGGCAGAGAACCAGGGAGACACAGAATCTGAAGCAGGCTCCGAACTCCGAGCTGTCAGACCAGAGCCCACAAGGGGCTTGAACTCCCAAACCTTGAGATCATGACGGGAGCCAAAGTCGGATGACCGAGCCACCCAGGCGCCCCCTTTTGTCTTTGAAAGTCCCTGACTTCTGCTCCCTCAGGAGACACTATGTGGGTTGCCACCCAATTTGTTGGCAAACAATTTGCAATTCTTTGATCCTAGATAAACGCTTTGGCTTAACTATTGCCTCCTGGCAATTTTAGGTTGACAAGAGCTATTTGCTCTTCTTGATTCAGAACAGAATTTCCCCAAAATTCAAAGAGAAAACAGGTACACGACATATTATCTTTGCCCTCTCCCTCCAGCTTCCTGACCTTAGCCGCATGTTACAAATAACCATAGGGGGTTTGCAGCCAACATCCACGCATAGAAGGAAACAGTTTCTACCTCCTGCGACTCTGTTACTGTCACACAGAGCACTTCACCTGTGATACTTGCAGGCCTCACGAACGGGTGGTTTCCCCAGGCCCACAAGCCAGCCTCCGACACCAGCTGGGGGTCCCCAGAATTCAGCTCAATTCTGCACCGTCTACCCGAGACAGCATCAGGTCCCAGGGTGAGGGCTCAGTCCCAAGGACCCCCCTCCCTCCCCCCACGCACTTCCAACGCCCGTTGTCACCGGGGCTTCTGAGTGACAGTCTACAGACCAGAGGTTCCAACAACCGCTCCTCGGGTCTGATTAACTTGCTGGAGCAGCTCACGGAGCTCAGGGAAACACTTACATTTTCACTCTAGTAAAGAGCTGGGGTGCGCTGCCCTCCTGGTACGGATGTGCTCGCCAGCCTGGAAGCCCTCCGAATGCCCGTCTTTGGGGTTTTATGGAGGCTTCCTCAGGTGGGCAAGACGGAAATTAACCCACTTCCAGCCCCGCCCCGCTCTGGAGGAGGGGACGGGGGTGGGGCCGAAGGAAGGTGGCCGCTGGCTCTTTCTGGAGACCAGCCCCATCCAGGAGCCCACCCAGAGTCCCCTGATTAGTGCAGGTGATGCTCCTAATGCTCTTATCACTTGGAGGGATATTCCAGGGATTTTAGGAGCCCTGTGTCAGGAACCGGGGACAGAGACCTACATATATACATAGTTTTTTAAGTTTGTTTATTTATTTGAAGAGATAATGAGAGAGTGTGGGTGAGTGGGGGAGGGCCAGAGAGAGAGGGAGGGAGAGAGTCCCAAGCAGGAACAGCGTTGTCAGTGCAAAGCCCAACTTGGGGCTCTGAGGCACGAACTAGGGATCCTGACCTGAGCCGGAATCAAGAGGGGGACACATAACTGAGCCCCCCAGGGACCCCTAAATGTGTTTTCTATCATCTCATGCCACGGTTCAAATCCAACCCAGCAAATGAACATCCCCAGGGGTAGGAGCCAGTCACTCTGGTAGTTAAAACTTCCCAGGTGATTTGAATATGCAGATAAAGAACCAGTCCATTTTCCCACTTTCACCTGAATTTGAAACACCTGAAGTGTTACTTTGCCACTCAGATCCCGGCTCAGTAGGGTTGGCTTGTGCCTGAGCATTTGCGTTTTGTACAAGTTACAGGCCCTTGGATTAGACTGTATGCACCAAGGTCCCCTTTACTCACGTAAAGTTGGATGAAGAAAAAGAAATGGACCTGAGTTGAGAAGGAAAAATAAGAAAGCTGTAATACATGTTCCATGTCAGAGAATTTTATTCATATTGAAAGAAAATAGTCAAACATAAAGTTGCAACCATTTGTAATAACAAAATGTACAAGGTTAAAAGAATATTCCCCTTTCCCCAAGGCAACGAGAATTTCCACTGAAAACCCCCTCAAGGTCAAAGCCTCAATTCCCAGGAGAGGGCACTGCTCCGAGGGGTCACTCTTCTCCCCCATCACAGAGAGGCTTTTTCCCCAGTCTCCCAAATAGTAGTCGTGTAGCCACCCACCCAGGTGAACTTCATAGCTCTTTCCTGATGTTTGGGTGTAACATGACATCTCCATGTGGACTTTCTTTCTTAAAATATCTGATTTGGAAGGACTACTCATGACAATTTCATACGCTCTGTTCCCAATACGACTTCAATGTATAAAATGTAAAGGCGGCATCTGTTCGCTGATCCCCAGTGTCACCTGGGGCCCCAGCAGGTGCAAGACACTGGCCACAGTTAGTCAATCACCTCAGCAGGGGAAGAGACCAGAAGGTCCTCTCACTGGGATACTGGGAGCCTCTCTCTCTGACGCCTCTGAGATGGGAGGGCTCTGATCAGCGTGTGTAGACTTCGGTGGAAGGAGATGGGAACAGTGGATAACGTGGGGCTTCGTCCGCCCTGTCCCATGTCATGTCCCATCGTCACCCCCGCTGGCCTGGAACAGCTTGGCTGGTGGGGGTGAGGGGACAGCACAGGTCTGAACGGGGCTCGAGTCAGGTGGAGCCTGGAGGTCAAGGCTGGGCATCGGGACTGGTATCTTCCCGGGCACCTGGGGTATCTGTTTGGACTCTGGGGGGAAGCTGAGACCAGGACAGTCCCCAGAGCAGATGACTGAGACCCAGCTGGGGGTTAGTAGAAGCTGAATCTTGCTTTCTTTGGAGGCTTATGGCACGTCGGCATGGGGGCCTGGGGAGACCTCTTCCCCTGGGCCCGGACGCTGACTTTGCAGCTCTGGCCGCGTGTTCCCGGGACAGGCTGTGGGCGGGGCTCTGAGTCCGCACCAGGCTGCCTGGCTTGTGCCTGGGGGTGACGCACAGGACCTGGGGCCAGTGTCTTCCTGGCTGGCGGGGGAACATCTCGGGAGGAGAGCTCAGGCCAGCCGGCCGTCGACTGGGGGCCGAGAGGCCGGTCCCGGCGGGAGCTCTTTGGATCCTCGTAGGGCAAGTCGGTCCCGCGTCCTCCGGCTGGTTCAGAAGCACGCACCTCAGGGGCTCGAATGAGGGGCCGTGGAGGGCAGGACGACCGCGTGTCAGCTGTCCTGACAGGGCCCCCGACAGATGGCTTCGTATTGGTTTGGACGGGCAACGGCCTGGTGGGGCGCTGTGGGAGAAGAAACCTCGTATTAGACACCTCAGGAGTCAGGACGCGTTAGGATTCTCTCCACAACCAAAAAAGCAGCTAACCAATTTCTATTAAATTTTTTTTATGTTTATTCATTTTTGAGAGAGAGAGAGAGACCGAGCACAAGTGGAGGAAAGGCAAAGAGACAGAAGGAAACACAGAATTGGAAGCAGGCTCCAGGCTCTGAGCTGTCAGCACAGAGCCCGATGCAGGGCTCGAACCCAGGAACTGTGAGATCATAGCCGGAGCTGAAGGCAGACACCTAACCAGCTGAGGCTTGGAATTCTCTGTCTCTCTCTCTTTGCCCCTTCCCCACTCGTGCTCACTCTCAAAAGTAGTTAATTAATTAATTTAAAAGTTTGAATGCAATTATTAAAAATATAAAAACAAAAAACAAAGAAAGAAAAAAGACCTCGTCTTGGTATAGGATCACGGAAGACATCCTGTACAACTTCACCTGTGCACAGAAATGCCCCCCGCCAGCGTCTGCTGGCTGACTTGCACAAAGTAGAAAAAGAAATACATATTTAAATGAAGAAACTGGGGTTTGAAAAGTATGTAGGACGCCTGTGCGGCTGCTACAGCGCAGCCCGGGAGTGAACACGACCCTGCACAGCTGAGCAAATCGCAGATGGAGACCCAGAGCAGAGAAGCAGGATCAGGACTCACCCTCAGGTGCGCACCCCAGTCCTCGGGCTCACTCCACGCGCCCTGCGGCTTCTGCTGGGGTCTCCCGGGGGGTCTCTGGGCCGGAGCTTTCTTTTTCTGCTCTTCCTGCCTGCAGAACAAATCACGGGAACTGTCTGGATGCCCTGGATCTTCCAGGCGACAGCACCGACTGGGCACCAGGAACACTGGTGGAGCCTTGTTTAGAGGAGAGGGAGGCCCCGAAGCCCCTGTGGACGTTGCAAAGGCAGCTCCTTCCCTGACCTCAGAGCGGCCCCCGCTTCCAGGAAGCATCGCCTTCCCGCCGTGGCTTCAGCATTTCATACTCTCACGTAGACCCACCCGAGCCTCTGCCGCGTGCGACACCCCAGCATGCACATTCCTGGTCCGACCCCTTAGAAACCCCTAGGACCCGAGTGAGCTCTGCTGTCAACCCGGGCACTGCTTGTCTCCTTCCCTGCAGGTCCCCTGCCCTGCCTGACCCAGCCACGCAGGGAGAGCAGAGGGAGGGGCTCCCTGTCCTCGGGGCTCCGTTGGCCCAATCATGCTGGCCCTGCCATTCCTCACCTCTGTCCGGGTGCCTTCCCGCTGTCAGTCTTGAAGGACCCTGGGGTCTGGAAGTCCTGAGGCCTCCTGGGTTCCAGGTTCTCATGCTTATTGGAGCCCAAGGGCTGGGGGGCAAGGGCCCCATCCCAGCACTTCATGGGGCACCTTTTGCTGCTGGCCAGGTGCCCAAAGGCTCCGCAGTTCTTGCACTTCACCTGTGCACGGAGGGAGAGGGTACTCGGTGAGCCCGCAGAAATGAGGGTCGAATGAAAGGTTCACATAAGCGCAGATACTTGGAGTTGGAGACCGGCTTAGTCGGGGGAGGACACAGACCCAGGGCCCGTGGCCAGGAAACCCAAGAGGTTACGGTCCTGCCCAGGGCCCATGTCACAGAAAGTGATCGGAGAGGAAGGAACTTCATGTCTAAAGGTGATGACTATGAACTGGATTTGAGTGCTGCACGGACACCAAGCCGAACGTGACGCTAAACAGGGAATGAGTTTGCTCCTCAGAGGATCCGCAGGGGCCACTCTGCCAGCTGAGGCCACCACACACCCCGCCAGCCCTGATGACTAAGAACCTCTGAGTTACAGACACACAGGTTTGTTTAAACCTACTCTTTGGGGTCCATGCACATCCTCTGGTTCTGGAAACATCCAAGCCTTCACTTACCTTGATATTCTCCTCTCCTCGTGGGGGATTCACCTGCTCCACTGGTCCTTTCTGTAGCTTCTGCCAGTTCTGAACCACGGGGAGTCTGGGGGGCCGCTGGTGTACGTAATGATGTGCCATCTGCCTCGTGTCCGTGGGTCTCTGGTCCTTCTCCCTCAGGACCTGATTGTTGGATTTCCTACTCACAAGCAAAGGAAAAAAAAAAAAGAGTAGACACAGAGACAGAAGTCCCTCATAGCCTTACCTCTGTGCATGGAATGGGTGGGAGACTCACTGATCACGGAATGACACCCACAGTGATGCGGTCTTCTCCTGCACTGAGGTCCCATTCTGTGCCGTTTTATGATCTGTTTTCCATCGTTACCTACTCCCAGAATAGGACACTGCCTCAGAAAAGGCCACTTGGTATAAACATGGTACAATGCGACTGGCAACCATGAAGGTCTGTGCAGTCCCACCTGAAAACCTCTGTCACTCAGGCCTGTGTTCTGGGTTTTTGTCCAGCTGCGTCCTCCAAGCTTAAAGCATCTACCCCTAGTTATCAAAACCAATAAGCAGGCCAACACTAATCGATTTTTCCCCTACGTATTTCCAGAAAACATCTTCCTGAGTGAACCTGCGATTTCCCCTGATGGAGGCTTGTGGAGGTTTGATGTGACACTAATGAACACCCATGAAATGTCATATGTGACTGAACTACATGCCACTTCTCAACAGAGACGTGCCCAGAGCCGCACGGGAACACGCGACCTGACGATGCCTGTGCAAGCACACATCCACGTGCAAATTCACGCTAGACAGCTCACGAAGAAAAACCTGTGTGACAGTGAGGGACAGTCAGAAGCCCCTCCCCCATGTCTGAGCAGAAGTCTACAGCCCACACCTGTGCCCCGGAGGGACTCCCCCAGGCTCTACCCCCATTACCCCTGACAGTTGCCCCACCTCTTCTCTTGCTCTTTGTGTCCTTGGGAGGCCGTGAGCCGGCCCGCTGAAGGCTGACATTTCTTATTCGAGACACAGCGGGCACTTGGGTCCTCTCCTGGCATCAGTGGGAACCGTAGCAGAACCTCCACGGCGGCATCAACGACCCATTTCTCTGTCATTAAGTCAATCTGACAGTGAGAAAAGAGAATCAAGATACAATCAGAAGTCTGCACGGAGGCGGAAGCCTTGAGATATTAGAAGATAATAAACCAACTCCTGATTCTGTGAGTTCTTTAATGCAATGCTACTCAGAGAGAAAAGGCTCTTTCCTCCACTTAAACAGTGAGTTTGCCCATGACCTCCACACAGGGAAGCCGTGTGCTTAGGGAATGCTAGCGGTCCCCAGGAAGAAACTGATGGCCTGTACCCTGCCCTCTGATCACTACACATCCTGTCATTGGCCAGCCAGCAAATATCCACGTTGGTAATCAAGGGTCATGGTCATGGTCACGGGAGGGGAAGCTGCCACCGCCTTCCTCCACGTGTCACCTACCAACCTGTCCCACACTTACATCTCTCTGCGGAATTCCAAGCTGCTTTAAGAATTCTTTCCCCTGTTCCACGGAAAGCTTCTTGGGGTCCATCAGGGTTGGTCAGTCCCAGGGACTCAGTTGCCCTGTGCAGGATAGAAAATAAAACCACTGAACTTCTGACAGCTCTGGGGTTGCCCCTGTGCAATGCAGCACCATCTAGCTTCTCTTTTACCTTTCGTTCAAACTACACGTGCATATCCTTCTACTAGTAACAGAGTACCAATGTGAATGAGTATAAGGCAAAAAAAGTTTTTAAAACTTCTCCACTGACATATTTATATATACATGAAATGCAGATTCCATTTCTACTTGGAAAAAGTGATCATGTGATCAAAAAGAAAACTCAGGGCCACCTGGGTGGCTCAGTAAGTTAAGTGTCCGACTTTGGCTCAGGTCATGATCTGACCATTTGTGAGTTTGAGTCGCACTTTGGGCTCTGTGCTGACAGCTCAGAGCCTGGAGCCTGTTCGGATTCTGTATCTCCCTCTCTCTCTGCCCCTCCCCTGCTTTTGCTCTCTCTCTCTCTCAAAGTAAACAAATATAAAAATTTTAAAAATAAAGAAAATTCTAAATATCGGAAAACTGGATAGATCTTTTACACTCTATAATTCCCCTCTGCCATAATTGAATAAAATTAAATATAACTACATTATTTAACTTGTTAATAAGATAAACTATTTAAAAACTATGCAATACATTTCCAGAAATGTCTGAAACCAGGTTCCTAAAATCAATAATGAAATTCAAGGGGAGCCCGGATGGCTTAAGTTCAGTTAAACATCCGACTTCAGCTCAGGTCATGATCTCATGGTTCATGGGTTCGAGCCCTGCATTAGACTCTCTGCCGACAGCTCAAAGCCCAGGAGCCTGCTTTGGATTCTGTGTCTCCCTCTCACTCTGCCCCTCTCCTGCTCACACTCTGTCTCTCTGTCTCTGAAAAATGAATAAAACTGTTACATTTTTTTTTAATTAAAGGGGATTGGCTCAGATGGTATAGCATGCAACTCTTCAAATCTACGAGGTGAATCCATCCCCACATTGGGTTTAGAGTTTACAGTAAATAAATAAATAAATAAATAAATAAATAAATAAATAAATAAATCTAATGGGAAAATGGGAAAATATGTTATTTCTTTGATAACAGCAATAGAATATATTATCACAGACTGGCATGAAAAGATAATAAAATATATCATAATAGATTATATTAGACAAAAAAAAAAAAAAAGGCCAGGGGCACATGGTGGCTCCTTCAGTCAAGCAATCCAACTCCTGATTTCGGCTCAGGTCATAATCTCAGAGTTGGTGAGTTTGAGTCCCAGGTCAGCCTCTGTTTGGACAGTGCAGAGTCTGCTTGGGTTTCTCTCTCTCTCCCTCTCTTTCTCTCTCTGCCCTTCCTACAAAATCTCTCTGTCTCTCTCTCTCTGTCTCAAGATAAATAAATACAGGGGCGCCTGGGTGGCTTAGTCGGTTAAGCGTCCGACTTTCGCTTAGGTAATGATTTCGCGGTTCGTGGGTTTGAGCCCCATGTCGGGCTCTGTGCTGGCTGTCAGCTCAGAGCCTGGAGACTATTTCAGAGTTTGTATCTCCCTCTCTCTCTGACCCTCCCTTGCTCACGCTGTCTCTCTCTCTCTCTCTCTCCTAGAAATAAATAAAAATATTTTAAAAAAGATAAATAAATACATTTTTTAAAAAAAGGCCATTTTCCCCATAGAAACAGGAAGGAAAGTGGTCAGGGAATGCTATATCTAATCTCAGGGCAAATGTACTTGAAAAATACAAGTATTTAGAGTAAGGTACACTTTCTTTTTCAAATTTTATCTTATTTAGAAAGCTCTGTGTCCGACATGGGGCTGGAACTTCTGTGCTAACAGTCACATACTCTACAGACTGAACCAACCAGGCACCCCTCCTTTTAACATTTTTTAAAAATGTTTATTATTTTTAAGAAAGAGAGCATGAGCACCGGAGGGGCAGGGACAGAGATGGAGAGATGATCTGAAGTAGGCTCCGTGTTTATGAGCTGAATGCGGGTCACAAACTCAGGAACCATGAAGTCATGACCTGAGCTGAAGTCTCACGCTTCATTGACCGAGCCACCCAGGCGCCCCCACACTTTTCACATTTTAAATGGGTAAAATTGAGGAGAAGGAAGCATTTCCCAAGTACAAATTAAGGTGGAATAATTCTTGCCTCTCCATTCGCCTGGGAGTTTCATAGCTGAGGTAGTACTGTTTCATATACAGGTTCAGGAAATGGGTTCTGAATTTCAACTAGCTCCAGACAAGTTCTCTTAACTACATAGGAATCAAAGATAAATTACTAAATCACTCATAGTTTTTAAGTGCCCAGGATCTGCGTGATCATTTTCTGCAATGATCTAAAAGATAACACTTGCTTAGGGCACCTGGTTAAAGGTCTGACTAAATTTCTGCTCAGGTCATGATCTCACTGTTCTTCAGATGAAACCCCAAGTCAGCTTCCTCACTGACAGCACGAAGCCTGTTTGGGATTCTCTCTCTCCCTCTCTCGCTGAGCCTCCCTTGCTCGTGCTTCCTCTCGCTCTCTCTCTCAAAATAAATAAATAAACTTTAAAAATAAAGCAATAAGGGCCAGCTGGGTGCCTCAGTTTGTTGAGCAACTGACTCTATTTCAGCTCAGGTCATGATCCCAGGGTCATGGGACTAAGCCTCATGTCTGGCTCCACACTGAGCATGAAGCCTGCTTAAAATTTTCTTTCTCTCTCTGCCCCTCCCCACAATGACTCTCTCTCTGTCTCTAAAATAAGGAAAAATAACCTAAAATAAGCTAACATTAGTCTAAAAATTAACACTTTTGAAATAATTTTTGAATCAGGCTCTGTGCTAAAAAAAAAAATCCACTAGTTAAGGAATCCTTACTTCAACACCTAAAATGGCCCTCTCCCCCTATTTTCTCCTATTTCTGTGAGGGGTAAAGGGAGGCCCCAAATAGTCATGAAAACTAACCTGTGGTTTGTGTCTGTCCGTGACTGCTCAGACAACGTCGACTCTGGTCCAGGTCCTCTGAACACAGAGAGGTTTCCGGGATGACTGAGAAGGTCAGGTCTTCCCGTGGGCTTTTATGCAGCTCAGAAATCCCCGGAAGTCCCCTTCTGCCAACAATCAGCTTAACCTAATTGGGTGTGAGCTCATCTTTGTGTGTGAGCTGGTGTTAGCCTGCTTTCCCAGGATTGGAAAAGATGTTTATTGGAAGAAATGTTTATTGAGCATTTACACCCTCAGCACTTTCATTGTATCTCATGTATGTGTATCTGAAACAAGACACTATAATTTGATTTTTGCCATTCCCAGGGGTTTTTAAAAGATAAACCTATAACTACCTACTTTTAACACAATGTTGAAAATGTTTACACACATGTTGCCAATGGGAGGGGTTGTGCCTGCATGGGGTGGGGAGGGGCTCTATAGGAAATCTCTGAACTTCTGCTCAGCATCGTTTGAGCCACAAGCTGCCCCAAAGACTAACATCTATTTTTAAAAAGTATTTGCTCATATGCCAACACACGGGCTGATTCGTTCTGCGTATCGCTGCAGATAGGATAACTTAGTCTCCCCACAGCAGGGAGCTCATGGGCATCCAGGGCTTTGAAATCATGGTGAGGAATGGTTTTCTTTATCTGTGGAATCAGAGCCCCACCCAGTTGCAGAAAATGCCAGTATCCTGGACTCCAGGGCCAGGCCAGATTCCAGGATAGCACAGGCAGGATGCTGCTCTCCAGTCCCCAGGGGACCTGCAAACCGGTAGGCCTGGGCAGGGAGGGAGATGCTCTGCCTTGGAATGGGATCCTGGGAGGATTCGTTTATGAGGACGGAGGTGTGGAGAAGGAGATGGGCGGGGCTCAGCAGAATCCGCAGGGAGGGCTTTCCCTGGGTGGGGTCAGCATTCAGCTGGTGTTCTCTGCCCACATGCTTCCTGACTGTCTCCTAGGACCGGGGAAAGGCAAGACTTGTGCAATTCGCAGTCCTTCTGCCAGGGGATAGGGGAAGGCGTGACATGGGGATGAGTATGTTGATGACCCCATTTCTCAAAAGGCAGGGGTGATCTCCAAGATAATCTCTTCTGAAGATGAAGCTCAGAGAATTGGGAGAAAGAGAAGGGGTAGGAGGAGGGAATGGCTGGTTTCAGGGAAATGTCCCATCCTAGACGGATTAATGTGTTCTCTCTTCCTCTCCAAACACCGTTTTTTAGACATTGAAACCCTGACTGCTCTATCTCTGATGTTTCAACCTAGTGAGTTTTAAAAACCGTTTTGTTCCCTCGGTTCTCACTCAAGTCAACGTTGGCTCACTCGAAAAATAAAGATGGATTTTTTTTGTGGTTTTATGCATTCTAATGTGAAAACCATTCAGAATGGTTTCCAGTAAACGGAAAATGGTACAATTCTTTGGTTTTGCTCTTCTCAAAACTACTCTGTACTCTGTTAATTCTCTAAAATGTCTTAATAACAAAGTCATTCATTAACTCTTTCCCCAGTATCTAAATCCCCTGTCACTCAGAGTGTGAACCCCAGATTGGCAATATTTGAATCATCAGAGATGTTCTGGAAATAGAGAATGTTGTGACCCACCCAGAATTTCCCTATAAAGTTCTGTCATTTAACAAGATCTTCAGGTAATCATTGTGAAATCACACATGAAATCATGAAATCACACATGATTACATGAAATCACATGAAAATTTGAAAGAAAAATAGCATTTTTTTGGTAAGAAATATACCACTAAGTTTATTTCAAAACCTATCTGCACACAAAAATGTTTATGTTTCCATGGAGTAAATTACATTTCTAAGTCACCCTGCTCTTTCCTGAAAAATACATAACACTTACTATGTACGATTTAAAAAAGAGCTCTTAGGGGTGTCTGGGTGGTTCAGTCGGTTCAGCGGCCAACTTTGGTTCAGGTCATGATCTCACGGTTCCTGAGTTTGAGCCCCACATCGGGCACTGTACTGACAGCTCAGAGCCTGGAGCCTGCTTCGGATTCTGTGTCTCCCTCTCTCTATCTGCCTGTCTCCTACTCACTCTGTTTCTCAAAAATAAGTAGAACAGTGAAGGAAAATTTTTAAAGAGCTCTTAGATACCCATGTAGGTGGGAATTAGATAGGTGAATAGGTACTGGATAGACAGACAATCTGTGTTGCTTCCATGCCTGTCCTTTTTTCTGTTCCTCAAATATATTGTACTGACAATAGTTTAACAACTCTCATGTTATCCTCTTTCTTTCCATCAGTATCTAAGACTAAGTTAAAGAATATTATTTTCCCAGAGTGTTTGGGTGGCTCAGTCAGTTAAGCATCTGATTCTTGATTTCAGTTCAGGTCATGATCTCACAGTTGGTGAGACTGAGCCCCATATCAGGGTCCTTGGTGACACCCTTGGTGACAGCTTGGGATTCTCTCTCTCTCTCCCCCAGTGTCCCTTCCCCACTTGAGCAAGCACACCAACATTTTCACTCTCTCTCAAAACGAATTTAAAAATTTAAAATCAGTATTATTTTCTCAAAAAGTTACTTATTGAATCAATGAGATCACTCATGTCAACTGAAACAGTTCTTACAACCCTCCTTTTTGTCTTGGGATAAACTAAGAAGTCTTCCCTGGAGTCTTGACAAACGTGGTTTCATTTAAAAAAATGTTGCCGTTCAGAATTTTATGTTCACACAAAATTGACAGTGGGAATGCATGGACTCTCTTTAACCTTCAACTGCAGTGGAAACATTGCTTGGATTTTATCTTTGAGCAGTGGGCTAAGCAGAAATAGATCAGGCATTTGGGACAGAAGGACTATCTATCCCCATTCTGATCGAAATTTCAGCCTTGCTCACACTGCTTCTTCGAAGAAGGATGTTCTAATCTTTCCTTCTAATCCCCCTCCTGCGTTGTCTCTTTGCTGCAGTGTAATTGATTGTAAAGTGTGAAACGGAAAATGCTGGCAGCTGAGAGAGTTGTCTTACTTGATTATTCTGTTTTACACAAATTCTAATTATTTTTTTTCAAAAAACAATTCCTCTGTAGGCAGCTGGGAAAAAGAAAGAGGTGCTGAACCCCACACAGGATCTGTGAGGCACTGAGTCCAGCTTCAAGTCACCCAGACGCACAAGGTCTCCTCTTCTGTCATCAGAAGACATACCTTTGGGTAGACATGTGGATGGAGACAGAAATCCCAGGTCTGCATCACAGAGAAATGGAACAGTCGTGAAGGAGTCTCAAGAATGGAAGCTGGAGCAAACACGAGAAAGCGGACTCTCCCTTCACCCATCCTGGACCCACTCGACCCCGCCTTCTTCTCCAGTCCCGCGGACGCTCCACCTCCGCTCTTGTCATTCGCGCATATATTTTTGTTGACTCTTTTTATTCCTCATGCAACCCATACATCACAAGGGTCTACCTTCACTCCATGGAAATCTTGGTTATGATCCCATCCTTTCCACAAACGCAAAGGTCAGAAGCTTCATCAAGAGTCATTACCAATTCTCAGGGATCAGTACTCTCTTGATTTTCTCTGTTCTCCCCTTATGTTCTGCCATAAAACCCATCTTTGCCTCATATTTACACAGACATAGAACGTAGCCCCCAACATTGTCAACCTGAAAGGATCCACGTGAAGACAAAACGGGCTAGATCTCCATGTGGTCGTTATCAGAGACTCTGAAAGGGTGATGGTGGGTAAGGAGCCCTGGTACAAGCAGCAGCAACTTGTGTAATGAGTGTAAATCCACATGGCACATAGCTCACTCCCAAGTGCCCCCCAGGCCGCTCTGCCATGAGAGTCCTTGGTTCTTACCCCCCAGCAGGGCCTTCACCTATGGCCCCATCTCCTCTAAACTGGCACCCCTTTGCCCCCAACAATCGGCACTAGTCTTCCATTTTTAAAGAACAATTCCTTTCATCCAGGGGTTTTCTGCAAACAGCCCATTAAATTCTTCCAGACCTAGGGAATGAGTGTGTTTGTCGCAGAGCCTGGAGCCTGCTTCGGATTCTTTGTCTTCCACTCTCTGACCCTACCCTGCTCACGCTGCCTCTCTCTCTCAGAAATCAATAAAAAACATTAAATTTTTTTAAAAAACATAAAAAGAAATAAAACCTCTGGTAACTATCAAGAAGTGTGAAGCATCTTAGATTTTACCCTGCTTGTAGACTAACAGATTGAGATCCCACAGAGTAATGGCGCTACTAGGAAGACTGACTCTCCTGGGTCGCAAACAAGGACTTCATTACACAGAGCACAGTGGGCAGCATGAGCTTCACTTTTCCACTAGTTCCTTTGACCCACAAGGCCCGAGGGGCTGCGCAGAAAGGCTCAGGCAATCATGCACACACAGCGTGTTAATGTCACAGGGGAGGAAACATCAGTATTTGAAAGGGAGGGGGGCATCTAATGCACCTGCCTACCCTTAACTTTTACGTGAGGCCTTAGGTGTATTTTCCTGGACAGCAAATAAATTTTCTCCCTGCCCCAAATGAGCTACTATCTTCATTTTCCAAGTTTATTTGCTATATATGATCTAGAACTAAAGCTGTCATTGCCTCCTCCAAGAAGATATCACAAATATGAGACACCCATGGAGATTTCCAACAATGTCCATCCCTCATTTCTATACTCTCTTGGCTTCTGGTCAACTTTCCCATCCCGTTGGTCACTCTGACTAATCTCACCCATAGGGGCTGGGATTCAATCCATTCCATATTTCTCATGCAACTTTGCTTGTTTATTTATTTATTTTTGAGAGAGAGAGAGTGCAAGCAGCAGAGGGGCAAGGAGAAGGAGAGAGAGAGAGAGAAAGAGAGAGAGAGAGAATCTCAAGCAGGCTTCACATTTCAGCACAGAGCCTGGCGTGGTGCTTGATCCCACAAACAGTGAGATCATGACCTGAGCAGAGATCAAGCATTGGATGTTTAACAAACTGAGCCCCCCATGCGCTCCTCTCATGCAAGTTTAAAGCATGATCCATCCACTGATGTGAGCAGTAGACTGAGGCCATCCTGCTTTATGGACCTTACCAATGCCACTCAGGATGCTGGATACATTCATCCTTATAAATTCTATAAAAATTCAGGGTTTAACTTTGAAGGCCAGATAACTCTCCTTAATTTTACGTATTGAAATTTCCACTTGACCCAAGAAAGTAATTCCACAGACAGCACAATAGCTTAGTGACTGCCTTGACTCTGCCCGTGCCAGAAAGGTGGGCATCCAGGACACATGTAATATCAGACCCCCAACACTCCAACTTTCCCACTTTGTGCCTTAATCTAGAGTAGCAATACTCATGTGACTTTTTATACAATGCACTTCATAACATCCCTGTGGGTGGTTGCAAAGTGGGAAATAGAAATGATGGATTCATAAAGAGGTACAGATTCCTACTCTTCTTCCATACATGGATATGATGGCTAGATACACACACATGCTGTGTGAGTGTAATTCTCAAGTGCTGATGGCACTGTGTGTGAGTCTGTGAGTGTGAGTCATAGTAACTGTGAATGATTCTGGCTGAGAGTGTACATATGGATGAGCATGAGTTGGTGAGAGAATATGTATGTCTGTAAGTATGTGAGTATATGAGACTACATATTTGACTTACTTGGAGGTGTGTACAATGTGTTTTTATGCATATGCACTTGTGCATGTGCTCACATGCATGTGCAGGAGAGGCTGCCCACCGTATGGCTCTCATCTCAGGCTTGGAAATTGAGAGACATTGAATAGTGAAATTGAATAACATGTAGACTTGTTTGTAGGAGAAACCAAAGGGTTAATTTGAACTCTTACTTTATATTTCTTCATGTGTTACAAAAGCAACTAGTTCTCATTACTGAAAATACATCGGGGCGCCTGGGTGGCTTAGTGGTTAAGCGTCTGACTTTCGCTTAGGTCATGATCTCGCGGTTCGTGGGTTTGAGCCCCGCATCGGGCTCTGTGCTGACTGCCAGCTCGGAGCCTGGAGGCTATTTCAGAGTCTGTGTCTCCCTCTCTCTCTGACCCTCCCCTGCTCACGCTCTCTCTCTCTCTCTCCTAGAAATAAATTTAAAAAAAAAATACATCAAAAAATAAGTGTGGAAGACTGTGGTAACCATCCAGTGCTCTTGAATTGCAAACATAGCATTTATTTCATGGAAAAGGGACCATGTGGTGCTGAATTTAGACTTCCAGATTAATTGGCATTGAGTGTCTCTCTTTGAGTTTCAACTTTTGAAAACCCTCAACTCTTTTTCCTGGTACCAACTTTTTGCTTCAAATATAATGATAGTTCACTTTAGCGGTCTGAAGATTAGGAAGAAATCACGCTCAGGTGGAAGAACTCGTCAGCAAAGCAGATCCAGGGAAACACACCTACTCGTCCCCAGTCCCTCACCTGTCAGAACTCTGCGTTTTCTGCTGCCGTCCACGTGAGACCTGTCTGCCTTCAGGAGTGGAAAACAGCCTCTACCAGTCATTCAATGGGCCCTTTGTAGATATTAACTGGAAATTGATAATTGGTTGTGGTAATTATCAACTTCACAAAACAAGTTCTTCATAAGTGTTCTCAGCTCCCCAGCCTGCACTGTCATTGCCAGTAAAGGTGAAATGATAATTGCAATTCTGAAGGGAGGGGAGGTCATTATCACTGCCCCATATCACAGCGTCCTCTGGCTGCCTCCCTCCCACATGCACTAGACCTCATGACCTTGCACTGAGCTCACCCTCCAGAAGAGGGATGTTTCTGGGAGAATATTTTCCATTTCGGCCTGAAAAGTAAGTCTGTAAGGTATAGATGCCTATCAGGAGTAAATGTGGATAAGTGATTGTATATTAAAAAAAAGAATCACTCTGGGTTTGAAACTGATCCAGTGCCAAAGCCACATAGACATGAGCCGAGCTTGTAAAGAGAGATGTGGTCCTAGACTTTATCCCAATGCCTGCTGTCTCTTGGTGTGATTTAGTGTAATCTTCAATGACAATGACTGTAGATTTTTAATCCAGTGAAAATGAATCCTGATTTTTCAGGTAATGAGGGCCCATAGTTCTGAAAGCAATTGCTTTCAGCCTACCTTACAGGAATCATAGACAAACTTTTGTAGGTTTACTAGAGGTGTGCCTGTAATCCCTCCATGCTTATAATAAGGACTAGGATAAATAAATCTATACGAATCAAGTAATCTTGTGAAGGAACAAGATACCCCAATGACAGCTGCCAGAATAGAAAGGTTTTCTCTAACTCTGAGTATGATGTGCTTAATGAATACAGTAGTAACTCTACTGAAAACATCGTGGTCTGTGGATGATGGTGAGACTATTTTCTTTTGAAGCTTTTGAAAATAGCATGTAAGGAAAAGATAATTCTGCAATAATGTGTTTCAGAGAGTAGCTGTTAGGCTCATAAGTATCCTGTGGTATTTTCTCTGATATCAGTTGCAAATTCTATAAAATCAATTGATAAACCACACAATATTCTTGTATTAGAGTTTTCGGTTTCATATGTCATATTTTAATATATTTAAGAGAACTTACCACATGGCTAATAGTTCCTAACCTGGTATTAATAAATAAGCAGATGATCTAAAATTACTAATACTTTTGTATTTACCTTACACTATTTTATCGCATATTAGAATTCCACATCCTGTACTTTAGGGCAAGGCATGAGATGATGATAGGTTTCCTGATACTTTTGTTCTTGAGATAAAGGCAAATGCTCCACGTTTTTTTTCTTTGTTTCCATTCTACTAGTGAGCCAGTCTTGCTTACATTCATTCCATTCAATTTGTCAAGGGACAGGTTCCTGTAACAGGAAACGCCAATCCATGCATCTAGATTTTCTTAAATCTCTAAAGCTTTATTCATTTTGATACTGGCCTACAGAATAAATCATTAAACATCATGTAGGTTATTACAACAAAAATTATAAAGTAACATACTATCAAGCTAAAACACAAAGGCAAAGCAAACACCAACAAAGAACACAGCTATCTAGCTTCCTTAGCATAGTAGAGCCGTTAAATGCACTGTCTCTGCAAACAACTCAGTCAGATTCAAGTCCACACTTCGCCTCGGGTAGGGTATGAATGTAGGCAAATCACCTATCCTGTCTGTATTCTCCTTGTCTTTAAAATGAAAGTAGTAGGAGTGATACCTCATAGTTTTGTTTAAAAAGTAAGTTCCAACATGGATGAGCCACACAGCAATGACTCATACATTGTTATTTGCTTTAAACTCTTGGTGCGCCTGGGTGGCTCGGTCAGTTGAGCATCTGACTTCAGCTCTGGTCGTGATCTCGTGGTTCTTGAGTTCAAGCCTTGCACTGGGTTTGCTGCTTTCAGCACAGAGTCTGCTTTGGATACTTTGTCCCTCTTTCTTTGCCCCTCCCCTGCTCAGTTTCTTTCAGAAATGAATAAACAATTTAAAAAAAAGGCATACATTCAACTCTTGAAAATCTCTTTAGAAAGAATGAAATCTGGCCATGTGTAGCAACATGGATGGACCTTGAGGGTGTTATGCTGAGCGAAATAAGTCAGGCAGAGAAGGACAGTTACCATATGTTTGCATGTATAGGAGGATTAGGAGGAACTTAACAGAGGACCATGGGTGAGGAGAAGGGGAAAAAATAGTTGGGGAGAGGGAGGGACACAAACCATGAGAGACTCTTGAATGCTGAGAACAAACTGAGGGCTGATGGGGGTGTGGGGAAGGGGAAGGGGGGTGATCGGCACGGAGGAGGGCACTTGTGGGGATAAGCCCTGGGTATTATATGGAAACCAACTTGACAATAAACTTTTTAAGGGGGAAAAAAGAGGAAAAAAAGAAAGTCTCTTTAAGAATTAATATTCTTCGGGGCGCCTGGGTGGCTTAGTCGGTTAAGCATCCGACTTTCGCTTAGGTCATGATCTCGCGGTTCGTGGGTTCAAGCCCCGCGTTGGGCTCTGTGCTGACTGCCAGCTCAGAGCATGGAGCCTGTTTCAGTCTGTGACTCCCTCTCTCTCTGACCCTCCCCTGCTCATACTGTCTCTCTCTCTCTCCCCTAGAAATAAATAAAAATATAAAAAAAGAATTAATATTCCTCTTGTTCAACTTTATTGATATATAATTGATGTGCCAAAAATTGCACATATTTAATGTATGTATTTTGATGAGTTTGGAAATCTGTATACCTCTGTGATACCATCACCACAATCAAGGTACTAAAATATCCATCACTTCCGAAAAATTCCTTGTGTTCCTGTGTGTATGTGTTTGGTCAGAGTACTTAACATAAAATATGTACTCTTTTCATAATTGCACAATACCATACTACTAACCATAGTCATTGTATTGTACAACAGATCTCTACAACTCAGTCATCTTGTATAACTGAAACTTCACACTCATTGAACAAGAATTCCCCATTCCACCTCCGTCTAGCTACTGGCAACCACTATTCTACTGTCTGCTTCTATGGGTTTGACTATTTTAAATTCTGCATATAAGTGAAACCATACCATACTTTTCCTTCTGTGACTCACCTATTTCACTTAGCATAATGTCTTCTATGTTCATCTATGTAGGAGCTACTTCTTTTTGAAGCTTATAGAATACTCCATTGAATGTATATACCTCATTTTCCTCATCCATTCATAGTCAATGGGCATTTCAATTTTTTCCATAAGTTGGCAATTGTGAATGATAGTGTAATGAATGTGAACATGTAGATACCTCTTTGAGACCTTGGTTTCAAATCTTTTGGATATATACCAAGAATTTGGATTTCTGGATGATGAGATAGTTCCATTATATATATTTTTGAGGAATCTCTATACTTTTTCCACAGTAGTTGCAATATTCTACATTTCTGCCAATAGTGTATAAGGACTTTAATTTTTCCACAGCCTCACCAACACTTGCTATCTTTTGGACTTGGGGGATACTAGTCATTCTAACAGATATGAGGTAACATCTCATCGTGGATTTGATCTGAATTTCCCTGATGATTAGTAGAGCCAAGCACCTTTTCTTATACTTGTTGACCATTTGAATGTTTTTTGGAGAAATGTCTATTCATAAATTTGCCCATTTGTTAATTGGGTTATTTGGTGGTTTCTTCTATTGAGTTTTGGAGATTCTTATGTTTTATAAATTAACCCCTTGTCAGATGAATGCTTTGCAAAGATTTTGTCCCATTCCATAGATTGCCTTTTTACTGTAGTGATTAGTTTCTTTGTTCTGCAGACGTGTTTTAGTTTTATATAATCTCATTTGTTTTTTGTTTTTTTGATTTTTGTTCTTTTTTGTTTTGGTTCTGCTGCCTCTGTTGTTGCCTGTCAGATCTAGGAAATAATTGCCAAGACCAATGTCAGGAATATTTTCCTCTGTGTTTTCCTGAAGTGACTTTACAGTTCCATGTCTTATGTTTAAGTCTTCCATCCATTTTGAGTTGATTTTTTTGTGTATGGTATAAGATAGGGGTCCAATTTCACCCTTTGACACATGGATATACGGTTTTCCTAACATCATTTCTAAGGAAAAACTAACGATAAGTGGAGAATATTGGATTTTAGTTGACATGATGCATGAAGCCCACGCCTCATATTCCCATGCAGGATCCTCTGGTTCTGAAGATAAATCTCAGTGACTGGAAACTGGCAGAATGGCCTCCAGGGATATGGTCATAGGAGTGATCTTCTTATCCCAGACAATGGTTGGAATCTTGGGGAATTTCTCTCTTCTTTACTATTATCTCTTCCTCTCCTTCACTGGGTGCAGGTTGAAGCCTATAGATTTGATTGTTAAACACTTGATTGCAGCCAACTCCTTATCCCTCCTCTGTAAAGGAGTCCCCCAGATGATGGTAGCTTTCGGGTGGAACAATTTTCCAAGTGATTTTGGATGCAAACTCCTTTTCTATCTTCACAGAGTAAGCAGGGGTGTGTCCATAAGCAGCACCTGCCTCTTGAGTGTCTTCCAGGCCATTACAATCAGCCCCCGGGACTCTAGGTGGACAAAGCTTAAAAGAAAAGCTCTCAAGTGCATTGACTTCTCTATATTCCTGTGCTGGGACATCTACATGCTGGTAAATATCATTTTCCCTCTCCATGTGACTGGCAAATGGAGCAACACGAGCCTAATGAGGAAGGATTTGGAATACTGTTTTGGGATAAATCATAACAAAATCACAATTGTTATATGCAGTATTGTTATCCTTCCCTGATGTGTTATGTTTAGGGATCATGCTCTGGGCCAGTGGCTATGTGGTCTTCATCCTGTACAGACACAAGCAGAGGGTCCAGCACATTCACAGGACTAGTATCTCCCCGAGATCCTCTGCTGAGTCCAGAGCCACCCAGAGCATCCTCATCCTGGTGAGCACCTTTGTGTCTTTCTACTCCTTCTCCTCCATCTGTCAAGCCTCTATTGTTGTTTTTGATAATCCCAGCTGGTTGCTGTTGAAGGTCTCTGCCTTGATCAATGGATGTTTCCCAACAGCCTGCCCCTTTGTTCTCATGAACCGTGACTCCAGTGTGTCCAGGTTCTATTTCTCCTGGGTGAGGAACACAATATCCATGAAACTCATAACAAATGTGTAAATTTTATGTTTTCGCACAGTGTACAGTTGTTTACTCATTCACCCCCTGAGCTGCCAGTATCATGGCACAGCAATCACATCCCAGGAGAGTGGTCAGCAAGCCAGAATGAGCTTCTGTCCCAATAAGAAACAATCAATAGTAGTAGTAAATGTAATTGAACCAATGTAATCATTATGAAAATACTTAATACAAGTGAAATTTTATTCACACTTCCAGTGAAGTAGTTTGGAATCTGTGCAATTAAATGATTTTTTCTGAAACAATCTAGAGATTGTGAGAGAGTCTTTGAGTGTTGTAATTTTTAATTTGGTTAATTAAATATATCCAAAATTAATTAAGCTAGGAATTGTTGGGAAAGTTGCAAGAGAAATTAACATATGAGATGGCCATTCAAGAAAGTGAAGAAAAGAATGTTCTCAAGTAGTAATAAAGTAGCATGGGTGAAGGTGGAGTGCAAATTCAGGTTCATTTAGGAACATTTTGGGCTACGTTATAAGACTTGTAGGTTATATCCTTAAAGAGAGAGTAGTCTTCAAAATATGATGACATGGAGGGATATTAGTATATTTAAAGCATCTTCATGTAGAAATGGACAAAGGGAACTGGGTAGGGACAGAAGGAGCACAAAAACCTGTTTTCACTAATTAAAAAAAAAAGAGTGGCTAACAACTTTTAAAAAATCAGGTAACCTACCGATTAGAAGATATTTGCAAATGATATATCTTTTTTATTTTTTTTAAATGTTTTATTTATTTCTAGGAGAGAGAGAGAGACAGAGTGAGCAGGGGAGGGTCAGAGAGAGAGGGAGTCACAGAATGAAACAGGCTCCAGGCTCTGAGCTGGCAGTCAGCACAGAGCCCGATGCGGGGCTCGAACCCACGAACCGCGAGATCATGACCTAAGCGAAAGTCGGACACTTAACCAACTAAGCCACCCAGGTGCCCCTGAAAATGATATATCTAACAAGGGGTTAATATCCAAATTATAAAGAACTCACACAAGGTATGTGAGTGGCTCAGTCAGCTGAGCATCAGACTTTGGCTCATGCATGATCTCACGACTTGTGAGTTCGAGCCCCACATTGGACTTGCTGCCGTTTGTCTGTCAGCACAGAGTTCACTTCTGATCATCTGTTCCTCTCACCTCCCCACCATGCTGTGTGCTGACGGCCAGCTCAGAGCCAGGAACCTGCTTCAGATTCTCTGTCCCCCTCTCTTTCTGACCCTCCCCTGCTCATGCTGTCTCTCTCTCTCTCAGAAATAAATAAAACATTTTTTCTCTTGATTCTCTTGCTTTTGGGGATGTGTCAAGTAAGAAGTTGCTGCGGTGGAGGTCAAGGAGGTTGTTTCCTGCTTTCTTCTCCAGGGTTTTGATGGTTTCCTGTCTCATGTTCAGGTCCTTTATCCATTTTGAGTTTATCTTTGTGCATGGTGTGAGAAATTGATCTAGTTTCATTCTTGTGCATGTTGCTGTCCAGTTCTCCCAACACCATCTGTTAAAGAGGCTGTCTTTTTTCCATTGGATACTCTTTCCTGCTTTGTCAAAGATTAGTTGGCTGTATACTTTTGGGTCCACTTCTGAGTTCTCAATTCTGTTCCATTGGTCTATGTGTCTGTTTTTGTGCCAATACCATACTGTCTTGATGATGGCAGCTTTGTAGTAGAGGCTAAAGTCTGGGATGGTGATGCCTCCCGTTTTGGTTATATTTTTCAGGATTACTTTGGCTATTCGGGGTCTTTTGTGGTTCCATACAAATTTTTGGATAGTTTGTTCTAGTTTTGAGAAGTATTGGATGGACCTTGAGGGTGTTATGCTTAGCGAAATAAGTCAGGCAGAAAAGGACAAATACCATATGTTTGCACGTATAGGAGGATTAGGAGGAACTTAATGGAGGACCATGGGGGAGAAGAAGGGGGGAAATGGTGGGGGAAAGGGAGAGAGGCAAACTATGAGAGACTCTTGAATGCTGAGAACAAACTGAGGACTGATGGGTGTGTGGGTGGGGGGGAGATGGGCATGGAGGAAGGCACTTGTGGGGATGAGCACTGGGTGTTATATGGAAACCAACTTGAGAATAAACTATTTGTAAAAAACACAAATAAATAAATAAAATACAAAAAAAGAGAAATAAATAAAACATTAAAAATTTTTAAATAAAATAAATAAAAATTTAAAAAAAAGTACATGCCACTTGGGATAAAATTGCATGAATCTGTAGAAGGCAGATTTTCCTTTAAAGTGTGAGGATGCCAGTTGGCCATGTTGGAATGAAGGATATTTGAGAATAGCACTCTCAAATGTCTAAGGTGAGGAGGTAAGGAGAGGCTTCTACTTTATTGAAATTCACTTCAATGGATACAGAAAATCATATATATATATATATATATATATATGCAAATACAATAGAATATTATCCAGCCATACAAAGGAAGGAAATTCTGCCATTTGCAACAATACAGATGGATCTCGAGGGCATTCTGCTAAGCAAGATAAGTCAGATAGACAAAGATGCATACATGACATATATGATATTGCTTATATATGGAATCTAAATAAAAACAAACTTCCAAAAATTAGACTGGTCATTGCCAGTGTGGCTGGGGGGAAAGGGGAGATGTTGGTCAAAGGGTACAAGCTTCCAGTTATAAGATGAATAAATTGTGGGATTCTAATGGACAGCATGGTGACTATAGCTAACAATCCTGTATTATATACTTGAAATTGCTAAGAAAATGGATTTTAAATATTTTCAACACACTAAAAAGAGAATTATGGAATGAGATAAAGATGTTAACTAACCCTGTTGTGGTATTCATTTTGCAATATATATGTTATCAAATTGTCACACTGTATACCTTAAACTTGTACAATGTTAAATGCGGATTGGATCTCAATCAAACTGGGAGAGAAAAAGACTCATTGTCTTCATGTTGCTTGTTTAAGATATTAGAATCTCTTCCATACTGTGGGAGGCTGCCAATAGTCTTGCCCTTAGTTCCCCCCATTTTTTTGGGGGGGGTAAATGGGGTAGAGGCAGAGGGAGTGGAAGGGAAAGAATCTTAAGCAGGATCCATGGTCAGCACGGAGCCCAATGTGGGGCTCGATATCACCACCCTGAAATAATGACTTGAACTGAAATCAGGAGTCCAACGTTTAGATGATTGAGCCACCCAGGTGCTCCTTTATGTTTCTTAATTGGAATATTCCTGATGGGCACTGCAAACCTTGTGCACACTGTGACTGCCAGAATGGCAGTGAAAGTGCGGTCCTGGCCAAAGTGCTTGGGTGCAGCATAGGGCAGATCAATAAGTCCATCTCCCATGATAAGGCTGGTCCATGAAGTAAGAGGGAATTCAGTTCAAATAATTTTTTTAAAGTTTATTTTGAAAGAGACAGAGAGAGTACACGTGGAGGATGGGCAGAAAGAGAGGGAGAATCTCAAGCAGACTCTGCACTGTCAGCATAGAGCCCAAGGTGGGGCTCAAACTCATGAAACCAAAAGATCATGACCTGAGCTGAAATCAAGAGTCAACTGCTCAACCGACTGAGCCACTTAGGAGCCCCTTCAGTTCAAATCTTTAGAAGGAAGGCTGGAGAGATCCACATTGGTGGATGTCATCTCAGGTTTCTTGATAGGTCAGATCTATTCTTGGATATGTAGATGGGCATCAGCCTGGTAGGATGTTGTAGAAAAACAGCAGTCAAATAAAATCTGTTTTACCATCAAAGATTAGAAAAAGACATCTAAAAAAAAAAAGATAAAAAAAGACATAGGACCTATGGAAACATTTCACAGTAAAAAAAATGCAAATAGTCATTTCACGTACAAAGAGGTATCCATCCTCAAGGGGCATCTGTATCTCTCAGTTGGTTTGAGCGTCTGAATCTTGATTTTGGCTCAGGTCATGATCTCACAGTTTGTGAGTTCCAGCCCCACATCAGGGTCTGCACTGGCAGCTCAGAGCTTGCTTGGGATACCGTCTCCCTTTCTCTCTCTGCCCCTCCCCAACTTGCTCTCTATCTCACGCTCAAAACAAATAAAAATAAACTTAAAGACATTTTAGCATATATATTTTTTATATCTTATAATTTTATTTTATACATAATATAACGTTTAAAATATAATGTGCAGTATAATAATATATAAATTAAAAAAATTTTTTAATGTTTTATTTATTTCTAGGAGAGAGAGAGAGAGACAGCGTGAGCAGGGGAGGGTCAGAGAGAGAGGGAGTCACAGACTGAAACAGGCTCCAGGCTCTGAGCTGGCAGTCAGCACAGAGCCTAACGTGGGGCTCGAACCCACGAACCGCGAGATCATGACCTAAGTGAAAGTCGGACACTTAAATGACTAAGCCACCCAGACACCCCAATAATATATAAATTTTTATACATCATAAATATATGTATGTTACATGTAACATATAAGTTATATGTAATATATATATTTACATATTCTATAAAATTTAAAATATATATGTTATAGGGGCACCTGGCTGGCTCAGTTGGTAGGCATACAACTCTTGATCTCAGGGTTGAATTCAAGCCTCATGTTGGGTAAAGAGATTATCTAAAAGTAAAATCCTTAAAAATATATGTTATATAGGGAAAAGGCCAAGATGGCAGAAAAGCATAGAAGTTTCCTTTGTGTCTCTTGATCCTGACATACAGCAAGATCAACATTAAGCCATCTTGCACACCTAGAAAACTGATTTGAAGATTAACACAACAATCTGCACAACCTGAAGCACAGAACTCAGTAGGTATGTGGCGTGAAGAGGTAAACTGGGGGAAAGAGAAGTCATGGAGGGTAGGGAGCTGTTTTTGCTTGCAGAGAGAGGACAGAGATGGGGGAAAGTATGGGAAAAGCACCTTCCCCCCTGAAAGCAGCTGGAGAGAAAGAGGAAGAGTGGGAACAGCTGCAAGGGATTGGAAAAACAAGGGAGAAAGGAGGAAGGAGAGGGTTTAAATTCCATGAAGACTCTATAAACAGGGGGAGCACAGAGACTAAAACTCCACAGTTCAATAACTGGTGGAGTTCTGGTGGGAGGAACAAATCCCCAGGAGGAGAGAGAGAGGTCTGAGGGGTCCACGGGCCACACGGGGAGAGGTGGTTCCCCTGCTAGGAGGACATTGGTAGAGGCTGTGTGGCCTCCCCCACAGGCAAAGGTCCGAGTGGACCCTGGAAAACAACCCCGTTCGCTGATGCTGCAATAAGAACCTAAGGGTGAAGCCTGGCACCAGATGTGTGTTGTGATTTACCATAATCCCTGAAACATGGCTGCTACATGATCAGATGAACTTTTTCTGGGGCGGGCTGTCACCCAGCCAGAATCTCTGGGTATCAGCAACAGTACCATTTCACTAATGTTCCGGCACCCGGACATTTCTCAGTCAGACCCTACTCCAGAGAGTCAGAATGGGTCAAAGTCACAGTCCCTCAGAAGTGAGGGCTGGGGAAACACAGACACATCTGAGATAAAACTCCAGAGGGAGGTGCCGCCTGGCATCCTGATGGCTTGCTTATGGATAATGTAGAAGCAGGGAGTGGATGGAAGCCAGAGACAAAAAAGAGATGGCTGATTGCCAGTCAGGGAGAGCACAGAGTTCTGATACTAGAGACTGGGTAGCTGGGTGATGCCATTTCCACCCCTCCCATGCATGAGCATACATGCCTACACATGCCTCAACAATCCACCCCAGTAAGCTAAGCAGTGCCATCTAGTGGAGAAAAGATCGATCACACTAAGGTCCACTCAACTGGGCCAACCTTTCTCTTGAGGAACACCACAAGTCTCTCCATCTGGTTAGTTTACGGACTACAAAGTGCTTAATAGTTAGATTTCTAGGGATCACTGATGTAATTTCAATCATATTTCATTCTGTTTTCTGGTTCATGTATCAATTTGTTTTTCTTTTGCTTTTCTTTTCTTATACTTGAATACAGAAAGAGGAAGCATTTATTTTTATTTTCAATTTTTATTAAAAAGATTTTTCCTTAAATTTTTCTATTTTTAAAAAATTTTTGCAACTTTAAAAATTCTATTTCACTTTCATCATTGCATTTTATTCTATTTTATTGTATATATATATATATTTTTAAATTTGAACATTTTCCACTATCCCCCCATTTTTCTTTTCTTATCTTTCCTTTGTTCTCTAATCGATCAAGCTTCTTTCAACAACAAGACCAAACCACACCTGAGATCTAACATCCTTTATTTGATTTCTTTGTGTTGTTTTTAAATTTATTTTTACTTAATTTATTCCTTTTCTTTCTTTAAAATGACAAAACGAAAGAATTCACCCCAAAAGAAAAAACAGGAAGGAATGACAACCAGGGACTTAACACAGTTACAAACAAGATGTCTGAACCAGAATGTAGAGTCACATTAATGAAAATACTAGCTGGGATTAAAAATAGATTACAATCCCTTTCTGCAGAGACAAAGGAATTAAAAACTAGTCAGGATGAAATAGAAAATGCTGTAACTGAACTGTAGTCTAGAATGGATGCCACAGATCAAGAAAGGATGAAGCAGAGCAGCAAATCAGCGATATAAAGGACAAATTTATTGAGAAGAATGAAGCAGAAAAAAAAGAGGGAGACTAAGAAAAAAGAGCACGATATAAAAATCAGAGAACTCAGGGACTCATTGAAAGGAATAACATCAGATTGATAGGAGTCCCATAAGATGAAAAGAGCAGAAAAAGGATAGAAGGTTTATGTGACCAAATTACAGTGGAAAAATTTCCTAACCTGGGGAAAGACACAAATATCAAATACAGAAGACACAGAGAACTCACATTAAATTTAACAAAAACCGACCATCAACAAGGTATATCATAGGCAAATTCACAAAATACTCAGGCAAGGAAAGAATTATGAAAGCAGCAAGGGAAAAGCAGTCCTTAACCTATAAGGGAAGACAGATCAGGTTTGCAGCATACCTATCCAGAGAAACTAGTCAGGCCAGAAAGGAGTGGACAGATGTATTCAACGTGCTGAATTGGAGAAATATGCAGCCAACAATTCTTTATCCAGCAAGGCTGTCATTCAAAATAGAAGGAGAGATAAAGAGTTTCCCAGACAAACAAAAATTAAAAGAGTTCATGACCACTAAACCAGCTTTGCAAGAACTATTAAGAGGGGCTGTCTGAGGGGAGAAAAGATGAAAAAAAAAAAAAGACCAAAAGCAACAAAGACTAGAAAGGGCCAGAGAACACCACGACCAGAAACTCCAACTCTACAGGTAACATAATGGCAATAGATTCATATCTTTCAGTGCTCACTCTAAATCTCAATGGCCAAAATGTCCAATCAAAAGACGTAGGGTAACAGAATGGATAAAAAAATCAAGATTCACACATATGCTGTTTACAAGAGACTCATTTTAGATCTAAAGACACCTTCAGATTGAATGCTAATGGTCGCCAAAAGAAAACCAGCTTAGCCATACTTATATCATACCATCTAGATTTTAAGATAAAGACTGTAACAAGAGATGAAGAAGGGTATTGTATCATAACTAAGGGGTCTATTCAAGGGTGCCTGGGTGACTCAGTCAGTTAAGCGCCCGACTTCAGCTCAGGTCATGATCTCACAGTCCGTGGGTTCGAGCCCCACATCGGGCTGTGTGCTGACGGCTCAGAGCCTGGAGCCTGCTTCAGATTTTGTGTCTCCCTCTTTCTCTGTATCTCCCCCATTTGCTCTCTGTCTCTGTGTCTCAAAATAAAATAAAGACATAAAAAATTTTTAAAAAGGGCCTATTCAGAAGATCTAACAATTGTAAACATTTATGTTCCAAACGTGAGAGCACCCAAATCTATAAATTAATTAATTGCAAACATAAAGAAATTCATTGATAATAATACCATAATAGTAGGGGACTACAGCACCCTTACAGCAATGGACAGATCATCTAAAAAGAAAATCAATAAGGAAACAATGGCTTTGAATGACACACTGGAGCAGATGGACTTAACAGATATATTCAGAACATTTTATCTTAAAGCAGTGGAGTACACATTCTTCTCCAGTGCACATAGAAGATGTTTCAAATAGATGACATAGTGGGATGCAAATTAGCCCTCAGAAGCAAAAAAAAATCTGGGATCATACCATGGATATTTTCAGACCACAACACTATGAAACTCAAAATCAACCACAAGAGAAAATGTGAAAAGATAACAAATACTTGGACACTAAAGAACTTCCTACTAAAGAATGAATGGGCTAACTAAGAAGTTAAAGAGGAAATTAAAAATTACATGGAAACCAATGAAAATAACACCACAGCCCAAAACTTTTGGGACACAGCAAAGGTGGTCATAAGAGGGAAGTATATAGCAATTCAGACCTTCCAAAAGGAGAAAGAAAGGTTTCAGATACACAACCGTATACCTTAAAGAGCTGGAAAAAGAACAGCAAATAAAACCCAAAACCAGCAGAAAACAGCAAATAATAAAGAATAGAGCAGAAATCAATGCTATTGAAACAACAACAAAAAAACTGTAGAACAGATCAATGAAACCAGGAGCTGGTTCTTTGAAAGAACTGACAAAATTGATAAACCCCTGACCAGTGTGATCAAAAAGGAAAGGACCCAAATATATAAAATCAAGAATGAAAGAGAGATCACAAACAACACTGCCAAAATAAAAACAATAATAAGAGAATATTGTGAGCAATTACATGCCAGTAAAATGAGCAATCTGGAAGAAACGGACAAATTCCTAGAAACATATAAACTACCAAAACTGAAACAGGAAGAAATAGAAAATTCAAACAGACCTATAACCAATAAAGAAATCGAATTAGTAGTCAAAAATCTCCCAAAAAACAAGAGTCCAGGGCCAGATGGCTTCCCAGGGGAATTCTACCAAACATTTAACAGAGTTAACACCTATTCTTTTGAAGCTGCTTCAAGAAATAGAAATGGAAGGAAAACTTCCAAGCTCATCCTATGAAGCCAGCATTAACTTGATTCCAAAACCAGACAAAGAATCCACTAAAAAGGAGAACTACAGACCAATTTCCCTGATGAGCATGGATGCAAAAATCCTCAACAAGATACTAGCCAACGAGATCCAACAATACATTAAAAGAATTATTCACCAAAACTGAGTGGGATTTATACCTGGGATCCGGGGCTGGTTCAATATCCACAAAACAATCAATGTGATACATCACATCAATAAAAGAAAGGACAAGAACCACATGACCTTTCAATAGATGCAGAAAAAGCATTTGGCAAAATGCAGCATGCTTTTTTTAAAAATGTTGATTTATGTTTGAGAGAAAGAGAAAGAGAGAGACAGAGAGACAGAGCATGAGTGGGAGAAGAACAGAGAAAGAGACACAGAATCTGAACTAGGATCCAGGCTCCAGCTGTCAGTACAAAGCCTGACGTGGGGTTTGAATCCACAAACCATGAGATCATGACTTGAGCAGAAGTTGGATGCTTAACCAACTGAGTTACCCAGGTGCCCCTACAGCATACTTTTTTAAATAAAAACCTTCAAAAAAGTAGGAATAGAAGGATTATAACTGAAGATCTTAAAAACCATATATAAAAGAACCACCATTAATATCATCCTCAATGGGGAAAAACTGAGAGCTTTCCCTCTAAGGTCAGACACACAACAGGCATGTCCACTCTTGCTACTGTTATTCAACCTAGTATTGGAAGTCTTAGCCAGAGCAATCAGACAACACAAAGGAATAAAAGGCATCCCAAACGCCCAAGAGGAAGTCAAACTTTCACTCTTCACAGAGCACATGATACTCTATATGGAAACCCAAAAGATTCCACCAAAAAACTGCTAGAACTGATCCATGAATTCAGCAAAGTCACAGGATATAAAATCAATGTACAGAAATTGGTTGCGTTCCAATACACCATTAATGAAGCAATATAAACAGAAATCAAGTAATGAATCCCATTTACAATTGCACCAAAACCCGCAAAATACGTAGGAATTAACTAACCAAAGGGTGAAAAATCTACACGCTGAAAACCATAGAGATCATATGAAAGAAGTTGAAGAAGACACACAATAAAGGAAAAATACTGATTGATACTGGATTGGATGAAAAATATTGTTAAAATGTCAATATTACAGAAAGCAATCTACATATTCACTGCAATCCCTATCAAAATAACACCAGCATTCCTCACAGAGCTAGAAAAAACAATCTTAAAATTTGTATGGAACCACAAAAGACCCCAAATAGTCAAAGCAGTCCTGAAAAAGAAAACTAAAGCTGGAGGCATCACAATCTCAGACTTCAAGCTGTATTACACAGCTATAATCATCAAGACAGTATGGTGCTGGCACAAAAACAGACACTCAGTTCAATGGAACAAAAGAAAGAACATGGAAATGGACCCACAAATGTATGGCCAACTCATCTTTGACAAGTCAGGAAAGAATATCTAATGGAATAAAGACAGTCTCTTCGGCAAGTGGTGCTGAGAAAACTGGATAGCAACATGCAGAAAAATGAACGTGGACCACTTTCGTACACCATGCACAAAAATAAACGCAAAGTGGATGAAAGACCTAAAGGCAAGAGAGGAAGCCATCAAAATCCTAGAGGAGAAAGCAGGTAAAGACTTCTTTGACCTCGGCCACAGCAACTTCTTACTCAACACATCTCAGGAGGCAAGGGAAACAAAAGCAAAAATGAACTCTTGGGACCTCATCACAAAAAAATCTTCTGCACAGCAAAGGAAACAATCAGCAAAACTAAAAGGCAACTGATGTAATGGGAGAAGATATTTGCAAATGACATATCAGAGAAATGGTTAGTAACCGAAATGTATAAATAATCTATCAAACTCAGCAAGCAAAAAACAAATAATCTAGCGAAGAAATGGGCAAAAGACATGAATAGGTACTTCTCCAAAGAAGACATACAGATGGCCAACAGACACATGAAAAAATGCTCAACGTCATTCATCATCAGGAAAATACAAATTAAAACCACAATGATATACCACCTTATTCCAGTCAGAATGACTAAAATTAGCAGTGCAGGCAAAAATGGATATTGGAGAGGATGCAGAGAAAGAGGATTTCTTTTGCACTGCTGGTGGGAATGCAAACTGGTACAGCCACTCTGGAAAGCAGTATGGAGGTTCCTCAAAAAATAAAAAATAGAACTATCTTATGACCCAGCAACTGCACTACTAGGTATTTATCAAGGAATACAGGAGTGCCGTTTCGAAAGGGCACAGGCACCTCAATATTTATAGCAGTGCTACCGATAATACCTAAAGTATGGAAAGAGCCCAAACGTCCATCGACAGATGAATGGGTAAAGAAGATGTGGTGTGTATATATATATATATAATGGAGTATTACTCAGCAATCAAAAAGAATGAAGTCTTGCTATTTGCAGCTACGTGGATGGAACTAGAGGGTGTTAAGCTAAGTGAAATTAGTCAGGCAGAGAAAGACAAATATCATATGACCTCTCTCACATGAGGAATTTAAGACACAAAACAGATGAACATAAGGGAAGGGAAGCAAAAACAATATAAAAACAGGGAGGGAGACAAAACATGAGAGACTCTTAAATACAGAGAACAAACTGAGGGTTACTCGAGGGGTTGTGGATGGGGGGAGAGGGAAAGTGGTTAAAGGACATTAAGGA
The DNA here is from genome assembly GCA_017311185.1 of Proteles cristata cristata. NCBI lineage: Eukaryota > Metazoa > Chordata > Mammalia > Carnivora > Hyaenidae > Proteles > Proteles cristata. The sequence continues at coordinate 41,257 of JAESUZ010004944.1, forward strand.
AGACAGTTGCTGGGATGAGCACTGGGTGTTATACATAGGAGGTGAATTACTGGAATCTACCCCTGAAATCATTATTGCATTATATGCTATCTAACTTGGATACAATTTTAAAAATAAGTAATAGGGGCGCCTGGGTGGCTTAGTCGGTTAAGCGTCCGACTTTCGCTTAGGTCATGATCTCACGGTTCGTGGGTTCGAGCCCCGCGTCGGGCTCTGTGCTGACTGCCAGCTCAGAGCCTGGAGCCTGTTTCAGTCTGTGACTCCCTCTCTCTCTGACCCTCCCCTGTTCACGCTGTCTCTCTCTCTCTCTCCTAGAAATAAATAAAAATATTTAAAAAAATAAAAATAAAAATAAGTAATAAAATTAAAAATATATTATATACATATATTTGCTATGCTTGTATAACATATAAAAAATATATGTTTACATATACAATGGGTAAATTTTTATGTATTATTATATTGTATACATATATTATTATTATTTATCATTTTGTGCTCCTGAGTCAGAAACCCTGAAAAATATTGATCTCTTCGTATGTTTCTACTGAATTTCTCTGTCTGAGCCTGGAGACGACTGTGCATGCAGAACAAAGAAAACAGACATCGGAATTCCAGAGTCCTTGGATTTCGGTTCTAAGAATGGCGTCCACCACCCAGATTCCTCACCTTTGCCTTTCTTGCTTCTGTCAGTCTTGCCAAAAGGCCTGGGGTCTGAGGTAACTGAGACTTTCTTCTTAGTTCCAGGTTCTTCTCCTCCATGGAGGCCGAGGGCTGGGAGACAAGGGCCCCAGCCCTGCCCTTCACGGGACACCTCCTGGTCCTCGCCATGTGTCCACAGGCCTGACAACAGTTCTTGCACATTATCTGTGGGTCAAGAGGAGAGTGGTCAGTGAGGCGGCATCAATCACAGGCAGTTTTCAAAGGTTACTATCAGGACATGCGTTTTGATTTGGGAATTGGGTTTTCTGGAGGAGACACAGACATGTAACCTGCTAAGGGTCTGGAACATCGTGATGCAATCAATAGTCATATCCACAACCCATTTTATTTTTTTATATAAACACTTTTTTAAGGTTTTTATTTAAATTTCAACTTACAACCCATTTTAAAGAAGGACACAAGGAGGAAAGATCAAAAGGTCTGAGAAGGATGATAATGGCTCAGCTGTCCTTATCAGCTCAGATTTTGGATGCTGAGCAAATTCCACGGGACCTATTGGGCTTCCAGGACAAGTGAGACAGGATGAGGCTGAGCGGAAGCTTCCCCCTCCAGCTGGACTTTTTATTGCCGGAGGAGGCCCCGCTCGAGCTTTGGAGCTCACCTCATCAGCTGGAGACAATCAACTTTGACTAATCACCAGCCCCCTCTGAAGATATAAGGAGATTATTTCCTGTTTCTTTTTCTCTGCATTTTAATTTCATCTTTATTTGTTTTTATTTTACCATACATCTGATATCAACATTATGATAAGTCTCATTTCCAAGCATTTAAGATACTTTAACATGTATGTACATATTTTTAAAACTACATATTACTTTCTGCAAGCGCAAGATATGCATCCACATCCATAGACTGTTTATTTCTGTATCATGACTTTTCTCTCAACTGTTTCTGAAGAATCTCCCTTTCACACATATATCTGTAGTTCATTCTGTTTCACCACTGTTTGCCATATACTTGGGCCAACAGACTGGAGTTTTGGTTTTACTCTCTGATCCTATTTATGGGCATTTATTTTCCTTCCACTGGAAATACTTGGGCCACGCTCTTGTTTGCTATGAATTTCCCTGTTGCTATGAACAGAGAGTGAGGAACCAAATTTCTGGATCATGGGCTTTCAGGCATCTTCATATTAGTGGCCATATTGTCCCCTGACGTGGGTAAGCCAATCACACCCACACTAACCCGGGAAGAGAGTCTTCAGTTCCCCACATCCTTGGTACACAGGGTAACGTTGGAAGTTGTACTAATTGTATGCTTGTGAACTGGTGATGTTGTTTGTTTATTTCCATTTGTTTTGTTGTCTGCAATGCTGTATATATGTAACATAATATATTCATCACAGCCTTACTAACCTGTGAACTGTTTTTTTTTAAATGTCTTTTTCAAATTGCTTTGTATTGTCTTTCTTTCCTTTTAATGGGTAGACATTAATTTTTATATATTCTGGATATATTTCCCTCTGAGTGATGGGACTTGGAAGTATGTCCATTTTGTAACTGGTCTTAAATTATATTTTCAGACAGAATGCACCAGTTTTAGTGATATAAAAAGTATTAGTAACATAGGAACTTTATTTAGATCCTGGTTCAAAAAAACAATTAAAAACTGTGAGTAATTTGGGAAAATGTGAATATGAACTGGGTATTAAATAATATTAAGAAATTAAAAATTAGGAGTGCCTGGCTGGTTCAGTCAGTAAAGCATGTGACTCTTGAACTCAGGGTTGTGAGTTCAACCTGGGTGAGTTCTACACGTTGGGTGTAGAGATTACTACACCCACGTTGGGTGTAGAGATTACTTAAAAATAAAATCTTCAAAATAGAAAACAATAAAGTAAAAAATCAATTTGTGTTGTAATAGGCTGGGAGTCTTTTCAATATCTTTCATATCAATAGTTATTTATTAGAGATGTATTTTATGGCTCACACTTGTTTGTAAAAGAAACCCCGAAGTCTAGGATTTGCACTCAAGTATTCCAGCTCCATTTCCCATCCAATCCCCATTCCAAAGGAAAGGTTTTGAGTGGACGATACAAGAATAGCAAACCACTGACACATTTTTTTTTTTTACAAATAGTTTATTGTCAAGTTGGTTTCCATACAACACCCAGTGCTCATCCCAACAAGTGCCTTCCTCCCTGCCCATCACCCCCCTGCCTCCACACCCATCAGTCCTCAGTTTGTTCTCAGCATTCAAGAGTCTCTCATGGTTTACCTCTCTCTCTCTCCCCCACTATTTCCCCCCTTCTTCTCCCCCACGGTCCTCCATTAAGTTCCTCCTAATCCTCCTATATGTGCACACATATGATATTTGTCCTTCTCTGCCTGACTTATTTTGCTCAGCATTACACCCTCAAGGTCCATCCATGTTGCTACACATGGCCAGATTTCATTCTTTCTCATTGCCATGTAGTATTCCATGGTATAGATAAAACATATCTTCTTGATCCATTTGTCTGTTGATGGACACTTAGGCTCTTTCCATGTTTTAGCTATTGTGGAGAGTGCTGCTATGAACATTGGGGTACATGTGCTCCTGTGCCTCAGCACTCCTGTATCCCTTGGGTAAATTCCTAGCAGTGCTATTGCTGGGTCATAGGGGAGTTTTATTGTGAATTTTTTCAGGAAGCTCCACACCGTTTTCCAGAAGGGTTGCACCAGTTTACATTCCCACCAACAGTGTAGGAGGGTGCCCATTTCTCCACATCCTCGCCAGTATCTAAAGTCCTCTGATTTGCTCATGTTAGCCACTCTGACTGGCGTGAGGCGGTATCTCAGTGAAACCACTGACACATTTTGAAGTGGACTTAATAAACAGCAACACCTTATTTTCTTTAATTGTCTGAATGCTTGAAATTACCATATTAAAAGCTTTAATGAGGGCGCTTGGGTGGCTCAGTCAGTTAAGCTCAGGTCATGATCTCAGGGTTGGTGGTTTTAAGCCCCATATGGTGCTTAGCACTGTGAGTGGGGAGTCTGCTTGGGAGTCTCTCTCTAGCCCTCCCCCAACTGGCATGCGTGTTCTTTCTTTCCCTCCCTCAAAATAAATAATCTATTAAAAAGGATTTAAAAATCTTTAATGAAAATAAATCAAGGGGTGCCTGGATGGTTCAGTCATTAAGTGTCTGACTTTGGCTCAGGTCATGATCTCATGGTTTGTGAGGTCAAGCTGCTGCAATGGGCTCTGTCTTGACAGCTCAGAACTTGGAGCTTGCTTCAGATTCTATGTCTCCCTCTGTCTCTACCCCTCTCCCACTCGCACTCTGTTTCTCTGAAAACTAAATAAATTAAAAAAAAACTTTTTATAAAATATTTTTTTTATTTATTTCTATGAGAGAGACAGCATGAGCAGGGGAGGGTCAGAGAGAGAGGGAGACACAGAATCTGAAGTAGGCTCCAGGCTCTGAGCTGGCAATCAGCACAGAGCCTGACAGGGGGCTCGAACCCACAAACCGTGAGATCACGACCTAAGTGAAAGTCGGACGCTTAACCAACTAAGCCATCCAGGTGCCCCCCAAAAAAAACTTTTTTAAAAAAGAAAATAAATCAATATAGGGGAACTATCGTCACCATTAATTATTTTTCGTTCACTGTGGTTTCACTTTTATCTAAAGATGTGGTATTTGTCAGATGTACTCATTGACTTGATGTTCCTACAGTGACATCCAGTCCTTAACGATCCAGGGCAGAGCTCAGGTTCTCTGTGGCCAAGAATGGGAACACAGGAAAGAAATACTCCGTTTGCATCGAATGGGTCTGGTAAGGATTTTTTTAAGTCCAATTTTCCTGTGACTTACACAGAATGGAATGATCAGTGAGAAGACTATTGACAATATATGTTTTCCAGTGATATGGAAAAAACCTTTCTAATGAGCCTACTAATCCCTGTACTCTTGGGAAGAAAGAACACAAATCCATCAGGGTCCTAAATAGTCCTGGGTGGGAGTTGGACCAGAAGTAAGACAGGGAGAGGTCCCGCTTTTTGACACCACGACAGGACCCTGCAAAAGTCTCCCCTCGGCTGAGGGGGTCTCCCCACTGGAAGCACAAGTGGTTGGCCACGTGCCGTCTCTCCCAAGAGCCAAGGTTCCCCTGAGAGGCAGGAAGGTGGAATTTTTCCAGCCAATAAGAGCGAGCCACGCCCTGCGGAGGCGCCTATAAAAGGCAGGTCCCACTGGCCAGTGAGCACTTGGGAGTCCCGGCGGTGCAGGGAGACGCGCCACGCCGTGGGCTTCAAGATGGACTTGGGAACTGAAGGCTCGGACCCCCACAGCTCCTCCGAGCGGCACCCCACTGACCAGCCGCCCTGCCAACAGAACTCGTTCACAGAAGGCGGCTCACGTGTGGAGGAGAAACCACCGGAAGGCAAAGAGGAGACATTATCGTCCCCGCTGAGAGAGAGCCGCACCCAGAGGCGAGGTAGGGATGCGGGTGGTTTGTGTCCGGGGGCTGGAAGGAGGGGTGGGGGTCAGGGTTTATGCGGAGGTCGGTCCGCATCTAGATCCCTAGGTCACCCAGCTCTAGGGAGGCTTTGACAAATGGGGCAGTGGTCCCCTGGAACCCACTAGCTTGGTTCCCCGTGGCCCCCGGCTGAGCAGCCTCTGTCGAGAGAACCGTCCACAGGCTGGGATCAGGGCCGGGCTAGGGCTTCTGCGGGCCTCGCGCGAGGCCACGCGCCCAAACCGCCCCTTTTCCTCCAGGGTCTGACGCCAAGACGGATGAGGAGGATTCCAAGGAGAGCGAGCTCGGAAGAGACAGCTGCATTTCCGGATCAGGCGAGAGCTGGTTTTCCGGAGGGGGGCGGGGGGGACAGAGGACGTGGGATAGCTCGGTCTCCCCGCCAGGGACCTGGGGGCCCTGCGGCACCCTTGCCGCTGCTGGGCTCGAGGAACGGCTGGGAGCCTAGTCTTGGCGGCCAGCGCTGGCCCTTGCGTGTCCAGGATGGACTAGGGCGTCGAGGGGGCCGGGCTGGACGCCGTCACAAGACTCTGGCTTTGTCCGCAGACCCCGAAGGCTGCTCCAGCTGGGGGGCTCCGGGAAGGGGAAAGTCCCTTCCAGCGACGGCACCAGCCCTGCAGCAGGTGGGATCTTGCTTTGGGGCCCGAGGTGCGCACAGGGAGGTCAGATAGGCGGGGCGCGGGCACGGAGGGTTGTTGAGCGGCTGAATCGGGTTAGGAGCCCCGGAATCCCGGGAGCTCTGGGGCGTCCTTGGTGGGCCTGGCGTCGCCTCATCCCGGAGCTGGGGCGGGAAGGCGGAGGAGACAGGCGGGGTTCACCCGAGGGAGTGGGGTCCCCTGGATCCCAGCTGGCGGGGCGCTCGGCCACGTGCGTCCTCCGCAGGGGCCTCTCCGGCAGACGAGCGCGGTGTGACTCCGGGAAAGAAGACACGGAGGACGCCGGACTCGAGCCAAGGCAGCGACGGCGAGGAGCCCGCGGACGCCCAGCGCAGGCGGCGCGGGGCGCGGGGCGCGGCCGGCGGAGCAGGTGCGGGTCCCCAGGAGGCCGGCCGCCGCCTCTGCGGAAGAGGCTGGTGACCGCCGTGCGCGCCCTGTCCGAGGCCGTCTGTGAGGACGTGGCTGCGGTGTGGGAGCAGCAGCGCCATTGCCCGCTGACCCGGGAGCCGCGCTCGCGGCTCGGGCAGCTCTGGGAGCCTCTGTGCGCGGCCTTGCAGACCGTCTACACCACGGCCAACCAGGCGGCCTACGTCTTCCCTGCCGAGAGCTGGCTCGTCCCCGCCCCGCCGCCGGCCCCCGGCCTCCAGCTGGGGATGGAGGAGAAGCCCGGGGCTCCCCCAGGGAGGGACACGGGGTCCCCCCTCCCGGGGTCGGGAGCTAGGCTGCCCGCGCTCGGTCAGGCACCCGCGCTTCCGCAGAGCTGGGCGCGCAGCCCGGGGGTGAGAACACAGCCCCGCTTCGGCTCAGACCGCAGATAGCGCGTGTTAATAAGCGGCAGGACTCGGGGTGGTCGGAGGAAAGGTACTGCAGACACCGAGGGGGAGTCGACGAGGTTTCGATTTCATGTTGCACGTTGTCGTGTGTTCTGAGTATCTTAGGACAGCCAAGCACTGTTTTATGATGAGAAGAGGCATCAGGATAGAATTCCTAGGTTGCTGCTAAAGTCTAGCAAAGTGAACATACTTCTGTCCTCCTCTTTGATCCTGAGAAGGCGCGAAGTCTTGGGTCTCTTGCCTCCCGTTTTGGAGGACTGAGGCCACAGGCCTGGGGTAGCGCCTGTGTGGAGAGATGGTTGTATTGTTCCGTGTGATGAAGTCATGGTGAAGTCATCATGTCCTTTGCCTTCACTTTTCAGTTACTTCATACGAAATACTGGTGTTACTGACCATGTTCCTGTATTTATTCTTACAGCTGGCTCATATGCTAAATTTTAAATTTTCTTCTATTTATAGATTTCATGTTAACCTATTTATGAGAGGATATTAAATCTAATATGGATACTGTCATTTTATATATACTTTATATAGTTTCCTATTTGTACTTTACACTGGGATCATGCAGTCTTTCATCATATAAATGTGTAGAATTTTATGTAAGCAAAGTAAATATATTTGGGCACTGTCTTACCCTTTTCTTCATAATTTCCATATAACAGTGATAAAATAAAAATTAATGTTTCTCATGGATTGTGTGTCTTAGATAATTTTATCTTCATCCAGATGGAGTTTGTTTTATGGGAGGTGAGGGTTAGGAAAGAGGCTGTTTTCTTTTCACCTCTACCTCATTTCCACCTTGACTTTCCTACACCTAGCAGCTCTTATTGTAGGCTGGGGAGAGCAGTTAATCATCTCACTGAATGGGGCAATTCATGAAAATATTGTAAATTCATTTGAGCCTATGCAATGGCTTCAAATTATACAAAACAAGTGCCTGCATTTGTACAAAAAATTACAATTTGCAAGTTGCCTTTGGGGATTGGGGATGAGATTAAAAGGGTCAAAACATAACATTTTAAAATAATAAACTAATACAGCAAAATAAAATAATAAACAAAATACCTGGGAATAAATCCAATAACAAGTTGTCAAATGTATATGAGAAATCATATAAAATTTCCAAAATATGTGAAAGCAGACATAAACAAATATAAAGTGACATCATTATTCTTAGCTGGAAACTCCATATTATCAAACATCAATTGTCCCTAAGCTAATTTATAAATTTAATTTGTTTCTGAAACTGACACCACCAGTTCCTTATTGAAGCCAAGCAAGTTATTACAAAAAAAAAAAATCCTACAGCTGAAAATACAAAGATATTCAAGAAAACTCTGAAAAAGAAAAAAAAATATGAGGATAAACTTTTAGTTAAGCAGGATAAATAAGCTACAGAGTTCTCCTGTACAACATGCACATTGTCAGCAATGTATTTATACACTTAAAAATCCATTAAGAGCAGGGCACCTGGACATGCACCTCAATGTTTATAGCAGCGCTATCAACAATAGCCAAATTATGGAAAGAGCCCAAATATATATACAATGGAATATTGCTTGGCAATCATACAGAATGAAATCTTGCCATTTGAAACAACGTGGATGGAACTAGAGTATATTATGCTAAGCAAAATAAGTCAGAGAAAAACAAATATATGATTTCATTCATATGTGGAATTTGAGAAACTCAATGATAAACATAGAGGAAATGAAGGAAAAATAAGATAAAAACTTACTATAAAGGACTCTTAAGTACAGAGAACAGACTGAGGGTTGCTGGAGAGGATGTGAGGAGGGGGAGGGGTTAAATGGGTGATGGGAATGAAGGAGGACACTTTTTGGGATGAGCACTGGGTAAAATGAGTAAAATGAGTCACTGAGTTCTACTCTTGAAGCTAAGACTACACTGTATGTTAAATAACGTGAATTTAAATAAAAAAATAAAGAGGGGTGGGCCTGGGTGGCTCAATCAGTTAAGCGTCTGACTCCAGCTGAGGTCATGATCTGATGGTTCATGAATTTGAGCCTGCATTAGGCTCTCTGCTGTCAGCAAGGAATTCAATTCACATCTTCTGTTCCCCTCTCTCTTTGTGCCTCTCCAGCTCATCCTCTGTCCCTTGCTCTCAAAACTAAATAAACATTAAGAAAATCCATTAATAGGGTAGATCTCCATCAACTGATGAATGGATCAAGAAGATGTGGTTTATCTATACAATGGAATACTACATGGCAATGAGAAAGAATGAAATCTGACCATGTTTAGCAACATGGATGGACCTTGAGGGTGTTATGCTGAGAGAAATAAGTCAGGCAGAGGACAGCTACCATATGTTTGCACGTATAGGAGGATTAGGAGGAACTTAATGGTGGATTCTGGGGGAGAAAGAGGGGGGAAACAGTGGGGGAGAGGGAGAGAGGTAAACCATGAGAGACTCTTGAATGCTGAGAACAAACTGAGGACTGATGGGTGTGGGGGGAGGGGGGTGATGGGCATGGAGGAGGGCACTTGTGGGGATGAACACTGGGTATTATATGGAAACCAACTTGACAATAAACTGTTTAAAAAAAAGAAATAAAACATTAAAAATTTTTTAAAAAACATGTTTTAACATTAAAAAAAATCATTAATAGGGCAGATCTTATTTTAAGTAATCTGAAAAACAAAGAAAAACGAAAAAAATATATAGGTAGTTCTATGAGACATGTTTCTTAAATAAGACTGATAGATCAGTAGAGAGAAAAATTCACAAATAGGCCAAAGTATATGAGAAGGTTAATAAGCAATAAGAAATTGGGGATGATATCATTAATACTTGGGGTTTGTTACTTGATATTACTATCACAAAGTTAAGAAACTGATTTACTCTTCACATTCTATAATAAGGTAAAAGTCCAATGAAAAGTACAACTGTATGTTCAGGAAAAAAAAAAAAGCTTTTTTCATTGCAGACTCTGCCTATTAAATTGAAATAGAAAATACAACTCATTCTTTTCAAGTTAGAACAGTTGGCTCAGTGTGAAGGTCATGGTAGCCAGTACGTGCAGGAGGGAGAGAGCCAGATCCCAATGTCTGGGTTCATGGTTCTGGGACCTCCCCTTCCTGGAGAAATAATCATTTCACCCAGAACTCCAGTGAGAAGACAGGCATGGGGAACTAAGAATACCATTGAAAGACTTTTTTTTTTTTCCCAGTTGCTACTTGCCAAAAACCAATTACAAGTTCCAAGTTAGCATCTCTCAGGTGTTTGGGAGAAGCTTTCTCTTTTCCACAAGCCCTGGAGGTAGACAAGTGTTCAAGAGGAGGGCAGGAAATGCTGAGGTCTGATAGGTGAGGAACTGTTGATGAAACATGGAATTTCAATAGATTCTCTGTCTTGTTGAGAAATTCTACCCCACAGAGAGTTTTTTTCTAATATTTAGACCACTAAGGTGCCCCATCATTTAAGTTATAAGCATAGAAATGAAATCAAAAGTACCTGATAAGGATTTTCAGAGTTACAATCAAAGAGAAGAACATGCCAATGATAATTTAAATCAGGGGATCACTGGATTTATTTGCACAAGTCAGTGTCAATGCATTTGGAAGTGTAGATGATGTGGAAATTTGTTAGGAAGATATGCTTTACCAATATTGATCTCCCTAATGTTAACAGGAAGTCTAAACAGAACAATATCTGCAAAAAGGGAGAAGTTTCTGAGACCCTCACAAATAAAGGCACCAGGATCAGATGATGCAATGGGTAGATTCAATAATTCCTTTAACTCTTAGATAAGCCAATACTCATTTAAATTAAATTAATTTAAAAAATTTAATTTGAGAGTCAGTTAAGCATCCGACTTTGGCTCAGGTCATATCACAGTTCATGGGTTTAAGACCTGCATTTGGCTGTATGCTGAGAGCTCAAAGTCTGGAGCCTGCTTCAGATTCTGTGTCTCCATCTCTCTCTGCCCCTGCTCTCTCTCTCTCTCTCTCTCTCTCTGTCTCAAAAGTAAATAAACATTAGGAGAGAGGGGACAAGATGGCGGAGAAGTAAGGAGCTCCGTACCTGCACTCGCGCCCATACATCACACAGAAAAGATCTGAAGCCATTGGAAACCTTACAAAACCTGAGAGACTGGGAGAAAAAGGACGCAGAATCCACTGAGAAAGCCTTCTAACGTGAGTGCGAACCGGGGAAGGTAAAATCGGGCCGGGATCGGAGCCTCCAGGGTGGGAGGCGATCCCCCTCTACCCTCTACGGGGAGTGAGAGGGGAAAAGGAGAGAGTCCGAAACAGAAAAACCTCCGCTCGGTGCATAGAAAGACCGAACTTGCCAAATACCTGCACACCGGGTCCCCTCGCGCCAACTGGTCCCGGGGGGGGGAGGCGCTGAGCGCACAGACTGCTACCTTGTGCTGCTCCTGGCGGCTGGACTTCAGAGCAGCGGCGCGCCCGCCGCCATTGTCCTCCCGGGCGGCTGGGGCCCCAGAAAGAGCCCCGCACACAGACACCGGGCGTCCGCGCTCCTGGCGGGCTGGGGCTCTAGAGGGAAGGCAAAGAGCTAAAAACTGGGATATTGGCCTGTGAGTTCCTGTTTCAGGTGATGAACCATAGAGGGACCTGGTTTTCCTCACTCCACCGGGCTCTGCGCACCCGGCAGGCAAGCCCCGCGCATGCGCGCCAGCCGGACCCAGAGAAGGAAGCAGCGATTCTGACTCCGCCCCCAGAGCTCCGCAGGGAGCCTGGAATAGCCCGAGGGGGTTGTCTGGGAAGCTGTGTCTAAGGCAATTTCCGCGGGGCGCTTGGACTGGGATTTGGAGATTGGGACAGGCCTGAGCTGAAGAGTGCAACCAACTTCGGCTGCGCCCCTGGTACGGGGAGTTTACACGCCCAAAAAAGTGAGGTGCAGCACTTGGTTCAAGAAGGGACTGGAGCACCGTCACTCTCCTCCCCACAACCTCCAAGGCAGAACCCCCCCGAGGCATTGGATCCCGCCACGCCCATCCCTGCCTGAGAGCTGCCCTCCTCCCTTTTTTTTTTCTTTTTTTCCTCTTCTTTCTCTTTTCTCTCCTTTTTCCCCAGAACACTGACCTGATTAACTCTGGTCACCGGCTTGCTTAAACAATCACAACGAGTCCATTCTGTAGATGTAAATTCTACACCTACCGGCTTTTTCATCTCTTTCTCTCAGGAGTAATTAGACTATATAGTTTCTCTGGATAACACCAGCATCCTTCTCTCACCTATCCAACCATATTCTACCCTATACCTCTTTGAAAAAAGCTTCTTATCCCTTCTGCCTGTTCATTCTATTTCCAATTTTGCCTCATCCCCGCCCTGTCTTCTCTCTCTTTCTCTATGCTCTTCAACCAGCACTGCATACACATGGCTTTTTAACTGTAGCTGAGAAATCCAGTTATATGCTTTAAAGTGTTCTTTGTCCATCGGTTTTCTTCTTTTTTACTTTTCTCCTTTTTGACCCTTTTATGTATTTTATACTCCCTATTATTCACCCTCCCTCCTCCGTCTTTTCTCTTTAATTTTTCATTTTCCCACTCGCTTTGCATATTAGTTGAATTAGCCTGTGTGTTTGTGTGCTCCTGCTCCCTGTGTGTTTGTCTGTCTGTTTTCTTTTCCAGGGCTACCTCAGGAAACAAGCTAGAGTACACAAGGTGCAGAGTCCCAAACATCACTATGAATAGGAAAATAAAATAACCAAGGTCGCAACAAGAGATACCAAGAGATACTATTCAAAAAACACTCTCTGAAAGGATAGGCCCTGGAAAGTCAAAGAGTCTTCTTGGATACAGCAGTGCTTTTAGGTACAGAGAGCATAACAGGTCTTTAAAACCAACAAGAGCCGGAAAGCTAACTAAAATGACGAAACGAAAGAGCTCTCCTCCAAAGGAACTCCAAGAAGAAATGACAGCTAATGAATCGCTCAAAACAGATATCAGCAGCATAACTGAACAAGATTTTACAAGAATAATGGGAAAATTAATAGCTGGGCTTGAAAAAAGCATAGGGGACATCAAAGAAACTATGGCTACAGAGAGAATGGAAAGTAAAAATAGGCATGAAGAATTAAAAAATGCGATAAATGAGATACATAATAAATTATAGGCCTCCAATGCATGGATTGAAGAGGCAGAAAGGAGAATAAGTGATTTAGAAGACGCTATTATAGAAAAACAAGAAGCTGACAAAAAAAAGAGACCAACTGATCCAGGAACAGGAAAGAAGAGTTCGAGAGCTCAGCCACACAGCCAAATGCAACAATATCTGTATCATAGGAATCCCAGAAGAGGAAGGAAGAGAAAGGGAAAGGTGCTGAAGGAGTCCTGGAACAAATTATAGCAGAGAACTTCCCCGACTTGGGGAAGGAAGTAAATGTGGAAATACAAGAGGCTCAGAGGACTCCCCTGAGACGTAACTTGAATCGATCTTCTGCACGGCATATCATTGTAAAATGGCAAAATACAAGGACAAAGAGAGAATTTTGAAAGAAGCTATGGAGAAAAGGGCCCTAACATACAAAGGGAAATCTATCAGAGTGGTGACAGACCTATCTACTGAAACTTGGCAGGCCAGAAAGGAATGGCAGGAAATCTTCAATGTGATGAACAGTAAAAATATGCAGCCAAATATCCTCTATCCAGCAAGCCTGTCATTCAAAATAGAAGGAGAGATAAAAACCTTTCCAAATAAACAGAAATTGAAAGAATTTGTCACCACGAAGCCAGCCCTACAAGAAATCCTGAGGGGGACGCTCTGAAGGAAAGGTTGCAGGGAACAAAGATACCAGAGACAGCACCACAAACATGAACCCTACAAAAGATACAAAGACTCTAAACTCACATATTTCAATAATAACACTGAATGTAAATGGACTGAATGCTCCAATCAAAAGACATAGGGTAGCAGAATGGATAAAAAAACAAAATCCATCTATATACGGTCTACAAGAAATGCATTTTAGACTGGAAGGTACCTTCAGATTAAAAGTAAGGGGATGGAGAAATATATATCATGCTACAGGAAATCAAAAGAAAGCCGGAGTAGCTATACTTATATCAGACAAACTGGACTTTATTTATTTATTTATTTATTTATTTTTTAAATAATTTTATTTATTTCTAGGAGAGAGAGAGAGAGAGCGTGAGCAGGGGAGGGTCAGAGAGAGAGGGAGACACAGACTCCGAAACAGCCTCCAGGCTCTGAGCCAGCAGTCAGCACAGAGCCCGAGGCGGGACTCGAACCCACGAACCACGAGATCATGACCTAAGCGAAAGTCGGACGCTTAACCGACTAAGTCACCCAGGCGCCCCTAAACTGGACTTTAAATTAAAGACAATAACAAGAGATGAAGAAGAGCACTACATAATAATAACAGGGTCCATCCATCAGGAAGACCTAACAATCATAAATGTCTACGCACCGAATATGGGAGCACCTAAATATCTAAAACAATTGATCAACACAGAAACAAGCTTATAGATAAGAATGTGCTAATAGCAGGGCACTTTAATACTCCACTTACAGCAATGGATAGGTCAAGCAGACAGAAAATCACTAAAGAAATAATGGACTTGAAAGACACATTGGACCAGATGGAGCTGATGGATATATTTACAACTTTACATCCTGAGGCCAGGGAATTTACTTTCTTCTCAAGTGCGCATGGCACATTCTCCAACATAGTTCACATACTGGGACCTAAAGCAGCCCTCAATAAATATAAAAGAATTGAGATCATACCATGCCCACTGTTAGATCATAATGCTTTGAAACTTGAAATCAATTACAGGAGGAAGTCTGGAAAACCTCCAAAATCATGGAGGTTAAAGAACACCCTACTAAAGAATGAATGGGCCAATCAGGCAATTAGAGATGAAATTAAAAAATATATGGAAACAAATGAAAATGAAAACACAACAATTCAAAATCTATGGGATGCGGCAAAGGCAGTCCTAAGACGAAAGTACATTGCTCTCCAGGCCTATTTCAAGAGATTAGAAAAAGCGCAAGTCCAAAATCTAACAGCTCACCTAAAGGAACTAGAGGCAGAGCCACAAGAATGCCCTAAACCCAGTAGAAGAAGAGAAATAGTAAAAATTAGAGCAGAAATAAACAGCATAGAGACCAAAGAAACAATTGAACAGATCAATGAAACAGAGTTGGTTTTTTGAAAAAATAAACAAAATCGAGAAGCCTCTAGCCAGACTTATCAAAAAGAAAAGAGAGAGCACCCAAATAGACAAAATTATGAATGAAAATGGACTCATTACAACCCCTCAGAAATACAAGCAATTATCAGGGAATACAATGAAAATTTATATGCCAACAAATTGGACAACTTAGAAGAAACGGACAAATTCCTAAACACACACTCACTACCAAAATTCACACGGGAAGAAATAGAAAACCTGAACAGACCCGTAACGAGTGAAGAAATCGAATCAGTTATCAAGAATCGCCCAACAAATAAGAGCCCTAGACCTGATGGCTTTCCTGGGGAATTCTACCAGACATTTAAAACAGAATTAATCCCAATTCTTCTCAAGCTATTCCAAAAAATAGAAATTGAAGGATATCTCCCGGATTCATTTTATGAAGCCAGCATACTCTGACTCCCAAGCCAGACAGATCCAGCAAAAAAAGAGAACTACAGGCCATTCCTTGATGAATACGGATGCAAAAAGCCACAACAAGATCCTTGCAAATCGAATCCAGCAGCACATAAAAAGAATCATCCACCAAGATCAAGTGGGATTCATTCCTGGGTTACAGGGCTGGTTCAACATTCGCAAATCAATCAATGTGATACATCACATCAATAAAAGAAAAGATAAAAACCATATGAGGGGCACCTGAGTGGCTTAGGTGGTTAAGCGTCCGACTTTCACTTAGGTCATGATCTCGCGGTTCATGGGTTTGAGCCCCGCGTCAGGCTCTGTGTTGACTGTCAGCTCAGTGCCTGTTTCAGAGTCTGTGATTCCCTCTCTCCCTGACCCTCCCCTGCTCACGCTGTCTCTCTCTCTCTCCTAGAAATAAAAATAAAACATTAAAAAAAATTAAAAGAACAACAACAACAAAAAAACAAAACCATATGATCCTGTCAATAGATGCAGAAAAAGCATTTGACAAAATACAGCATCCGTTCTTAATAAAGACTCCAGAGATAGTCGGGAGAGAAGGAACCTACTTAAATATCATAAAAGCCATCTATGACAAGCCTTCAGCAAACATCATCCTCAACGTGGAAAAACTGAGAGCTTTCCCCCTGAGATCAGGAACATGACATGGATGTCCACTCTCACCACTGTTGTTTAACATAGTGCTGGGAGTCCTAGCATCAGCCATCAGACAACAAAAGGAAATCAAAGGCATCAGAATTGGCAAAGAGGAAGTCAAACTTTCACTCTTCGCAGATGACATGATACTCTAAATAGAAAACCCGACAGACTCCTCCAAAAGCCTACTGGAACTGATCCAAGAATTCAGCCAAATTGCAGGGTACAAAATCAACGTACAGAAATCGGTTGCATTTTTATACACCAACAATGAAGCAACAGAAAGAGAAATCAAGAAACTGATCCCGTTCACAATTGCACAAAAAACCATAAAATACCTCGGAATAAACCTAACCAAGGATACAAGAGATCTTTATGATGAAAACTATAGAAAACTTATGAAGGAAATTGAAGAAGACACAAAGAAATGGAAAAACATTCCATGCTCATGGATAGGAAGAATAAATATAGTTAAGATGTCATTACTACCCAAAGCTATCTACACATTCAATGCAATTCCAATCAAAATTGCACCAGCATACTTCTCAAAACTAGAACAACTATCCTAAAATTTGTATGGAACCACAAAAGACCCCAAAGAGCCAAAGTAATATTGAAGAAGAAAACCAAAACGGGAGGCATCACCATCCCAAACTTTAGCCTCTACTACAAAGCTGTCATCATCAAGACAGTATGGTATTGGCACAAAAACAGACACATGGACCAATGGAACAGAATTGAGAACTCAGAAGTGGACCCAAAAGTATACAGCCAACTAATCTTTGACAAAGCAGGAAAGAATATCCAATGGAAAAAAGACAGCCTTTTTAACCGATGGTGTTGGGAGAACTGGATAGCAACATGCAGAAGAATGAAACTAGGTCATTTTCTCACACCATACACAAAAAAACCCTCAAAATGGATAAAGGACCTGAACGTGAGACAGGAAACCATCAACACCCTAGAGAAGAAAGCAGGAAACAACCTCCTTGACCTCCACCGCAGCAACTTCTTACCTGACACATCCCCAAAAGCAAGGGAATCAAGAGAAAAATAAACTCTTGGGGCCTCATCAAGATTAAAAGCTTCTGCACAGCCAAGGAAACAACCCACAAAACTAATGGGCAACCAATGGAATGGGAAAAGATTGTTGCAAATGACATATCAGATAAAGGGTTAATATCCAGAATCTATAAGGAACTCACCAAACTCCACACCCAAAAAACAAACAACCCAGTGAAGAAATGGGCAGAAGATATGAACAGACACTTCTCCAAAGAGGATATCCAGATCGCCAACAGACACATGAAACGATGCTCAGCATCCCTCCTCATCTGGGAAATACAAATCAAAACCACACTGAGATACCACCTCACACCAGTCAGAATGGCTAAAATGAGCAAATCAGAGAACTCTCGATGCTGGCGAGGATGTGGAGAAACTGGCACCCTTCTACACTGTTGGTGGGAATGTAAACTGGTACAGCCTCTCTGGAAAACACTGTGAATGTTCCTCCGGAAACTAACAATAGAATTCCCCTGGGACCCAGCAATAGCACTGCTAGGAATTTACCCAAGAGATACAGAAATGTTGATGCATAGGAGCACATGTACCCCAATGTTCATAGCAGCACTCTCCACAATAGCTAAAACCTGGAAAGAGCCTAAGTGTCCATCAACAGATGAATGGATCAAGAAGATGTGGTTTATCTATACCATGGAATACTACATGGCAATGAGAAACAATGAAATCCGGCCATGTGTAGCAACATGGATGGACCTTGAGGGTGTTATGCTGAGCGAAATAAGTCAGTCAGAGAAGGACAAATATCATGTGTTTGCACGTATAGGAGGATTAGGAGGAACTTGACGGAGGAACAAGGGGGAGAAGAAGAGGGGAAATGGTGGGGGAAAGGGAGAGAGGCAAACCATGAGAGACTCTTGAATGCTGACAAAAACTGAGGACTGATGGATGTGGGGGCAGGAGGGATGGGCATGGAGGAGGACACTTGTGGGGATGAGCGCTGGGTGTTATGTGGAAACTAATTTGACAATATACTATATGTATAAAAGAAAAAAGTTAAATAAAAAATAAAAAAATTAAAATTAAATAAGTAAATAAACATTAAATAATAAAAAAAATAAAAAAATTTATTTGAGAGAGAGAGAGAAGGAATGAGCACACAAGTGGGGGAGGGGCAGAGAGAGAGGAATAGAGAGAATCACAAGCTTTCAGCCCATAGCTTGATGTGGGACTCAATCTCATGAATTGTGAGATCATGACCTTAACTGAAATCCAGAGTCAGACGCTTAACCAATTGAGCCAGCCAAGTTCCCCAATACTCATTTAAATAGCAGTGGGTGGTTACCACATCTTTCCAAACCTGTATTTTTGCTGACTTTTCAGTCATCAGCTCTGATTAGTCTGAGCTAATATACAGCTATAGACACACAAGTAAAATCACCATGAAAAATAAATCAGTAATCTAATAGAATATTCATAAAATAATGGCTCACGGAATAAAGAAATAAATACCTTTAGTATATGTGCTGCTAAAGGGAGCACAAGAAATAAATAAATGCCTTTAAAAATTAAATTAAATAACCAATATGTAGGAAAATAAACACTCCTGAAATATATGAAAGTAGAAATGAATGTAAATTTGTATCATGTTCTTGGGTAGAAAAACACAATTTTATAAAAGGGTCAATTCTCCTTAAGCTAATTTATAAATTTTATTGGATCCTGATATAGATACAATCAGTTAGTTTTTTGAACTAGCAGTGTTACTGTAAAAACCTTACCGAATAATGAACAAATAAGAATAGCTACAAATACTCTTAAAAAAACCCCAAAATGAATATAGTCAATATCCTGAGATGTTTATTTGTCAACAGACATTACATCAGTTAAGTTAAAAAGTCAAAATATGTCAAAGTGCACGAGAGAAGTTAATAACCAGCAAAAACTAAAGTGGGGATAACATCATTAATGCTTGGTGTTTGGGAAATGGGAATTCCTATCAAAATGACAAAAAGAGAAGTCCATAGGGTAAAAAAATAATTAAAACATGGCGAAATTCCTCGTAAGACTTGCTTCTCTCCCTCTCAATAAACTATTTAAAAAATTTAATTTTCGGGTATAAAATAATCTTCCCAAACAACTGAGAACAAAGATTTTTAAAAATTGAAATTGCAGTAATATTTAGCAATTAAGGGCTTAAGCAAAACGCAGGTGCCATCTGGTAGGTCTCAAAGGCGTTTGGATTTATAATTCATCTCCAGAGGTGTGGATTTGAATGTCAAACTTAAAAAGAAAAAAACTGATGAACGGCCCAGAGGCCAAAATGTTCGTTTGTTTAAAGCAACGCGCCAGCGCTCAGCGCTCAGCGCTCACAGCCCAGAGCCCGGCGGGGAACGCCAGGGAACGCAGTCCAGCGAATGGGGAGCAGAAGTGACAACCAGTGGAAACCTTTGACGGGGGTCAATACCAAACTGCACGTTCCCCACAGGGCAGTTTTGCATTTTGCATCCTGGCGTCCATCACCGACACTGGCCACCCCGGCTTTTGCTTCACTAAACAAGGAGCTGTCGTGTCCGGGTCTCAGTCGCTGCACGAGGACCCCCAGCCCCAGGTCCCCTCGCTGCTCCGCTTCCCCCCGCCGGGGCGCGTCTCCACCGCCCGCTACAAACGTTTCCCCCGACATCGGGCTCAACTTGGCAAACACCGCGGCTCCCAACAGACGGGGCCCGCCCCTCCCTAACGTTGTTCTCAGTCTGGATCCAAACCACACCGGCGGGACTGGGAGGAATCCATAGCAGAACCGGAAACCGCCGGACAGGAAAGACGGACAGACTGGCAGACCGCAGGACGGGGATGATGCGCTGGCCGGGATCCAAATAGCCCAGTTCGCTGAGCCAACCCCGGCTCCCAACAATGCGTCTTCGCCCCGCCTCCGCCCCGCGACGCATGCGCGCTTTTCTGCAGACCCGGAAGCGGATCGTGCGGAGCAACGGTCGCCCTCTGGTGAGTCTCCGTTTTTTTGGTTCGTGCAAGGGGTCACACTCCTCAGGCCCCGTCGTCCACACCCAGCTTTCGGGGTCGTCTGGGGAGGTAAAATACTTGAACCCACTCGTCCCTCTCTCCGGGAGTTCGTCCCTTTCTCTTCTCGCGTCGTGGCCATAAGACTTTCCGAGTCCTGTCGCTAGGTGGGTGTCCCGGGCGTCTGAGTTCGTTTCCGGTTAAATCGCCCTGAGGAAGGTACTGACCCCAGGCTTACTGCCTTTGGCCCTCTATCATATGTTAGAAGTATTCTTTGATGTCTGGTAAATAACTTTATAGTATTTTATTACACATCCGCTAAGGATGTTGATAATCTCTCAACACTCAAAACCTAGGCAGTTAAATTAATATTAAGTAGTTCCCTTCTTCCCTTACGCGACCTTTTAAATTACTGAGTTCTGAACTGAAGTCTCCAACTAAGTAGATGAACCCCCAAGTCCCCTTTGGCTTTTCTGTACAGATGTTTTGGCTTGATGTGGAACTTTGTTCCAGCAGAGCCCATGTGTTCATGGTGCAGAGATTGCTCGGAGTTCATCTCCACTGGTGACACTTTTTCCAGTTTTTGAGGACTAGTAACTATTTGTAATGTCATATGTTTTTCCTGGAAAAGAGGAATTAAATACTTGTGTTTGATTAAACCCTTGAAAGAGAAGCTTCTCTTTTTCAGGAGTATGAAAGGTAGTCTGGAATTACAACAAGCCCTATCTACTTAAACCTGTCCAGGCCACCATTTCAGAATTTACTTACACTCAGTTCTCATTCAACTCAGACTTCTTAAGGGTAGCTTGGCAAAATTACACCCCGCCCCCATCCCCAGTGCACCCATTTGTAACAGAAGATGATAGACGAAGAATTCTAAACCTGGGCTAATAAGAACCCTGAAATGATTTTCAAAATTGGGTGTGTGTTTGTGTTTGGCAGTTTTCTGGGAGAGGGTGTTATCATTAGAGTTTACAATGTGACCCAGTTCCAAAAATAATGAAAACCGCTAAGAAAGAGGCAAGACCATAGTCTCAGAGACAGGGATACACCTTTGTCACCTCCACCCTCTCTATGTATCATAACTAAATCTTAAAATTTTGATTGTTATCATCTTTTGACATTAAACCTTATAGCTAACCATCACGTCAAAGATCTACACTCTCAGTATGGCTACCAGGGAGCTCTGGGGCTGGGGTGGCCCTTAAGAGTTGGTTGAAATTGATGGAATGAACAGGCTTCTGTGTCCTGCATCAACCATTCATTGGATGCCAGCTGCCCAGGGAGGAGCCAAGAACTTGAATGAGGCAATTCCCTTTGGCCCAGTGTCAGGTAGACAGGACAATGCAATTTCAGTACAATGTGTAGGTTTCAGCAGGGGAGGGCTTTTTGAAGAAGTGGGTGAAAAAGGCACTTGGTGGACTCCAGAGACAAGTTTATTGTCCCTTATCCCTCCTGTTGCAGTGGGCAGCAAAGGACTCTTTCTCCCATAGGAAGGTTCTCCCCATATGTATATTGTGGTAAAGCAAGGGGTTATGTTGATTCTAAACATTAAACAACATACTTTTTGTCACATAGTATATAACCTTACCTGAGAAGACCTGAAGCAGAGGGAGAAAAGGAAGAATGGCTCTTTTCCAGGTAAAAGTCATATTTTTCATTGACTGTTCCTCCTAAAATGTCACATTTTAGACTTGTTAATCTTCTCCTCTCTGAGGTGTCCTGCCTACACTGTTTATTCACACTGAGGGCCTTCTCCCAATTTCCTCTCATCTCCGTGCAGATTCCATCTCACTGTGACCCAGTGACGTGGAATGTGGGAAGACGCTCCTTTTAGGTGGTCATGCTGTAAAGGATTTTCTTCCCAGGCAAGGACTAGAGGTGGAGAGTAGGCTCTGTGGTGTCCGTGAGGTTGGGCTGTAAGGATTCTTCAGAGACCCCTTCTGGATGCCCTTCAGCTCATATAAACGAGGATTAAAGAGATTGCACACATAAGTCATATATTAATGTGCACAGGTACCTGAGAAACCCTGGCAAATAAGACCGATGGGGGAAGTTTGCTTTGTTTTTACAAATGTCTTCTGATGTTAAACAAGTGAGTCAGTATGCTTCTGACTCCAAAATATTACTGCTTTGGAACAGAATGGGAAGTTCAAACTAGGAATAAGGAATATAGAGAGGGTGTTTTGTTTTATTAACATGATTAGATTTAAACTGTAGACTCAACAAACTTGTCTAACAGTAAATGTTTTTTATATTATTTATAGCACATCCATCTCATAAAGACCATCGTGTTCTTTTATGAATTCTTACGCTGCACATCTTTAAGATTAAAACGTTTATAATTTAGGGGCGCCTGGGTGGCTTAGTTGGTTAAGCATCCGACTTTCGCTTAGGTCATGATCTCGCGGTTCATGGGTTCGAGCCCCGCGTTGGGCTCTGTGCTGACTGCCAGCTCAGAGCCTGGAGCCTATTTCGGAGTCTGCCTCTCTCTCTCTGACCCTCCCCTCTTCACGCTGTCTCTCTCTCTCTCTCTCCTAGAAATAAATAAAAATATAAAAATTAAGATGCTTATAATATTAGAAAAAAAATAAATAAAACGTTTATAATTTAGCCAGACACAGGAGCAGGATTTTCTGTCATTAGAGAGGATGGTGCTCAATTTCATTTTTTTTTTTTAAATGTTTTATTTATTTCTAGGAGAGAGAGAGAGACAGCGTGAGCAGGGGAGGGTCAGAGAGAGAGGGAGTCACAGACTGAAACAGGCTCCAGGCTCTGAGCTGGCAGTCAGCACACAGCCCGACGCGGGGCTCGAACCCACGAACCGCGAGATCATGACCCAAGCGAAAGTCGGACGCTTAACCGACTAAGCCACCCAGGCGCCCCTCAATTTCATTTTATGAATTATTTGTAAATGTTATTTTTTTTGTTATAAACCCCTCTAGTGTATATATTTTTTGGTTTCAGTTACACACAGTGATGCAGTTTAGAAACTAAGATGCAAATTATCCCCTTCCCTGTCATATCTTCCACCATCACTGACTGTCTTCATCAGGAACTGATGTTCTCTTTAGTGCCAATCTTGTAAAAATGCTTTTTATATATTGTAATGTGATTTTAGAAAATATTTTTCAGTAAATGTTTTCCTGATATCTTATTCTGGTAATTGA
Organism: Proteles cristata cristata; assembly: GCA_017311185.1. Taxonomy (NCBI): domain Eukaryota; kingdom Metazoa; phylum Chordata; class Mammalia; order Carnivora; family Hyaenidae; genus Proteles; species Proteles cristata. The sequence continues at coordinate 64,415 of JAESUZ010004944.1, forward strand.
AATATTTACATACCATATGTCTTGAAATTGTTTTCTTGTTAGTAAACATAGAGGTAACTGCTTGTTTAGATCCTCATTGGAACATTATCTAAATGAAGATTCGTGGGTCCTTTACAATTTCTTACTGTTACAAAGAATGCCATGGTGGCTGCTTCTATCAGGCAGACTTCACTACAGATATCTAAGGATATGGTATGAATGTACACCTTGAGCATGATTACCCTGGTAATGATGGTCTTTCTGAGGAGGCACAGATATTCCACTTACTAAATAAAGATTTTAAACTTTATTTTCAACTGTCTTGAACATCCTCAGCTAAAGGAAAACATGGAAGAGAACTAAGAAGTAGTAGAACACTGTTTGAACAAATAGGAAATATCAGTAAAGATACAGCAATTATAGTAAAGAGAAGGAATTCTGGAGTTAGAAGAGTATAAACACCAAGTTGAAAATTCACTAGAGGGTTCATCAGCAGGTGGACAATAAGTATAAAGAATCAGTGAACCAAAACATCGATTAAGTGAAATTATCAAGTGTGAGCAGATGAAAGGGGTAAAAAGTTGAATAAAAGGGGGAAAAAAAGAAGAAAATTTACCAGAGACTAAGCCTTTTGGGACACTATAAAGAATACTGATATACATGTAATCGGAGTCCCAGAAGGAAAGGACAAAAGAAGAAAGGACAGAAAGAATATTTGAAGAAATAAGAGCTGAAAACCTCCCCAATTTGTCAAAAACAACCTACACATCCAGAAAATCCAATGAACTTCAACTATGACAGATGCATGGCGATCCCTGGCAAGCACATAATCAGTCAACTTTTATAAGACAAAAGAGTGATTGTGGAAAGTAGCACAACAGAAACAACTTCTCATATACAGGGATTCTCAATAAGGTTAATGGCCTGTTTCTCATCAGAAACTATGAAGGCCAGGAAGCAGTCTTCTGAGGTATTAAAGTTTGAAAGATTAAAAAAAAAACTATCAGGAATTCCTTAGGAGGCAAACTGTACTTCAAAATTGATAGTGAAATTAAGAGACTCCTAGATGAACAAAAGCTGAGGGAGTTCACACTTATAGACTTAGCCTAAATAAAATACCAAATGGAGTTCTTCATAAATGATGGAAACTAGCAGTACATCAAAGCCATAGGAACAAATAATGAAGACTAGTAACGGTAACTACATAAGTAAATATAAAATGAAGTATTATATTTTTGTTTTCTAACTCATTTTTTCCTATGCGTCTTAGAAGACAAAAGTGTAAAACAATAATAAAAATCTGCTCTTGAGTGTATAAAACATCTATTCGTATCTTATACAAAGAATTAATTCTTGATAATAACATAAAAGGAGACTGTATAACAACAGTTGCTTGTATGCTATTAAAGCTAAGTTAGTATCATCTGAAATTCACATATTAGCTTAACATGTAAACTGTAATCCCCAGGATAACAACTCAGAAAGTAACTTGAAAATAGAAAAATAAATACAAAGTCAGTCAAAATGGTATGCACACACAGACATAGACACCCATAGGAGGGAGGGATTATGAAAGAAAATAATAGACATACAAACAGCAGATGTTAGAAATAATTCTTATCAGTAGTAACTTGAAATGTACATAGATTAAACTCTTCAATAAAAGATAAAGGAATTATTTTTAAAAAAATTTTTAATGGTTATTTTTGAGAGAGAGACAGAGCATGAGTGGGAGAGGGGCAGCAAGAGAGGGAGACACAGAATAATCTGAAGCAGACTTCAGGTTCTGAACTCTCAGCACAGACCCTGATGTGGGATTCGAACTCAACCTGGAGATCATGACCTAAGCCGAAGCCAGAAGTTTAACCAACTGAGTCACCCAGGTGCCCCAAGGAATTAATTGTTAAAAATGATTCCACTCTGTCTATAAAAGGCTCACTTTATTTTTTTAAACTCTTATAAATTTTTTTTTAATTTCTTAGAGGGAGACAGAGACAATGCGAGCAGGGGAGGGTCAGAGAGAGAGGGAGACACAGAATCCGAAGCAGGTTCCACACTCTGAGCTGTCAGTACAGAGCCCGACACGGGGCTCAAACCCATGAACCGTGAGATCATGACCTGAACCAAAGTCGGACGCTTAACTGACTGAGCCACCCAGGTGCCCCTAATTTTTTAAACTCTTTATTTATTTAGAGAGCATGAGTTGGGGAGAGGGAGAGAGAGAGAATCTCAAGTAGCCTTCACATTGTTACCTAGAGCCCAATGCGGGACTTGAACTCATGAACTGTGAGATCATGACCTGAGGCAAAATCCAGCTCAGGTGCTTAACCAACTGAGTCACCCAGGCGCCCCAGGGCTCAGTTTAGATACACAAATAGGTTCAAAGTAGAAGGATGGAAAAAGATATTCCATGCAGATAGTAATGAAACTTAGCTGGGTAGCTATACAGATATCAGACCAAATAGTTTTTAAGTGGTAAAATTGTTACCAAAAATGTTGAAGAACATTATGTATTGAAAAAAGAGCCAATCCATCAAGAAGATAAAACAACTATAAACAATATGTACAGAACAACAAAGCCCCCAATTATTTGAAGCAAAATGGAGGAGATAGTTCTGCTATACCAGCTGGAGACCTCAATGCTCCTGTTTTAATAATGGATAGAACTACCAAACATCAATAATAGAGGACTGTGCAACACTGTAAACTAGCTAGATTCAGCAGATATATACAGAATGCTGCATCCAACAAAAACTCAAAAATTAGGAGTAGAAGGGAACCTCCTCAGTCTAAAAAAGGGTATTATTAAAATTCCATAGCTAACATCATACTCAATGGTGAACAACTGAAAACTTCCCCCTAATACCAAGAACAAAACAAGTGTGCCCCATTTTGCCATCACATGTTAACACTTAGTGGAAGTTCTAGAGAAAATACTGAGGAAAAATAAATAAAATGGGTCAAAATTGGAAGAAATCATACTATATCCGTGCAATACATGATCTCATATTTAGAAATAAAGAATCCTCAAACTGTTAAAGATAATAAATTCATTGAAGTACAGAATAAAATATCAGCACTCAAAATTCAGTTGTATTTCTATATAGGAGTGTACAACAAATTAAGCAAGTAAACAATTCCATTTACAGGAGCAAGAAAAATGGGAATAAATTTAACAAAGGAAATCAAAGATTTATACACACTGAAAACTACAAATTTGATGGTGACTATTAAAGAAAACCTAAATAAATGTCAGGATATCCTGTGTTTGTGGATTGGAAGACCTTAATATGGCAGTCCTTCCCCAGAGCTGTATAAAGAGTAATGCGGTCCTCAGCAAAATCCCAACAGCCTTTTTTTTTGCCCAAATGGGATTCCTGGTTCTAAAACTAACATTGTATAGGTAAGGATGCCAAATATCCAAAATAAATGTGAGAAAGAAAATACTGGAGGGGCACCTGGGTGGCTCAGTTGGTTGAGCATCTGACTGACTCAGGTCATGATCTCGCAAGTCAGTGGGTTTGAGCCCCGCGTCAGATTCTTTGGTGACAGCTCAGAGCCTGGAGCCTACTTCCGATTCTGTGTCTCCCTCTCTCTCTGCTCCTCCCCTGTTCACATTCGGTCTCTTTCTCTCTCTCAAAAACAAATAAACATTAAAAAAAATATATTGGAGGACCTAGAATTCTCAACATTAGATCTTACCACCAACATTAAGTAATCAAATGTATAATTCGAGTAGAGGCAAGAAATATATATCAAAGTGACAGAATTGAGCATCCACTATTTATAGTGATAAATCTTCATGACCTTAGGGTTGATTGTGGATTTTTATATATGATACCAAAAGAATAAGTGAAAAAGACAAAGTAGATAAATTGGTCATCATCAGAATTAATGATGTCTGTGCACTGAAGGACATGATCACACAGTCTACCAAATGGTAGGAAATAATTTGCAAATCACATATCTACTAATGGTCTAGAACCTAGAATGTATGAAGAATTTACACAAATCAACAACAAAGTATAAAGAGCCCAACTTATAAATGGTCAAAAGATTTGAATAGACATTTATCCATACAAGATATCCATACAAGATACATGAAACAAGCACATGAAGAGATGTTCGATGAAAGTATTCATTAGTAAAATGCAAAATCTAAACCACCAGGAGATATCATTTCACACCCATTAGAATGACTATTGTAAAACAACAACAACAACAACAAATAAATGTTGGTAAAGATGTGGAGAAATTAGAGTCATGACACATTGATGTTAAAATGTTGTAGATGTTGTGGAAAAGAATGTGGAAGATTCTCAAAAAATTGACCCAGTGACCAAAAAATTGAACCATGTGACCCAGTAATTCCACTCCTAGGAATATAACCAAAAGAGTTGGAAACAGGTATTCAAACTCTTATTTGTACTCCAAAGTTCATAGCAAGTTATACATATTAGCCAAAGGTCATAACAACCAAATTAGTAGTTGAATGAATATAGTCTAGTCCTGCCATGGAATACTCTGCAGCCAGAAGAAAGGAAATGTACCACTGATACATACTATATCATGGATGAACCGCAGACATTACTCTACATGAAAGAAGGCAGATGCAAAAGGTCACATTTTTTTTTTATCCCATTTCATTTAAATGAAAAGATCTAAAATCAACAGAGTGGTTGCTAGGGACTGAGGAATAGAAAGCACCTGCTTAATGGGTAAAGGATTTTCTTTGGGGATGATAAAAATGTTTGTGATCTAGACAGAGGCGATTCTTGTGCAACATTGTAAATGCACTAAATGCCACCGAATGGTACTTATGTTAACTGTAGCTCTTCAAAATTATTTTATATGGATCAAAGAGCACTCACTCCAGCCAAGTCAGTCTTTACACATCTCTGCTTCTTTAATTTTGTGTCAAATAACAACATGTGCCCCGTTCATTTGGTGAAATGTGTTTTCATTTCAGGGACGGATGACATTTAGGGATGTGGCCATAGAATTCTCCGAGGAGGAGTGGGAGTGCCTGGACCCTGCTCAGAGAGCCTTGTACAGGAACGTTATGTTGGAGAACTACAGGAACTTGGTCTTCCTGGGTGAGGATAGCTTCCGTCTAGAAGTTGGTAGTTACTTTTTATGTCTTTGCATTTTCTATTGAGAGCCACTGATTTGATCATAGGAGTTTCAAATCCTTATTCTTAAGGGAGTGATGGCAGCCATTTTGATTGAGAATGGAAAGGCTTCATAATGTGGCAGATAGACTCTAATTTCCCTTTTCTTCATAAGTTGCATTCCTGCTTGTTTAGGTGATTGTAGAACTTAGTCAGAAAAGCATAAGGGAGGGAACTGGTGATGAGGAGCACTGGGTGTGATATGTAAGTGATGAATCACTAAATTTTACTGAAACCCATACTACCCACTATATTAACTAACTAGAATTTAAATAACAATCTGGGAATTGGGGGAATAGGATTTTAAATCCTTAAATTCTTAGGAAAGTCAAATTTCACTGACATCTTTAAAGATAAGGCCCAGAGACAATAAAATTATTTAAAGTTGGGGGTAAAAAAGAAACCTTATGGTGAATTTTCATAAATACCTGATTCTGTGATCTTGTACTTGTGTTTTTGGTTCAGTAGTTCTTGGAAGAGAACCAGTACTCTGCATACCTGAAATAACCCTTAAGCATTCAGGCAGTCAGTTCATTTAAGTTTTGACCTTTTCCAAGGTCAAATTTAAGGGAATATGATTGTATTATAAGTTAAATGCTTTATAATACAATCATATTCCCTTAAATGTGAAGCACAAGCCATATTCCCACATTGCCTTGTGCTTACTCTTGATTTTCTGAATCCAAGTCCTGGCCTTTACTCAGATTTTTCATTGAGCTAAACGAACTATACTGCTATCTCCTGGTATGTTAATTTTGAGGATCCAAGCACCTTAGTTTCCCTCCCCACGCTGCAGAAAGACTCATATTCATAAACAATACATATAGCTCAGGGCAGCAGCTTGATTTGATGGTTAGTAGTAGGGTATGTTTTTATGTTTAATAACGTATGAGGATATGATGAAAGAACATTGTATTTTAACAAATCTATTACAATCTAAAAATTGATCAAGCAGGTTAAGTTAATAACTAACCACAGCTACACAAAATAAGTGTCTCTGGAATTCTAAAAAATTCTTCCTGGAGAACTAAAGACAGAATTTACATTCCATAAGGAACACAGAGTAGAAGAAATGAAAGATATGTTGAGCATCACAGAATTGTGAAATATCGTGTTCAGGTAAACACATTTTTCTAAAGATTAAGAATTAAGGAAGATAGACAATCCAATGATTTCATGCACAGTTGTATAATAGCCAGTGTATAGATGCACTCTCTAATCATGAAGTTTCATTTCATTATCCAGTTATATGGCCAAAAAATATGGATAGTGTATAATGTGTGTTTAAAAAAATTACTTTAAAATCAGAGAAATTATTAATATGGAAAATTTTATAGAAAGAAAACTTAAAAGCATTGTATTTAACAATAGTGTTTGAAGACCATACTTGAGAAACTTCCTGAGTTCAGTATAAAGTATTATTTGGTTGTGTAATTATGGAATTTAGTATAAAATATTTACCTTCCAACTCTATTTGATAGGAAACCCTTCTGATGGATTTCCAATCAAGGAATTATTACCAACAGAAGACATTAATAAAGGAGAATCTTACCACTTAGCAATATTGGAGAAAAATGAAAGCCATGGCATCAAGGATTTTGATCTCAAGGAAGTCTGGGAAACTATGGATGAGTTTGAGAGTCAGTGGGGATATGATGCAAGAAATTACAAAGAAGTGCTTTTGACCCATAACAAAAATCTCACTTGTAGAAGAGACTGGCAACTTAATCAGTCCTCAGTTACTCTTCCTCAAAAGCAGAGTGTTTCTATAAGAAATAATACATACCAGTATTTCATGGATGATGAGCCATTTATAAGGAATTTGTTAAAACTGGACAATAACCTGAGTGGTGCTGGAAACCAGTACATGAGCTGCCTGGAAAATACAATTGGATTAAGTTTGCAGGCACAGCTGGCTGAACTGCAGGGATTTCACAGTGAGGAGAAAATGTATGAATGTAATCCAGTTGAGAAGTGTGTCAGCAGTGGTTCCTCAGTCTCACCACTTGAAAGAATTCCTCTCAGTACCAAAAATATTTGGAATAAATCTAGGACGATTTTAAAATATCCTTTGTTACCTACACAAGACAGGAGAGCATACACCAGGGGACTATCTTACAAATGTAATGACTGTGGGAAGGCTTTTAGCAAAAGCGCAAACCTTGTAAGTCATGAGAGAATTCATTCTGGACAGAGACCTTACAAATGTAATGACTGTGGCAAAGCCTTTACGGACCTTTCAAATCTTATCCACCATAGAAAAATCCATACTGGAGAGAAACCTTACAAATGTAATGAGTGTGGCAAAGCATTTACCCAATTTGGAAACCTTACTAGGCATCAGAAAACACACACTGGGGAGAAACCACACAAATGTAATGTGTGTGACAAGGCTTTTATCCGAAGTTCAAGCCTTATGGCACATCAGAGAGTTCATACAGGAGAAAAGCCTTATAAATGTAATAAGTGTGATAAAGCTTTTATCAAACATTCACACCTTTGGGGTCATGAGAGAACTCATACTGGAGAGAAACCGTACAAATGTAATGACTGTGGCAAAGCTTTTGCTGAGCGCTCCCATCTTACTCAACATAGAAAAATCCATACTGGAGAGAAACCTTACAAATGTAATGAGTGTGGCAAAGCGTTTACCCAATTTGCAAACCTTACTAGGCATCAGAAAATACACAGTGGGGAGAAACCACACAAATGTAATGTGTGTAACAAGGCTTTTATCGAAAGTTCAAGCCTTATGAGACATCAGAGAATTCATAAAGGAGAAAAACCTTATAAATGTAATAAATGTGATAAGGCTTTTATCAAACGTTCAGACCTTTGGGGTCATGAGAGAACTCATACTGGAGAGAAACAAATGTAGCAATTGTGTAAAACCTTTGGAGCATTTGTTCAGCCTAAGAAAATCCATACTGGAGAGAACTCTTATAAATGTAATGAGTGTGGCAAAGCTTTTACCCAATTTTGCAAAACTTACAAGGCATTAGAAAATACACAGTGAAAAGAGAGTATAAACTATTTTGTGTGGTAGTGCTTTTGTTCAAAGCACTCATAGGAGAAAGAAACTTTGCAAATAAAATGAGCAAGTACTCAAGTCTTACTCAGCATCAGAGATTCCATCATGGAGAGGAACCATATGAAACTAACATATGTGGCAAAGCTTGTAACCAGGGCTCACACCTCCCCTGATATCAGAATATAAATCTCTGAAACAAAGCACACAAATGGAATGTGTTGAAAGGCTTATCCAAGCCTTACAAATGGAAGGAGTGTGATCAACCTTATAAAAATGTACTATTTTGGGGAGGGGTGTAAAATACGTGAGTGGGATTGAGAGGTACAGACTTCTAGTGATTAAAAAAATATACAATTTTTTGGTCTTGAAAGAATTCACATAACATGGTAATCATACAAATGTGTCAAGGTCTTCACCTCAGGAAACAGTAAAGAATTCATATTGGACAAAAACATTACACGTTTAATGAAGCTGATTGTTAGTTTAGCCAATTCTTTCAATATACTACAATAAGAAAACTCACACTAGGGAGAAATAGTTCTATTTTGAGGGTTAGCCAACCTTAGGTGTTAAATTCCACAGAAAATTAAAATGATTAGTGTGTTTCCATGGAACAAGTATATCTGTAGAAAGGCCTAATCATCTTCTGTAAAAATTTTGTTACTTCAAAGACAGTAAAAGAGGGAACAGAGCAAAAGAGACATTTTGAAAGCATTAGCAAGATAATTTAAATCTACGTAATAATATCTGTAAAAGTTAACAGTCTAAAGGCCCCTTTAAAAATTGCCACTGATTTTTTTTTTAAGTTTTATTTATTTGAGAGAGAGAGGTTGAGAGAAAATCTCAAGCAGGCTCTGAGATGTCAGTTTAGAGCCCAACATAGGGCTCGATTTCAAGAACCGTGAGATCATGACCTGAGCTAAAATCAACAGTCTTACACCTTTAACCATGTGAGCCAACCAGGCACCCCTGTCAATTGGATTTTTTAAAGACAGACAAATGTATATTTCCTAAGAGAAATCCACTTCAAAAATTAAGGACACAAAGTAAATTCTTGCGCAAAAGATAAACAGAAACACTATTAAAAATAGAGTAGCTATAGTAAGATCAAAGTTAATTAAAGAGTAAATAACATGACCAGGGATAATGAAATCTTTTCATAATCATGAAGGGATACATTTACTAGAATGATACGAGAATCTTAATCCATTTTTTTTCACTACACAAAAATACATAATCAAATACTCCCATATCCAAGTCAGAGACTAGAGTCATAATGGTGGACATCCCTTAGTTTACAAACACACAGACATACAGAAACATTACACACAGACCAAACCCATGCATATGTGTAACATACATTCAAATAGACAGCCATATACATTTACACACATATATACACTCCATAGCAAACTCATACTCATGCACACACTCGGGAAATACAAGCACACACATTTAAACACACTTGCCCGTACTCCCACACTCCTGGTCCCGTTTATGTAATTACATTCAGTCTGCAGGCACATGTGTGTCTCAACAATGTGTTCACATGTTGGAAGAATATAGGAAGCTCCTGATCTTGGATGACTGACAATGGGGGCACTTTGCACCTTTTTCACTTCTTCCATCCCTGCAACAGCCCCAAAGACGGTATTTACCACGTGCAATATCTTAAAGTGCTGTGAGCCTTGCCACTGCAGGGACAGGTGAACGGGGCAGAGTTGGAAGGTAGCAGGTGTGTGAGAGAGCAGGGTCCAAATGAGGCCAGGGGGAGGGGGTTATAGGTCATATGCAGAGACTGTGAGAGCATGGAAGATCAGATGCAAGACTCTTCAAAGGCATATGAGGCCATAGTTCTTGATAAACACAGGTACAGAAAAGTAGGGGGGAAGGGCTAACATGAACCCTGAAGTATGAGATCAGAGTCAGGGACAAGAGTATGCACACAGATTTAGCTATAGATATGCAAATAAACTGAGAGATAATGAGAAAACTGTAGATCTGTGTGTGAACAGGTTAATTCCCAGGTCGGTCTACTCACAGGGTCTAACAGCACTGGCATCATAGTAGCAAGAACATCCAGCTTTCTAACACTATAATAAATAACACTATAATAAACTTGTTGGAGTTATGGCTGATTCTATGGCAGGAGCAGGGAAAATACAAGATGAGCCTGAAGGATCTTGTAGTGACAGAATGTTAATAGTAAGGAAGTAGTTTAAAAAAAAAAGTGGGGACAGATCAAAGGGACATAATAGCCAAACCTGCAAGAGCTCCAGCTCCCTGTCACCAAATCTCTGACACCAACTGTGATTCAATGTAATTCTGACTTTATCTGGTGTTAGTAGAGATCCCACAAATTAAGGGCAAAGTCTTTCCCAGGATGGCCCCCACTTCACACACCAGTCACGAGCCAGGCATTCCCAAACCTTCTGTACGTCTCCAGCCAACTACAAATTTAAGGCTTCTTCCGAACCCTGGGCTTCAATATTTGCTGGGAAGACTCAAAGAACTTGCAAAGTGCTATATGTATGATAATCCTTGAGAAAGTTAATTTGTATAATGGGACCCACAAAAATGGAGGCCACTCTAGTGGCCCAACCCAAATCACAAATCTAAACCTTAATCAGCCTGCTCTATGACACCCAGCAAAGAAACCAAGCATACACCAAGCACAGTCCTCCAACTCAGCTTCAGCTACCTGAACTTACCCCAGAGCACAGCACCTGCTGGTCTTCTAAGGAAATCCCCAGCCTCCTAGCCAATCATGCCCTGTCTCTGCACTGCCTCTTCTAAAACTCAATCTTGCCCCAAATTCCTCAGGAAGACCACTCCACTCCCTGCATGTGAGGCTCTGTCCTCCCCCAAACCAAGGGTTGTCTTCCCTGGAATAAAAGACAGCAAACTCACTCCTAAATTCATTTAGTTTTGTCATTTCCCATTTTAATGTAAAGGACGGCAGTAAAGAGCCAGGTGATGGCATCCATAGAGCAAGGTTTGGGAGGATTGCCCACACAGTAGCTTTTGTCCCCCACCAAGAAGCTCCCAGGAGCTTCTCCAGGTGTTGAATCAGGGCTTCACTACCTAGACATGGTTGATGAAACCATTGGCCGTATGACTAAACTCCATCCCCAGCCAGCCTCTTTCCTCTCCCCATAGGTTGGGCTGCTGTGTGTTTCCATCCAATCATGTAGTTGGGTTTCAAAGGTGTCCAGTCCCCCATTGTGAAGTTCTGTGGGGAACCCCTGCCCAGAGCTGCCTCCTTAGTGCAATAAAGACACTCCTACCACTCAGGAAATCTTAAAGATTTCTGAAGCTCTGAGTCAGGAACCCAAGACAGAGACCAGGTGAGTGTGTTTGTGTGTGTGTGTTTATTTTTGGGAGAGAGCGCATGCATACACACAAGAGCAAGTGGGGCAGAGAGACAGGGAGACACAGAATCCGAAAGAGTCTCCAGGCTCTGATCTATCAAAACAGAGCCCAATGTGGGGCTTGGACCCACAAGCGGTGAGATCATGACCTGAGCTGAAACTGAATGCTTAACTGATTGAGCCACCCAGGCACCCCCTGAGTGTGTATTTTATACAACAACTTCCAATGACCAAAGCCTGAACAACCTAAGCAACAAAATAAATTGCACTGCATAGAATTATAACACTAAGTATAAAATAAGTATAAATGAGTTCATGTTGATATGAGTAACTAATTGAATAAATAAATGAGGGAGACGTGATACATAAGAATGGCAAATAATATATGGGATTACTTAGTCCTCCAGGATGTGGAGTTTAATTCAACAGCCCACCTCTACCCTCAGGCACCAACTCCCAACCCTTCCCCACCACACACACTTGACTGTGGGCTGTGTTTAGAGTTTCCCAAGAATACAGTGTGGAAAGCATACATGGTAATTTCATCAGAGGAGGATTCTGATGAACAAGACCTTAACTAACTGATTAAGATTAACATCATCTAAAGTAAATTGTGTTCTTGCATGAAACCCCTCAGACTGTATGCTGTGATGAGATGTGATTGTCTTCTCAAAAACCCATAAACCCAGTCTATCCATGAGAAGAACTTCAGGTTGCCTGGGTGGCTCAATTGTTTGAGGGACTGATCTTGATTTCACCTCAGGTCATGATCTCACAGTTCTTGGGATCAAGCCCCAGGTTGGGATTCTTTCTTTCCCTTCTTCTGCTCACCTGTCCTCTTTCTCAAATAAATAAACTTAAAAAAAAAAAAAAAAAGAAAGAAAACTTCTGAGAAATTCAACTTTAGAGGCACTCTACAATGTGAGGGACCAGTACTCCTCATACCTTTCAGGAAAAACAAGGGAAGTGTGAGAACATGTCACTGAGCAGAAGAGACTGGGGGAGACAGAGCACTGCATGTAATGTGAAATCCTGGATTGGATGCTGATCGGGAAGAATGACTGTGTTAAAACAGTTGAAATGTAAATAAAGTCTGGAGTTTAGTTAACCATGGCATACCAATCTGGGCTCCTTAGTTTTGACAAATGAACCATAGTAAAGTTAAGATGGTGGCATTGGGGTAATCGGTGAGGAACATTTTGGAACTCTCTGTTATCTTTACAAATTTTCTGCAAATCTAAAGTTATTCCAAACTAAAATGTTTACCTTAAAAAACTTGAAAATGGTTATGATTTATTGACTAAAATAAGATGAAAATATTTCTTTAAAATTTTTTTTTATTTTTTGAAAGAGAGAGAGAGAGTGCGAATGGGGAGGATCAGAGAGAGAGGGAGACACAGAATCTAAAGCAGTCTCCAGGCTCTGAGTTGTCAACACAGAGCCCGATGCAGACCTCATACTCACGAAATGTGAGTTCATTACCTGAGCTAAAATTGGACACCCAACCAACTGAGCCATGCAGGCATCCCTAAAATCTTTCTTTTTAATTTTTTTTATTTTTAAGTAATCTCTACACACAATATAGGGCTCAGTGCGACAATCCATAGATTAAGAGATGCCTGCTCTACCGACTGAGCCATTCATGCGCCGCTAAAATAGTTGTATAGTTAATACTTTTTTTTTTTTCATTTCAAAGGTGTCTGTATTCCTTGGTGGTGATTTCAAAAGTGATACTATTCCCTTTTAAACATAATATATTCATATACTCCAGCTTCAAATTGCTACTCATCTCCTGAACCAAGCTTGATAAAATGGTCCTCTGCAACCTCTTGTACCCTCAATTTGGAAAAGCCATTGGAAGTCCAGCTTGAATTTCTTTCTCACCAACTGCCATCAAGACTTAACACAGAACAATCTACAAACATCTCAAAATTCCATTCAGCCTTTTCCAACATACCCAATCTTTTTACTGGCTGCTTCCCACCTGCACCTTTTGAAAGATTCATCTGACACCTCTTCATATGTTTCTTTTTGTCCCCTATAGTTTATTCTTCAAATGTTGACCAGAAAATAATTTCATGCACTCATTTTGCTCCATAAGCATTATCCTATTTCAAATGTCCCCAATTTCTCTTAGATATAAGGCATAACATTCACAACATAGCCTCCAAAGCCAGGAATAAGTAAAACTTGGTTTTCTTCTACCTTCACCCCAGGCCATTTTCATCACAAATCAGGATTTACAATCCCAATCTCAGGTACATCTTGGGAAAATTTAATATCTCAATTTGAAAATTACACATTCAAAGATATTTCCAGTATGTTCACAGCAATTCAGGACTGTTTTAGGGAATCTTAATTTCACTGTTACCATTAATAAAAACACAACTATATAACTACACACATATTGATTACAGAAGATTTCATGCACCATGCTCTTTACTATTTCATATCAGGCTGGTGTCAGTGTGTCTCATTCACCTCTCTCTCTGCAACGAAACTGGCTCATAATTGTTCTTAACATTCTTTGAGGTCTCAGTGCATCCATGACTGAACAGGTGGGAGACAATTCACATTTCCCTGATGAGATGAAGGAATTATGTATTTCTTCCACAGCAGGCACAGTGCAGCCTGAATATGCTGGGGTCATGGTTCATGAGAACAAAGGGGCTAATAGTTGGAAAACATGCAGTGATTAGCACAGCAACTTACACCAGCCACCAACTAGAATTATCCAAGAGAGTCAAGTAAACATAAATGATGGAAGAAACGACATAAAATAACACAAAGGGCGTCACCAAAACAGGCTGCTTTGGGTGGCTCTGGTTTCACAGGAGGGTCTGGGGTAGAGACTGTTTCTATGGATGCGTTGTGCCTCTGAAGGAGAAAAACCATGGAGTTGCTGGCCAAGGTCGTGTGTCGCAAACATAAAATGTCATGGAAAAATATCACTGCTGCATCTAATGAGCCTGTGACCTTGTTTCTACACTGTGAAGCACAACAATATCCCAGATCACTTTTTTTTTTTTTGGTAATAGTTTTGTGATTCCATTTGCCAGCCATATACATAGGAAAAAACATATTAACCAACACGTAGAACATCCCACACAGGACACTGAAGGGGCTTATGTATTTTGGAGCTTTTCCCATTCAGTCATGCTGTTTCTGCTGTATTTCAATTAGTTCCATCATATTCATTATCACATGCACTTGCCTTTAGAGAAATCACAATATTGCTCCTGAAAATGTCTTTGTGACTCTTGCTCACTATATTGAATAGCAGATTAATTCTAAAAGTATAATCTTTTTTTTTTTTTTTTTTTTTAGGTAGGCTGTCTATTCCCAGCATGGGGCTTGAATTTATGACCCCGAGATCAAAACCAGAGCTGAGATCAACAGTTGGATGCTTAAACGACTGAGCCACCAGGTGCCCCTGAAATTATAATACTGAAGTATCTTAAAATTCAGACTCTGCTAGCACATGGATCAAACACCAAGAATCCCTTCAACGAGGATTTTGTTAAATTACATTTAGCAGCAGTCATGCATTGATTTAGCATCTCTTTCACAAGCTCAGCCTGTGCAGTGAGACTCTTTTCCCAGACATGCTTACCTACCCAGATTCCTGTGCATCTCCTAACCTTAGAGACTGTACTCTCAGACCAACCTAGAAAATACTAACAGACTCCCTCCAGATGCCAGGACTGGGAACTGTGTGTAAAGTAGCTGGCAAAGCATGTGTGGGAGGGAGGAAGCCAAATCCTGAGATACAGGTTAATGATTCTGTGACCTCGCCTCCCCAAAGAATTGCAATCATCATGTCAGCTGTAGTGGGAATGATAGTTCTGTACTTGGGGAACTGAGAATGGTTCTGAAAAAGTCTTTAATCTTTAAAAAAAAAAAAGTTTCTTTATTTTTGAGGGAGAGACAGAGAGACAGAGCATGAGTGGGGAAGGAGCAGAGAGAGAGGGAGACACAGAATCTGAAGCAGGCTCCAGGCTCCGAGCTGTCAGCACAGAGCCCGAAGTGGGGCTCGATCCCACAAACCTTAAGATCATTACTTGAGCCGAAGTCTGACGCTTAACAGACTGAGACACGCAGGCGCCCCTGAAAAACTTTTTAATTACCGGGATCTATTAGAAGTTTCTAGTGAGCATATCCAAAGGGACCGTTGGAGTGTTTGAGAGAGACTTCCGTTTCCATTATTCCTGGAAGCAGAGGGCGTCACATGAACGGAGGAAATGCTGAGGTCTGAGCCGTGAAAGACCAGCAGAGAAGCACACGTGCCTCACTGGATTCTGTGCTTCTTCGAGAATTTCTGTTACCTCAGTCCAATTCTTTGTCACTCCTCAGACCGAAGTCCCACCACCATTTAACTTATAGACAGAGAGAAAGACTCCTACAAATGACCCAAGAAGGATTTTCTAGTTTTAAAATTTTCAGTAAATGCAATACATTTTCAGTTTTCAGTAAATGCAAAGAAAACACATGATGCCAAGAAGTGAGGTTAAAAATATTTTCTTGGGGCGCCTGGGTGGCTTAGTCGGTTAAGCGTCCGACTTTCGCTTAGGTCATGATCTCGCGGTTCGTGGGTTCGAGCCCCGCGTCGGGCTCTGTGCTGACTGCCAGCTCAGAGCCTGGAGCCTGTTTCAGTCTGTGACTCCCTCTCTCTCTGACCTTCCCCTGCTCACACTGCCTCTCTCTCTCTCTCTCCTAGAAATAAATAAAAAATATTAAAAAAAAATTTTCTTTGTTTCCCTAACTCAAATCAACTAGAAAGCCTATATAAAATGGACATTTTCTAGGAAAATACATTTTATCAAAATTGACTTCAGTATGATAAAGGAGTACAAACAGACCAATATCCATAGAGAAGAGGAAGACATTTATCAGAGTCCCTCACAAATAAAAGCACCAGATCAGAGTAGCAGCCAGATTCTTCCATTCTTTTAAATAGCAGGTAAGCTAATGCTACTTACTCAATTCAAGAGCATCAGAGAGGAATTAAAATTTCCAAATTACCTTTTTACGTCACATAAAATTCTGATACTGAAACATCCTGAAGTTTGTACCAAAAAGAATACCACAGAATGATGTCACCTCTTTCTACAGATGGTACCATGTAGAATAAATATAGCCATATAGCCAAACCCCTTGAAAAATCATATAAAAATATAATGAGCAAAGAAATTTGTGTCTAAAATTCACGAATGATTCACTATTAGGAAATTCATCTACTTCATCATATTTAAAAAGGGAAATCAAGGGGCGCCTGGGTAGCTCAGTTGGGTAAGCATCTGACTTCGGTACAGGTTAGGATCTCACGGTTCGTGGGTTCAAGCCCCACATCAGGCTCTGTGACAGTTAGCTCAGAGCATGAAGTCTGTCTTTGGATTCTATGACTCCCTCTATCTGACCCTCCCCTGCTCACACTGTCTCTATCTCTCTCTCAAAAATAAATTAAAAAAAAAAAAAAAGAAAAAGAAATCAAGAAATCTTACTCATAGTTACAAAAGCATTATTTGGAAGAATTCAACATGTATGAATGTTAAACACTCAAAATTAGGACTTTCTTTAGGATCCTTCCCGACTTTGCTCATAGAGAAGCACTAGAGATATTCCAGTAAGGCAAGAAACCACACTAAAAAAAGGACATGATCACCTGGCCTATTCATTTATCACTGTGTTGTAGGTTTAGCCAGGGCTATTTAACATGGCGTAGGAATTAGAAAGACGTAGAACTGTGTTTGCAGATGATACAAGTATACCACTGGAAACACAAAGGAACACATAGAAAAATCCACTTTGAAAAACAATTCAGTAAGGTTATAGTACTGATATACAAAAACAATAGACTTTTTGCACATATTTTTAAAAAATATTTTATTTTTAAGTAATCTCTACACCCAACATGCGACTCAACCTCATGATCCATGTTCAAGAGTTGCACACTCCACCAAGTGAGCTCCACAGGCACCCCTGTAATAGAGTATTTTTGTACAATAGCTGATGTACAACAAACAATCATTTATGACTTATACTTGCAGAGCCTGCAATCACAAAAGTGTAACATAAAATAGAGGCACCTGGGTGGCTCAGTGAGATCAGTGTCCAACTTGGGCTCAGGTCATGATCTCATGGTTCCAGGGTTTGAGCCATGAGTCAGGTTCTGTGCTGACAGCTCGGAGCCTGGAGGCTGCTTCAGATTCTGTGTCTCCTCCACTTCCTCTGCCCCTCTCTGACTTGTGCTCTCGCTCTCTCTCAAAAATAATAAATCAATATTTTAAAAAAATAGTGTAACCTAAAATGAAATATGAGCATGTGGATGGCTCAGTCAATTGAGTGCCAGACTCCTGATTTCAGCTTAGGTAGTGATATGCCTACCTCCATGCTGAGCATGGAGTCTGCTTGGAATTCTTTCTCTCTCTCTCTGTTTCCCCTTCTATCCCTCTTCCCCATCCTCTCTCTCTTGCACTCTAAATAAATAAATAAGTAGCTTAAAAAAAGAGAAATTAACTAGGAATTTATCAAATAAAATGTGTAAAGCCTATATGGGGAAAAATAAAACATTCGTGAAATACATTTAATGAAAGTAAATTTACATCATGCTCTTGGATAGAAAGAGTCAATATTAGGGGCGCCTGGGTGGCTTAGTCGGTTAAGCGTCCGATTTTCGCTTAGGTCATGATCTCGCGGTTCATGGGTTCGAGCCCCGCGTTGGGCTCTGTGCTGATTGCCAGCTCAGAGCCTGGAGCCTGTTTCAGAGTCTGTGACTCCCTCTCTCTCTGACCCGCCCCTGCTCATGCTGTCTCTCTCTCTCCTAGAAATAAATTAAAAAAAAAAAAAAACTTTAAAAATTTTTAAAAAAGAAAGATTCAATATTATAAAAAAAACAATTCTTCTTAAGTTAATTTAGAAATGTAATTGGTTCTTGACAGAGATACCATCAATTAGTTTTTTGAACTAACAATGTTACTGCAAAAATCTTATAGAATAATGAATCAATAAGAGTACCCACAAAAATTCTAAAAAACCCAAAAGTGAGCATGGTTATCCTTATGAGATGTTTATTTATGAAGAGACTATTAGATCAGTGAAGTTAACAATTCATAAGTATGCCAAAGTACATAAGAAAAGTTAATAACCAGCAAAAACTACAGTAGGTATAACATTAATGATGCTTGGTATTTGGGAAATGGAGATTCCTATAAAAATGACAATAAATGATCTTATTTTTCACATCCTAGAGCAAGATAAAGGCCAAACAAAAGATAAGTCAATGCAGTAAAAAATAATTAAAACATGGCTCAATTCCTTCCTAAGACTTGCTTCTTAAGCACCTGATTATAGCCAACCTCTGGCTCATAGTCTTAAAAGAAGTAGCTTGCTGACAGCTTTGGGGTTGAACGAAGTCTTCATTGAATTTTGATGCAAACTTGCTTTGTATGTTCAGAGTGGCCAGTGGTGTATCCATTGGCACCACCTGCTTCTTGAGTGTCTTGCAGGACATCACGATTGGCCCCAGGAACTTCAAGGTGATAGAACTTAAAGGCTCTGTGTGCCTCTCTAACAACCAGCTGCTTGATCCGAAACGTGCTGGTAAATATCACTTTCTCTCTTGCTGTGACTGAAAACGAACAGTGGAAACATCATATAGAAATATGACTGGGTGTTCAGAATAACAAGATCACACAATCACCGCTTGACCTACTTTTAACCTCTCCTGTCTGACATTTGGGATTCGTGATCTGGGCGAGCAACTCCAGTTTCAAGCTCTCAAAGGCGTTTGGATTTAGAATTCATTTAGAGAGGTGTGGATTCGAATATCAAATTTAAAGAGAGAAAAACTGATGAACAACCCATAGAGGCAGAAATGTTTGTTTCTTTAAAGCAGCGTGCCAACCCTCACCCCCCAGCCTCCGGCCTGGGCTGGAACTCCCAGGAGAACAGAACAGCCAATGGGGAGCAGAAGTCACCATTCAAAGAAAAGCAGTTAGTAACAAACTGCACGTTTCCCACAGAAGACTTTGGCATTTCGCATTCTGGCGTCCATCACCGACACTGACCACCCCGGCTTTTGCTTCGTTAAACAAGGAGCTGTCACTGCCCGGGTCTCTGTCGCCCCACGAGGACCCCCAGCCCCAGGTCCCCTCGCTGCTCCGCTTCCCCCCGCTTGAGCGCGTCTCCACCGCCGGCTACAAATGTTTTCCCGGGCACCGGGCTCGACTTGGCAAACACCGCGGCTCCCAACAGAAGCGGCCCGCCCTTCCCTAACGTTGTTCCCAGCCTGGCTCCAAACCACACCGGCGGGACTGGGAGGAACCCATAGCAGAACCGGAAACCGCCGGGCAGGAACGACACACAGAACCGAACAGCGGGCTTGGTATGGCGCAAAGCAAGAGACTCAGCGCGCCCGGGCCGCGCCCCCGCGCCCCCGCCCCGCCCCGAGGTCGCCGGGCCTAGGGACACGGAGGACGCGCACGCGCGCTTTCCTGCACACCCGGAAGCCGATCGAGGGGAGCAGCCGGCGTGCTCGGGTGAGTGAGTCTCCTTTCTTATGGTTCTTGCCCTGGAGGCGCTCTTCAGGCCCCGCCTCCACCCCCAGGTCTCGGGGGTCCCCTGGTTCGGTAAAATCTTTGAAACTACTGGTCCGCCTCGCAGGGAGGGCGTCCCTTTCGCCTCTCAGGGCGTGGCCATAAGACGTTCCGAGCCCCGTCGGTCGGTGTCGCCCGCGCGTCTGCGTTGGTTTTCGCCCCGGGACAGGTTCTGGCCCAGCCTTTCTGCCTCGGGCCCTTACAGACCTCAGTCGCCTTGCCGGTCGTTTTCCTGCTCAGAACCTTTCTCTGACTCCTGAGTCTCTCTCCCCCCTGCCCTCACCCGCAACCGCGTCGGGCACAGTCGTCACCAGGGAGGTGGATGCAGATCCTTCGCCCCGCCGCAGGGAGGGCAAAGTAGAGACAGAGATGGCGGGAAAGACGCAGAGATCTGCCGCGTCAGAGGGGCATCAGAAAGTTCGGAGAGAAAGAGCTGCGGGGATTGAAAACAGAGGCTGCTGCAGAGCGGGGTCAGACTGTTGGAGGAGGATAGCGAGGGAGGGACACAGAAATGGACAAAAAAAGACAGAAGAGAAACAAGGACACAGAGACTCATACAGAGAACAAAACACGTGGTGGTGTGGGACGAAGCACAGGACCCAAACCCAGGTGAGCAATGAATTGATTGGATATGGAGTATTACGTTGTGAAGTACTGATTTGTGGCCCTATGACCTCGTTCATCTAAAATTTGGTGAACTGTTTCAGCTATGTAGAGGAGAACGAGAGTTGTGAAACCTGGTGTTTGAGGCATCTGCGCTTTCTAAGTGTTGCATCAGAAGATCATTCCATTTGCAACCCCCACTCATCTAGAGATCCGAGGCGGACCAGTCAGTTGATGGGGGAAGCCTTTCTGTAACCACATGGTGCTTTTTGCAGTGGCCATTGTTAACAGTACTGTTTATCTCTCCCCCTTTTTTCTGTGGCTCATGGCATTCTTCTAAATTTGAATGTATCCCCGCACTTGTTTTATCTTTAATCACAAGAATCCACTGGATAGCTTCTGAATTTCCAAATTATTTTCCCTCTTACTTACACTGTTCAGATTATGAGTTTTACGTGCTGTCTACTTTTTCACAAGTTGGAATTGTTCTTTGATGTCCAGTACATAACTTCAAAGTATTTTGTTACACATCAGTTAAGGTTGTTCATAATCTTTTAACACTCAAAACCTGTTTAGGCAGTTAATTTAATATTCAGCAGTTCTCTTTTTCCCATAGGTGATCTTTTACATTCCTGAATTCTGAGATGAATTCTCCAGCTAAGTAGATGTTCTCTTCAAGTCTCCTTTGTCTTTTCTGTACAGATGTTGAAGGATGGGCTGTGTTGATGTGGAACTTTGTTCCACCAGATTCCATTCATTTATGATGCAGAGATTGCTCAGATCTCATGTCTCCACAGGTGACTCTTTTTCATGTTTTCCAGGACTAGTAGCGATTTGTAATTTCATATAGTTTTCCTGGAAAAGTAGAATTAAATGCTTGGGTTTGATTAAACCCATGAAACAGAAGCTTCTCTGGTTCAGGAATATGCACAGAAATCTGGAATTAGGATAAGTCCTTTCTACTTAAGCCCGTCCAGGCCACCATTTCAGCATTTACTTACACCCCATTCTGCTTACTCTACTCTGACTTCTTACGGGTAACTTGGTAAATAACTCCCCCTCTGAGCCCCAGTGCCCTCATCTTTTTTTCATGGTGATAATAGACCAAGAATTTGATCCCTGAAACAATTTTCAGAGTTGGGTGTGTGTTTGTCTTTGGAAATTTTCTGGGAGGTGGTGTACAGTTGGAGTTTACAGTGTGACCCAGTTCCAAAAATAATGAAACCACTAAGAAGAAGGCAGGAGTGTAGTCTCAGAGACAGGGATATGCCTCTGTCAGCTCCACCCTCTCTGTATCATAGCTAAATTTTCAAAACTTGATGGTGTCATCTCTTGACATTAAACCTACTTACGGCTTCTCATCACTATCAAGACAAAGATCTAAACTCTTAGTTACCAGGGAGCTCTGGAGCTTGGATGGCCCTTAAGAGTTGTTCCAAATTGAAGGCATGCACAGGCTTCTGTGTCCTGCATCAATTATTCCTTGGATGCTGGCTGCCTAGGGAGGAGCCAAGAACTTGAATGAGGCCATTCCCTTTGGTTGAGTGCAAGGAGACAGTGGACAGTGCAGTTGCAGTAAAATGTGTAGGTTTCAGCAGGGGAGGGCTTTGTGAAGGAGTGGGTAAAAAATGCACTTATTGGCCTTCATATAGGACTTTCTTGTCCCCCAATCGCTCCTGTTGCAGTGGGCAGTAAAGGACTTTTTCCCATAGCAAGTTTCTCCCCATATGTATATTGTGGCAGAGGGTGGGGTTATGTTGATTCGAAACATAAAACAACATACCTTTGGTCACACAGTACAACCTTACCTGGGAAAGAAGACCAGAAGAGGGAAGAAAGGAGGAATGGCTCTTTTCCAGGTAAAATCCTATTTTTCGTTGATTGTTCTTCTTCCTAATATGTCACACTTTGGACTTGTTAATCTTCTTTGTTTCTGAGGCATCCTGCCTAAATTGTTTACTCACTCCCAGGCCTTCTCCCAGTCTCCTCCCATCTCCATGCAGATTCCATCTCACTGTGACCCAGTGACGTGGAACGTGGGAAGATGCTCCTTTTAGGTGGTCATGCTGTGAAGGATTTTCTTCCCAGGCGAGGACTGGAGGTGGGGAGTAAGTTCTGTGGTGTCCGTGAGGTTGGGCAGTAAGGATTCTTCAGAGACCCCTTCTGGATGCCCTTTCAGCTCATATAAACCAGGATTAAAGAGATTACTATGCAAGTAGTGCATTATTATGCACAAGTACCTGAGAAACTCTGGAAAATAAGACTGATGGAAATTTGCTTTGTCTGGTTTTACAAATGCCTTTTGACATTAAATGAGGGAGTCATTGTGCTTCTGACTCCAAAATATTAATATCTTGGAATAGAGTGGGTGTTTTGTTTTAACATAATTGGTTAAGTGTAGACTCAACCTACTTATATAACACTAAGTGTTTTTTTGAATTATTTATAGTACATCCATCTCATAAAGACCATGGTGTTCATTTAGAAACTCTCATACCATACATCTTTCAGATAAAAATGTTTATAATTTAGCCAGATATAGGAGTAGAACTTTCTGTCATCAGAGAGGCTGGTGCTCAATTTTCATTTTATGAATTATTGTTAAATGTTATTATTTTTTTCTTTTGTACTAAACTCTCTAGCATATATATATATTTTTAAATATTTTTTTAATTTATTTCTAGGAGAGAGAGAGACAGTGTGAGCAGGGGAGGGTCAGAGAGAGAGGGAGATACAGACTCTGAAATAGGCTCAAGGCTCTGAGCTGGCAGTCAGCACAGAGCCCGACGTGGGCTCGAACCCATGAACCGCGAGATCATGACCTAAGTGAAAGTCGGACGCTTAACCGACTAAGCCACCCAAGCGCCCCATCTCTAGCATATATTTTTGTTGTTCAGTTCCACACAGGGATGCAGTTTAGAAACTAAGAAGTAAAATATCCCTTCCCTCTCACATCTTCTACCATCACTGATTGTCTTCCTCAGGAACTGATGTTCTCTTTAGTGCATATCTTCTAAAAATGCATTTATATATTGTAATGTGATTTTTAAAATATTCTTCAGTAAATGTTTTCATGTCCCTATATTTTATTTATATTTTATTCTGCAAATTGAATTATTTACATACCATATGTCTTGAAGTTGTTCTCATGTTAGTAAACATAGAGATAATTGCTTTTTTAGGTCCTCATTGGAACATTCTCTAAATGAAGAAATATGGGTCTTTTGCAATTTCTTACTGTTACAAAGAATACCACAGTGGCTGCTTCTGAGCAGGCCAACTTCACTACAGACATCTAAGGATACCCTAAGATCGTACATCTTAAGCATGATTACCAGGTTAATGATGGTCTTACTGAGGAGGATGGTGTTTCAGACATTCCACTTACTAAATAAAGATTTTAAATAAACTGGCTTGAACATCCTCAGCTAAAGGAAAACATAGAATAGAACTAAGAAGTAGGAGAACAATGTTTCAACAAATAAAAAATGTCAGTAAAGAAATAGAAATTATAGTAAAGGGAAGGAATAGAAATTCTGGAGTTAAGCAAGTATAGAGACCAAAACTAAAAATTCACTAGAGAGTTCATCAGCAGATGGACAATAAGAATAAAGAATCAGTGTACCTAAACATAGGTTAACTGAAATTAGCAAGCGCGAGCAGAAGAAAGGGGCGGGGGCCAGAATAAAGAGGAATAAAAGAAGAAAAATGACCAGAGACTAAGAAACCTTGGGGACACTATCAAGAATACTGATATACACGTAATAGGAATCCTAGAAGGGAAGGACAAAAAAGAAAGGGGACAAGGAATATTTGAAGAAATAAGGCTGAAAACCTCCTAAATGTATCAAAAACAACCTTCACATCCAGAAAACTTCAACAATGACAAATGCATGGAGATGCCTGGCAAGCACGTAATCGGTCATCTTTTATAAGACAAATGAGTAAAAGTGGAAAGTAGCATGACAGAAGCAACTTCTCATATACAGGGATTCTTGAAGGTTAATAACAGCCTATTTTTCATCAGAAGCTGTGGAGGCCATGAAGCGGTCTCCTGACATGTTTGAAAGATTAAAAAAAGGATCTACCAGGAATTCCCTACCAGGGAAATTATGCTTCAAAATTGATAGTGAAAATAAGAGACTCCTAGATGAACAAAAGCTGAGGGAGTTCTTACACTTACAGACTTAGCCTCCATAAAATACCAGATGGAGTTCTTCAGGCTGAAATGGATGGAAACTGCAGTATCTCTCAAAGTCATAGGAATAAATAAAGAACGCTAAGAAAGGTAACTACATAATTAAGTATAAAAGGTGGTTATTATATTTTAGTTTTCTAACTCATTTTTTCCTTCATGTCTTAAAGAACAAGTGTATAAAACAGTAACAAAAATCTGCTCTTGAGTGTATGAAACTTCTGTGCATATCTTTTGTAAAGATATAGTTCTTGACAATAAGAACATAAAGGGAGACTATATAAGAATATGTGTATGCTATTAAAGTTAGTATCAACTGAAATTCAAATATTATTAATATATAAACTGCAATCCCCAGGATAACCACTCAGAAAATAACTTGAAAATAGAAAAATAAATACAGAGGCAATCAACATGGTATGCACACACATAGACACCCAAAGAAGGGAGAAATTATGAAATGGAATATTAGACATACAAACAGCGGATGTTAAAAGTAATTCTTACCAGTAGTAACTTGAAATGTACATAAACTCTCCAGTGAAAGACAAAGAAATTAATTTTTAAAACTGATTCCACTCTGTCTACAATAGGCTCACTTTATTTTTTTTTTAAGTTTTTATTTATTTTGAGAGAGAGTGTGAGTAGGAAAAGGGCAAAAAGAGAGAGGGAGTGAGAGAATCTCAAGCAGGCTTCAAACTGTTGGCACGGAGCCTAGTGCAGGGTGAAACTTACAAAATGTGAGATCATGACCTGAGCCGAAATCCAGAGTCAGGTGCTTAACTGACTGAGCCACCCAGGCACCTCAGACCTCAATTCAGATACACAAATAGGTTGAAAGTGGAAAGATGGAAAAAGATACTCCATGCACATAGTAATGAAACCTAGCTGGGTAGGTACAAAAATATCAGACAAAATAGACTTTAAGTAAAATTGTTATCAAAGATGTTGAAGGACATTATATGTTGGGATAAAGGGCCAATCCATCAGGAAGATAAACCAACTATAAATAATAAGTACATAACAAACAAAGCCCCCAATTTTTTGAAGCAAAAATTGAGGAGATAGTTCTATACTAGTTAGAGACCTCAATATTCCCTTTTTACTAATGGATAGAACAACCAGATATCAATAATAAAGGAGTGAGTGGGGGCGCCTGGGTGGCTTAGTCGGTTAAGCGTCCGGCTTTCGCTTAGGTCATGATCTCATGGTTCGTGGGTTCGAGCCCTGCGTCGGGCTCTGTGCTGACTGCCAGCTCAGAGCCTGGAGCCTATTTCAGAGTCTGTGTCTCCCTCTCTCTGTGACCCTCCCCTGCTCGCTCTGTCTCTCTCTCTCTCTCCTAGAAATAAATAAAAATATTTAAAAAAATAATAATAAAGGAGTGAGCAACACTGTAAGCCAGCTAGATTCAGCAGATATACAGAACACTGCATCCAACAAAAACTCAAAAAATAGGGTTGAAGGGAACTTGTTGAGTTTGGAAAAGGGTATTATTAAGATTCCATGGCTAACTTCATACTCAGTGGTGAACAACTGAAAACTTCCCCTTAATACCAAGAAAAAAACAAGTGTGCCCCATTTTGCCACCATGTATCAACAGTGTACTGGAAGTTCTAACCAGAGAAAATACAGAGGAATAATAAATAAAAAGTGTCAAAATGGGAAAAGAAATCAAACCATCTCTATTCATAATACATGATCTTATATTTAGGAATAATCTTATAGTAATCTTATATTTAGAAAGAATTCATTGAAGTTACAGAATATAATATCAGCATTCAAAGTTCAGTTGTATTTCTGTACAGTAGCAATCGACAAATGGAAAGTAGGTAAACAAGTCCATTTATAAGAGCGAGAAAGCAAATGGGAATAAATGTAACTAAGTAAATGGAAGGTTTATACACAGTGAAAACTATAAAGTTGCTGAGGAAAATTAAAAAAAAAAAAAAAGTTTGAGGGTTGGAAGACCGTAAAATGTGAGTCCTCCCCAGAGCAATAGAAAGAGTAATGCAGTCCTCAGCAAAATTCCAACAGCATCTTTGCCCAAATGGGAATCCTGACTCCTAAACTCATATTGAACTGGTAAGGATGCCACATAACCAAAATAAATGTGAGAAAGAGCAAAATTGGAGGACCTAAAATTCCTGACATCAAACCTTACTACAGATTTCGAGTAATCAAAACTATAATTCCATCAGAGTCTAGAAATACAGATCAAAGTAATAGAACTAAGTGACCACAGATAAACACATACATCTATAATCCATTCCTTTTTTACAGGTGTGCCAAAAATAGACAGTGGACAAAAAATAGTTTCTTAAATGGTACAGGCAAAAACTAGATAATCTGTGTGAGAACGAAACTGAAATTACCTTGTACTGTGTAAGGAAATAAATTCAGAATTAATCAAAGACTAAACATAAAAGCTAAAACTATAAAAGTCTGAGGTGAAAACACAGGGGTAAATATTCATGACCTGAGGGTTGGCAGTGGATTTTTATATGTGATCTCAAAAGCAAAAGAGAAAAAGACAATGGAGATAAATTGGTCATCATCAGAATTGATCATGTTTGTGCACTAAAGGACATTATCACAAAGTGAAACAATCTATCAAATGGGAGGAAGTAATTTCCCAATCACATATCTACTAAGGGTCTAGAACCTAGAATATATGAAGAATTTGTACAACTCAACAACCGAAGTACAAAGAACCCAACTTAAAAAATAGTCAAAGGGTTTTAATAGACATTTCTCCATAGAAGATATACAAATGAAACCAACGCAAGAAGAGATGTTCAATGAAAGTAGTCATTAGTTGGGGCACCTGGGTGGCTTAGTCGGTTAAGTGTCCGACTTCTCGCTTAGGTCATGATCTCGCGGTTCGTGGGTTCGAGCTCGCGTCGGGCTCTGTGCTGACTGCCAGCTCAGAGCCTGGAGCCTTTTTCAGTCTGTGACTCCCTCTCTCTGACCCTCCTGCTCACGCCATCTCTCTCTCTCTCCTAGAAATAAATTAAAAAAAAAAAAAGAAAGTAGTCATTAGTAAGATGCAAAGTCAAAACCACAATGAGATATCATTTCACACCCAGTAGGATAGCTATTGTAAAACAACATCAAAATGTTGGTAAAGAGGTGGAGAAATTAGAATCATGACACATTGCTGTTAAAATGTAGCTCCTGTGGAAAAGAGTGGCAGATTCTTAAAAAATTAAACCATGTGACTCAGTAATTTCCACTCCTAGGTATATAACCAAAAGAAAGTGGATATCCAAACACTTATACTTGAAAGTTCATAGCAACTTACTAATATTAGCCAAAGGTGGTAACAATGAAATGCCCATCAGCATTTGAGTGAATATAGTCTAGTCCTGCAATGGAATACTCTGCAGCCAGAAGAAAGGAAGTGTACCACTCATAACATACTGTATCATGGATGAACCCCAACATTATTCAAGTGAAAGAAGGCAGCTACAAAAGGTCACATTTTTTTTTATATCTTTCCTCTTCCATGAAAAGATCCTAAATCGGTAAATACGTAGAGACAAAGCATTAGTGGTTACTAGGGACTGGGGAATAGGAAGCACCTGGTTAATGGGTGAAGTCTTTCCTTTGGGGATGATAAAAATGTTTTGGGTCTAGACAGAGGTTTGTGCAACATTGTGAATGCACTAAATGCAACCGAATAGTTCCTTAAAATGGCTTATTTTATGTTAAGTGTAACTTGCTCAGAATTATCTTAGATGAATCAACTCTCACTCCAGCCAAGTCAGTCTTTATCTGTGCTTCTCTAATTTTGTGTCAAATAAGAACATGTTCCCTGTCCATTTGGTGAAACGTGTTTTCATTTCAGGGACGGTTGACCTTCAGCGATGTGACCATAGAGTTCTCTCAGGAGGAGTGGGAGTGCCTGGACCCTGCACAGAGGGCCTTGTACAGGGATGTGATGCTGGAGACCTACAGGAACCTGGTCTCCCTGGGTGAGGAAAATGTCCCTCCAGAAGTTGGTAATTACTTTCTATGTCTTTGCATTTTCTGTTGAGATCCCTAGACTTGATCACAGGAGTTTCAAATCCCTGTTCCTAAGGGAGTGATTGCAACTGTTTTCATTGAGAATGGAAAGGCTTCCTAATGTGGCAAATGGACTCTAACTTCCCTTTCCTTCAGAAGTTCTGCATTCCTGCTTGTTTAGGAGGTTGCAGAACTTAGCAGTCAGAAAAGCTTAAGGGAGAAAACTGGTGATGGGGAGCACTGGGTGTGATATGTAAGTGATGAATCAGTAAGTTCTACTCCTGAAAGCAATATTACACTGTATGTTTAACTAGAATTTAAATAACAATCTGGGAGTCTGGGAAATAGGATTTAAAAACCCTTAAATTCTTAGTAAAGTCAAATTTCATGGACATCTTTAAGGCTCAGAAGCAATTAAGTTATTAAAAATCGGGGAAAAAAGGAAAGCTAATGGTGAATTTTCTTAAATATCTGACTTTGTGGTCTTACCCTTACACTTTTTGTTGAGGAGTTCTTGGAAAAGACCTAGATCTCTGCATACCTAAAAAAATCCTTAAGCATTCAAGCAGTCAGTTGACTAATTTTTGAAATATGTTCTACACCCATATATAATGAATGTCCTTTCTTCTTTGCTGAACAAAGAGCTGGGAATGTGTTCTGGAAGAGCAGAGCAGATCATGTTCTGTTTTCTTCATAAATGGAAATCTCTTCTTGAATTGAATATCATCTCTGTTTTGGAAGAAGAGAAAGAGCCCTGGACTGTGGATAGTGAAGTGAATATGGGGGGACATCCAGACAAGTGGGAATGTATTGGGATGTGAGCACAAGTCAGAGCTCAGATGGGCACAGAATAAATTGTTCCCAAATTGTTTGGGAAAGATCTGTGGAAAAATGCAAGTTCATTCCTTAGGAGCTGTCAAAGGAAATCCTCCTGCATCTCACACACACTTCTTATCTGTCATTCCAATGAGTAAGTCAAATGTGTACGAGTGTAAACTCCCACTGTTAGGACCTATACCACGTTTACCTGGCCCCTCCAACCACACTGGTTCGAGGTTTGAGAGAGGCTGGGATGGCTGTCCCTACAGAGTCTTTCCCCTGATCTCTCATGGTTCTCATTCCATACAGGTCAGAGCTGAAGTGTCTGTAGCGCAAACCCAGGACCTATTCACTTTCCATTCTCATTTTGTATCCTTGAGAGGAGACAAACAAAATGTAATAACTGTCTAATAAAGTAGAGCTAAGGCCTATCTATTTCTTTCTTGGGCTATCCTGGCTTCTTGAGGTTGGGTGCCTGTACATTAATTAGGAGGAAGTCATGATGTGGATAATTCCAAAAAGTGAAAATCAAAATTAGATGTAGGTTAAATAAAGCACAGCTTACTGATATCTCTAGTTAGCTTTTCTGTAGGAAAAACATGAATTATTCCACAGATGTGTATTGTATTCTTGGTATATGGAATTTCATTTATACCCAGCATGGGGTTTGAACTCACAACCCCAAGGTCAAGGGTTGCATGTTCTATGGACTGAGCCAGCCAGGCATCCATCTGTATTTTTTTTATTTTATTTTTTAAATTTATTTCTAGGATAGAGAGAGACAGCGTTAACAGGGGAGGGTCAGAGAGAGAGGGAGATACAGACTCTGAAACAGGCTCCAGGCTCTGAGCTGGCAGTCAGCACAGAGCCCGATGCGGGGCTCGAACCCACAAACCGCGAGATTATGACCTAAGCAAAAGTCGGACACTTAACCGACTAAGCCACCCAGGCGCCCCTTTCCATCTTTATTTTTTTAAACAGTTTGATTACCGTCACCTATTTCTGCCACTTTCTCTTCAACTACCTGCCTCTAGCAACCACCCATATGCTTCTGTATATAAGAGGGGTTATTTTGTTTAAGATTTCACATATAAGAGAAATCATACTGTATTGGTCTTTGACTCATTCCTCTTAGCATAATACTCTCAGGGTCCATACATGGCTGTCACAAACGGCAAGATTCTATTCTTTTTTATGGCTGGATAATATTGTGTTGTATATACACATCTTTATCCTTTCACCCACACATCAGTGGACACAGACTGCTTCTGAATCTCAGCTATTGTAAATAATGCTTCAGTGAACATCAGAACGCTTCTATCTTCTTGAGTTACTGTTTTTGTTAAATATTCAGAAGAATTGATAGATCACACAGTAGTTATCTTGGCTATACCAATTTTGGCTCCACCAACAGTGTACAAATTCTCCATCCTATCACCAGCACTTGTTATTTCTTGTATTTTTGATAACTGCCATTCTAAAAGGTGTGAAGTGATATCTCATTGTGATTTTGATTTGCATTTCCCTGATGATGAATGATGTTGTGCATCTTTTCATGGTCTTGTTGGTCATCTCTAGATCATTGGAAAATGTCTATTCAGATCTTCTGCCCATTTCTTAAATTAGATTGAGTATCTTTTCACCATGTTTTGGATTATTAGCCCCTTATCAGATACATGCTTTGCTAATATTTTCTCCTATTCAGGAAAATGCCTATTCATGTTGTTAAAAAAATGTTTCCTTTGCCGTGCATATAGTTTTTAGTTTGATGTAGTCCCACTTACTTTTGCTTTTGTTGATTTTTCTTTTGGTGTCGAAGTCATAAAACAAAACAAAACAAAAAACAAGCATCATTGCACAGACCTGTGTCAAGGAGCTCATTATGCCCTATCTTATAGGAATGTTATAGTTTCACGTCTTAGGTTTAAATCTTTAATCCATTCTGAGTTAAGTTTTGTGTATGGTATCAGAAAGTGGTCCAATTTCAATCTTTTGCCTGTGAGAGTCCAGTTTTCCCAAACTTCTATTAAAGAGATTGTGCTTTCCCCATCATATAGTCACATCTCCTTTGTTGTAAATTAATTGACCGTGTGTGTGAGTTTATTTCTGGGCTCTATTCTGTTGATCTATGTGTCTGTTAGATTTTTGTTAAAATCAAACTGTTTTAATTATCACAGATGTGTAGTCAGGAAGTTTGAAATCAGAGAACGTGATGCCTCCTCCTTTGTTCTTCTTTCTCAAGATGCTTTGGGCATTTGGGGTCATTTGTGGTTCCATACAAATTTTAGGATTTTTCTATTTCATGTGTAGGTTTTTATATAGATATAAATTTTCAACTTATTTGTGTAAATACCAAAGAATGAGATTTCTAGGTCATATTTAAGAGTATGTTTAGTTTTGTAAGAAAGTGCAGCCTGTCTTCCAAAGTTGTGTCCAACATTCCCACCAGCAATGAATGAGAGTTCTTATTGCCCCACATTCTCATGAGTATTTGGTGTTAACATTCTGGATTTTGGCCATTCTCATAAATGTGTAGTGATATCTCATTGTTGTTACACATATTTACCTCAATTAAACTTATGTCTTTTTTTTTAAATGTTTATTTATTTTTGAGAGAGAGAGAGAAAGAGAGAGCATGAGTTGGGTATGGACAGAGAGAGACAGAATCCGAAGCACGCTCCAGAGAGAGAGAGCGAGCGAGAGAGAGCATGAGTTGGATAGGGACAGACAGAAAGAGAGAGACAGAATCCGAAGCAGGCTCCAGGCTTTGACCTGTCAGCATAGAGCCCAAAGCGGGGTTCGAATCTATAAACTGTGCAATCATGAGCTGAGTCAAAGTTGGACACTTAGCTGACTGAGCCACCCAGGTGCCCTATGGCATTCTATAAACTATTTGTGATATCTTAAGAACATAGTTGTTTTTAAAGTTTCTGCTTTAGTCACAAATATCATTAACTTGATTTGCCATAGCTTTTTATATAATGATACATTAATTTGGGGTGCTTGGGTAGCTCAGTCGATTAAGCATCTGACTCTGGATTTGGCTGAGGTCATGATCTCAGTTTGTGAGTTCAAGTCACACATTGTGCAGTGTGCTTACAGTGTGGAGACTGTCTGGGATTCTGTCTCTCTCTCTTTCCCCTGCCTCTCCCCATTGGCAAGATCCCTCTTGCTCTCTTAAGTAAATAAACTTAAAAAAAAAATTCTTGTATATGTCTAGTGGAACATGTATATATTACATAATTCTTTTGAGTATATACCTAGAAATGGAATTCATGGGACATTTAGTTTTATAATTTTTAGAGGAAATACTGTCCTATAACACCATACTGTCTCCCTTTTGAATGTTTTCCATTGTTACATCATACCATAGTATAAGTTCTTACAGAATGAGTTACTATTATGCCTCTTGCTAAATCAGTTCCTTTTTCTAAAGTAGGGCATTTTTTTTATAAAATTTTTTTTTAATGTTTTATTTATTTCTGAGAGACAGAGAGTCAGGATGAGCAGGGGAGGGCCAGAGAGAGAGGAAGACACAGAATCTGAAATAGACTCCAGGCTCTGAGCTGTCAGCACAGAGCCCGACACGGGGCTCAAACCCACGAACCGTGAGATCACGACCTGAGCTGAAATTGGACGCTTAACTGACTGAGCCACCCAGGCACCCCTAAAGTCAGGCTTTTAACTTATAACAGAGTCATATTCCCAAAGATGTGCAAATACAAGCACTATCCCCACATTTATAAAAAGAAAACTTAAAAATATTGTATATAACAGTAGTGTTTGAAGACCATGGTTGAGAAACTTCCTTTGTTCATTATAAAGTATTATTTGGGTGTGTAATTATGGAATTTAGTATAAAATATTTACCTTCCAACTCTATTTGATAGGAAGCCCTTCTGATGGATTTCCAATCAAGGAATTATTACCAACAGAAGACATTAATAAAGGAGACTTTTACCACTTAGTGATATTGGAAAGAAATGGAAGTCATGACATCAAGGATTTTGATCTCAGGGAAGTCTGGGAAAATATCCATGAGTTTGAAAGTCAGTGGGGATATAAAGCAAATTATAAAGAAGTGCCTTTAACCCATTATAAAAATTTCACTTGTAGAAAAGATCAACAGCTTAATCAATCCTCAGTTACTCTTCCTCAAAAGCAGAGTGTTTCTGTGAGAAATAATACATACCAGTATTTCATGGATGATGAGCCATTTATGAGGAATTTGTTAAAACTGGACAATAACCTGCGTGGTGCTGGAAACCAATACATAAACTGCTTGGAAAATACAATTGGATTAAGTTTGCAGGCACACCTGGCAGAACAGCAGAGATTTCACAGTGAGGAGAAAATGTATGAATGTAATCCAATTGAGAAGTGTGTCAGCAATGGTTCCTCAATCTCACCACTTGAAAGAATTCCTCCCAGTACCAAAAATATTTGGAATAAATCTAGGAAGATTTTTAAATATCCTTTGTTACCTGCACAAGACAGAAGAGCATGCACTAGAGGACTATCTTACAAATGTAATGACTGTGGGAAGGCTTTTAGCAAAAGCTCAAACCTCATGAGTCATGAGAGAATTCATTGTGGACAGAGACCTTACAAATGTAATGACTGTGGCAAAGCCTTTATGGAGCACTCACATCTTACTCGACATAAGAAGACCCATACTGGGGAGAAACCTTACAAATGTAATGATTGTGGCAAAGCCTTTGCTGAGCGTTCAGGCCTTAGTCAGCATGAGAAAATCCATACTGGAGAGAAACCTTACAAATGTAATGAGTGTGGCAAAGCTTTTAAGCAGTGCTCACACCTCATTAGACATCAGGATACACATCCTGGAGAGAAACCACACAAATGTGATGTGTGTGGCAAGGCTTTTATCCAAAGCTATAACCTTATAGAACATCAGAGGACCCATACAGGAGAAAAACCGTATAAATGTAGAAAATGTGATAAAGCTTTTAGCAGACGTTCAAACCTTTGGGGTCATGAGAGAACTCATACTGGAGAGAAACCTTACAAATGTAATGAATGTGGCAAAGCCTTTACCAAATTTTCAAATCTTACAACACATCAGAAAATACACACTGGAGAGAAACCATACAAATGTAATGTGTGTGACAAGGCTTTTATCCAAAGTTCAAACTTTATTGACCACCAGAGAATTCATACAGGAGAAAAACCTTATAAATGTAATAAGTGTGATAAGACTTTTATCAAACGTTCACACCTTTCGGGTCATGAGAGAACTCATACTGGAGAGAAACCGTACAAATGTAATGAGTGTGGCAAAGACTTTATGGAGCGTTCACATCTTACCCAGCATAAGAAAATCCATACTGGAGAGAAACCTTATAGATGTAATGAGTGTGGCAAAGCTTTTACCCAATTTGCAAACCTTACTAGGCATCAGAAAATACATAATGAAAAGAAAGAGTATAAACCTAATATATATGGTAGTGCTTTTTTTCAAAGCTCATCTCTTTGATGATCTCTTTGGGGATCATCAAAGAACTCAAAGGAGAAAGAAACCTTGCACATAAAATGGCAAGTGTTCAGGCATTACTTAGCATCAGAGATTCCATCATGGAGAAGAACCATATGAAACTAACATTTGTGGCAAAGCTTGTAACCAGGGCTCAGACCTCCCCTGATATCAGAATATAAATCTCTGAAAGAAAGCACACAAATGGAATGTGTGGCAAGGCTTATCCAAAGCTTATTTTACCTTGTGAAACACAATTCTTCCTAGAGAGAAACCTTACAAATGGAATGAGTGTGATCAGCCTTATAAAAATGTACAACTTTGGGGAGGGGGATAAAATAGGTGAATGGGATTAAGAGGTAAAGACTTTCCAGTGATAAAAAAAAAAAAAGTATACAACTTTGTAATTTGTGGTCTTGAAAGCATTCACAGAAGATGGAAGTCATCCAAATGTGTCAAGGTCTTCACCTCAGGAAACACCAAAGAATTCATACTGGACAGAAACATTACACGTGTAATGAAGGTGATTGTTTGTTTAGCCAGTTCTCTCAGTGGACTAACAATAAGAAAATTCACACTCGGGGGAAGTAGTTTTGTTTGGAGGATCAACCAATCTTAGGTGTTAAATTCCACAGAAAATTAAAAAATTATTTAAAACTCAGGAGATGATGTGTGTCAATGGAACAAGTGTATCTGTGGAAAGACCATCTTTATTTAAACCTTTTTTAAAGGTTTTATTTTCCTCTCTACATGTCACCATGGGGCTCAGACTCACAACCCTGAGACCAAGAGTTACATGCTCTTCGAGCTGAGCCAGCCAGGCACCCCTAGGACTTTTTCCCCCTCAATTATTTGAGGTTTCTTGAGGCTACATTATGATCAATGACTTTATAACTTCATGTTTGGAATCAGTAGAAAGTACTAGCACTCCTAGTACTTTCATTACATGTGTTTCATTTGTCAGCCATGCTGCTTTCAGAGAAAGCATCAGTAAGGGTAACCTATTTCATTTAGGTGGGGCTTAGTCATATGTGTATACCCTGGGAAAGCTAGGATGATAATGTTAAGATCAATATAATATAAATCTAAGAGCATGGGGAGTGAGAGGGAATAGATCTAAAACTGTTATCTAAATTGCCATGTTTTCTGTGGTCACAAGAATGTCTCTGGATTCATTGGTATCATTGAGAGCCTTTGTGGGTTAATACAGGAAATGATTATTCTATCAGACAGATGATCAAGAAACAGAGTAGGTCATTACATTGAGAGAATGAGATTTTCATGTGATGGCATATGTGGTAGAGAAAATGGAGGGTGAATGATGGTCTCTCCCTCTTTGAAAGGTAATAGTTGTATATCATGGATGAATAAAAATTATTCTTATTTTGGAAACTGAAAAGTTATACAGGACATTTTAATCAGCAGAACCAAGGTATGGGTGCCTGGGTGGCTCGGTATGTTGAGTGACTTGATTTCGGTTCAGGGTCGTGTGATCAATCTCTGTTGGGCTCTCTGCTGAGCTTGGATCCTTCTTAAAATTCTCTCTCTCTTTGCCCCTCTTGCCTACTTGTGCCCTCTCTAAAAACAAAACAAAAACAAACCCAAAAGTAGTATGCTTGTGAAGGATTCAGATTTGACCACTGAAATTACATTCTGATACCACTGGATTTAGAATACCCTATTTCTCTCTCTCTCTCTCTCTCTCTCTCTCTAATGCTTATTATTTTTTTAGAGAGGAGAGACAGAGCACAAGCAGAGGAGGGCTAGAGAGAAGGAGATGGAGAATCCTAAGCAGGCTCCAGGCTCTGAGCTGTCAGCACAGAGCATGATGCAGGGCTCAGACCCCCGAACAGTGAGATTATGACCTGAGCTGATGTTGACACTAAACCAATTGGGCCACCCAGGTGCCCCAGGATACCCTAGTTCTCATATCTAAGTACTAAGATATAAGCCTTTGTGTAACCCTAAATGAATCATGTGACTGTTATTCGCCTATGTGCATCCTACTTCTTTGGGGCATTTCATAATGAACACTAATAATACATCTTTTGGCTGTCTAGGTTGAATGTCATCCATAACAATTTTTTTTCCATGTTAGATTCAAACGTGCAGTTTAGGAAATATATATTCATAAGGTGAATTTGAGAGTTACACACTTTATACTATAGCTCAGATTATTTTTGTGGCTGTAATGAAAATGCCATAGCAATGCAGTGTCAAACTCTCACCCTCTAAAACCTGCTTCCCCATCCATGAATACACTCCATATGATTTTATTTCTACATGCCTTTTGTGCTGAAATGAGACCCATGTGTTGCACTGTTAAATTAAATGAAAAATAGAAAAGTAGTGGGCAGGGGCGCCTGGGTGGCTTAGTCGGTTAAGCGTCCAACTTTCACTTAGGTCATGATCTTGCAGTTTGTGGGTTTGAGCCCCACGTCGGGCTCTGTGCTGACTGCCAGCTCAGAGCCTGGAGCCTGTTTCAGTCTGTGACTCCCTCTCTCTCTGACCCTCCCCTGCTCAGGCTGTCTGTCTCTCTCTCCTAGAAATAAATAAAACATTTTAAAAAATAAAAAATAAAAAAAAAGAAAAGTAGTGGGCACATGGAAAGTATTGGGAAATAAAAGAAAATTTCAGCAGTTAGGGTAAAGATACCATAAGAAGCCAAAAATAAGAAGATACCGTAATAAGTAAGGATAAAGTAACACAATCTAGATTTTGCGCTGGAATGCTCAGGGAAATAATTTGAAAATATAAATGTTCATGAGTTTGCTGTCAAGAATGAACATGGACAATGGGAATCTTGTTTGATAACTAGAAATCTCACGTATTTACCCTCTAAAACGTTTTCTGTTCATCTGCATTGGTGCTTACTGCACGGAAACAGGTTGTCAGATGTCCAGAATGAGAACTCCCTACACTCAAGTGTTAGGAGAATGTTGATTACATAAAGATGCTTTCTCGGGAGAGCAGGGGAGACTTCTCAAGTCCTGAAAATGGCTAGAGAAAGCAGGGGAGGGGATTCCTTTGTTATGAAGCACAGTGTGTGGGGCCAGGGTGGTAGTACTCATTGACACTGTGAACTTAAAACTACTGTTGAGGGAAGGGCCTCCAGAGCTCCCTTATTAGCTTTCCCTGCCCAGATGGGCTGAATAGTAAGAGGTTGTAATGATGCTTCACAGGTATCATTAGTTGGGTATCAAAAGTAAAGTCAGACTCAAAACTGAATGTTTACTCTGACTGACTTGGTTGGGAAAGACCACAGTCTTCCTCATGCTAACTACTACCTTCTCTTTCCTGATACACACATAGGACCCACTGCACAATATGATTGTGGACACTGACTATAAATTACTGTTTAGCTAAATTACCAAAGGTATTTTTAGACCATGCCACGATTCTTATTCTGTTAAATTATAGTCTAATATTAACTCAGAAGTGATAGAAATTTTCCCAACTACAAACCTTTTATAGATCTCTCATTTTAAGGGAGAATGGAATGAATGGAATCTCAAAACCAGTCCTTCCAATTTTCTACCAAGACACTAGAATCAGGGAGTGCCTGGGTCGCTCAGTCAGGCTTCAAACTGTTGGTTCTGTCTCAGGTCATGATCTCATGGTTCGTGGGACTGAGCCCCCAGGTCAGGCTCCACACTGAGCATGGAAAAATAAACTTTTAAAAAGATTTTTAAGAAGGCACTAGAATTAGAATATCTGTATTGAAACTTTGCAAATTAGCTTTAGACTCAGGTAGATAAAATTAACTGTAACACATTTCAAAGGAAATAAATCTATAAATTAGAAGACACTAAAGATGAGTAATTTTGACACATTTGTAACACCTATCAGACTGGTCATGGGTTGCATGCAACCTTATACTCTCCAGGTAAAGAACAAAGTTCACTGATGAAATCTGTCTCATCCCACAGTTATGTTGACTGCCTTGTTATTTAATATTAATAAGGGGTTTATTTAAATTTGGTCTGCAAAATGTTTTCTTTGCCATCCATTTTTTATTTTTACCTTCAGTTGTTGAGGCATGAATATGAAATTTGGAAATTCCCCAGTATCCTTATTTTATTTTAATTAAAGTAATTTATTTTTGAGAGAGAGGGTACACACAAGTGGGGAACAGTGGTAGAGGGAGAAGGAGAGAATCTTAAGGAGGCTCCACACTTGGTCCAGAGCTGACACAGGACCCGATCCCACTACCCTGGGATCACGGCCTGAGCCAAAATGAAGAGTCTTGACACTCAAATGACTGAGCCACCCAACCTCCCTCACCCCCAATATCTTTATTGGCAGAGAGAGAGGGAGACACAGACCCCAAAGCAGACTCCAGGCTCTGAACTGTCAGTGTAGAGCCCAATATGGGGCTCAAACACATGAACCGTGAGATCATGACCTGAGCCAAAGTCAGATGCTTAAATGACTTAGCCACCTAGGTGCCCCCAAAATTGCATTATTAATATGTGTAGCTAATTGAGAAAAACCTCCTGGGATTATTTCCATGTAAATAAGACAAAACCTAATAAAGAAAAGGCCTTTGCTCCTCCCCACTCATCCTTCTTGGTCATACAGCGGCCATCCTGCTGTAAGGAGAGAGAGTGCTGAGTGCTGAGGGAGGTGGAGCAGGCAGAGGACTTCCTAGGGGACCCACCCCATCCCACCCTGCATCTCTGGGCTTCCTGTTATGTGACAATGATAAACCACGTGGTTGTTTTAGCCTCTGATTTCCAGGAGAACTGTCCACCTGACCAATAAGATTAATACTTGTATTGAGAGTAGAATAGAGCATTTGAGAGAGGATCCTGAATTTAACATTTTGTAGTTTAGCAAAGCTTTATTAAAACATTCCTTCACTGATGAGTGAAGGCACATACCTAAAACTCACAATATGAACAAAACAAAATATAGCTTGAGAGTTTATGACAGATGTTCAGAATGTTAAGTTAAAATTACAGGAGTAAGAAATTTGGTGCCACAAATAGAATTACATGTTTACTTGAGCATTTGAACTATTAGTCTCTGAGCTTATGTACTGCAATAACTTTCTACTTGGCACAGATAAAATGCATTCACTCATCCTACCAGTCAGCAGCTATTCTAATCACGGATATTAGCAGGAAACAAAATTCCTTGCTTTCAAGTAGCTTATATTCTGTAAGGTAAGTCTATAAGAATAAAATATAATAGTGGTAAGTACCATAAACGTGTTCATGTACGATGATAGAATGACAGGGTTTCCTAATATAAACAATGTTTTCAGGAAGTACCCACACAATGAGATATTTCAGCAGAACCACTGAAAGTGTATCATGCAATTACAAATGGGGAAGGGCAAATGGGTGGAGGAAAGAAACAGAAAATTGCCATAATGGGAACATATTTACAGTGGATCGGGAATATCCACAATTGGTGTGTGGCTTGGTGAAATGTGGCATTAAGTTTCTACTGGAGACATTTAAAAGTTGATACTCCTGTTTAAAATCCTCTCATGGCTTCTCATTTTCAAAAGGAAAATGCTTTCAGTGACCCACAAGGCCCTACAAAGTCTGCTGGCCCCACCCCTCCTTACATCTCTGATTTCATCTCCTACTCTCTCTGTCTCACTTGGCTCTAGGTACACTGGCCACTGCTATTTTTTTTTTTTTAACACACTGAACACAGTCCTGGCTCAGTATTTTTACACTTGCTTGGTACACAGTACTTCAGACATCAGTATGACTTCTAATTCATTTCCTTCAGGCCTTACTCAAATATATGATCCCTGTTTGGCTATTGTCTGTCTGTCTGTCTCTCTCTCCCTCTCTCTCTCACAATTCCGTATCCCCTTCCCTGTTTTATCTCTCCCTTTAGTCTTATGCCTATTTAACGTAATAACTGCTTTATTTAATAAAAAAATAAAATTTGGGACTCATTGTAGTGAAAATTTTTCAAATTTTAATAACAAAACTCCCTAGAGTGCTTAAGATTATATGTGATAGATCTAAAACCATGACCTGTTTGGAGAATGCACAGACCTATTTCTTTTTTTTTTTTTTAATGTTTTATTTATTTCTAGGAGAGAGAGAGAGAGAGAGACAGCCTGGCTTTGAGGAGGGTCAGAGAGAGAGGAGTCACAGACTGGAAACAGGCTCCAGGCTCTGAAGCTGGCAGTCAGCACAGAGCCCGACGCGGGCTCGAACCCACAAACCGCGAGATCATGACCTAAGCAAAAGTCGGACGCTTAACCGACTAAGCCACCCAGGCTCCCCAACACAGACCTATTTCTTTATGGCAACCTTACCACTACGGAGATAACACCGTGACGGGGTGGGGTAATGAATTAGTGGGAAGATGGTAAATGCCATTTATCAAAACTGTCTAGGGAGTTGATCCCAGAACTTGTTAAGATACATACTTTTCCTGTTGTCTACCTCTGTAGCCAGCCAGGGGTGTATTGCTTTTTCCACTTATGAATCTGTATCAAGTAATATTTGGTGGGTCTTATACACCTCAGTTATATTTTCAATGTCAATATAATCAAAAAATTCTTTAACATAAGATACTTGCAAATTGAATTATAACAAAATCTCATATTTAATGTTTGCCTCATGAGTACAAGACCTACTAATTCGCAATTATTCCTCGTCTTACTCTTTCAGTTGAGACCAGTCTTGTGTCACCACTGCTTAGTATCTGACTACAAAATGGACTTTTCAGTATGTTTCATATCCCAAATTTCATACTAATTCAGATGTGCTAAGAGTGTGTGAGGTCGGCAAAACTTTTATGTAAGGAACATATAGTAAATATTTAATTCTTTGTAGGCCATACACTTTGTTACCACTCTTCCCGTGCATCCTTATTGGGTCCAAAGTACCTAAGTGTGAGTGTAGCTGGATTCCAGTTACACTTTGTATAAAAACAGATGGTGGCTGCACTTGGCTTATGTTCTGTAGGCGGCAGACTCCTGATCTACACAAAGGAATTAAGAGCACTAGAAGTAGTGACTATATGAGTAAATAAAAACTCTTTCCTATTTTTAAGCCTCTGTAAAATATAGCAGACTGTTTAAGAAACTAACAGTCTAGCATATAAGTGTATAGCATGTATTAAAGAAAGCTATACTAATGGTAGCACAGGGCAGGAGCGGAGAGATGGAAGTCCATGTGGAAAAGAAGGTTTGGATGCTCTACATGAAGAAGCATAAACTCTCGTGAAGGTAGACTGTGGTAAGCTATACAGGATAAAACCCCTAAAGGAAACACATAAAAAATAGTTATAGCTAACACCAGTAAACCAAAAAAATGATTTAAAACAAAATCATCTGTAAAAATTCAGTCATTTCAAAGAAGACAGAAAGAGACGGAATAGAGCAATGGAGACATTATAAAAGCAATAGCAAGATAATGTAAATCTATATAATAATATCTTTAAAAGGAAATAGTCTAAAGACCCCGTTGAAAAGCAAAAATTGTCACTGGATTTTTTTTTTAAAGTTTTATTTTGAGATAGACAATCTCAAGCAAGCCCTGTGCTGTCAGCATAGGCCCAACACTGGGCTCCATTTCAAGAGCCATGAGGTCATGACCTAAGCTGAAATTAAGAGTTTTAGCACCTATAATCACATGAGCCAACCAGGCGCCTCTGACAATTGGATTTTTAAAAGACAACAATATATTTCCTAGAGAAATTCACTTCACAAATTAAGGACACAAAGTAAAATCTTGGACAAAAGATAAACGTTATTAAAAACAAAGTAGCCATATTAAAATCAATTTTATTTAAAGAGCAAATATTAAGACCGGGGATAATGAAACCTGTTTCATAATCATAAGGGGTACATTCACCAGAATGACGTGAAAATCCTAATTAGTCCCTTGTTTTCACTACACACAAGTACATAATCAAATACCCCCCATATCCAAGCCAGAGACAAGAACCATAATGGTGGACAACCTTAGTTCACACACACACACACACACACACACACACACATACACACACACACACAGAAAAATTACACATAGATGCAAACACACATCCATATGTGCAACATACACTCAAATGCACAGTCATATATACTCACATACTCACATATATTCACTCCATAGCAAACTCACACTCATGCACACACCCATCAAATACAAGCACACACGATTACATACACTTGCATACTCTCACATTCCCAGTCCCGTGTATATAATTACATTCAGTCTGCATGCACATGTGTGTCTTGACAATGTGCTCACATGTGGGAAGAATACAGGAATCTCCTGACCTTGGATGCCTGAAAATGGGGGGCACTTCACATCGTTTTTACTTCTTCCATGCCTGCAAAACCCCCCAAAGATGATATTTACCACATGCGATATCTTGAAGTGCTGTGAACATTGCCACTCCAGGGGCAGGCGAACGGGGCAGAGTTGGAAGGTTACAAGCGTGTGATAGAGCAGGGTCCAAGTGAGGCCAGGGGGAGGGGGTTATAGGTCGTGTGCAGAGAGCATGGGAGCGTGGAGGATCAGATGCAAAACTCTTCAAAGGCATATGAGGCCATAATACTTGATAAATACAGATAGGTACAGAAAAGTAGGGAGGAAAGGCTAACATGAACCCTGAAGTATGGGATCAGAGTCAGGGACATCAGTATGAGCACAGTGTTAGCTGTAGATACGCAATAAAATAACAAAGAGAAAACTATACATCTGTGTGTGAACAGGTAATTCCCAGGTCGGTCTACCCACAGGGTCTAACAGCAATGACATCCCAGAAGCAAGGAGAACATCCAGCACCCACATCTTGCTTTCTAACACTATTCTCTAATAAGTTTGTTGGAGTTATGGCTGATTCTATGGCGGGAGCAGGGAAGATACAAGGTGAGCCTGGAGGATCTTGTAGTGACAGAATGTTAAGAGTAAGGAAGTAATAAAAAAAAAAAAAAAAGAGGGGGGACATATCAAAGGGACATAATAGCCAAACCTGAAAGAACTCCAGCAGCCTGCTGCCAAATCTCTGACACCAACTGGGTGTCCTGCGATTCAATGTAATTCTGACTTTATTCAGTGTTAGTAGAGACCCCACAAGTTAAGGGCAAAGTCCTTCCCAGGACGGCCTCCGCTTCAGACACCAGTCATGAGCCAGGCATTCCCAAACCTCCTGTGCATCTCCAGCCAACTACAAATTTAAGGCTTCTTCCGAACCCTGGGCTTCAATATTTGCTGGGAAGACTCAAAGAACTTGCCAAGTGCTATATGTATGATAATCCTTGAGAAAGTTAATTTGTATAATGGGACCCACAAAAATGGAGGCCACTCTAGTGGCCCAACCCAAATCACAAATCTAAACCTTAATCAGCCTGCTCTATGACACCCAGCAAAGAAACCAAGCATACACCAAGCACAGTCCTCCAACTCAGCTTCAGCTACCTGAACTTACCCCAGAGCACAGCACCTGCTGGTCTTCTAAGGAAATCCCCAACCTCCTAGCCAATCATGCCCTGTCTCTGCACTGCCTCTTCTAAAACTCAATCTTGCCCCAAATTCCTCAGGAAGACCACTCCACTCCCTGCATGTGAGGCTCTGTCCTCCCCCAAACCAAGGGTTGTCTTCCCTGGAATAAAAGACAGCAAACCCACTCCTAAATTCATTTAGTTTTGTCATTTCCCATTTTAATGTAAAGGATGGCAGTAAAGAGCCAGGTGATGGCATCCATAGAGCAAGGTTTGGGAGGATTGCCCACACAGTAGCTTTTGT
This sequence comes from Proteles cristata cristata, assembly GCA_017311185.1. NCBI lineage: Eukaryota > Metazoa > Chordata > Mammalia > Carnivora > Hyaenidae > Proteles > Proteles cristata. The sequence continues at coordinate 109,414 of JAESUZ010004944.1, forward strand.
CCCCCACCAAGAAGCTCCCAGGAGCTTCTCCAGGTGTTGAATCAGGGCTTCACTACCTAGACATGGTTGATGAAACCATTGGCCGTATGACTAAACTCCATCCCCAGCCAGCCTCTTTCCTCTCCCCATAGGTTGGGCTGCTGTGTGTTTCCATCCAATCATGTAGTTGGGTTTCAAAGGTGTCCAGTCCCCCATTGTGAAGTTCTGTGGGGAACCCCTGCCCAGAGCTGCCTCCTTAGTGTAATAAAGACACTCCTACCACTCAGGAAATCTTAAAGATTTCTGAAGCTCTGAGTCAGGAACCCAAGACAGAGACAAGGTGAGTGTGTGTGTGTGTGTGTGTGTGTGTGTGTGTGTGTGTGTGTGTGTGTGTTTTGGGGAGATAGAGTGCATGCACGCACACAAGAGCAAGAGGGGCAGAGAGACAGGGAGACACAGAACCTGAAGGAGTCTCCAGGATCTGATCTATTAAAACAGAGTCCAATGTGGGACTTGGACCCACAAGCTGTGAGATCATGACCTGAGTTGAAACTGAATGCTTAACTGATTGAGCCAGCCAGGCACTCCCTGAGTGTGTATTTTATACCACAGCTTCCAATGACCAAAGCCTGAACAACCTAAGCAAAAGAATAAATTGCACTGCATAGAATTATAACACTAAGTATAAAATAAGTATAAATGATATGAGAAACCAACTGAATAAACAAATAAATGAGGGAGAAGTGATACATAAGAAGAATGGCAAATGATATATGGGATTATTTAGTCCTCCAGGATGTGGAGTTTAATTCAACAGCCCACCTCTACTCTCAGGCACCAACCCCCAACCTCCCGCCCCAACCCACACACACTTGACTGTGGGCTGTGTTTAGAGTTTCCCAAAGAATAGAGTGTGGAAAGGCATGCATGGTAATGTTATCAGAGGAGGATTCTGGTGAATATAACCTTAACTAACTGATCAACATCATCCAAAATAACTCGTGTTAATTGCATGAAATCCCTCAGACTGTATGCTGTGTGATGGTATGTTATTTTCTTCTCATAAATCCAGTCTATCCAGGAGAAAAACTTCAGGATGCCTAGTGGCTCAATTGTTTGAATGACTGACTCTTGATTTCATATCAGGTCATCATCTCAAACTGTGGGATCAAGCCCCACCTTGTGCTCTGTGCTGACAGCACAGAGCCTGCTTGGGATTCTCTCTCTCTTCCTCTTTCTGCCCCTTCCCTCCTCTCAAACAAGCAAACAAACAAAACAAACAAAAGAAAAAGAAAACCTTCTGACAAATTTGACTTTAGAGGCATTCTAAATTGTGAGGGACCAGTATTCCTCAGCCCTGTCATGAAAAACAAGGAAAGTCTGGGAAAATGTTACTGAGCAGCAGAGAGTGGAGGAGACAGGACAACTACATATAATGTGAAATCCTGGATGGATCCTGTATGGGAAAAATGACTGTGTTAAAACCACTGAAATATAAATAAAGTCTGTAGTCACAGTTAACAGTGACATAGTGATGTAGGTTCCCTAGTTGTGACAAATGAACTATGGTAATGTTAAGATGGTAGCATTTGGGGTTCTGAGTGAGACATATTTTGGACTTTCAATGTTATCTTTACAAATTTTCTGCAAATCTAAAGTTATTCTAAACTAAAATGTGTACCTTAAAAAACTTGTTGTGTTTATGATTTAATAACTGAATTATATTAACCTATGTCTTTAATTTTTAAAAATATTCCTATTTTTGAAAGTGAGAGAGACAGAGTTTAAGCACGGGAAGAATAGAGAGAGGAGGACACAGAATCTGAAATAGGCTCCAGACTCTGAGCTGTCAGCACAGAGACCGACATGGGGCTCGAACTCATGGGCTATGAGTTCATAACATGAACCGAAGCTGGACACCCAACCCACTGAGACACCTTGGTGCCCCGAAAATATTTGTTTTTAAATATCTTCTATTTTTAAGTAATCTTTACACACAGTATAGGGCTCAAAGTAACCATCCAGAAATTAAGAGATGCATGCTCTGGGGCGCCTGGGTGGCTTAGTCGGTTAAGCGTCCGACTTTCGCTTAGGTCATGATCTCGCGGTTCGTGGGCTCGAGCCCCGCGTCGGGCTCTGTGCTGACTGCCAGCTCAGAGCCTGGAGCCTATTTCAGAGTCTGTATCTCCCTCTCTCTCTGACCCTCCCCTGCTCCGCTGTCTCTCTCTCTCTCTCCCCTAGAAATAAATAAAACATTGAAAAAAAAAAAAAAGAGATGCATGCTCTACTGACGGAGCCCCTAAATTAGTTCCATGTTTGAGTTAGTATCTTTTTCTCCCCCATTCAATGGTATCCATATTGCCTTCATAGTGATTTCAAAAGCAATACTACCCCCTATTAAACATAATATATTCATATACTCCAGCTTCAAATTGCTACTCATCTCCTGCACAAAGGTTGATGAAAGGGTCCTCCATAACCTCTTATATTCTCAAGTTGGAAAAGGAGAAGTCCATCTTGAAATCTCTTTCTCGCTAACACAGCTGCCGCCATCAAGATTTAACACAGAACAATCTACCCTCTAAACATCTCAAAAGTCCATTCAGTCTTTTCCCACATACCTAGTCTTTTTAATGGCTGCTTCCCACTTGCACCTTTTGTAAAATTCAGCTGACACCTCTTCATATGTTCCTCTTTGTCCCCTGCAGTTTACTCTTCAAGTGTTGACCATAAAATAATTTCATGCACTCATCTTGCTGTATATGCATTATCATATTTCAAAGGTCCCCAAATTATCTTTAGACATAAGGCATAACATTCACAACATAGTCTCCAAAGCCAGCAATAAGTAAAATCTGCTTTTCCCTACACCTTCACCTCAGGCCATTTCCATCACAAATCAGAATTTACTATTTCAATCTCAGGTACATCTTGGGAAAATTTAATATTTCAATTTGAAAGTTGTGCCTTTAGGGGCACCTGGGTGGCTCAGTTGGTTAAGCGTCTGACTTCGGCTCAGGTTATGATCATGCAGTTGGTGGGTTTGAGCCCCATGTCAGGCTCTGTGCTGATGGCTAGCTCAAAGCCTGGAGCCTGCTTCAGATTCTGTATCTCCCTCTTTCTCTGACCCTCCCCTGCTCACGCTGTCTGTCTCTCTCTCTCTCAGAAATAAATAAAACATCAAAATTAAAAAAAAAAAGTTACACATTCAAAGACATTTCCAGTATGTTCACACTATTTCAGGACTGTTTTATGGAATCTTAATGGTTACCATTAATAAAAATACAAGTACATAACTATACATGTATTAATTAAAGATTTCATGCACCATGCTCTTTACTATTTCATATCAGGCTGGTGTCAGTGTGTCTCGTTCACCCCGCTCTCTGCAACGAAACTGGCTCATAATTGTTCTTAACATTCTTTGAGGTCTCAATGCATCCATGACTGAACAGGTGGGAGACAATTTGTATTTCCCTGATGAGATGAAGGAATCATGTATTTCCTCCACAGCTGACACAGTGCAGCCTGAATATAGTGGGGTCATGGTTCATGAGAACAAAGGGGCTAATAGTTGTAAAACATGCAGTGATTAGCACAGCAACTTTCACCAGCAATCAACTAGAATTATCCAAGAGAGTCAAGTAAACACAAGTGATGGAAGAAATGGCATAAAAGGATACAATGGTGGTCACCAAAACAAGGATGCTTTAGCGGCTCTGGTTTCACAGGAGGGTCTGGGGGAGAAACTGTTCCTATGGATGCTTTGGACCATCTGCTTGTGCCTCTGAAGGAGAAAAACCATGGAGTTGCCAGCCAAGGACATGTGTCCCAAACACAAATGTCATGGAAGAATATCATTGCTGCATCTAATGAGCCTGTGACCTTGTCTCTACACTGTTGAAGCACAACAATATCCCAAATCACTTTTTTTTTTTTTTGGTAGTAGTTGTTCCATTTACCAGCCATATAAATAGGGAAAAAAACAAATTAACCAACATGTAAAACACCCCACACAGGACACTGGAGGGGCCAATGTATTTTGGAGCTTTCACTTTAAGCTCTGCCCACCTGGAGTTCCAATGGCAATCCTGACGGCCTGGAAGACACTCAGGGGGCAGGTGGAACACATGGACATGCCTCTGCCCACTCTGTGAACATATAAGTGAATGTAGCGTCCATAATAATTGGTGAAATGTTTCAGCCCTAGAGCTGCCATGGTCTCTGGGATTCCTCTAGAGAGAATGACCAAGGAGTTGGCTATAGTCAGGTGCCTGAGAATGAAATTCGTGGATCTTGGATTGCATCCCTTGAAGCAAAGGACATATAATGATAGAAGAGTGAGAAATTGCCCAGGATCTCACTGGCTATCTGGGACAGGAAGATCATTGCTGTATTCAAATCCACCGAGGCCATCTGTCATTGTCCCGAACTCAATGTTCAAATTCATAGGCAGCGGGTTCTGCATGAATACATGAATTTTGGGCTACATTTTCATGGAAAATAAAATCTCCACTTACCTCTCCCTTTCCCTGAGAATTAACATCTAAACTATATTGTCTTTTGTTAAGAGATTTCCCAAGTTACATGTGTGTCTTTTTTTTTTTTTTTTTAGCACTTACAATGTATGGGTCACTGTTATGAATGCTTTCCCTCCTGTAACTTCTATAATATTCATAACCATATGAATTAAGAATATTACTCTTATTCTATAGATGAGGAGATTATCCACATGAAGTTAAGTGACTCATGTAAATAGCAGTAGAATCAGGATTTGAACCTGTGTAGCCTAGTTGCCATGACATGAATGCCTCCTACTGTAATATACTATTCCAAGAACCTCGTTATGGATACACACACACACACACACACACACACACACACACACACACACGTGCTTTCTCATATTTTAAATTTATTTTACTTAATAAACCTGGTTTGATCATTTCTCATTTTTAAGTATTCTTTATATACAATATAACTAAAGAGTGAAGATTCAAAGGTCTTAATAAGTTATACACAAACCCAATAATTTTATATGAGCCAATCTGATTCATTTAATGTAGGCAACTGTTAGGATGGCAGCAGAACTCATTTCATTTTTTGCCTAGATCAAAAGGCATCTGTAAAAGAAATTATTTTGCAGAACTGGCATCTGTAAAAGAAATTATTGTGCAGAACTTCACTGTGTACTAACATATGGAACATGAAACACCACATAGTGAAAAAGCATACTAGGGCAGAAAATAAATTAAATCTATTTAAAGAGCATATCACCGTATATTATTTTAAAATAAACAAAGTGAAACGTGAACCGATATTTGATTTGGAAAAGGTACTTAAATATAGTACAAACCTGCAAAATGGAATTTGAGGGCCTGGAATCTTGGGATTTAATAAACTGAAAAGCAAGAAAGGTGAGTAGTGGGCTAGGAATACTACTGAAATGATGTTAAATCACAGGAAATATAGCTTAAAATTTTTTTGCCTGATTTTATTTTTAAACTAATTTTTTATTTTAAAATTAAATTAAAATATAAGAACAAATCCCTTAATTTTTTGTTCTTTGAGACACTCTGTTACGATGTGAACTTTTTCTTAAAGGAGCTTTTCTAATTTCAGGAAGAAGATTGTCTCACAGATGAAGAGACCACAGAGATTTTCAGTAGAGACACATTTACAGTCTCCATTAAGCACGTCACACTCCAGTTACAGAAAAATAAATTTCAGCAATTCCCATTCAGACACGCTGTTTTTGCTGTGAGTCGGGTATTTCAGTTAGTCCCATCATACTCATTACCATATGCACATGCCTTTACAGTACTCAGAGAATTGTTCCTGGAAATGTGTCTGTGACTCTTGCTCACTGTAATGAATAGCAGGTTAATTTTTGTTTTTCTTTAAGTGGGCTGTCCATGCCCAGTGAGCTCTTGGTCTGAGATCAAGACCAGAGCTGAGATCAACAGTTGGATGCCACCCAGGTGCCCCCTGAAATTATAATCTTGAAGTATCTTAAAATTCAGATTCTGACAGTACTTGGATCAAACACCAAGAACCCCTTCAATGAGGATTTTATTAAATTACATTAGCAGCAGTCATGCACTGATTTAGCATCTCTCTCAGAAGCTCAGCCTGTGCTGTAAGATTCTTTTCCCAGACACTCTCACCTACCCAGATTCCTGTGCATATCCTAACCTTAGAGACTGTGCTCTCAGACTAACCGAGAAGATACTCACAGACTCCCTCCAGCTGCCAGGACTGGAAACTGGGTGTAAAGTAGCTGGCAAAGCATGTGTGGGAGGGAGGAAGCCAAATCCTGAGATAGAGGTTAGTGATTCTGTGACCTCACCTCCCCAAAGAACTGCAATCTTCATGTCAGCTGTAGTGGGAATGATAGTTCTACACCTGGGGAACTGAGAATGGTTCTGAAAAATTTTAATTCCCAGGATCTATTAGAAGTTTCTAGTGAACATATCCAAAGGGACCACTGGACTGTTTGAGAGACTCTTCCTTTTCCATTATTCCTGGAAATAAACAGGGTGCCACATGGAAAGAGGAAATGCTGAGGTCTGAGCCATGAAAGACCAGCAGAGAAGCACACAATCCTAACAGATTCTGTGCTTCCCTGAGAATTTCTCTTATGCCAATCTAATTGTTACTCCTCAGATCCAAGTCCCACCACCATTTAACTTATGAGCAGAGAGAAAGAATCCTACACAAATGACCCAAGGATTTTCTATTTTTCAAATTTTTGGTATCTGCAATACATTTTAAATTTTCAATAAATGCAAATAAAGGACATGTTACTAATAAGTAAGATTAAAAATTATTTGTCCACTTCCCCAACTCAAAACACATTAACTAGAACACCTACATTTTTCTAGGAAAATACCTTTTACCACAATTGACTTCAGTAAGATAGGGAACCTAAACAGATTAAAATCCACAGAGAAAAGGAAGACATTTATCAGAGTCTCTCAAATAAAAGCACCGAGATTTGATTGGCAGTCAGCTACTTCCATTGTTTTAAATACCAGATATTCTTACTCAATTCAGGAGCATTAAAGAGGAAGTAAAATTTCCAAATTATCTGTATACATCACATAAAATTCTGATACTGATCCTCTTGCTTTTGGCTCAGGTCAGGATCTCAAGGCTTGTGAGATCCAGCCCAGAGTGGGGGGTTGGAGGTGTAAAGGGCAGAGGGTTCTGCTCAGAGCCTGCTTGGGATTCTAGATCTAGCTCTCTGCCCCTCCCCACTTGCACTCCCTCCTGTGCTCTCAAAATAAATAAATTTTTAAAAACCTAGTTTTCAAGGAAAATAGCCTTCCAAAATAACTGATAACAAAGATTTTTAAAAATTAAAATTGCAATGAAGTTTAGCAATTAAGGGCTTCAGCAAATGCAGGTGCTTATATGGTAGGTCTCAAAGGCATTTGGATTTATAATTCATCTCGACAGGTGTGGATCTGAATATCAAATTTAAAGGGACATTAATGAACACCCACAGAGGCAGAAGTGTTTGTTCCTTTAAAGCAACGTGCCACCCCACACAGGGCCCGGGAACGCCAGGGAACACTGTCCAGCGAATGGGGAGAAGTGACAATTCAGTGAAAAACCGATGAGCTAGTACCAAACTGCCCATTCCCCATAGACAGTTTTGCATTTTGCATTCTTGAGTCCATCACCGACACTTATCACCCCGTTTTTTTTTCTTTCATAGTTTATTGTCAAGTTGGTTTCCATACAACATCCAGTGCTCACCCCAACAAGTTCCCTCCTCCATGCCCATCACCCCGGCTTTTGCTTCTTAAACAAGGAGCTGTAACTGTCCAGGTCTCAGTCGCCCCGCCTCACTAGGGTCCCGAGCCCTAGGTCCCCTCGCTGCTCCGCTTCCCCCGCCGGAGCGCGTCTCCACCGCCCGCTACAAATGTTTCCCGGGGCACCGGGCTCAACTTGGCAAACACCGCCGCTCCCAACAGAAGCGGCCCGCCCCTCCCTAACGTTGTTCCCAGTCTGGCTCCAAACCACACCGGCGGGACTGGGAGGAATCCAAAACCAGGACCCGAAACCGCCGCGCAGAAAGGACAAAGGTACTGGCAGCTCCCAGGAGGCAGACGGTGCGCCGGGCGCGACACCGCGCGCCCAGGCCCCGCCGGAACCCGCCGCGTCCTAGGCCCGCCTCGGCCCCGCCCTAGGCCCGCCTCGGCCCCGCCCCAGGCCCGCCTCGGCCCCGCCCGGCGACTCACGCGCCTGCGCACTTTCCTGCAGACCCGGAATTGGGTCGCGCGGAGCAACTGTCGGCTCGGGAGAGTGGCTCCATTTTTCAGGTTCACACCAGAGGTCGCGCTCCTAAGGCCCCACCTCCACACCCAGGTTTCGGGGGTCGCTGGTAAGGTGAAATCCTTGAGTCCACTCGTCCCTTTCACTGCTCGCGGCGTGGCCTTAAGACGTTCCCGATCCCAGTCACTGGGTGCTGGTCCCGGGCGTCTGCATCGTTTCCGGTTAAAATCGCTCTCAGGCAGTTTCGGCCAAGCCTTTCTGCCTTTGGCCCTTGCAGACCCCGATCGCCCTGCCAAGTCGTTTTTCCGCTCAGAACCTTTCTCTGACTCCCGAATCTCCCCCCTGTCCTCATCCCTCAACCGCGTCCAGCACCGTCGCTACTCGGGAGGTGGAAGTAGCCCCCTCACCCCGCCGCAGGGAGGGCAGGGTGGGGACAGAGATGCCGGGGAAAGAGGCAGAAATCTGCAGCATCGGGGAGAAAGAACGGCTGGGACTGAAACAGAGGGTGCAAAAGAGTGGAGTCAGAATGTTGGAGGAATCGCGAGGGAGGGAAATAGAAATGGACAGAAGGACAGAAGAGAAATGACACAGAGAGACTTACACGGAGAACAAAACACGTAGTGGGCTGGGACGAAGCACCGGACCCAAACCCAGGTGAGCCCTGAATTGATTGGATATGGGATATTACGTTGTGAAGTACTGATTTGTGGCCCTGTGACCTCGTTCATCAAAAATTTGGTGAATTGTTCCAGTTATGCAGAAGAGATTGAGAGTTGTGAAACTAGGTGTTTCAGGCAAGTGCACTTTCTAAGTGTTGCATCAGAAGACAAGTCCATTTACAAACCCTTCTCATCTAGAGGGCAGAGGCCTAGCTCAAACAGTTAATGGGGAAGTCTTTCTGTAACCACATCGTGCTTTTTACAAAGGCCGTTATTAACAGTACTGTTTCTTTCGCCTCCCTTTTTTTATGGCTCATGGATTCTTTTCTAAATTGGGTGTATCCTCACACTTGTCTTAACACTAATTTCAGAATCCATTGGATAGCTTTTTAATTTCCAAATTATTTTCCCTCTTAATTTTATTGTGCAGATTGTGAATTTATATACTTTCTACTCTATCATGTTGGAACCATTCTTTAATGTCTAGTAAATAACTGTAATATTTTGTTACACATCCATTAAGGATGTTCATAATCTTTTAACACTCAAAACCTGTTTTGGCAGTTAATTTATTTTTAATTTTTTTACATTTATTTATTTTTGAGAAAGAAAAAACACAAGCGGGTAAGGAGCAGAGAGGAGACACAGAATCTGAAGCAGGCTACAGGCTCTGAGCTATCAGCATAGAGTCTGACGCAGGGCCCTCACTCACAAACTGTGAGATCATGACCTGACCCATAGTCAGATGCTTACCTGACTTAGCCACCCAGGCGCCCCTATGCAGTTAATTTAATATTCAACAGTTCTCTTCTTCCATTAAGTGATCTTTCAAATTACCGAGTTCTTTTTTTTCCCCCTGAGAGACAGAGAGAGAGACCGCGTGAGCAGGGTAGGGTCAGAGAGAGAGGGAGACACAGGATCCGAAGACAGGCTCCAGGCTCTGAGCTAGCTGTCAGCACAGAGCCCGACGTGGGGCTCGAACCCATGAACCGTGAGATCATGACCTGAACCGAAGTCGGACGCTTAACCGACTGGGCCACCCAGGCGCCCCTTAAATTGCAGAGTTCTGAACTGAAGTCTCCAACTAAGTAGATATTCCCCTTCAGTCCCTCTGTCTTTCCTGTACAGATGTTGAAGGATGGGCTGGATTGATGTGGAACTTTTTCCAACAGAGTCCATCCATTCTTGATGCAGAGACTGCTCGGAGCTCATCTCCACCAGTGACCCTTTTTCATGTTTTTCAGGACTAGTAACTATTTGTAATCTCATTATGTTTTTTCTGCTTTTTTTCTGAAAAAGAGGGCTAAATGCTTGGGTTTGATTAAACCCATGAAAGAGAAGCTTCTCTTGTTCAGGAATATGAAAGGTAATCTGAAATTAGGACAAACTTTTTTTTTTTCCTTTAATTTACATCCCAGGTGGCATATAGTGCAATAATTTCAGGAGCAGAATCCAGTGATTCATCCTGTACATATAATACTCAGTGATCATCCCAACAAGTTTCCCTCTTAATGCCCCTTACCCACTTAGCTCATCCTACCACCCAAAACTCCTCTAGCAACCCTCAGTTTGTTCTGTTTTTAAGAGTCCTTATATTTTGTCTCCCTTTGTGTTTGTACATTATTTTTGCTTCCCTTACCTTATGTTTATCTGTTTTGTATCTTAAATTCCATATATGAGTGAAGTCATATGTCCTTTGTGTTTGTCTGACTGCTGATTTCACTTAGCATGATATACTCTAGTCCATCCATGTTGCAAATGGCAGGATTTCATTCTTTTTGATTGTCAAGTGATACTCCATTGTATGTATATACCATATCTTATTTATCCTTTATTCACTCGATGGATATATGGGCTCTTTTCATACTTTGGCTATTGTCAGTAATGCTGCTATAAACATTGTGGTGCATGTGCCCCTTCAAAACAACATACCTGTATCCCTTGAATAAATACCTAGTAGTGCAATTGCTGGGTCATAGGGTAGTTCTAGTTTTAATTTTTTTAGGAACCTCCATACTGTTTTCCAGAGCGGCTGCACCAGTTTGCATTCCCACCAGCAGTGCAAGAGATCCTCTTTCTCTGCATCCTCACCAACATCTGTTGTTGTCTGAGTTGTTAATGTTAGCCATTCCGACAGGTGTGAGGTGGTATCTCATTGTGGTTTTGATTTGTATTTCCCTGATGGTGAGTGAAGTTGAGCATTTTTCTTTGTATCTGTTAGCTATCTAGATGTCTTCTTTGGAAAAGTATCTGTTCATATCTTTTGCCCATTTCTTCACTGGATTATTTTTTGGGTGTTGAGTTTGAGAAGTTCTTTATGGATTTTGGATACTAGCTTTCTCTCTGATATGCCCTTTGCAAATATCTTCCCTCATTCTCAGTTGCCTTTTAGTTTTGATGATTGTTTCCTTTGCAGTGCAGAAACTTTTTATTTTGATCAGTTCCCAAGAGTTCATTTTTGCTTTTGTTTCCCTTGCCTCTGGAGACATGTTGAGTAAGAAGTTCCTGCAGCCGAGGTCAAAGAGGTTTCGGCCTGCTTTCTCCTCTAGGATATTGATGGCTTCTTGTTTTACCTTTATGTCTTTCATCCATTTTAAGTTTATTTTTGTGTATGGTGTAAGACAGTGGTCCAGGTTCATTCTTCTGCATGTTGCTGCAGAGTTTTCCCAGTTTCTCTGCTGAGGAGACTGTTTTTATTTCATTGGATATTCTTTCTTACTTTGTCAAATACTAGTTGGCCGTATGTTTGTGGGTCCATTTCTGGGTTCTCTGTTCTGTTCCATTGATCTGTGGGTCTCCTTTTGTGCCAGTACCATACTGTCTTGATGATTATAGCTTTGTAATACAGCTGGAAGTCCAGAATTCTGATGCCTTTAGCTTTAGTTTTCTTTTTCAGGATTGCTTTGGCTATTTGGGGTCTTTTGTGGTTTCATACAAATTGTAGGATTGTTTTTTATAGCTCTGTGAAGAATGCTGGTGTTATTTTGACACAGATTGCATTGAATATGTAGATTGCTTTGGGCAGTATCAACATTTTAACAATATTTGTTCTTCCAATCCATGAGCTTGTAATATTTTTCCATGTTTTTTGTGTATTCTTCAATTTATTTCATAAGCTTTCTATACTTTTCAGTGTATTGATTTTTCATCTCTTGGGTTAGGTTTATTCCTAGGTATTTTATGGGTTTTGGAGCAGTTGTAAATGGATCAATTCCTTGATTTCTCTTTCTGCTACTTCATTATTGGTGTATAGAAATGCAATAGATTTCTATGCATTGATTTTATATATGCTACTTTACTGAATTCATGGATAAGTTCTAGCAGTTCTTTGGTGGAATCTTTGGGATTTCCATATAAAGTGTTGAGTTGTCTGTGAAGATTGAAAGTTTGACTTCCTCCTTGGTGATTATGATGCCAGGACAAGCCCTTTCTACTTAACACTGTACAGGCCACCATTACAGAATTTACTTACACCCTGTTCTGCTCACTTACCTCAGACTTCCTAAGGGTAACTTGGTAAAATTACTCCCCTTCTGAGACCCAGCGCACCCACCTATAACATGGAGACAATAGACTAAGAATTCTAAACCTGAGCTAATAAGATCCCTGAAATGATTTTCAAAGTTGGGCATGGGGTTGTCTTTGGCAGTTTTCTGGGAGAGGGTATGCAGTTATCATTAGAGTTTACCGTGTGACCCAGTTCCCAAAATAATGAAAACCACTTAGAACGAGGCAGGAGCATAGTCTTAGAAACTGAGGCATGCCTCTTTCAGCTCCACCCTCTCTGTGTATCATAGCTAAATCTTAAAAATTTGATTGTGTCATCTTTTGACATTAAACCTTCTCATGGCTTCCCATCAACCATCAGAAAAAAGATCTAAACTCACAGTATAGTTACCAGGGCGTTCTGCACCTTGGGTAGCCCTTAAGAGTTGTTCCAAATTGGGGCGCCTGGGTGGCTTAGTCGGCTGGGCGTCCGACTTCCGCTTGGGTCGTCATCTCGCGGTTGGTGGGTTCGAGCCCCGCGTCAGGCTCTGCTGGCTGCCAGCTCAGAGCCTGGAGCCTGTTTCAGTCTGTGACTCCCTCTCTCTCTGACCCTCCCCTGCTCACGCTGTCTCTCTCTCTCTCCTAGAAATAAATAAAACATTAAAAAAATTTTTTAAAGAGTTGTTCCAAATTGATGGAGTAGACAGGCTTCTGTGTCCTGCATCAACCATTCATTGGATGCTGGCTGCCTAGGGAGGGGCCAAGAACATGAATGAGGCCATTACCTTTGGCCCAGTGCCAGGTAGACAGGACAATGCAGTTTCAGTAGAATGTGGAGGTTTCAGCAGGAGGGGAGGGCTTTGTGAAGAAATAGGTGGAAAATACATTTGGTGGACTCCAGATAGGAATTTATTATCCCTGCATCCCTCCTGTTGCAGTGGGAAGCAGAGGACTGTTTTCCTCCCATAGTGAGGTTCTCCCCATCTGTATATTGTGGCAGAGGAAGGGGTTATGTTGATTCTCAACATCAAACAACATACCGTTTGTCACACAGTATAATCTTTTTTTTTTTTAATTTTTTAATGTTTTATTTATTTCTAGGAGAGAAAGAGAGAGACAACGTGAGCAGGGGAGGGTCACACAGAGCCCGACGCGGGGCTCGAAAACCACGCACCGCGAGATCACGACCCAAGTGAAAGTGGGACACTTAACCAACTAAGCCACCCAGGCGCCCCGCACACAGTATAATCTTACCTGAGAAAGAAGACCGGAAGAAGAGGGAAAAAAGGAGGAATGGCTCTTTTCCAGGTAAAAATCATGTTTTTCGTTCATTGTTCTTCTTCCTAAACTGTCACACTTTGGACTTGTTACTCTTCTGTGTCTCAGAGGTGTCCTGCCTATGGTATTTACTCACCCCCAGAGCCCTCTCCCAGTCTCCTCCCATCTCCATGCAGATTCCATCTCACTGTGACCCAGTGACGTGGAACGTGGGAAGATGCTCCTTTTATGTGGTCATGCTGTGAAGGATTTTCTTCCCAGGCGAGGACTGGAGGTGGGAAGTAGGCCCTGTGGTGTCCATGAGGTTGGGCAGTAAAGATTCCTCAGAAACACCTTCTGGATGCCTTTTCAGCTCATATAAACCAGGATTAAAGAGATTACTATGTAAGTAGTGTATTAATGTGCACAAGTACCTGAGAAACCCTGGCAAATAAGACAACATGGGAAAGTCTCGCTTTAGATACACAAACAGCAAGTGAAAGGATGGAAAAAGATATTCCATTCAGATAGTGATGAAACCTAGCTGAGTAGTTATACACGTATCAGACCAAATAGACTGAAGTTGTAACATTGTTACCAAAGATGTTGAAGGACATTATATATTGAAAAAAGAGCTAATCGTCAAGAAATTAAAGCAACTATAAACAACATGTACATAACAGCAAGCCCTCAATTTTTTGAAGCAAAAATTGAAGAGATAGTTCTGCTATAATAGTGGGAGACCTATATGCTCCCTTTTTAATAATGGATAGAACAACCAGACATCAATAATAGAGGACTGTGCAACACTAAACCAGCTAACCTCAGCAGACATATATAGAACATTCCACCCAACAAAAACACTGCACTCAGAATTGGGAATAGAAGGGAACTTGTTCAGTCTGAAAAAGGATGTTATAAAAATTCCATAGCTAACATCATACTCATTGGTGAGCAACTGAAAACTTGCCTCTAATATCAAGAACAAAACAAGTATGCCCCATCTTGCCACCACATATCAACACCAATGTAAGTTTTTATTAGAGAAAATAGGATAAATAAAATGTGTCAGAACTGGAACAGAAATCTAACTATTTCCATTCATAGTATACATGATCTTATATTTAGAAATAAGAATCCTCAATTAGAATGAATTCATTGAAGTTACAGAATACAATATCAACACGTAAAATTCAGTTGCATTTCCGTACATAGCAAGCAACAGATCGAAAGTAAGTAAACAATTCCATTTACAAGAGCAAGAAAACAAATGGAAATAAATTTATCCAAAGAAATGGAAGGTTTATACACACTGAAATTTCATACAAAGTTGTTGAGGAAAATTAAAGAAAACCTAAATAAATGTCAAGATATCCTGTGTCTGTGGCTTGGAAGACCTTAAAATGGCAGCATTCCCCAGAGCAATATAAAGGGTAATGCAGTGCTCACCAAAATCCCAACAGCATGTTTTGCCCAGATGAGAAACTTGGTTCTAAAACTCACAGAGAATTGGTAAGGATGCCAAATATCCAAAATAAATATGAGAAAGAACAATATTGGAGGACCTAGAATTCTCAACATCAAACCTGACTACAATAACTTTGAGTAATAAAAACTGTAATTGCATCAGAGGCTAGAAATACAGATGAAAGTGACAGAATTACAAGTCTGCCAAAAACACTGGAAAAAGAACAGTCTCTTCAGTGGTACTGGCACAACTAGACATCCATGTGAGAATGAAATTGAAACTGCCTTGTACCATAGAAGTAAATGAATTCAGAATTAATCAATGGCTACAGGTGAGGTGTAAACTATAGAAGTCTTAGATGAAAACATAGAGGTAAATCTTCATGACCTTAGCATTGGCAGTAGATTTTTATATGTGACATCAAAAGCAAAAGAGAAAAAGACTAAGTAGATAAATTGATTGCTCTCACAATTAGTCATGTCTGTGCACTGAAGGACATTATCACATAGGTGAAATAATCTACCAACTGGGAGGAAATAATCTGCAAATCACAAATCTAGTAAGGGTCCAGAACCTAGAACTATATAAAGAACTTCTACAACTCAACAACCAAAATACAAAGAGCCCAATTTGTAAAATAAATGATTTTAATAGACATTTCTCCATAGAAGATATACAAATGAAACAAGCACATGAAGAGATTTCAATGAAAATAGTCATTAGTAAGATGCAAAGTCAAAACCATAATGAGATATCATTTCACACCCACCAGGATGAAAACCAGGATGTTTTGTTTTATAACAAAAACAACAACAAATAAGTGTTGGTAAAGATGTAGAGAAATTAGAATCATGACACATTGCCGTTAAAATGTTGTAGCTGCTGTGGAAAACTGATCAATTCTCAAAATATTAAACCATGTGACCCAGTAATTCCACTCCTAGGTATATATCCAACAGACTTTAAAACAGATATTCAAACAACTGAATATATTCATAGCAACTGACTAATATTAGCCAAAGGTGGTAACAACTAAATGCCCATCAGTAGTTGAGTGAATATAGTCTAGGCCTGCCATGGAATACTCTGGAGCCATCAGAAAGGAAGTATACTCCTGATACATATTATATCATGGATGAACCCCAACATTATTCTAAGTGAGAGAAGCCAGATACAAAACGTCACATTTTTTATCCCATTTCATTTACATGAAAAGAGCCAAAATTGGCAAATTCATAGAGACAAAGTAGCAGTGGTTGCCAGGGATGGGGGAATAGGAAGCAACTGCTTAATGGGTAGTCTTTCCTTTGGGGATGATAAAAATGTTTTGGGTCTAGACAGAGGTGATATTTATGCAACATTGTGAATGCACTAAATGCTCCTGAATGGTACTTTAAAATGGCTAATTGTATGTTAAGTGTAGCTCTTCAAAATTATCTTACACAGATCAAAGAACATTCAATCCAGCCAAGTCAGTCTTTATGTTATCTCTGCTTCTCTAATTTTGTGTCTAGTAAGAACGCATTATCTGTCCATTTGGTGAAATGTGTTTTCCTTTCAGGGATGGTTGACCTTCAGGGATGTGGCCATAGCGTTCTCTCAGGAGGAGTGGGAGTGCCTGGACCCCGCTCAGAGGGCCTTGTACAGGGACGTGATGCTGGAGAACTACAGGAACCTGGTCTCCCTGGGTGAGGACAGCTTCCTTCCAGAAGTTGGTAATTACTTTTTATGTCTTTGCATTTTCTTTTGAGAGCCCCTGACTTGATCATAGGAGTTTCAAATCCCTGCTCCTAAGGGAGTGATTGCAGCTGTTTTTTTTTTAATTTTATTTATTTATTTCTAGGAGAGAGAGAGAGAGAGAGAGACAGCGTGAGCAGGGGAGGGTCAGAGAGAGAGGGAGTCACAGACTCTGAAACAGGCTCCAGACTCTTAGCTGGCAGTCAGCACAGAGCCCGACGTGGGGCTCGAACCCACGAACCGCGAGATCATGACCTAAGCGAAAGTCGGACGCTTAACCGACTAAGCCACCCAGGCGCCCCTGATTGCAGCTGTTTTGATTGAGAATGGAAAGGCTTCCTAATGCGGCAAATGGACTCCAACTTCCCTTTCCTTCAGAAGTTCTGCATTCCTGCTTGTTTAGGTGGTTGCAGAACTTAGCAGTCAGAAAAGCTTAAGGGAGGGAACTGGTGATGAGAAGCATTGGGTGTGATATGTACATGATGAATAACTAAATTCTACTCCTGAAACCAGTTTTACAATCTCTGTTAACTAACTAGAATTTAAATAATAATCTGGGAGTCTGGGAAGTGGGATTTAAAAATCCTCAAATTCTTAGTAAAGTCAAATTTCACCAAAATCTTTAAAGATAAGGCTCATAGACAATAAAATTACTTAAAGTTGGGGGAAAAAAAGGAAACCTTATGGTGAGTTTTTAAAAATATCTGACCCTAACCCTTGCGCTTTTTGTTGAGTTCTTAGAAAAGACCTAGATCTCTGCATACCTAAAACAGTCCTTAAGCATTCAAGCAGTCAGTTGACTAATTTTTGAAATATGTTCTACACCCACATAAAATAAATGTACTTTCTTCTTTGCTGAACAAAGAGCTGTGAATGTGTTCTGAAAGAGCAGAGCAGATCATGTTCTGTTTTTCTTTATAAGTGGAAATCTCTGCTTCAGCTGAATATCATCGCTATCAATCTCTTCCCAGGGGAAAAGCCCTCTTCCCACATAGTGAAGTGAATATGGGGGACATCCAGACAGGTGGGAATGTACTGTGATGTGAGCACAAGTTAGAGCTCAGATGGGCAGAGAGTAAGCAGCTCCAGTAAATATTGTTTGGGAAGGATCTGTGGGAAAATACAAGTTTATTTCTTAGGAACTTTCAAAGGAAATCCTCCTTCATCCCACACACATTTCTGATTCTGTTATTCCAATGTTTAAACTCCCACTGTTAGGACCTACAACATTGTTACCTGGCCCCTCTGACCATACTGGTTCCGAGGTATGAGAGGGACTGAGATGACTGTCCCTAACGAGTCTTTCCCCTGATCTCTTGGTTCTCATTCCATACAGGTCAGAGGTGAGGCTTCTGTAGTGCAGACCCCAGGACCTATTCACTTTCCATTTCCATTTTGTATCCCTGGAAGAACTTCTCAGGAGACACACAAAATGTAATATCTATCTAATAAAGTAGAGCTAAAGTCTGTCTCTTTCTTTCCTGGGCCTATCTGGATGTGGATAATTCCAAAAAGTGAAAATCCAAAATTAGATGTAGGTTAAATACAATATAGCTTACTGATATCTTTTCTGTAGGAAAAACATGTATCATTCTACAGATGTTTATTGCATTCCTGGTTATACGGAAAGCACTGTATTGATAATTTTTGGGCTGTGTTGTGTTTTGTTTGTTTTAAGAATTCAAGAGGCAGCAGCAGTTTTTGATTTTAAGTAATCTCTGCACCCATTGTGGGGTCTGAACTCACAACTGCAAGGTCAAGGGTTGCATGCTCTACCAACTGAGCCAGCCAGGCATCCCTCTTTTTTTTATTCTTTTGATCTCTTCAACCATTTCTGCCAGCATCACCTCAACTTCCTGCCTCTGGGGACCACCAGTATGTTCTCTGTATCTAAGAGGGGTTGTTTTCGTTTTTTTTAAGATTCCACATATAAGAAATTATACTGTATTGGCCTTTGACTCATTCCTCTTAGCATAATGTCCTCAAGGTCATTATGTTGTCACAGATGACAAGATTCTATTCTTTTTTATTTTTATTTTTATTTTTTTAATTTTTTAAATGTTTTATTTATTTCTAGGAGAGAGTGAGAGACAGTGTGAGCAGGGGAGGGTCAGAGAGAGAGGGAGACACAGACTCCGAAACAGGCTCCAGGCTCTGAGCTGGCAGTCAGCACAGAGCCCGATGCGGGGCTCGAACCCGCGAACCATGAGATCATGACCCAAGCGAAAGTCGGATGCTTAACCGACTAAGCCACCCAGGTGCCCCTCTATTCTTTTTTATGGCTGGATAATATTGTGTTGTATACACACAACTTTACCCATTCACCCATCAATGGACACTTAGACTGTTTCTGAATCTCACTTATTGTAAACAATGCTTCGGTGAACATCAGAATGCTTTTATCTTTTGAGTTAGTATTTTTGTTTTCTTCAGATAAATACTCAGAAGTAGAATTGGTGGATCCACAGTAGTTTTCTTGGCTATACCATTGGCTCCCAGCAACAGTGCACAAATTCTCTACCCCATCACCAACACATGTTGTTTCTCGTCTTTTTAATAACTGCTATTCTAGGGGCACCTGGGTGGCTCAGTCAGTTGAGCGTCCCACTTTGGCTCAGGTCATGATCTCCTGGTTGGTGGATTTGAGCCCCGCATCAGGCTCTGTGCTGACAGCTAGCTCAGAGCCTGGAGCCTGCTTCAGATTCTATGTCTCCCTCTTTCTCTGAGCGTCCCCTGCTCACACTGTCTCTCAGAAATAAATAAAAAACATTAAAAAAAAATTTTTTTAAGTAACTGCCATTCTAATGGGTGTGAAGTGATATCTCACTGTGGTTTTGATTTGCATTTCCTTGATGATAAATGATGTTGAGCATCCTTTCATGGTCCTGTTGGCCATCTCTAGGTCTTTGGAAAATATCTATTCAGATCTTCTGCCCATTTCTTAAGTTGGATTATTTGAGCATTTTTGAGCTGTGTTTTGGATTATTAGCCCCTTATCAGATGCATGATTTGCTAATATTTCTCCCATTTAGTAGGCTGCCTTTTCATTTTGCTGAAAGTATTTCCTTTGCTGTGCAGACAATTTTTTGGTTGATAGAGTCCCACTTATTTTTGCTTTTGTTGGTTTTTCTTTTGGTGTCAAGAGTCAAAACAAACAAATTTGCTCAGACCTGTTTTAAGGAGCTTCTTACCCTCTATCTTTTCTTTTAGGAGTTTTATGGTTTCAGGTCTTAGATTTGAGTCTTTAATCCATTCTGAGTTAATTTTTGTGTTTGGTGTCAGCCAGTGGTCCAGTTTTCCCAGAAGCATCTATTGAAGAGATTGTGCTTTCCCATTGTACAGTCATGTCTCCTTTGTTGTAAATTAATTGACCATGTGTGTAAGTTTATTTCTGGGCTCTATTCTGTTCTGGCGATCTATGTGTTTATCTTTATGCTAATACCATACTGTTTTAATTACCACAGTTTGTAATCAGGGAGTTTGAAATCAGGAAATGTGATTCATATATCTTTGTTCTTCTTTCTGAAGATGCTTAGGCATTTGGATTCTTTTGTGGTTCCATACAAATTTTAGGATTTTTCTAGGTTTTTAAGTGGATGTAAATTTTCAACATATTTTTGTAAATATGAAAGAGTATGATTGCTAAATCACATTTTGTGGTATGTTTAATTCTGTAAGAAACTGCAAACTGTCTTCTGAAGTGGTGCACCATTTTGCATTCTCACCAGCAATTAATGAGAATTCTTACTACTACACATCCTCACTAGTATTTGGTGTTACTGTTCTGGATTTTGGCCATTCTCATAAATGTGTACAGTGATATCTCATTGTTGTAATACATTTTCCTCAGTTAAATCTATGGCATTCTTTAAGCTGAAAATTTGTGATATCATGAGAATATACTTTTTTAAGTTACTGCCTTAGTCACAGAAATATGAGATTTATTTGTCATTGCTTTTTATATAATAATACATTATTTGGGGGCATCGGGGTCGCTCAGCCAATTAAATGTCAGATTCTGGATTTTGGCTTAGGTCATCTCACAGTTCTTGAGTTTGAGCCCTGCATTGGGCTCTGTGCTGACAGTGTGGAGCTTGCTTTTGATTCTGTCTCTATCCTTCTCTCTGCCCCACTCCAACCTCTTTTCTTTCTCTAAGTAAATAAATAGACTTAAAAGAATTTTTTGTACATGTCTCCTGGAACATGTGTATATTATATAACTCTCTTGAGTATATACCTAGTAATGGAATTCATGGGATATTCAATTTGATAATTTTTGAGCAAATATTAAAATAGATGGCAGCCTATAGTCTTCCTATAATACTATACTGTCTCTCTGTTGAATGTTTTCCACTTTTCTCTCATACCAAAACTATATATTCTTACAGGATGAGTCAGTATTATGCCTGTTGCCAAATTAGTTCCTTTTACCAGGGTCAGGTGTTTAACTTATAACACAGTCATGTTCCCATAGCTGTGGAAGCACAAGCACTATCGCCACATGGCCCATTACACCTTGTGCTTCACTCTTGATTTTCCAAGTCCAAGTCCTAGCCTTTCCTCAGATTTTTCACTACTCTAAACAAAGCATACTGTTATCTCCAGGTATATTAATTTTTAGCACAAAAGCACCTCAGTGTCCATAGGACCTGCCCCTCCCCACACTGCAGAAAGACCCCTCTTCATACATAATACAGATTGCTCAGGACTGCAACTTGATCTGGTGTTTAATAATAATGTGTGTTTAATAATGTTATGAGGACATGATGAAAGAAACAAGATATTATTACAAGAAATCTGTATAGTATAATCTAAAAACTGATAGATCTAGGGGCGCCTGGGTGGCTCAGTCAGTTAAGTGTCCCACTTCGGCTCAGGTCATGATCTCACGGTTTGTGGGTTCAAGCCCCCACGTCGAGCTCTGTGCTGACAGCTCAGACCCTGGAGTCTGCTTCAGATTCTGTGTCTCCCTCTCTCTCTGACCCTCCCCTGCTCACGCTGTCTCCCTCTCGCAAATAAATAAAAACATTAAAAAAATAAAATTTAAAAAAATTGATAGATCTAGCAGGTTAAGTTAATAAATAACCACAGTTACACAAAATAATAGTCTCTGGAATTCTAAAGAATTCTTCCTTGAGAACTAAAGACAGAATATACATTCCATAAGGAACATACAGTATGAAAGATATGTTGAGAATCACTGAATTATGAAATATCGGGTTCAGGTAAACACACATTTTTATAAAGATTAGGAATTAAGGAAAACAGACATCTCTATGATTTCATGCACAGTTGTATAATAGCCAGTGTATAGATGAGCTCTCTAATCATGAAATTTCATTTCATTATCTAGTTATATGGCCAAAAAATATGGATAGTGTATAATAAGTGTTTGGAAAAATTACTTTAAAATTATGAGAAATTATTAATATGGAAAAATTTATTTTAAAAAACTTAAAAATACTGTATTTACAATAGTATTTGAAGACCATCTTGAGAAACTTCCTGTGTTCAGTATAAAGTGTTATTTGGTTGTGTAATTATGTGATTCAGTATAAAATTTTCCCTTCCAACTCTATTTGATAGGAGGCCCTTCTGATGGATCTGCCGTCAAGGAATTATCACCAACAGAGGACATTAATAAAGGAGACTTTTACCACTTAGTGATATTGGAAAGAAATGGAAGTCATGACATCAAGGATTTTGATCTCAGGGAAGTCTGGGAAAATATCCATGGGTCTGAAAGTCAGTGGGGATATAAAGCAAATTATAAGGAAGTGCCTTTAACCCATTACAAAAATTCCACTTGTAGAAAAGATCAACAGCTTAATCAATCCTCGGTTACTCTTTCTGAAAAGCGGAGTGTTTCTGTGAGAAATAATACATACCAGTATTTCAAGGATGATGAGCCATTTATGAGGAATTTGTTAAAAGTGGACAATAACCTGCGTGGTGCTGGAAACCAATACATGAACTGCCTGGAAAATACAATTGGATTAAGTCTGGCTGAACTGCAGAGATTGCACAGTGAGGAGAAAATGTATGGATGTAATCCAATTGAGAAGTGTGTCAGCAGTGGTTCCTCAGTGTCACCACTTGAAAGAATTCCTCCCAGTACCAAAAATATTTGGAATAAATCTAGGAAGATTTTTAAATATCATTCATTACCTACACACAAGAGAGCACACACCAGAGGAAAATCTTACAAATGTAATGATTGTGGGAAGGCTTTTAGCAAAAGCTCAAACCTCATGAGTCATGAGAGAATTCATTGTGGACAGAGACCTCACAAATGTAATGACTGTGGCAAAGCCTTTACAGACCGTTCAAATCTTACTCGACATAAGAAAATCCATACTGGAGAGAAACCTTATAAATGTAATGAGTGCGGCAAAGCATTTACCCAGTGTGCAAACCTTACTAGGCATCAGATAATACACACTGGAGAGAAACCACACAAATGTAATGTGTGTGACAAGGCTTTTAACCAAAGTTCAAGCCTTATGGCACATCGGAGAATTCATACAGGGGAAAAACCTTATAAATGTAATAAGTGTGATAAGGCTTTTATTAAACGTTCAGACCTTTGGGGTCATGAAAGAACTCATACTGGAGAGAAACCTTACAAATGTAGTGAGTGTGGCAAAGCCTTTGCTGAGCGCTCAAATCTTACTCAACACAGAAAAATCCATACCGGAGAGAAACCTTACAGATGTAACGAGTGTGGCAAAGCTTTTACCCAGTTTGCATCTATTACTAGGCATCAGAAAATCCACACTGGGGAGAAACCACACAAATGTAATGTGTGTGACAAGGACTTTATCCAAAGTTCAAACCTTATAGCACATCAGAGAATTCATACGGGAGAAAAACCTTATAAATGTGATAAATGTGATAAGGCTTTTATCAAACGTTCAGACCTTTGGGGTCATGAGAGAACGCATACTGGAGAGAAACCTTACAAATGTAGTGAGTGTGGCAAAGCATTTACCCATTTTGCAACCCTTAGTACACATCAGAAAATCCACACTGGAGAAAAACCACACAAATGTAATGTGTGTGACAAGGATTTTATCCGAAGTTCAAGCCTTATGAGACATCGAAGGGTTCATACAGGAGAAAAACCTTATAAATGTAATAAATGTGATAAAGCTTTTATCAAACGTTCAGACCTTTGGGGTCATGAGAGAACGCATACTGGAGAGAAACAAATGTAGTGAGTGTGGCAGAGCCTTTAATGAAGCATTCATATCTTACTCACATAAGAAAATCCATATGGGAGAATGTGGCACAGCTTTAACCCAACTGCAAAACTTACGAGGCATCAGAAAATACATGGTGAAAAGAAAAGAGTATAAGCCAAGTATGTGTAGCAGTGCTTTTATTCAAAGCTCAACTTTTGGGGATCATCGAAGAACTCATCGTAGAAAGAAACCTTGCAGATAAAATGAGCAAGTGTTCAAGTCTTACTCAACATCAGAGATTCCATCATGGAGAAGAACCATATGAAACTAATGTATGTGGGAGAGCTTGTAACCAGGACTCACACCTCACCTGGTATCAGAATATAAATCTCCAAAAGAAGGCACACAAATGGAATGTATGGCAAGGCTTATCCAAAGCTTATACCTTTGGAACATAATTCTTTCCAGAGAGAAATCTTACAAATGGAATGAGTGTGATCAGCTTTATAAAAGTATACAACTTGGGGAAGAGGGTAAAAATAAATGAATGGGATTAAGAGGTATAGACTCCCAGTGATTTAAAAAAAAAAAAAAAAAAAAAGTACAACTTTGTGGTCCTGAAAGAATTCACAACAAATAATTCATACTGGATAGAAACATTACAAATGTAATGAAGGTGATAATTTATTTAGTCTATTCTTTCAATGGACTACCACAAGAAAATTCATACTAGGGGGAACTAGATTTATTTTGAGCATTAACCGGGGCACCTGGGTGGCTCAGTTGGTTAAGCGTCCCACTTTGGCTCAGGTCATGATCTCGCGGTTTGGGGGTTCGAGCCCTGCATTGGGCTCTGTGCTGACAGCTCAGAGCCTGGAGCCTGCTTCAGATTCTGTGTCTCCCTCTCTCTCTTACCCTCCCCTGCTCACGCTGTGTGTGTGTGTGTCTCTCTCTCAGAAATAAGTAAAACATTTAAAAAATATTTTCAGTACTGGGGCGCCTGGGTGGCTTAGTCGGCTGGGCGTCTGACTTTCGCTTGGGTCATGATCTCGCGGTTCGTGGGTTCGAGCCCCGCGTCGGGCTCTGTGCTGATTGCCGGCTCAGAGCCTGGAGCCTATTTCAGAGTCTGTGTCTCCGTCTCTCTCTGACTCACCCCTGCTCACGCTGTCTGTCTGTCTCTCTCTCTCTCTCTCACTCTCTCTCCCTCCTAGAAATAAATAAAACATTTAAAAAAAATATTTTCAGTATTAACCAATCTTAGATGTTAAAGTCCACAAAAAATTAAAATTATTTAAAATTCATGAGATGCAGTGTGTCAGTGCAACAAGTATATCTGTGGAAAGACCTAATCTTCTGTTTAAATCTCTTTTAAAGATTTTATTTCTGTCTGCGTTCATCATGGGGCTCAAAATCACAACTGCACGATCAAGAGTCAGATGCTCTTCCAACTGAGTCATATAGGCACCCCTATAACCTTTTTTTTTTTTACTACATTATTTGATATTCTTGGGGCACCTGGTTGGCTCAGTCAGTTAAGTGTCTGTCTTTGGTTCAGGTCATGATCTTACAGTTCATGGGTTTGAGCCCCACCTCAAGCTCTGTGCTGACAGCTCAGAGCCTGAGCCTGCTTTGAATTCTGTGTCTCCCTCTCTGCCCCTCCCCTACT
Organism: Proteles cristata cristata; assembly: GCA_017311185.1. Taxonomy (NCBI): domain Eukaryota; kingdom Metazoa; phylum Chordata; class Mammalia; order Carnivora; family Hyaenidae; genus Proteles; species Proteles cristata. Next base: position 135,133 of record JAESUZ010004944.1, read on the forward strand.
CACACTGTCTCTTTCCCTCTTTCAAAAGTAAAATTTAATATTCTTTGAGGCAACAGTATTATTGACTTAAAACCTCATGTTTGGAATCCACTGATGTTATACTTTCATTACATGTGTTTCATTTGTCAACCATGGTGGTCTTAGAAAGCACTGGTAAGGAACCTATTTGATTAGGTGGTGCTTAGTCATACTATATAACCTGGAAAAACTAGGATGCTAATTTCAAGATACAGTATAGTATAAATTTGAGAGCATGGGGAGTGGCAGGGAATAGATGTAAAACTGCTGTCTAAATTGCCATGTTTTCATGGTCACAGTCACTTCTCTGGGTTCGTTGATATCACTGAGACTTCGTTGATTTTATTACAGGGAAGGATTACTCTTTCAGATAGATGATCATGAAACAGTAGTTCGAGACATTGGGAGAATGAGATTTTCATGTAAGAATGATGGGTTACTAGGGATGGTATATGTGGTAGAGAAAATGGAGGAGGAATGATGGTCTCTCCCTCTCTTGAAAGGTAATCGCTGTTAAATATCATCAATGAGTAAAAAGTTAGTCTTATTTTTGGAAACTGAAGAGAAAGGTCTAGAGGACATTTTAATTAACCAAAGAAGAGGCACGTGGGTGGCTCAGTATGTTGAATTCTGGCTCAGGGTCATGGGATCAACTTTTGTGTTAAGTTCACCATGGAGATGGAGCCTGCTTAATATTCTATCTCTCTCTCTCTGACCTTCTCACCTACTTGAGCTCCCAAGCAAAACCAAAACCAAAATAAACCCAACAGTATTATACTTGTGAAGTTTTCAAATTTGCCCACTGAAATTGCATTTTGATACCATTTTATTTATGGTACCCTGTTTCTCATATCTAGAGTAAGTAAAACGTAAGCTTTTGTGTAACCCTAAATGAATTACGTGCCTTTTTTAAAATGTTTATTTTTTGATAAAGACAAAAGATCTTGAGATCTTTGAGAGAGAGAAAGACAGAGTGTGAGTGGGGAAGGGGCAGAGAGAGGGAGACACAGAATCCGAAGCGGACTCCAGGCTATGAGCTGTCAGCACAGAGCCCAGCACGTGGCTCAAACCCACGAATCGTGAGATCATGACCTGAGCCTAAGTTGGACACTTAACCAACTGAGCCACCTAGATGCCCCCGTGTGCCTTTTATTATCACAGGTACATCCCAGCTCACTGGGGCATTTCATAATGAATACTAGTAATACATTCTTAGACTCTCTAGGTTGAATGTCATCCGTAACAATTTTTTTCCATGTTACATTCAAACCTAGAGTTTTGGAAGTATATATTCATAACTTGAATTGGAGAGTTATGCACCCCACAGTATATCCCAGATTATGTTTCTGGCTATATAAAAATACCACAGTAATGCAATTTCAAACTCTCATCCTCTAAAACCTGCTTCCCCATGCATAAATATACACCATATGATTATACTTCTGCATGCCTATTGTGCTGAAATGAGACCCATATGTTGCACCATTACATTAAATAAAAATAGAAAAGTAGTAGACTATGAAAAGTATTAGGAACTAAAAGAATATTTCAGAGGTAAGGATAAAGGTAACAAAGGTGTATTTTGTGCTGGGGTGTTTGGAATAATTTGAAAAGATAAATGTTCATGAGTTTACTCTCAAGAATGAACATGGACAATGGGAATCTTGTTTGATAACTAGAAATCTCACGCATTTACCCTCTAAAACATTTTTTGCTCATCTGCATTGGTGCTTACTGCACGGAAACAGGATGTCAGATGTCCAGAATGAGAACTCCCTACACTCAAGTGTTAGGAGAATGTTGATTACATAAAGATGCTTTCTCAGGAGAGCCAGGGGAGACTTCTCAAGTCCTGAAAATGGCTAGAGAAAGCAGGGGAGGGGACTCCTTTGTTATGAAGCACAGTGTGGGGCCAGGGTGGTAGTACTCATTGACACTGTGAACTTAAAACTACTGCTGAGGGAAGGGCCTCCAGAGCTCCATTATTAGCTTGCCCTGCCCAGATGGGCTGAATAGTAAGAAGCTGTAATGATGCTTCACAGGTACATTAGTCGGGGATCAAAAGTAGAGCCAGACCCTTTAATACAAACCTGAATGTTTACTCTGACTGACTTGGTTGGGAAAGACCACAGTCATCCTCATGCTAGCTAATACTTTCTTCCTGATACACATAGTCCCACCACACAGTATCAGTGTGGAAAATGGTCATGAAATACTGTTTATTTCAATTACTGAAGATATTTTTAGACTTGTGATGTCACGATTCTTTTTCTATTAAGTTGTAGTCTAATATTAAATACACTCAGAAGTGATAGACTGTTTCCCAACTACAAAACTTTTGTAGTTCTTTCACTTCAAAGGAGAATGGAATTAATATATTAAAGTCAGTCCTTCCATTCTTCTACCAAGATACTAGAACCAAGGACTGCCTGGGTGGCTCATTCGGTTAAGCATCTAACTCTTGATTTTGGCTCAGGTCATGATCTCATGGATTGTGGGATTGAGCCCTGGGTCAGGCTCCACACTGAGCATGGAAAAATAAACAAATCTTTAATATAAACCTCAATGTTTACTCCTGACTGACTTGGTTGGGAAAGACCAGTCTTCCTCATGCTAACTGCTACCATCTTTTTCCTGTTGCACACATAGCCCCACCACACAATATGATTGTGGAAATGGGTTGTGAATTACTGTTTGGATCAATTACCTAAGATGTTTTTAGACAGTGTCTCAATTCTTTTTCTATTCTAAGTTCAAGTCTAATATTAAAATACATTCAGAAGTGATAGAATATTTCCCAACTACAAGCCTTCTATAGATCTCTCACTTTAAGGAAGAATGGAATCTCAAAACCAGTCCTTCCATTTTTCTACCCAGACACGAGAATCAAGGAGTGCCTGGGTGGCTCAGTCAGTTAAGTGTCCAACTCTAAATTTTGGCTAAGGTCATGACCTCACGGCATCATGGGATCAAGCCCCCGGTCAGGCTCTGAACTGAGTGTGGAAAAATAAACTTTTGAAAACTTGAAAAAATGGTACTAGAATCAGAACATCTGTATTGAAATGTGGCAAATGAGTTGTAGAGTTAGATAAATTAACTTAAAATTAACAAATTTCAAAGGAAATAAATCTGTGAGTTAGAAAACAGGATAAATAATTTTTGAGTCTTTTTGAACACATATCAGACTGTTCATGCGCTGCGTGCAATATTATACGTTCAGCATGAAGAACAAAGTCCACTGATTAAATTTGTCTCATCCCACAGTTATCCTTGACTACCTTGTCATTTAATTTTTTTTTTAAATTTTTTTGATGTTTTTATTTATTTATAGGAGAGAGAGAGAGACAGCGTGAGCAGGGGAGGGTCAGAGAGAGAGGGAGTCAACAGACTGAAACAGGCTCCAGGCTCTGAGCTGTCAGTCAGCACAGAGCCCGACGCGGGGCTCGAACTCACGAACCGTGAGATCATGACCTGAGCGAAAGTCGGACGCTTAACCGACTAAGCCACCCGGGCGCCCCCCTTGTCATTTAATATTAATAAAGGGTATTTTTAAATTTGGTCTGCAAAATTTTTAGCATTTTTTTATTAATTTCTGTTGTTTAGGTGGTAATATGAAATTTGAAAATTCCCCAATGTACTTATTTTAATTAATTAATTTTAGAAAGGGTGCACACAAGTGGGGGACAGAGAGAGAGGGAGAGAATCTTAAGCAGGCTCCATGTTCAGTGCAGAACTGACATGGGGCTCGATCCCAAACCCTAGTATATTGGCCTGAGCCAAAATCAAGAGTCTGATGCTCACCTGATTGAGTCACCCAACCTCCTCCCCCCAATATTCTTATCAAAACTGCATTATTAACATGAGAAAAAACTCCTGGGATTATTTCCATGTAAATAAGACAAAACCTAATAAAGAAAAGGCCTTTGCCCCTCCCCATTCATCCTTCTTGGTCATATACCAGCCAACCTGCTGTAAGGAGAGAGAGTGCTGAGTGCTGAGGGAGGTGGAGCAGGCAGAGGACTTCCCAGGGGACCCACCCCATCCCACCCTGCATCTCTGGGCTTCCTGTTATGTGACAATGACAAACCACCTGCTTGTTTCTGCCACTGATTTCCAATAGGTCTGTCACCCACAGATAAGAACTGTCCTACCTGACCAATAAGATCAATGTTTGTATTGAAAGGAGAATGGAACACTTGAGAGGGAATCTTGAATTTAACATTTTGTAGCTTAGAAAAGCTACAAAAAGCATCATCCTACACAGATGGGTTAGAGCTGTTTGGCACGTGCTGCCTACAACTCACAATGTGAACCAAGCAAAATACAGCTTGAGAATTATGAGGAATGTTCAGAATGCTAGGGTAGAAAGTTACAGGAGTAAGGAATTTGGTGCCACAAGTAGAAAGTACATGTTTACTTGAGCATGTGAACTACTAGTCTCTGAGCTTATGCGCTGCAGTAACTTTCTACTTTGCACACAAAAAAATTCATTCTATCAGTCAAAAACTGTTCTAATCACTGATATTAGCAGGAAACAAATTTCCCTGCCTCCAAGTAGCTTATATTCTATAAGGTTAAGTCTATAAGGATAAAATATGATAGTGGTAAGTACCATAAACGTGTTCATGTACAATGACATTATCACAGGGTTTCCTAATTTAATGTTTTCAGGTAATGGCCACATGATGAGACCATCTTTGAGCAGAACCACTGAAAGCGTATCATGCAAATACGAATGAGGAAGGGCAAGTGGGTGGAGGAAAGAAGCAGAAAATTGCCAGAATGGGAACATATTTACAGTGGACCTGGAATATCCACAATTGATGTGTGGCTTGGAGAAATATGATACTAAGTTTCTACTGGAGACATTTGAATTTTGGAAATCCTTGTAGTTAGAATTTTTAAAACTTAAAAATTTAAAGTTTATATTCATTTTTGAGACAGAAAGAGACAGCACATGAACGGGGGAGGGCAGAGAGAATAGGAGACAGAATCTGAAACAGGCTCCAGGCTCTGAGCTGCCAGAACAGAGCCCACAGGGAACTTGAACTTGTCAACAGTGAGATCATGACGTGAGCCGAAGGAGGACGCTCAACTGAGTAACCCAGGCACCCCAGAATTTTTTTAAATTTTATTAAGAAACTCCCAAGAGCGCTTAAGATTATGTGTGACAGATCCAAAACCATGACCTGTTTGGAGAATGCACAGACCTATTTCTTTATGGAAGCCTTACCACTACCGAGAGAACACAGCAGTGGGGTAGAGTAATGAATTAAAGGAAAGATAGTAATACCATTTGTCAAAACTGTCTGAGGGATTTGATCTCAGGACTTTGTTAAGATACATACTTTTCCTGTTGTCTACCTCTGTAGCCAGCCAGGGGTATATTGCTATTTCCACTTAGGAATGTGTATCAATTAATATTTGAAGAGTCTTTCACAGCTCAGTTATATCTTCAATGTCAATGTCATCAAACAAATTTTTAACATAATAAGATACTGTACTTGCAAACTGAATAGTAACGAAATCGTATATTTCATGTTTTCCTCATCAGTACAAGATCTACTAACTCCTACTGATTCCTAGTCTTACTCTTTCAGTTGAGACCAATCTTGTGCCTAATATTTGACTACAAAATTGACTTTTCAGTATGTTTCATATCCTAAATTTTATACTAATTCAGATGTCATGATAATGTGATTCTATGTGTGAGGATGGCAAACATTTATGTCAAGAACATATAGTAAATATTTAATTCTTTGTAGGCCATACTACTTCTGTTACCATTCTTCCTGTATGTCCTTATTGGGTCCAAAGTACCTAAGTGTGAGTGTGGCTGCATTCCAGTTACACTTTGCATAAAAACGGATGGTGGCCGCACTTGGCTCATGTTCTGTAGGCAGCAGACTCCTGATCTACACAAAGGAATTAAGAGCACTAGAAGTAGTGACTATATGAGTAAATAAAAACTCCTTCCTATTTTTAAGCCTCTTGAAAATATAGTGGACTGTTTAAGAAACTAACAGTCTAGTATCTATGTGTATAGCATATGTAAAAGAAACTTATACTAATGGAGGCACAGGGGAGGAGCAGAGAAATGGGAGTCCAAGTGGAAAAGAAGAGTCAGATGCTCTATATGAAGAAGTATAAACTCATGTGAAGGTAGAATGTGGCAAGCTGTATAGGATAACCCCTAAAGCAAACACATAAAAAAAATAGTTATTGCTAATACCAGTAAACCAAAAAAAAAAAAAAAAAGAATTTAAAACAAAATCATCTGTAAAAAAATGAGTTATTTCAGAGAAGGTAGAAGAGAGAACAGAGCAAAAGAGATCTAAAAGCAATAGCAAGATAATTTAAATTATATAATAATATTTGTAAAAGGAAATAGTCTAAAAATCCAGTTAAAAAGCAAATATTGCCACTGATTTTTTTTATTAGTTTTATTTATTTTGAGACAAGAGGGAGAGAAAGAATCTCAAGCAGCCTCTGTGCTGTCAGTATAGAGCCTAGCATGGGGCTCGGTCTCAGGAACTGTGAGATCATGACCTGAGCTGAAATCAATAGGCTTATTCCTAACATGTGACCCAACCAGGCACCCATGTCAATGGGATTTTTAAAAAGTAGACAACAATGTATTTCCTATGAGATATTCACTTGAAAAATTAAAGATACAATGTAAAGTCATAGAAAAAGATAAACATAAATGCTATTAAAAATAGAGTAGCTATATCAGGTCAAAGTTAATTAACAGCAAATACTATGACCAGGGATTATAAAATCTATTTCATAATCATAAAGGGATGGATACATTCACCAGAATGGCAGCAGAATCCTAAATGACACACCTGGCAGCAGAACTTCAAAATCCCTGAGAAAATGGACAGGACCACAATGACACACAAATCCACAATGACACTCAGAGATCTCCATCCCATCTCTCCATAATAGAGCAAGTAGACAAAATCACTTCCTCAGTGACTGTAACACGACTAGCAAGGAAACTTGCCCCAGTCGACATTAACAGAGCTGTGAGGTAATAGAAAATGTATATATTGTTCTCTGTCCCTGGTTCCTGCACAGAACTCCTAGAAAATACACAGCTTGTATCTTCCTAAGTGACAAGGGGACTAGTAGCATCTTATGTTATAATGAGGTGACTCTGGGTGGGCTCCTGGGTGGGGCTGCTTGCCAGAAAGAACAAGCCATGATTATAAGCTTGGGATTTTGAGCCCCATCCCCTCATCCTCCAGAGGGGGGACGGAGGCTGAAAATGGAGTTAATGACTGCTCGTGCATATATGAGGAAGTCTCCGCAAAATCCCAATGGCTGGAGGTTCAAAGAGCTTTCAGGCTGGCGAACACCCCAACTCCAGGAGGTGACACACCCCAACTCCATGGGGACAGAAGCTTCTGCACTGAGGACCTTCCCAGACCTCATCCTGAGTATGTCTTCATCTGAGTGTCCATCCGTATCCTTTATCGTAGCCTGTTCTAAGCTGGTAAGTGTGTCTCCCTGAGTTCTGTGAGCTGCTCTAGCAGGCTACTCAAAGACAACAAGGGGCTTGTTGGAACTTCTGATCTAGAGCAGAAGCATGCGTGTCAGCCTGGACTTGCACCTGGTGGCTGTAGTGTGGGGGGGTATCCAGGTAGAGGGTGGTCAAGTTAAGGTAAATGGTAAGACACTCAGCCAATGTCAGAGACTGCTTGTTGGTGGGGGAAACCGTACATAGGAAGAGGAATACTGATTTTTGTGCTTTATAGGAACACCACCTAACCAGGGAATTAAACACGATCTTTAAAAATGCACACATTGGGGCGCCTGGGTGGCTGAGTCGGTTAAGCATCCTATTTGTCTCAGGGTTTGATCTCATAGTTTGTCAGATGAAGCCCCACATCAGGCTCTGTGCTGAGAGCTCAGAGCCAGGAGCCTACTTTGGATTCTGTGTCTCACTCTCTCTCTACACTCCTTTGCTCACACTCTGTCTCTCTCTCTCTCAAAAATAAACATTAAAAAAAATAAAATTATCAAAAAGTATACACAGTACTTTACCAAGAGAAACCGTATTCTGGGCCATCAAACTACTTTTGCAAAGTTTTAAAAGAATTCACATCACACAAAATGTCTATGACCACAGTGGAATCATGATAGAAATCACCAATAGAGGGGCGCCTGGGTGGCTTAGTCGGTTAAGCGTCCGATTTTCGCTTAGGTCATGATCTCGCGGTTCGTGGGTTCGAGCCCCGCGTCGGGCTCTGTGCTGACTGCCAGCTCAGAGCCTGGAGCCTATTTCAGAGTCTGTGTCTCCCTCTCTCTCTGACCCTCCCCTGTTCACGCTGTCTCTCTCTCTCTCCTAGAAATAAATAAAAATATTAAAAAAAAAAAAAAAGAAATCACCAATAGAAAAGTCTCTGGAAAATCCGCAAATACTTGGAAAATTATGACCGCCTTGTGGGCTGTCCCTATAACCCTGGGACAAAGAAGTAGTAGAAAAAGAAATGAGAATGTATCCTGAAGCAAATGAAAATGAAAGCAGAAAATTTGTAATTTGCCACCACAGCAGGAGAAACTGAACTTGGAAAAGGGGTAGGAACAGAACACCTAAGCCAAAAGCCTCTTTCATTTTTTTTTTGTTCGCCTGGGGTGTTTGACCAATGAGTGTGAACCTCCCCATAAGGGAGCTCATGCAGCTCTGAGACTTAGGTGAAGGCAGGGCAGTGAAAGAGGCAAGTTTCTTTTCTTTTTTAAATTATTTTTAATTTTGTTAATGTTTTTATTTGTTTCAGAGAGAGACAGAGAGAGAGAGAAAGACAGCGTGAGCAGGGGAGAGTCAGAGAGAGGGGAGATACAGAATCTGAAACAGGCTCCAGGCTCTGAGCTGGCTGTCAGCACAGAGCCCTACACGACTCGAACCCACAAACCATGAGATCATGACCTGAGCCGAATTTGGACCGACTGAGCCCCCAGGCACCCCAAAAGGCAAGTTTCTTGAGGTTATTTTTAACCATTTGATTATGATAAGCCAGTTGAAAATGTTATAACTGAGAAGACATAGTCCATTGAGGGTAGTTAGATGGTAAAGGGCAATATATTTCTAGATGAATTAAAATAAATGGGGGTGTCTGGGTGGCACAATCAGTTGATCAGAGTGTGTAGAGCTCACTTAGATTTCTCTCTCCCTCTCTGCCCCTCCTCCTTGCGCACAAGATGTCTCACAAGATAAATAAACTTACAAAATTAAAAAAATAAAAAATAAATGGATATTCTAATGGAAGTAGAAAATATTAAATGGCGGATATGAGGGTAGTAATATAGGACGGAAGTAACTGAAAACATGATTTCAAATACTGGAGACAATGACTTTGGTAAGTTAAGGTGGGTAAAGAGAAAAGAAAAGGTCACAAAGTACTCGTCAGCTTTCTAGAAGTTTTTCTATGGTAACAAATATCCCTGAATTCTCATGGGTTTACCAGGAGATATAGAGGCTTATTTCCTCCTCATATCACATCTATCACTTTTCACCTCTTGCTTTGTTCTGTCATTTGAGCCTGGGATTCAGGGTAGAACTTCAGTCTATGTGGGACATAACCATTCTTGGGCCAGAGAGAAGAGAGAGTTGGAAGGAGCGAACAAAGCTTTTAAAGTTTCTGTTTACAATTAAAATGTGCCATTCTACTTACTCCACATTAGTCAAGCGGGCTATAAATTGGGCAAAGAAGTATGATTCCCTCAATGAGGTGGAAGGATTGCTTAAATCAAATAGCCAAGCTTGATTATCAAAAGCAGAGATATAATCTCAGAAGAGGTGATAATTGATTGGAAATTATATTACAATATATGATAGTGGCTTATATCAGAAATCATTTTTCCCTTCTTTTATTTCACATAAAACATACTTACTTTTTTTTTTTTAAATGTTTTATTTATTTCTAGGAGAGAGAGAGACAGCGTGAGCAGGGAGGGTCAGAGAGAGAGGGAGACACAGACTGAAAAGGCTCCAGGCTCTGAGCTGGCAGTCAGCACAGAGCCCGACGGGGCTCGAACCCACGAACCGCGAGATCATGACCCAAGCGAAAGTCGGACGCTTAACCGACTAAGCCACCCAGGCGCCCCAAAACATACTTACTTTTATTCCAAAAAAAAAAAAAATTCCACCCAAACATGACTACAGTGACACATGAGGGTCTCACAACAGTCTCGTAAGATTTCCTCTTGGTTGAGAGCCTTTTGTGGAGTCCTCACTTTTTTTTTAATGTTTTATGAGAGAGACAGCATGAGCAGGGGAGGGTCAAAGAGAGAAGGAGACACAGAATCTGAAGCAGGCTCCAGGTTCTGAGCTAGCTGACAGCACAGAGCCTGACACGGGACTCGAACCCACGAACCATGAGATCATGACCTGAGCTGAAGCCGGTCGCTTAACCGACTGAGCCACCCAGGTGCCCCAAGTCCTCACTCCTAACACATTATGGTGGAACAGAAAAAAACTCCATAAACCCTTCTATTCAGAAAAGGAAAGGAAAGGAGGGACCCAGCAGTCTCTGGTCCACAGCAAAGAGGGAAAAGCAGGAATGATCCTTTCCTTGGCTCCTGCTTCTCCCCTGAGAATAGCCATCCAGTCCTCTGTGTTCACTGTTCTTGACTTCATGTAGTTACATCTGCTAAACTGTCAGAAACCCTGCCTTCCTTGTACAACCAGCCATTTTCGCTAGTGACTTCCTTCCCATCATAGTGTACAGTCTCAAACATTTGCACGATCACGGTTTCCTTAAGGTGCAAACTTGGCACATTGTGGTCAGTGCAATATTTTTAAATAGCATTTTATGTGATATCAAATAGCTACATTTTCTATTAGCTACACCCACTATATTTGGCTAGACATGCCATGCTCTTCATATTTATTTCAGGGTCACTGGGCCTCTCGGGCCCCTCTAATGGATCCACACCTGTGCTTTCTGTTCACTAAGCCATGCTGTCCAAGAGGAGCAATCCCACAGGACCTACTTTAATCAGCTGCAGGTTACTTCAAAGGGCATTAGGGCCATGTCTTCCGTGTAGACTTTGCCATGATTTTAAATTTTAAACTTGCCCTTGTCCCTCAAAGTATTTATTAATGGTAAGTTTTACCAGCTGGAGATGAGGCACAGTCATAGCTTCAAATCCTACTTGCAAGTCAGCTCGTTCACTTCTAAAATCAAGTCTTTCTTGGAATATTGTGTTAAATGCAGCTGAGAACAAAGTGGCATGGTAGTAACGATTGCTTCTCTGATCTCTATATTATTGAATTCATATACAGGGGTGATAACCATCCCCAACCTCAGGAACATATGGAAAGGTCTGCAGACATTTTTAATGTCATCTCTGTGGTGGTTCTACTAGTATCTAGTAGGTACAGGCCAGTGATGCTAAATATCCTACAATGCACATTACAGCTTCTCACATGAAAGAATTATCAGACCCCCAATGTCAACCGAACAGTACAACTTATACTGAATAAACCTCAATCATAAGAAAGCAGGAATGTCTATATTAGTACCAGATAGAACAGATTTCAGAGAAAATAAAATTACTGAGGATAAAGGGGGAAATTACATGATTGAAGGGTCAAACAAGGTGACTTAGCAATCCTGAGTGTATATGCACCAAAGAATAGCTGGAAACTATGCTGACCATCAAATGATAGAACTGAAAAGAGAAATAGACAAATTGACAATTACAGCTCAAGACTTCTCTCAATAATAGACGGAACAAAGGCAGAAAGTCAGCAGGACACTACACCACCACCAAGTCACATGCTCTCATCAACATTTTTGAACACCACCCAAACACAGGAGATTACACATTTTTTTCCAAGAATATATGCCAAGACAGACAATACCTTGTGTCCTAAGGCACCTTTCAACAAATTTAAAAAAACAAAATCATAGAGTGTGTCCACTGCCCACAGTGGAATCCAATTACAAAAACAAAAAGTTAATAGGAATATCTCCAAACAATTGGAAACAAACAACTTACCTTCAAATAATCCACAGGAAGAAGAGGAAGACACGAGGGAAATACACAGGCTGCAAGAAAACAAAAGCACATGTCTTTCTCTGAGGTTCAACTAAAGCAGTACTAAGAGGGACATTGATAGCACTCAATACTTATTCTAGAAAAGAGGGAAAATATCCAAGAATAATATAAATTGCAGTAAGAAATCAGAGGAGCAAAAAAGAAACACAAAGCAGAAAGAAGGAAATAATAAGGGCAAGAGCAAAAATAAGTAAATCTTAACACAGGAAAACACTGGAGAAATAAAGCAAAGAGCTGGCTCACTGCAAAAATAAGGCTCATGATTCACTAGCAAAACTACCAAAGAATAGAAGAGAAAACACAAATGTCTTATAACAAATTAAACAGGGAATTTTACTCTAGAACCTGCAGACATCAAATGGATAGTAAGGGACTCATACAAGACTCTACACACATATACTTGAAAACTTAGGTGAAATGGATCAATTCCTCTAAAGGTACACTTTACCACAAATCACCCAAGTGAAAGAAATGATAGGAATCCTTTGAATTGCAGAGTAAGTTTATAATCTTAAAATTCACTCCCAACAAAGAAACCTGCAGGCACAGAGAGCGAGTGTTGAGAGTTTACTAATACTGGTGCCTCAGCATCCATTCTGTGTGGTCTGAAGGCCTGTAGGGACTTTGAACTGATACTAGCCCTTCCCTTGAGCACATACCTTAGATAAGAGCACACAGAGACAGAAGCAAATGTCAGTTCTTGATAGTATGCTCCCAATCTTCCCCATGATAAGAATCTTCCTCATCCCCCCCGGGGGGGGGGTCACCTTGGGAGACCCCCCCACCCACCTCCAAAAGCTTACAAAAACCCTGATCTGTTTGGTTTGAATTGACCAATGTGGCCTTAACCCAGAACCCAGACCCTGATAAAGGCATGTGCCGTTGGTCCTGCCCTAAGATCTCTGCCTGCACCCTGCCTTAATCCCCTCAAATGACCCCTATAGGTGTGCAGAATAGCTCCCCCATGATCTGTGAGTAATAAACTTCTCTGTTTCACTCTCCATTATAATCTCTTGTTGAACCATGGCTAACTGACATCTAGAGCTCTACTTAACAAATATTAGTATAACAAAGTCACAACAGCAACACTAGACAATTCTATCAAACCTACAAAGAATTAATAGCAATTCTACACAACGTCTTTCAAAAAATAGAGGAGGGAATACTTTTCCCAACTAAATGTATGAGGCCGGTATTAGCAGAATACCAAAACCACACAAAAACATTAAGACGGAGGGTGGGGGTGACTACCAACTAAATCCCAAATGAAGATGCAAAAATTATGAGCAAATATTGAGAGTAGAAGTCAGCAATACACAGAAAGAATTGTACACCATGACAAACTGGGTTTATTAAAGGGACAGAAGGCAGTTTCAAATTCCAGCAGTATAATCCATCATGTTCATAGGCAGGCAGGAAAAACCACAGGATCCTGTCAATTGATACAGAAAAGCATTTGACAAAATTCAACACCTTTCATGATCTAAACTTTCAGAAAACTAGGAACAGAGGAACACCTACAAAATCTACCAAAAATGTATAGCAAATTTCATCCTTAATGATGAAAGACTGGATACTTTTCCCCAGAGACTGGGAACAAGGCAACGATGTCCACTCTCACCACTTATATTTGACATGTTAGAAGTTCTAGCCAATGACATAAGGGAAGAGGAGTAAGCAAAAGTGGTAAGGAGAGAAAAGGAAGATAAAATAGTGTAGCTACCTGCAGAAGACATCATGGTCGTGTGGGCTGGATAACACCCCCATGCCGAAGAATGGCCACACCCTCCAGCCTAGCACATGGGAGTGTTACTGGAAATATTGTAAAGGAGTCTGCAGATGTGCTCTGGTGAGGACCGTAGCGCGCGCGCGATTATCCTGGATGATCTGGTAAATACGATACGGTCCCGAGAGACTTAAAAGAAGGATGCAGGCAGAGTTACTAACATAGAAGTTGGTGAAGTGATGGCGGATGTAAACAAGTTTGAAGATGCTATCTTGCTGGCTTTGAAGAGGGAGGAAGGGGATCAGGAGGCAGAGGGTGCAAGTGGCCTCCAGACATGGGAAGTTAAGGTAACAAAGACTGACCTGGCATATCCAGACAGAGCACGGAGCTAGGGGTCCATTCTACACACCTCGCCTTCAGAACTGTAAGAGAATAAATGTGTTAGTTTAAGTCATTCAGGCTGTGGTGCTTTGTCACAACATCAATGGGAATATTTTTGAAATGTTATATGTAGAAAATACAAAGGAATGTACACAAATTTGTAGAAGAAGGAAAATTTACAAAGAGTTAGAACATAGAAGCATGCAAAAATCTGTTTCATTTCTATCGACTAACAATTCACACCTTGAATCTGAAATTAAAAATACAATACCAGGGTGCCTGGGTGGCTCAGTTGGTTAAGCATCTGACTTTTGACCTTAGCTCGGGTCTTGATCTCAGGGTCAGGAGTTCAAGCCCTACTGGGCTCTGAGCTCAGCATGAAGGCTACTTAAAAATAATACCATGTATGATTGCTCAAAAAAGAAAAAGTAGAAGAAATATGAGCCCACATTCCAGTGCAGGGTTGTCTAGCTCTGAAAAGAGGTATTAGTCACTGGGAAATGGCAGAATGGCCTCCAGGCACTTGACAATGCAGATTATCTCATCAGACACTGGGGCTGGAATCTTGGGGACTTTTTATCTTATTCATCATTATTATTCATTCACTTCACTTAACCTCCATACACTTGATTTCCAAGCACCAGACCGCAGCCAACTACTACAGTTAAGACATTTCAAGTTATTTCACTGAAGACATGAAGGAACTCTTCAGATTTAGCATCTACCTTGTACCTCTCACTGCTTCATGTGCATTTTCACAACACAAAAGTCTCCCAACAACCCACTAATTTATGTATCCCTTGGTGTAACTCAGGAAAAAAATGTAAATGAAGCATATAATCTGGGTCACAATGTGTGGAAGGAAAAGATAATGGTAAGGGAAAATTGTATTAAAAAAGAAATTTTACTACAGCTGCAAATAAACCAAGACCATAGTATGAAATTGACATTTTAAAATCCTCTGGAAAATTGCTCCTCTAGTAAAATTGTTTAGTAATGTTATCTAATAAACATTTCGAAGCATTCATTTTTCAGTAAACTAGCATAAAAATATCTCAAAGCAATTTATCTAAATAGTTTATAAGCATTGCAACAAGCACATCATACAATGGGACCTAGGTGTACAGGACAGTGATTCAATGAAACTAATAATATCTTTATGATAGGAGTTCAAGAGGAGGAAGAGAGAGAGACAGGAGGCAGAAGGTTTATTTGAACAACTTATAGCTGAGAACTTCCCTAATCTGTGGGAGGAAACAGACATCAAAGTCCAAGAGGCACAAAGAACTCCCTTGAAAATCAACAAAAGCAAACCAACAACACGACATTATTATAGTGAAACTAGCAAAATACAAAGAGAAAATTCTGAAAGCAGCTAGGGACAAATGAGCCTTAACCTACAAGAGTAGACACAGAAGGATAGTAGCAGACTTGTCCACTGGAACTTGGCAGCCAGAAGGAAGTGACAGGAATTACTCAATGTGCTGAATAGAAAACGTGCAGCCAAGAATCCTTGATTCCGCAAGGCTTACATTCAGAATAGAAGGAGAGATAAAGGCTTTCCTAGACAAAAGAAAACTAAAGGAGTTCATGACCACTAAACCAGCCCTGCAGAAGATCCTAAGGGGGACTCTGTGAGTGAAAAGCAGCAGAGACTACAAAGGACCAGAGACATCATCACAAGCATGAAACCTACAAATAACACAATGACACTAAATCTATATATTTCAATAATCATTCTGAATATAAATGGACTAAATATCCCAATCAAAAGACGCAGGGTATCAGAATGGATTAAAAAAACATGATCCACCTATATGCTGCCTACAAGAGACTCATTTTAGATCTGAAGACACATCAGATTGAGAGTGAAGGGATGGAGAACCATTTATCATGCTACTGAATGTCGAAAGAAAGCAGGAGTTGCCAAACAGACAAACTGGATTTTAAAACAAAGACTGTAACAAGAGATGAAAAAGGCATTATATCATCATTACGAGGTCTATCCATAAAGAAGAGCTAACAATTGCAATTATTTGTGCCCCCAACGTGAAACACCAAAATAAAGAAATCAATTCATCATAAACATAAATAAATATATCAATAATAATACTGTGATTGTAGGGGACTTTAATACTCCACTTACAGCAATGGGCAGATCATCTAGGCAGGAAATCAATAAGGAAACAATGGCTCTGAATTACACACTGGACCAGATGGATTTAACCTATATATTCAGAACTTTACATCCAAAAGTAGCAGAATACACATTCTTCTCAAGGCTACATGAAACATTCTCTAAAATAGATCACACACTGGGTCAAAAACAGCCTTCATCAAGTACAGAACAGTACTCAACAAATATAAAAGGATTGAGATCATACGATGAATATTTTCAGATCACAACACTATGAAACTTGAAATCAAAGACAAGTAAAAAATTAGAAAGCCCCCAAATACATGGAAGTTCAAAAAACATCCTACTAAAGAATGAACAGACTGGGGCACCTGGGTGGCTTAGTCGGTTAGGCATCCGACTTTCACTTGGGTCATGATCTCGCGGTTCGTGGGTTCGAGCCCCGCGTCGGGCTCTGTGCTGACTGCCAGCTTGGAGTCTGGAGCCTGTTTTGGAGTCTGTGACTCCCTCTCTCTCTGACCCTCCCCTGCTCAGGCTGTCTCTCTCTCTCTCTCTCTCTCTCTCCTAGAAATAAATAAAGCATTAAAAAAAAAAAGAATGAACAGATTAACCAGGAAATTAAAGAAGAAAATTTTAAAAATAGGGAAGCAAAAACTATATATAGAAGTAAATGAAAATGAATGCACAACAGTCCGAACACTTTGGGAGGCAGCAAAGGCCATCCTAAAGGAAAATACATTGCAATCCAGGCCTATCTCAAGAAGCAAGAAAGGTCCCAAATACAGAACCTAACCTCACACCTACGGGAACTAGAAAGGCAGCAACAAAGAAACCCCAAAGCCAGCAGAAGAAATGAAATAAAAAAGATTAGAGAGGAAATAAACAATATAAAATCCAAAAAACCAGGAGAGACTCTTGAATGCCGAGAACAAACTGAGGACTGATGGGGGTGGGGGAGGCGAAGGGGAGCGATGGGCATGGAGGAGAGCACTTGTGGGGATGAGCACTGGGTGTTATATGGAAACCAACTTGACAATAAACTAAAAAACAAAAATAAAAACAAAAACAAAAAGTCAGGAGAGCAGATCAATGAATCTAAGAACTGTTTTTTTGAGAGAATAAACAAAATTGATAACCCCCTAGCCAGACATCTCAAAAAGAAGAGAGGACCCTAATAAATAAAATCATGAATGAAAGGGTAGAGATCACAATCAACATCCCAAAAATACAATTACTAGATAATATTATGAAAAATTATATCCCCAAACCTGGACAATCTAGAAGAAACAGTCAAATTCCTAGGCACCTACACACTACCAAAACTCAAAAGGGGAGAAAAAGAAAATTCTAACATCCATAACAAGCAAACACATTGACTTGGTTATAAAAAATCTAACAATTAAGAGTCCTAGGCCAGCAGGCTTCCCAGGATAATTCTACCGGACATTTAAAGAAGAGTTAACATCTATTCTTCTCAAGCTATTCCAAAACATAGAAAAGGAAGTAAAGCTTCCAGACTCACTCTATGAAGCCAGCATTACCTTGATTCTCAAACCAGACAAAGACTCCACTGAAAAAGAGAATAATAGGCCAATATCTCTGATCAGCATGGAGGCAAAAGTCCTCAACAATACACTAGCCAATTGAATTTAACAGTGCATTAAAAGAATCAATCACCATGATCAAGTGGGATTCTTTCCTGGGCTCCAACGCTGGTTCAATATTTTCAAATCAATCAGTGTGATATATCATATTAATAGAAGAAAGGATAAGAACCATATGACAGTCCATAGATGCAGAAAAAGCATTTGACAAAATACAGCATCCTTTATTAATAAAAACCCTCAATAAATTTGGGATAGAAGAAACATACCTTAACATCACAAAAGCTATATATGAAAGGCCCACAACTAGTATCATTCTCAGTGATAAAAAAATGAGGACTTTACCTCTGAGATCAGGAACACTACAGGGATGTCCACTCTCACCACTGCTGTTTAACATAGTTTTCAAAGTCCTAGCCTCAGCAATCTGACAACAAAATGAAATAAAAGGCACTCAAATTGGCAAAGAAGTCACTTTCCCTCTTCACAGATGACGTGATACTCTACACGGAAAACTCAAAGGATTTCACACACAAAAAAAAAAACTGCTACAATTGATATATGAAATTAGCAAAATTCCAGGATATAAAATCAATGTATAGAAATTGGTTGCATTCCATGAGAAAGAATGAAATCTGGCCATGTGTAGCAACATGGATGGACCTTGAGGGTGTTATGCTGAGTGAAATAAGTCAGGCAGAGAAGGACAGCTACCATATGTTTGCACATAGAGGAGGATTAGGAGGAACTTAATGGAGGACCATGGGGGAGAAGTAGGGGAAAAATAGTTGGGGAGAGAGAGGGAGGCAAAATATATGAGACTCTTGAATGCTGAGAACAAACCAACTAATCTTTGACAAAGCAGGAAAGAGTATCCAATGGAAAAAAGACGGTCTCTGTAGCAAATGGTGCTGGGAGAATTGGACAGAAACATGCAGAAGAATGAATCTGGTCCACTTTCTTACACCATACACAAAAAATAAATTCAAAGTGGATGAAAAACCTAAATGTGAGACTGGAAACCATTAACATCCTACAGGAGAAAAGAGGCAGCAACCTCTGTGATTTCAGCTGCAGCAACTTCTTACTTGACATGTCTCCAAAGACATGGTTAATAATAACAAAGATGAATCACTGGGACCTCAACAAGATAAAAAGCTTCTGCAAAGCAAACTATCCACAAAACTAAAAGGCACCCAACAGAATGGGAGAAGCTATCTGCAAATGTCATATCGAATAATGGGTTAGTATAAAAAATCTATAAAGATCTTACCAAACTCAACACCCAAAAAACAAATAATCCAGTGAAAAAATGGGCAGAAGACATGTATAGATAGTTTTCCGAAGAAGACACTCTCCCATGTCTGGAGGCCACTGAATAATCTCTGCCACATGGTCCCTTTCCTACCTCTTCAAAGCCAGCAACATAGCATCTTCAAACTTGTTTATCTCTGCCACCAATTCATCAACTTCCACCTGAGTAACTCCACCTGCATTCTTATAAAGACCCTTGGGACCATATCACATTAACCAGATCATCCAGGATAATCGCCCACCTCATGATCTTCACCAGAGTATATCTGCAGACTCCCTTATGATATTTACGGTAACGCTCCCATGTGATAGGCACAAGGATCTGACCGTCCTTTGGCATGCGGGTGTTCTCCAGCCTGCCACAACCATGATGTCTTCTGCAAGTAGCTACACTTTCTATCTTCTCTCTTTACCACTTTTATCTACACCTCTTCCCTTACTTCACTGACTAGAACTTATAACATGTCAAATATCAGCGGTGAGACACCCTTGTCTTGTTCCCAGTCTCTGGGGAGAAGTATGTTTGTTAGATTTTTGTAGGTGTTTACTGAGCTGAAGAAACTTCCTTCTCTTCCTAGTTTTCTGAAAGTTTAGAGCAGAAGTAGATGTTGAATTCTGTCAAATGCATTTCTGTATGAATTGACAGGATCCTGTGATTTTTCCTGTCCTCCTTATTAACATGATGGCTTATATTGCTGGAATTTGAAACTGCTTTCTGTCCCTCAAATAAACCCATTTAGTCACGGTGTACAATTCTGTGTATTGCTGATTTCAACTGTTAATATTTTGTTAATTTTTGCATCTTCATTTGGGATTTAGTTGGTAGTTATCTTGCCCCCTTCCATCCCCCTTAATGTTTTTGTGTGGTTTTGGTATTATGCTAATACCAGCCTCATACATTTAGTTGGGAAAAGTATTCCCTCCTCTATTTTTTGAAAGACGTTGTGTAGAATTCCTGTTAATTCTCTGTAGGTTTGATAGAATTGTCTAGTGTTGCTGTTGTGACTTTGTTGTATTAAGTAGAGCCTTAGATATCAGATGGTGAGCCACGGTTCAACAGAATACAATGGAAAGTGAAGTAGAGAAGATTATTACTCACAGATCATGGGGGAGCTATAGGGGTCATGTGAGGGGATTAAGGCAGGGTGCAGGCAGAAATCTTAGGGCAGGACCAAGGGCACATACCTTTATTAGGATCTCTCAAAAGAATGCTTTGGGGTTCTGGATTAAGGCCACATTGGTCAATTCAATCCAAACAGAGCAGGGTTTTGGTAAGCTTTTGGAGCTGGGTGGGCAGTCTTATCTAAAGGGGACAAGTGGAAGAAGGCCCTGGGAAATGGGGAAGAATATTGGATCCTTCCTTTCCTTTTTGTTTCTGAATGGGAAGGTTTGAGGGTTTTTTCTGTTCTGCCATAATATGTTAGGAATAAGGACTCATGTAAGGATCTCGACCAAGAGAAATCTAATGAGAATTTTTTGAGACCTTCATGTGTGACTGTAGTCATGTTTGGATAGAGTTGTTTTTTCTTTTGGGACAAAACTGTATTTTGTGTGAACAAAGAAGGGAAAAATGATTTATGATAGAAGCTGAACTATCATACACTGTAGTATCATTTCCAATTAATTATCACCCTCTTGTGAGATTAATGTCTCTGCTCTTTGATATCAAGCTTGGCCACTTGACTTAGGCAACCCTTCCTTCTAGTTGAGGGGATTACACTTCCTTCCCAGTTTATACCCAGCTTCACCAATGTGGTGTGAGTAGAATGGCATATTTAAATTGTAAATGGAAGTTTTAAAAGCTTTGTTTGCGCCTTCTAACCCTCTCTTCTCTTTGGTGCAAGAGCGGTATGTCCCACATAGACTGAAGTTCGACCCTGAATCCCAGACTCAAATGACATAACAAAGCAAGAGGTGAATAATCATAGATGTCTATAAGGAAGAAATGTTTATTCTTATAAACCCATGATAATTCAAGGATATTTGTTACCATAAAAAAGCTCTGGCAAAACTGAGTATTACTTTTAGTCACTAGGTACTGGTTTTGTCTACTTGTTCTATTATGGAGAGCAGCCCAAAAGGCCCTTCCCTCGGCAGTAGTTCTAAGTTCACGTTGTGAATGAGTACCATCACCCAGGCCCCACACAGTATGAATCATTACAAAGTAGTCACTACTCCATGCTTTCTTTAGCCATTCTCAGAACTTGAGAAGTCTCCCCTGCTCTCCTCAGAAAGCATCATTATGTAATAAACATTCTCCTTACACTTCAGTGAAGTCATCATTCTTTTTTTTTTTTTAATTTTTAAAAAATGTTTTACTTATTTCTGAGAGAGAGACAGACAGCATGAGAAGGGCAGGGTCAGAGAGAGAGGGAGACACAGAACCTGAAACAAGTTCCAGGCTCTCGGGTGGCTGTCAGCACAGTGCTAAATGCCTGACCCACGAACTGTTGAGATCATGACCTGAGCCAAAGTCAGATGCTTAACCGACTGAGCCACCCAGGCCCCCCTATAGTCATCATTCTTGACATCTGACATCCTGTTTCCGTGGAGTAAGCACCAATGCAAACTAGCAAAATAGGTTTTAGAGGGTAAATATGTGAGATTTCTATTTATCAAAAAAGATTCCCATTGTGTATGTTCATTCTTGAGAGTAAACTCATAAAGAATTATCTTTTCAAACTATTTCCCTGAGAACCCCACCACAAAATCTAGATTGTGTTATCTTTATCCTTACTTCTGAAATTTTCTTTTAGTTCCTAATACTTTTCATATGCCTATGACCTTTAAATTTTCATTTAACGTAAAGGTACAATACATGGGTCACATTTCAGCACAAAAGGCATGTAGAAATATAATCATACAGTGTATATTCATGAATGGGGAGGCAGGTTGTAGGCAGGTGAGAGTTTGAAATTGCAATGGTATGGTATTTTCATTAGAGCCATAAAAATCATCTAGGACATAACTCTCCAATTCAACTTATGAATATATATTTCTAAAATTGTACCTTTGAATCTAACATGGAAAAAAATTGTTATGGATGACATTCAACCTAGAAAGCCCAAGGATGTAATATTAGCGTTCATTATGAAATGGCCCAATGAGGTGGGATGCACTTGGGCTAATAAAAGGTACATGATTCATTTAGTGTTACACAAGAGCTTACACTTCATTCAGTAAGATATGGGAAACAGGGTATCCTAATATCATGGTCTCCAAATGCAATTTCAGTGGCCAAATTTGAATCTTTCACAAGCATACTACTTTAAGGTTTTGGGGGTTTTGTTTTTGTTTTTAGAGAGAACAGAGAACACGAATAGGTGAGAGGTGCAGAGAGAGAAAGAGACCATCTTCAGCAGACTGCACATTCAATGGAGAGCCTAACACAGAGGTTTATCCCACAACCCAGAGCCGAAATCCAGCTGGACAGTCAACATACTGAGCCATCTAGGTGCCCCTACTTTGCTTCTTTTGACTAAAATGTCCTCTAGAATTTTCTCTTCAGTTTCCAAAAATAAGACTAATTTTTACTCATCCATGATATACAACATCTATTACCTTTCAAAAGAGGAAGACCATCATTCTCCATTTTTTTTCTACCACATAGGCCATCCCTAGTAACCTATCATTATCACATGAAACTCTCATTCTCTCAATATACGAACCTACTATTTCATGATCATTTATCTGAAAGAGAATCCTTTCCTGTAATAAAATCAACAAAGCCTCTCAATCATACCAACAAATCTAGAGAAGAGGTTGTGACCACAGAAAACATGGCAATTTAAATAATTGTTTTACATCTACTCCCTACCATTCCCCATGCCCTCAAATTTATACTATACTGTATCTTAAAATGAGCATCCTAGTTTTTCCAGGATATATCGTATAATTAAACCCCACCTAATCAAACAGGTTCCTTTCACCTGACTAATCCAGGGTTCTCTGAGACCACTATAGTGGACAAACAAAACACATATAATAAAAGTATAACATCACTGAATTCCAAACTTGAGGTTATAAGTCATCAATAATAATGTAGCCTCAAGGGACATCAAATAATTTAGAAAAAAAGTTATGGGGTGCCTGGTTGGCTTAGTCTGAAGAGCATGTGACTCTTTATCTCGGGGTTGTTTTAGCCCTCCAATGGGTGTAGAGAAGAAAATAAAAGCTTTATAAAAGATTTAAACTTAGGCCCTTCCACAGATATACTTGGTCCACAAAACACTTCATCTCATGAATTTTAAGGAATTCTAATTTTCTGTGGAACTTCACATCTAAGACTGGTTAATGGTTATAATAAATCTAGTTCCTCCCAGTATGAATTTTCTTATTGTAGTTCACTGAAAGACTTGGGTAAACAAATTATCAGCTTCATTACATTTGTAACATTTCTGTCCAGTATGAATTCTTGGGTGTTTCTGGGCGTAAAGACCTTGACACATTTGTATGGGTTCTATTATATGTGAATTCTTTCAACCACAAAGTTGTACATTTTTTTTTATCACTGGAAATCTGTACCTCTTAATCTCATTCACTTATTTTTACCCCCTCCCCAAAATTGTACATTTTTATAAAGCAGATCATACTCATTACATTTGTAAGTTTTCTCTCTAGAATGAATTATGGCCCACATGGTATGAGCTTTGGAAAAGCCTTGCCATACATTCCATTTGCGTGCTTTCTTTCAGACATTTACATCTTGGTATCAGGGGAGGTGTAAGCCCTGGTTACAAGCTTTGCCACATATGTTAGTTTCATATGATTCCTCTCCATGAAGGAATCTATTGATGTTGAGTAAGCCCTGAACACTTGCTTACTTTATTGACAAGGTTTCTTTCTACAATGAGTTCTTTGATGATCCCCAAAGCTTAAGCTTTGAATAAAAGCACTGCCACACATATTAGGTTTACACTGTTTCTTTTCACTATGTATTTTCTGAAACCTATTATTTTTCAAATTGGGTAAAAGCTGTGCCAAGCTCATTACATTTATAAGGTTTCTATCCAGTATGGATTTTCTTATGCTGAGCAAGATGTGAATGCTCCATAAAGGCTTTGCCACAGTCATTACATGTGTTTCTCTCCACTATGAGTTCTCTCATGACTCCAAAGGTCTGAACGTTTGATAAAAACCTTACCACATTTATTACATTTATAAGGTTTTTCTGCCATATGAATTCTCTGATGTCTCCTAAGGCTTGAACTTCGGACAAAATCTTTGTCACACACATTACACTTGTGTGGTTTCTCCCCAGTGTGTATTTTCTTATGTGTACTAAGGGTTGCAAAATGGGAAAAAGCTTTAGCACACTCATTACATTTGTAAGGTTTCTCTCCAGCATGAGATCTCTCATGACCCCAAAGGTCTGAACGTTTTATAAAAGCCTTATCACATTTATTACATTTATAAGGTTTTTGTCCTGTATGGATTCTTCTGTGTTGAGTAAGATTTGAATGCTCAGCAAAGGCTTTGCCACACTCACTACATTTGTAAGGTTTCTCTCCAGTATGAGTTCTCTCATGACACCAAAGGTCTGAACGTTTGATAAAAGCTTTATCACACTTATTACATTTATAAGGTTTTTCCCCTGTATGAATTCTCCGATGTGCCATAAGGCTTGAACTTTGGTTAAAAGCCTTGTCGCACACATTACATTTGTGTGGTTTCTCTCCAGTGTGTATTATCTGATGTCTAGTAAGGTTTGCACACTGGGTAAATGCTTTGCCACACTCATTACATTTATAAGGTTTCTCTCCAGTATGGATTTTCATATGTCGAGTGAGATTTGAACGGTATGTAAAGGCTTTGTCACAGTCATTACATTTGTAAGGTCTCTGTCCACAATGAATTCTCTCATGACTCATGAGATTTGTGCTTTTGCTAAAAGTCTTCCCACAATCATTACATTTGTAAGATTTTCCTCTGGTGTATGCTCTCTTGTATTGTGCAGGTAACAAAGGATATTTAAAAATCTTCCTAGATTTATTCCAAATGTTTTTGGTACTGGGAGGAATTCTTTGAAGTGGTGAGACTGAGGAACCATTGCTGACATACTTCTCAACTGGATTACATTCATATATTTTCTCCTTACTGTGCAATCTCTGCAGTTCAGCCAGACTTAATCCAATTGTATTTTCCAAGCAGTTTACGTATTGGTTTCCAGCACCACTCAGGTTACTGTCCCATTTTAACAAATTCCTTATAAATGGCTCATCATCCATGAAAAACTGGTATGTATTATTTCTTATAGAAACACACTGATCTTCAGGAAGAGTAACTGAGGACTGATTAAGTTGTTGGTCTCTTCTACAAGTGAGATTTTTGTTATGGGTCAAAGGCACTTCTTTGTAATTCCTTGCATCATACTCCCATTGACTCTCAAACTTGTGCATATTTTCCCAGACTTCCTTGAGATCAAAGTCTTTGATGCCATGACTTTCATTTCTCTCCAATATCAATAAGTGGTAAGATTCTACTTTATTAATGTCCTCTATTGGTGATAATTCCTTTATTGGAAATCCATCAGAGGGGCTTCCTATCAAATAGAATTGGAAGGTAAATATTTTATACTAAATTACATAATTACACACCAAAATAATACTTTATAATGAACACAGGAAGTTTCTCAAGCATAGTCTTCAAGCATTATTGTAATATGCAATGTTTTTAAATTTTTAAAATAAATGTTTCCATGTTAATGATTTCATGATTCTTAAGGTAATTCTTCCAAACAAACATTATACACTATCCATATTTTCTGGCCATGTAACTGGATAATGAAATAAAACTTCATGATTAGAGAGCCCATCTATACACTGGCTATTGTATAATTGTGCATACAATCATCAAGATTTCTATCTTCTTTAATTCTTAATCTTTAAAAAATGTGTGTTCACCTGAATCTGATATTTCATCATTTAGTGAATCTCAACATATCTTTCATTTCTCCTACTGACAATTATGAAATGTAAATTGTCTTTAGTTCTCAAAGAAGAATTCTTTAGAATTCCAGAGGCTATTATTTTGTATAACTCTGGTTACTTAACCTGCTAGATCTATCTATTTTTAGACTGTAATATACAGAGTTCTTAAAATATCTCATTTATTTCATCATATCCTCGTACATTATTAGACACACATTATTATTTAACACCAGATCAAGCTGCAGTCCTCAGCAATTTGTATTGTGTATGAAGAGGGGTCTTTCTGCAGTGTAGAGGGGGATATCATGTGGAAACTTAGGTGCTTTGGTGCTCAAAATTAATATACCTGGAGATAACAGTATAGTTTGCGTAGCTCAATGAAAAATCTGAGGAAAGACCAGGACTTGGACTTACAAAAGCAAGAGTGAAGCACAAGGAGTAATGGGCAATGTGGTGATAGTGCTTGTTCTTCCACATTTAAGAGACTATAATTGCGTTATAGGTTAAACACCTGACCCTGGTAAAAGGAACGAATTTAGCAATGGGCATAACACTGACTCATCCTATAAGAACATATGGTATTGGTATGAGGTAAAGGTGGAAAATATTCAAATAGGAGACAGTATATTCTAATACGAAGACTATAGACTGACATCTACTTCAGATTTGCTCTAAAAATTGTCAAAGTGAATATACCATAAATTCCATTACTAGCTGTATAATCAAGAGAATTATATAATATATACATGTTCCAGGAGACACGTACAAGAAATTTTTTTTAAGTTTATTTATTTAGAGTAAGAGAGAGAGTGGGGGAGGGGCAGAGAGAGAGAGAGAATCCAAACAGGCTCCACACTGTTAGCACAGAGCCCAATGCAGAGCTCAAACTCTTGAACTGTGAGATCATGACCTGAGCCAAAATCCAGAGTCAGATGCTAAGCTGACTTTGATCCACCCAGGTGCCCCCAAATAATGTATTATTACATAAAAAGCTATTGCAAATCAATTTCATGATATTTTTGTGACTAAAGCAGTAACTTAAAAAAAAAAGTATGTTCTCAAGATATTGCAAATTCTCAACTTAAAGAATGTCATAGATTTAACTGAGGAAAATGTGTGTTATAACAATTAGATACAACTACACATGTATGAGAATGGACAAAATCCAGAACACCAACATGGAATACTAGTGAGGACATGGAGCAATAAGAACTCTCATTCATTGCTGGTGGGAATACAAAATAGTACACCACTTTGGAAGACTGTTTGTAGTTTCTTACAGAATTAAACATACTCTTAAATATGATCTAGCAATCAAAGTCCTTGGCATTTACACAAATAAGTTGAAAATTTAAGTCCACATGAAAACCTACACACAAAATAGAAAAATCCTAAAATTTTATGGAACCACAAAGACCCCCAATGGCCAAAGCATCTTGACAAAGAACAAAGCATTACATTCTCTGATTTCAAACTCCCTGTTTACAAAGCTGTGGTAATTGAAAGAGTACGGTATTAGCATAAAAATGGACACATAGATCAAAAGAACTAAATAGAGCCCAGAAATAAATTCAAGACATGGTAAATTAATTCACAACATGGGAGACAAGACTATACAAAAGGGAAAGTACAATTTCTTCAATAGATGGGTTTGGGAAAACTGGACAGCCACAGGCTAAAGTATGAAACTGTACCACTGTCTGATAATATACACAAAACTTAACAGATTAAAGGCTTACCTAAGACCTGAAACTATAAAACATCTAGAAGAAAACTTAGGGCATAATGAGCTCCTTGACACAGGTCTGAAATGATTTTTTTTCTTTTCTGACACTCGACACCAAAAGAAAAATCAATAAAAGCAAAAATAAGTGGGACTACATCAAACTAAAAGTGTCTGCACAGCAAAGGTAACACTTCTAAACAAAACGAAAAAGTAACCTACTGAATGGGAGAAAATATAAGCAAATCATGTATCTGATAAAGGCCTACTAATCCAAACACAGCCAAAAAATGCTCAGATGATCCAATTTAAGAAATCAGCAGAAGAGCTGGACATTTTACAAATATCTACCAGATGGTCCACAGGACCAAGAAAAGATGCTCAACATCATTCCTCATCAGGGAAGTGCAAGTCAAAATCACAATGAGATACACCTCACACCCATTAGAATGGCAGTTATTAAAAAGACAAGAAATAACAAGTGTTGGTGGCAGGGTGGACAATTTGTGTACTGTTGGTGGGAGACAAAATTGGTGTAGCAAAGAACTACTGTGTGATCCACAAATTCTACTTCTAAGTATTTATTGGAAGAAAACAAAAATACTAACTTGAAAAGATAGAAGTCTTCTGATATTCAATGCTGTAGCACTATTTACAATAGCTGAGATACAGAAATAGACTAAGTGTCCAATGATGGGTAAATGGATAAAGATGTATATAGACAACACAACATTATCCAGCCATAAAAAAGAATAGAATCTTGTCATTTGCGACAACATGGATGGACCCTGAGGACATTATGCGAAGAGGAATTGGTCAATGACCAATATAGTATGATTTCCCTTACATGTGGAGTCTAAACAAATCAAAACAACCTTCTTAGATACAGAGAACATATATAAGTGGTTGCTAGAGGCAGGAAGTTGAAGACAGTGGCAGAAATGGGTGAAGGTAATTAAAATGTTAAAAAAAAAGAGAGATGCCTGCTTGGCCCAGCCGGTAGAGCATGCAACCCTTGACTTGGTAGCTGTTAGTTCAAACCCCACACTGGATGCAGACATCACTTAAAATCAAAACTTATTGCTGCCTCTTGAGTTCTTTTTTTTTTTTTTTTTTTTAATGTTTTATTTATTTCTAGGAGAGAGAGAGACAGCGTGAGCAGGGAGGGTCAGAGAGAGAGGGAGACACAGACTCTGAAATAGGCTCCAGGCTCTGAGCTGGCAGTCAGCACAGAGCCCGACGCGGGGCTCGAACCCACGAACCGCGAGATCATGACCTAAGCGAAAGTCGGACGCTTAACCGACTAAGCCACCCAGGCGCCCCTGCCTCTTGAGTTCTTAAGAAACCAAACAAAAACAAAAACAAAAAAACCACGATCTAAAAATTATCAATATGATGCTTTGCCTATATTCCAGGAATGCAATAAACATCTGTGAAATGATACATGTTTTCCCACAGAAGAGCTAACTAGAGATATCAGTAAGCTGTGCTATATTTAAACTACATTTAGTTTTGGATTTTCACTTTTTTGAAGT
This sequence comes from Proteles cristata cristata, assembly GCA_017311185.1. Lineage (NCBI taxonomy): Eukaryota > Metazoa > Chordata > Mammalia > Carnivora > Hyaenidae > Proteles > Proteles cristata. The sequence goes on from JAESUZ010004944.1 coordinate 164,572, forward strand.
ATTCAAAATGATGCACAATGGCCTGAACCTAAGAAGCCAGGATGGACCAGAAAAGAAAGAGATTTTAGCTCTACTTCATTAGACAGATATTACATTTTGTTTGTATCCTAAGAAGTTCTCCAAGGAATACAAAATGGAAATGGAAAGTGAATAGGTCCTGGGGTCTTCACTTACAGAGGCCTCACCTCTGACCTGTATGGAATGAGAACAAAGAGAGATCAGGGTAAGACTCCATAGGGACAGTCATCTCAGTCCCTCTCAAACCACAAGTACGGTTGGAGGGGCCCAGGTAACAAAGTTGTAGGTCTTAACAGTGGGAGTTTAGATGTGTACACATTTGATTTACAAATTTGAATAACAGAAAGAGAAGTGTGTGTGGAACAGGGAAGGATTTCCTTTGGAAGCTCCTAAGAAATAAACTTGTATTTTCCCACAGATCCTTCCCAAACAATGTTTACTGGAGCCGCTTACTCTCTGCCCATCTGGGCTCTGACTTGTGTTCACATCCCAATAATTCCCACCTGTCTGGATGTTCCCCTATCTTCACGTCACTTTCCACAGTGGAGGGCTCTCTGCCTTCTTCCAAAACCGAGATGATATTCAGCTCAAGTAAATATTTCCATTTATAAAGAAAAACAGAATATGATCTGCTTTGCTCTTCGAGAACACATTCACAGCTCTTTGTTCAGCAAACAAGAAAGGACATTCATTATATGTGGGTGTAGAAACAGATTTCAAAACGTAGTCAACTAACTACCTAAATGCTTAATGAGTACTGTAGGAATGCAGAGATCTGGTTCTCTTCCAAGAACTACTAAACCAAAAGCACAACGGTAAGGCCAAAGCAGATTTTTTAAAAAATTTATTTCTGAGAGAGAGAGAGCATGAACAGGGGACGGTGAGACAGAGGAAGATACAGAATCTGAAACAGGCTCCAGGCTCTGAGGTAGCTGTCAGCACAGAGCCCGACGCGGGGCTCAAACCCACAAACCGTGAGATCATGACCTGAGACAAAGTCGGACGTTTAACCGACTAAGTCACCCAGGCGCCCCAGAAGCAGATATTTTTTAAAATTCACCATAAAGTTTCCTTTTTTCCCCCCTAACTTCACTGTCTCTGAGCCTTATACTTAAAGATGTTAGTGAAATTTGACTTTACTAATAATTTTCAGAGTTAAAATTTTTTTTCATGCTTTTTAGTTATTAGAGATAAAAAGAGAAAGAGAGAGAGAGAGAGAGAGACAAAGCAGGAGCAGGAGTGGGGCAGAGAAAGATGGAGACACAGAATCTGAAACAGGCTCCAGGCTCTCAGCACAGAACCCAAAGGAGGGCTCAAACTTGGGAACAGTGAGATCATGACCTGAGCTGAAGTCAGACACTTAACTAACTGACCCACCCAGGTGACCCAAGAATTTAAGAGTTTTAAAACCTATTCCCACGACTCCCAGATTTTTCTTTAAATTTCAGTTAGTTAACATATAGTGTAATATTGGTTTCAGTAGAATTTAGTGATTCATCATATACATATCACACCCAGTGCTCCTCATCACCAGTTTTCTCCCTTAAGCTTTTCTGACTGCTAAGATCTGCAACCACCTAAACAAGCAGGAATGCAGAACTCTGAAGAAAAGGAAGTTAGCGTCCATCTGCCACACTATGAAGTCTTTCCATTCTCAATTAAAACGGCTGCAATCACTCCCTTAATAGGGATTTGAGGGGCGCCTGGGTGGCTCAGTTGGTTAAGTGTCCGACTTCAGCTCAGTTCATGATCTCACGGTTTGTGGGTTCGAGCCCCGCATTGGGCTCTGTGCTGACAGCTAGCTCATAGCCTGGAGCCTGCTTCAGATTCTGTGTCTCCCTCTCTCTGACCCTCCCCTGCTCACGCTGTCTCTCTCTCTCAGAAATAAACATTAAAAAAAAAAAAAAATTAAAAAAAAAAAAGAATAGGGATTTGAAACTCCTATGATCAAGTCAGGGGCTCTCAAAAGAAAATGAAAGACACATTAAAATTAACTACCAACTTCTGTAGGGAAGTTGTCCTCACCCAGGGAGACCAGGTTCCTGTAGGTGTCCAGCATCACGTCCCTGTACAAGGCCCTCTGAGTGGGGTCCAGGCACTCCCACTCCTCGTGAGAGAACTCTATGACCACATCCCTGAAGGTCAACTGTCCCTGAAATGAAAACACGTTTCACCAAATGGACAGGGAACATGTTCTTATTCTGACACAAAATTAGAGAAGCAGAATATGTAAAGACCAACTTGGCTGAAATGAGTGCTCTTTGATCCGTGCAAGGTAATTCTGAAGAGCTACACTTAACATATAATTAACCATTTTAAAGTACAATCAGTGTCATTTAGTGCATTCACAGTGTTGCCCAAGTATCACCTCTGTCTAGACCAAAAACATTTTTTTTTAATTTTTTTTTTAATGTTTTATTTATTTTTAGGAGAGAGAGAGAGACAGCGTGAGCAGGGGAGGGTCAGAGAGAGAGGGAGTCACAGACTGAAACAGGCTCCAGGCTCTGAGCTGGCAGTCAGCACAGAGCCCGACGCGGGGCTCAAACCCACGAACTGCGAGATCATGACCCAAGCGAAAGTCAGACGCTTAACCGACTAAGCCACCCAGGCGCCCCTAGACCAAAAACATTTTTATCATCCCCAAAGGAAATCCTTTACCTGTTAACAGGCGCTTTCTAATTTCCCAGTCCCTGGCAACAACCAATGCTTTGTCTTTATGGATTTGCCGATTTTGGATCTTTTCATGTAAGTGGAATGGTACCAAAAATGTGACCTTTTGCTTCTGCCTTCTTTCACACAGATTCATGTTTGGGGTTCATCCATGATATAGTATGTATCAGGGGTACATTTCCTTTCTTCTGGCTGCAGAGTATTCCATGGCAGGACTAGACTATACTCACTCAACTACTGATGAGCTTTTCATTGTTACCATCTTTGGCTAATATTAGTCAATTGCTATGAATTTTCAAGAACAAGCAAGTTTGGATATCTGTTTTAAAGTCTGTTGGAAGGGTGCCTGGGTGGCTCAGTCAGTTAAGCGTCCAACTTCAGCTCAGGTCATGATCTCACGGTTTGTGGGTTCGAGCCCCACATCAGGCTCTGTGCTAACTGCCAGCTCAGGGCCTGGAGCCTGTTTCAGATTCTGTGTCTCCCTCTCTCTCTGACCCTTCCCTGCTCATACTGTCTCTCTCTCTCAGAAATAAAAAACATTTTTTAAAAAAATAAAATCTGTTGGATATATACCTACGATTGGAATTATTGGGTCAGATGGTTTAATATTTTGAGAATTGGTCCCACTGTTTTCCACAGCAGCTGAAACATTTTAACATTTTAAAATGTGGATTTTAATTTCTCCACATCTTTACCAACACTTATTTGTTGTTGTTGTTGTTGTAGTTTTACAACAGTCATCCCAGTGGGTATGAAATGATATCTCATTGTGGTTTTGATTTTGCATCTTACTAATGACTACTTTCACTGAAATCTCATGTGCTTGTTTCATTGTTGTATCTTCTATGGAAAAATGTATATTAAAATCCTTTGACTATTGTACAATTTGGGCCCTTTGTATTTTGGTTGTTGAGTCGTAGAAGTTCTTCATACATTGCTACATTCTGGACCTTTACTAGATTCATGTTTTGCAAATTATTTCCTCTTATTTTGTAGACTGTTTCACTTATGTGATAATGTCCTTCAGTGCAAAGACATGATTGATTTTGAGGATGACCAATTTATCTACTTAGTCTTTTTCTTTCATTTTTGGTATCATATATAAAAATCCACTACCAACCCTAAGGCCATGAACATTAATCTCTATGTTTTCATCTTAGGGCTCAAACCCATGGACCGTAAGATCATGACCTGAGCTGAAGTTGGACACTTAACCAACTGAGCCACCCAGGGGCCCCGAGCTCCAGAATTTCTATTCGATCCCTTTATTATAATTTCTATCTCTTTACTGAAATTTTCTATTTGTTGAAACAATGTTCTCCTACTTCTTAGTTCTCTTCTATGTCTTCCTTTAGCTGAGGATATTCAAGACACTTGATTCAAAATCTTTATTTAGTAAATGGAATGTCTGTGTTTCCTCAGAAAGACCATCCTAAACTGGTAATTGTGCTTAAGATGTACAATCTTAAAATATATTTAGATATCTGTAGTGAAGTTGGCCTGCTCAGAAGCAGCCACCATGGCATTCTTTGTAACAGTAAGAAATTGTAAAGGACCCACGAATCTTCATTTAGATAATGTTCCAATGAGGATCTAAACAAGCAGTTACCTCTATGTTTACTAACAAGAAAACAATTTCAAGACATATGGTATGTAAATATTTCAATTTACAGAATAAAATATCAGGAAAACATTTACTGAAAAATATTTTCTAAAATCACATTACAACTTATAAAAGCATTTTTACAAGATTGGCACTAGAGAGAACACCGGTTCCTGATGAAGACAGTCAGTGATGGTGGAAGATATGACAGGGAAGGGGATATTTTACATCTTAGTTTCTAAACTGCATCACTGTGTGTAACTGAAACCAAAAAATATATACACTAGAGGGGTTTATAACAAAAAAAATAACATTTACAAATAATTCATAAAATGAAATTGAGCACCATCCTCTCTAATGACAGAAAATCCTGCTCCTGTGTCTGGCTAAATTATAAACGTTTTATTTTATTTTTTCTAATATTATAAGCATCTTAATTTTTATATTTTTATTTATTTCTAGGAGAGAGAGAGAGAGACAGCGTGAAGAGGGGAGGGTCAGAGAGAGAGAGACACACAGACTCCGAAACAGGCTCCAGGCTATGAGCTGGCAGTCAGCAGAGCCCCACGTGGGGCTTGAACCCACGAACCGCGAGATCATGACCTAAGCGAAAGTCTGACACTTAACCGACTAAGCCACCCAGGCACCCCTAAATTATAAACGTTTTAATCTAAAAGATGTGCAGCGTAAGAATTCATAAAAGAACACGATGGTCTTTATGAGATGGATGTGCTATCAATAATATAAAAAACATTTACTGTTAGACAAGTTTGTTGAGTCTACAGTTTAAATCTAATCATGTTAATAAAACAAAACACCCTCTCTATATTCCTTATTCCTAGTTTGAACTTCCCATTCTGTTCCAAAGCAGTAATATTTTGGAGTCAGAAGCACACTGACTCACTTGTTTAACATCAGAAGACATCTGTAAAAACAAAGCAAACTTCCCCCATCGGTCTTATTTGCCAGGGTTTCTCAGGTACCTGTGCACATTAATATATGACTTATGTGTGCAATCTCTTTAATCCTCGTTTATATGAGCTGAAAGGGCATCCAGGAGGGGTCTCTGAGGAATCCTTACTGCCCAACCTCATGGACACCACAGGGCCTACTTCCCACCTCCAGTCCTCGCCTGGGAAGAAAATCCTTCACAGCATGACCACATAAAAGGAGCATCTTCCCACGTTCCACGTCACTGGGTCACAGTGAGATGGAACCTGCATGGAGATGTGAGGAGACTGGGAGAGGGCTCTAGGGGTGAGTAAATACCGTAGGCAGGACACCTCTGAGACACAGAAGAGTAACAAGTCCAAAGTGTGACAGTTTAGGAAGAAGAACAATGAACGAAAAACATGACTTTTACCTGGAAAAGAGCCATTCCTCCTTTTTCCCCTCTTCTTCCGGTCTTCTTTCTCAGGTAAGATTATACTGTGTGACAAACAGTATGTTGTTTAATGTTGAGAATCAACATAACCCCTTCCTCTGCCACAATATACAGATGGGGAGAACCTCACTATGGGAAGAAAACAGTCCTCTGCTTCCCACTGCAACAGGAGGGATGCAGGGATAATAAATTCCTATCTGGAGTCCACCAAATGTATTTTCCACCTATTTCTTCACAAAGCCCTCCCCTCCTGCTGAAACCTCCACATTCTACTGAAACTGCACTGTCCTGTCTACCTGGCACTGGGCCAAAGGGAATTGCCTCATTCATGTTCTTGGCCCCTCCCTAGGCAGCCAGCATCCAATGAATGGTTGATGCAGGACACAGAAGCCTGTCTACTCCATCAATTTGGAACAACTCTTAAGGGCTACCCAAGCTCCAGAACGCTCTGGTATTCATATGGAGAAGTTTAGATCTTTGGTGATGGGGAGCTCTAAGAGGGTTTAATGTCAAGAAACAACACAATCAAATTTTTAAGGTTTAGCTAGGATACAGAGAGGGTGGAGCTGACAGAAGCAAGTCTCTGTCTCTAATATGCTCCTGCCTCTATCTTAGCATTTTCATTATTTTTGGAACTGAGTCACACTGTACACTCTAACTACACACCCTCTCCCAGAAAACTGCCGAACACAAACACACACCTAATTTTGAAAATCATTCCCATCATCTTATGAGTTCAGGTTCAGAATTCTTGGTCTATCGTCTTCTGTTAAAGGTGGGTGTACTGAGGATCAGAGGGGGAGTTACTTTACCAGTTTACCCTGAAGTCTGATTTGAAAGAACTGGGTATAAGAAAATTCTGTAATGGTGGCCTGGACAGGTTTAAGTAGAAAGGGCTTATCCTAATTCCAGATTACCTTTCGTATTCTCTGAAAAAGAGAAGCTTCTCTTTCAAGGGTTTAATCAAACCCAAGCATTTAATTCCTTTTTTCCAGAAATACATGAAATTTACAAATAGTTACTAGTCTCCGAAAACATGAAAAAAGGTCACCAGTTGAGATGAGCTCTGAGCAATCTCTGCACCATAAGCAGACGGGCTCTGTTGGAACAAAGTTCCATATCAACCCAGCCCATCCTTCAACATCTGTTCAGGAAAGACAAAGGGGACTTGAGAACATCTACTTAGCTGGAGACTTCAGCTCAGAACTTGGTGACTTAAAAGATCACTTAAGGGAAGAAGAGAACAGCTGAATATTAAATTAACTTGGTAAAATAGATTTGAGTGTTAAAAGATTATCAACATCGTTAACAGGTGTGTAATGAAACATTATAAACTTCTTAAACAGACATCAAAGAATACTTCCAACATGTGATAGAGTAAACAGCATGTGAAACTCATAATCTGAACAATAAAATTAAGAGGAAATTAATTTGAAAATTAAAAGGATATCCAATGGATTGAGATCAAAGTCAAATTAAGTGTTAGGATACGTCCAATTTAGAAAAGAATGCCATGAGCCACGGAAGAAAGGGGGAGATAAACAGTACTGTCAACAATGGCCACTGCAAAAAGCACCATGTGGTTACAGAAAGGCTTCCCCCATCAACTGATGATCGGCCTCTGATCTCTAGATGAGTGGGGGTTGCAAATGGAATTATCTTCTGATGCAACACTTAGAAAGCCCAGATGCCTGGGGCGCCTGGGTGGCTCAGTCAGTTAAGCGTCCAGCTTCAGGTCGGGTCATGATCTTGCGGTTCGTGGGTCCGAGCCCCGCGTCAGGCTCTGTGGGGAGAGCTCAGAGCCTAGAGCCTGTTTCGGATTCTGTGTCTCCGTCTCTCTCTCTGACACTCCCCTGCTCCCGCTGTCTGTCTGTCTGTCTCTCTCTCTCTCAGAAATAAAACATTAAAAAAAAAGTGCAGATGCCTCAAACACCAGGTTTCACAACTCTCGTTCTCTTCTGCATAACTGGAACAATTCACCAAATTTTTGATAAACGAGATCATAGGGCCACAAATCAGTACTTCACAACGTAATACCCCGTATCCATCCAATCAATTCAGTGCTCAGCCGGGTCTGGGTCCTGTGCTTCGTCCAGCCCACTACGTGTTTTGTTCTGTGTCCTTGTTTCTCTTCTGTCCTTTTGTCCATTTCTGAGTCTCTCCCTCGCTATTCGTCCAACAGTCGGACCCCGCTCTTTTGCACCGTTTCAATCCCCGCCGTTCTTTCTCTCCGAACTTTCTGACGACCCTCTAACTCCGGGGATTTCTGCCCTTTGCCGACATCTCTGTCCCCACTCGGCCCTCCCTGCGGCAAAGCGAACAGTTTGCATTCACCTCCCTAGTGCTTACTATTCCCGACGCGGTTGGGTGTGGGGGCAGGGGGGAGACTCGGGAGTCAGAGAAGGTTCTGGGCAGGAAAACCACCGGCAAGCCGTCTGGGGTCCGCAAGGGCCAGAGGAAAACAGGCTGGGCCCCAAACTGCCTCAGAGAGATTTTAACCGGAAACGACCCAGAGGCCCGGGACCCGCACCGAGCGACAGGACACGAAACGTCTTACGGCCACACCGCGAGAGGCGTAAGTGACAAATACCCAGCGTGAGCGACGAGTGGGTCCAAGGATTCTACCTCCCCAGGCGACCCCCGAAACCTGGGTGTGGAGGCGGGGCCTGACGAGCGCGACCCGCGCTGTGAACCAGAGAAGTGGAGACTCACTTACCCGAGCGCGCCCTTTGCTCCGCGCGATCCGCTTCCGGGTTTGCGGGAAAAGCGCCCGTGCGCGTGCGTCGTGGGGCGGGGCCGAGGCGGTCGAGGACGCAGCAGGCGGGGGCGGAGCCTAGGCGTGCTGGATCCCGCCCCGCACTCGGTCCTTTACCCGGGGTGTGCGGGTCGCCTTGTCGTTCCTGCCCGGCGGTTTCCGGTTCTGCTATGGGTTCCTCCCAGTCCCGCCGGTGTGGTTTGGAGCCAGGCTGGGAACAACGTTAGGGAGGGGCGGGCCGCTTCTGTTGGGAGCCGCGGTGTTTGCCAAGTTGAGCCCGGTGCCCGGGAAAACATTTGTAGCGGGCGGGGGAGACGCGCTCCAGCGGGGGGAAGCGGAGCAGCGAGGGGACCTGGGCTCGGGTTCCTCGTGGGGCGAATGAGACCCACTTGACTACTCCGTAGTTAATGCATCAAAATCCGGGTGGTCAGTGTCGGTGATGGACGCTAGAGTGCGACATGCAAAACTCTTCTGGGAGGATGGGCTTGAGTGGCTCGGTAGGCTAAGCCTCGACTTCAGCTCAGGTCAGGATGCCCGAGTTGTTGGTTCCAGCCTGCCGTCGGACTCTGTGCTGACATCTTAGGGTCTGGAGCCCGCTTCGGATCTGTATCTGCCTATCTCTCTCTCTCTCTCTCTCTCTCTCTCTCTCTCTCTCTGCCCCTCCCATGCCTGCACTCTCTCTTTTTCTGTCTCTCAAAAATAAAATAAACGTTAAAAAAAAAAAAAAACTGTTCTGGGGCGCCTGGGTGGTCGAGTAGGTTAAGCGTCCGACTTCGGCTCAGGTCATGATCTCACGGTTAGTGGGTTCGAGCCCGGCGTCGGGCCGTGGGGTGGCTGCTAGCACAGATCCTGGGGCCTGTTTCGTGTCCTGGATCTCCCTCTCTCTGATTCTCCCCTGCTCACGCTGTCTCTCTCTCTCTCTCTCTCTCAAAATAAATAAAACATTAAAAAAAAAAAAAAAACCTGTTCTGTGAGGAATGTGTCATTTGGTATTAGCTGAGCTTTACACTGTCATTTCTGCTCTCCACTCTCTGGACTGCGTTCCCTGGCGTTCCTTGTGCTGTAGAGGCAGAGGGCCGGCTCGTTAGTTTAAAAGAAGAAACATTTCTACCTCAATGGGTGTGCATTAGTATCTGTCTCCTTATCTTATTTGTTTAAACATTTATTTATTATTGAGAAATAGAGACAGCATGAGCATGAGAAGGGCAAGGAGAAGGGGAGACACAGAATACAAAGCAGGCTCCAAGCTCTGAGCTGTCAGCACAGAGCCCAACGTGGGACTGGACCCTACAAACATGACCCCTCGAGATCATGACCTGAGCTGAAGTCGGATGCTCAACCAACTGAGCCACTCAGGTGCCCCAAGACCTCTCTCTTTAAATTTGATATTCATATCCATGCCTCCACGCTTCTCGAGATGAATTACAAATCCAAACACCTTTGAGACCTACCATATAGCACTTGTATTTTGCTTAAGCCATTAGTTACTAAATATATTGCAATTCAAATTTATAAGAATCTTTTTTTAATTTTTAAATGTTTTATTTATTTTTGAGAGAGAGAGAGAGTGAGGCAGCATGATCAGGGGAGGGTCAGAGAGAGAGGGGGACACAGAATCTGAAGCAGGCTCCAGGCTCTGAGTTGCAAGCACAGAGCCAGACGTGGGGCTCGAACGCACAAACCGTGAGATCATGACCTAAGCCAAAACCAGACACTCAACCGACTGAGCCACACAGGTGCCCCAATACCTCTCTCTTTAAACTTGATATTCAAATCCACGCCTCCATGCTTCTTGAGATGAATTATAAATCCAAACACCTTTGAGACTACCATATAGCACCTATATTTTGCTTAAGCCATTAATTACTAAATACCATTGCAATTCAAATTTGTAAGAATCCTTTTCAGTTATTTTTGGGCAACTATTTTTTACTTGAAAAATTAGATTTTTAAAAAGAAAGTTATTTCTATTGAGAGAGAGCAAGAGAGAATAAGCGAGCAGGGGAGGGGCAGACAGAGAGAGAATTCCCCAAGCAGGCTCTGAGCAGAGCCCTTCCCCTGTCCCTACTAGGGCTGGATGAGATCCTAACCTGAGCCAAAACCGAGAGTCCAAAGCTTAACCAACTGAACCACACAGGTGCCCCGAAAATTCCATATTTTAACTGACCTTTTTTCATTTTGTGTTTCTGAATGCTTTGTGTCAAGGCCAGATAACAAAACTTCTAAAATGTGTACTCTTTCAGGGATATTAACTTCTCCTAGTACTGATGAAATACTGGGTTTGAAATATTTCCAGAGACATGTGATACGGATGTTTGTTCTTCATGTAAGTAATACAAGCAAATAGTAAAACTAGTTTTTCACATTTTCAGTAGCATCATACACATTCTTAATAATGTCTAATAGGAAATATGCAAGTTAATAGCTCCTCTTCTGTTTCCTGTGGAAATACTGAAGATGGTGCCGGCTGGATGTGCTTTTCACACCCTATTATGTGACTGCCCCCTCCAGTGCTTGAATCTCTGCAAGGAGTAAGTGAAAAAATGACTACACATTGTTTAAGAGAACAGTTTACAACAGTGCACAGGTATTTTATCATGTTAGAGAGTTGTGTATTGCTTCTGCAGCATGCAGAGATGACCATGGACACAGTAAGGTCAGGGCTCCAAGAGAACAAAAGGGCTGATTGTTAAAAAAAAAACCATGAAGTGATTAGGGCAGACGTGTTCAGCACCCACCAACTGGGATTTTCAGAAAGAGCCAAATGAAATGAAAAGGTGAAAGAGAGAACGTAAAATGATACAAAGGTTATCATTACCAAGACAAGGATGCCCTGGGTAGACCTCACCTTGGGGGAAATTCTGGAAGTGTTATTCCTGTGAATGTCCCGGACCCACTGCTTATATCTTAAGAACTTGAAGATATGGAGATACTGGCCCAGATCATGAAACCCAAATGTCAGACAGGAGGGAAGGTTAAAAGTGGTCAAGCGGTGATTGTGTGATCCTGTTATTCAGAAACCCCAGTCATATTTCTATTTGATGTTCCCACTTTTTTTTTTCAGTCACAGCAAGAGAGAAAGTGGTATTTACCAGCACATTCAGGATCAAGCAGCTGTTTGTCAGAGAGGCACACAGAGCTTTTATTTTAAGTTCTATCATCTTGGAGTTCCTGGGGCCAATCGTGATGTCTTGGAAGACACTCAAGAAGAAAGTGGTGCCAATAGATACACCACTGGCCACTCAACATACAAAGCAAGTTTGCATCAAAACTCAATGAAGACATTTTTCAACCCAAAGCTGTTGGTGAGTGACTTCTTTAAACATGAGCCAGAGTTTGGCAACAGTAAGGTGCTTGAGAAGCAGGTCTTAGGAAGGAATTTAACCATTTTTAAATATTTTGTTTTTACCATATAGACTTCTCTTTTGTTTGACCTTTACCCCATTGTACGATGTGAAGAATAAGACCATTTATTGTCATCTTGATAGGAATACCCATTTCCCAAATACCAGGCATTAATAATGTTATCCCTACTATAGTTTTTGCTGGTTATTAACTTTTCTTATGCACTTCAGCATACTTCTGAATTTTTAAGTTCACTGATCTAGTAGTCTGTTCATAAACATAATATAAAAATAACCATACTCATTTTGGTGTTCTTTTATTTAGAATTTTTGTGGCTATTCTTATTTGTTCATTATTCTAGAAGATTTTTGCAATAACACTCAGTTCAGAAAAATAACTGATGGTATCTATGTCAGGAACAAATTAAATTTATAAATTAGAAGAAGAATTGACCTTTTTATAATATTGAGTTTTTCTACCCAAGAACATGATGTAAATTTACATTCATTTATTTCTACTTTCATATATTTCAGGAATTTTTTGTTTCCCCCATATAGATTTTATACATTTTTGTTAGATTCTTTCCTAGTTAATTCCATATTTAAAGCTATTATTTAGAGAGAGCACAAACACAGGGGAGAGAAGCAGACAGTGAGAGAGAATTTCAAGCAGGCTCCATATTCAGCAAGGCCATATTCACACAACCCTGGGAACACTACTTGAGCTGAAATCAAGAGTCAGACGCTCAGCTGACTAAGCCACCGAGGCAGCCCTGTTTCATTTTATGTTACACTTTAAAAAAAATTTTTTTAATGTTTATTTTTGAGAGACAGAGACAGACCGCGAGCAGGAGAGGAGCAGTGAGAGAGGGAGATATAGAATGTGAAGCAGGCTCCAGGCTCTGAGCCGTCAGCACAGAGCCGGACGCGGCCGGATCCCACAAAGCGGGAGATCATGACCTGAGTTGAAGTCAGACGCTTAACTGAGCCACTCAGGCGCCCCTGTTACACTTTTTTTTAATTAAATGTTTATTTCTTTATTTTTGAGAGAGTGCACACAAGGGGGGGAGGGGCAGGGAGAGCTAGAGAGACAGCGAGAGCGAGAGCATCTGAAGCATACTCCAGGCTCTGACCTGTCAACACAGAGCCCACCTCAGGACTCGAACCCAGGAACCCTGAGATCATGACCTGAGCAGAAGTCGGATGCTCAACTGACTGAGTCACCCATGCACCCGCGTTTTATGCTACACTTTTGTAATCACAGGCCCTGCTACTATAACTTGTAAATGATTGTTTGTTGTATATGGGCTACTGTATAAAAATATCCTATGTACAGGGGCGCCTGGGTGGCTCAGTCAGTGGAGCTTGCAAACTTAAATCATGAGTTTAAGCCCCATGTTGGTGTAGAGATACTTCAGGGCCGCCTGGGTGGCTCAGTCGGTTAAGCCGCCAACTTCGTTCAGGTCGTGATCCCGCAGTTCATGAATAAGAGCCCGGCTTCAGGCTCTGTGCTGGCAGCTCAGAGACTGAAGTGCTTCGGATTCTGTGTTTCCGTCTCTCTCTCTCTCTCTGCTCTGCCTCTATCTCTGTACAAAAAAAAAAAAAAAAGATATTAAATTAAAAAAATAAAATCTTTAAATAGTCTATGTCAAAAACGCTGTTTTTGCATATCAACATTAGCGTACTAAATTATTTCTCATACTGGATTTTCTATTGTGTTTCCAGAGGTATACTTGTATCACATGCAAACGTGGTTCTACATCTTTGTTTCTAATTCCTATGCCATTTTAAATTGCCCTACCTAAATCTCTAACACAATGATAGATGTTTTTTTATTATTATTTATTTTTTTTTAAGTTTTATTTATTTCTGAGAGAGAGAGACAGAGAGGGAGTGCGTGTGAGCAGGGGAGGGTCAGAGAGAGAGGGAGATACAGAATGTGAAACAGGCTCCAAGCTCTGAGCTAGCTGTCAGCACAGAGCCCGATGCGGGCCTCCAACCCCATCATGACCTGAGCTGAAGTCGGATGCTTAACTGACTGACCTACCCGGGCGCCCCCAATGATAAATGAATAGAACAGGTGACCATGTACTTTTATAGTGTGGTTTCTGGCCTTAGTGGAATATCCCTAGTGCTTCCCTATGAGCAAGACGAAGACTTTGTTTTCTCAAGTTGGGAAAGATCCCAAAGAATTTCCAAATTTCTAGTATTTTGATTTAACATTCTTACATGTTGAATTCTTGCAAAGTTTATGTAACTATGAGTAAGATTTCTTGATTGCTCTTCTTAAATATGATGAGTATGTTAATGAATTTCCTAATAGTGAATCATTCTTGAGTTCCAGACATAAGTTTCACCTGGTCAGCATATTTTTATATGATTTTTCAGGTGTTTTGGCTATATTTATCTTACATGGTACCATATCTAAGCAAACATGTGATCTTTCTGTGGTATTCTTTTTGGTACCAACTTTAGGATGCTTTAGTATCAAAATTTTATTTGATGTATTAAGATAATTTGGGAACTTTACTTCCTCTCTAATGCTCTTGAATGGAGTAAATAGTATTAGCTTATGTGCTATTTAAAAGAATGGAAGAATCTGGCTGCTAATCTGACCCAGGTGCTTTTATTTGTGAGGGAATGTGATAAATGTCTTCCTCTTCTCTATGGATATTGGTCTGTTTGAACTCCTTATCTTAGTGAAGTCACTTATAAAATGTATTCTCCTAGAAAATGTCCATCTTATATAGGCTTTCTAATTAATTTGTTTTGAGTTGGGGAAGTGGGGCAAATATTTCTTTGCATTTATTGAAAAATTAAAATGTATCGCAGGTATTGAACATTTAAAAAATAGAAAATCCTTTAAAAAATAAAAAAATTAAAAATTAAATTAAAAAATAGAAAATCCTTGGGTCATTTGTAGGATTCTTTCTCTCTGCTCATATATTAAATGGTTATGGGACTTTGGTCTGAGGAGTGACAAAGAATTGGATTGGGGTAAGAGAAATTCTCGAAGAAGCACAGAATCCAGTGAGGCACGTGTGCTTCTCTGCTGGTTTTTCATGGCTCGGACCTCAGCATTTCCTCCATCCATGTGATGCCCTCTGCTTCCAGGAATAATGGAAACGGAAGAGTCTCTCTCAAACACTCCTATGGTCCCTTTGGATATGCTCACAAGAAACTTCTAATAGATCCTGATAATTAAAAAATTTTTAGGGGTACCTGTGTGGCTCAGTTGGTTAAATGTTGGACTTTGGCTCAGGTCATGATCTCAAGGCCTGTGGGATTGAGCCCCACTTTGAGCTCTGTGCAGCAGGTCAGTCTAGATCCTGCTTCGGATTCTGTGTCTCTCTCTATCTGTGCTCCTCCCCCACTCATGCTCTCTCTCTTCAAAACTAAACATTAAAAAAAAAAAAAAAGATTAAAAAGTTTTTCAGAACCATTCTCAGTTCCCTGTGTAGAACTATCATTGTCACTATAGTTGACATGATGATTGCAATTCTTTGGAATTGCAGAGCCTGGAGCCTGCTTCAGATTCTGTGTCTCCCTCTCTCTCTGCCCCTCCCTTACTCTTGTTGTTTCTCTTGCTCTCAAAAATAAGCATTAAAAAATTGAGAAATGTATAAAAATAAAATGGGTTGTGAATTGGAATTTAAATATAAACTTAAATTTTAAAAATGTCTTTAAAGAAAAAACAAAATGGGTTGTGGAAATATAAAATGGCTGTGGATTGATTGCATCATGAAGTTCCACACACTTAACAGGTTGCATGTCTGTGTCCGTCCCCTCCAGAAAAACCAATTCCCAAATCAAAAACAGTTCAGGATAGTATCGTTTGAAAACTGCCTGTGACTGATCCTGACCCAGTGACCACTCTCCTCTTTGACCCACAGATAATATGTAAGAATTGTTGTTAGGCCTTTGGACACGTGGTGAAGACCAGGACTTGTCCCGTGAAGGATGGGGCTGGGGCCTTGTATTCCAGCCCTTGGCCTCCAGGGAGGAGAATGTGGAACTAAGGAAGCCTCAGCAACCCCAGTCCCCAGGCCTTTTGGCAAGACTGATAGAAAATAAGGCAGAAGTGAGAATTTGGATGGTTGAAGCCATTCTTAGAACTGAAATTTGAGGACGCTGGAATTCCTATGTTTTTTTCTTTGTTTTGCATGCACAGTCGTCTCCAAGCTCAGACAGAGAAATTCAACAGAAATATACAAAGAGCTCAATATCTTTCAGGGCTCCTCATTCATGAGGCAGGCAGAGCTCTTAGGGCAGGACCCAGGGCACAAGTCTTTATTAGGGTCCCTCAATGGAATGCTTTGGGGTTCTGGGTTAAGGCTGCATTGGCCAATTCAAACCAAACAGAGCAGGGTTTTGGAAGGCTTTTGGAGGTGGGTAGGGAGTCTCCCAGGGTGACCCCTCTGGGAGATGGGGAAGATGCTTATAATAGGGATGACTGGGAGAGTCCAATCACGAATTGACATTTGCTTCCGTCTCTGGGGGCTCTTATCTAGGGTCTGTGCTCAAGGGAAGGGCTAGTAGCAGTTCAAGGTCCCCACAGGCCTCCTGGCCACACAGAACGGATGTTGAAGCACGAGTTTTAGCTAAATTCTCAACACTCACTCTATGTGCCTGCAGGTTTCTGCTTCAGAGGGAATTTTAAGATTACAAATTTACTCTGCAATTCAAAGGATTCCTATCATTTCTTTCACTTGGGTGATTTGTGGTAAGGTGTACCTTTAGAGGAATTGGTCCATTTCACCTAAGTTTTCAAGTATATGTGTGTAGAGTCTTGTATTAGTCCCTTAATATCCTCTTGATGTCTACAGGTCCTGGAGTAATAGTCCCTGCTTAATTTCTTATGAGCAATTTGTGCTTTTTCTTATATTCTTTGGTAGTTTTGTTAGAGAATTATGAACTTTATTTTTTCAGTGAACCAGCTTTGTTTTATTTTCCCTATTTTCCTGTGTTCACTTTTACTTATTTTGCTCTTACCTTTATTATTTCCTTCTTTGTGCTTCATTTGTGTTTTTCCCCCCTTCTGATTTCTTATTGCTGTTTATTCTTGGATATTTTCTCTTTTCTAGTATAAACATGGAGTCCTATCCTTTTTCCCTCTCAGTACTGCTTTAGTTGAACCTCCCAGATATTTTCATTTTCTTTCAGCCTGTGTATTTCCCTTCCTCTTTCACTGGCAGAGCATTTGAAAGTATTTTGTTTAGTTTACAAGTATCTGGAGATTTTCCAAGTATTTGTTAATTTTCTGTTTTTGTTTTGTATTTGAATTCCATTTGGGCAGTGAACACACTGATTCTGTTCTTTTAAAATTGTTGAAGGGTCTCTTAGGATCCAGGATATGATCTGTCTCGGCATTGTTCTTGAAAAAGTAATGTGTAATCTCCTGTGTTTGGGTGGTGTTCAAAAATGTTAATGAGATCATGTGACTTGGTGGTGGTGTAGAGTTCATCAGTGTCCTGCTGACTTTCTTTGTTCTATTATTGAGAGAAGTCTCAAGCTGTATTTGTGAATTTGTCTGTTTCTCCTTTCAGTTCTATCACTTGATGATCAGCATATTTTGCAGCTATTCTTTGATGCTTATACACTAAGGATTGCTAAGTCACCTTGTTTGACTCTTCGATCACGTAATTTCCCCATTTATCTCAGTAATTTTATTTTCTCTGAAATCTGTTCTATCTGGTATTAATATAGACATTCCTGCTTTCTTTTGACTGAGGTTTACATGGTATAAGTTGTACTATTCTGTAGACACTGTGGCTCAGATAATTCTGATGTGTGAAGCTGTACTGGGCATTGTGGGATAGTTTGCAGCATCACTGGCCCATATCCTCTAGATAAATACCAGTAGAACCACTGCAATGATGACATGTCCCCAGAACTTTGCAAATTCTCCCGAGGTGGGGTATGGTTATCACCACTATACATGAATTCAGTAATATAGAAATTAGGAAAGCAATAGTTACTACCATGCCACTTTCTTCTCAGCTACATTTAATATTGTATTTCAAGAAAGACCCAATGTCAGAAGTGAATGAGCTGATTCGGAAGTAGGATTTAAGGATGTTAACTGTGCCTCATCTCCAGCTGGTAAAATTTACCATTAATAAATACTTTGAGGGGTGCCTGGGTGGTTCAGTCAGTTGAGCATCTGACTTTGGCTCAGGTCATGATCTCACTTGTGAGTTTGAGCCCTGCATCAGGTTCGGTGCTGACAGGTCAGAGCCTAGCATCTGCTTCGGATTCTGTGTCCTTCTCTCTATGACCCTTCCCCACTAGCATCTTTCTCTCTCAAAAATAAACAAACATTGGGGTGCCTGGGTGGCTTAGTCGGTTAAGCGTCCGACTTTCGCTTAGGTCATGATCTCGCGGTTCGTGGGTTTGAGCCCCGCGTCGGGCTCTGTGCTGCCAGATCAGAGCCTGGAGCCTGTTTCAGTCTGTGACTCCCTCTCTCTCTGACCCTCCCCTGCTCACACTGTCTCTCTCTCTCTCTCTCCTAGAAATAAATAAAAAAAACATTAAAAAAAATAAACAAACATTTAAAAAAATACTTTGAGGGTCAAGGAGAAGTTAAAACTCAAAATCATGGCAAAGTCTGCACAGAAGACATGGCCCTAATCAATGCCCTTTGAAGTAACCTGCAGCTGATTAAAGTATGTCCTGTGGGATTGCTCCTCTTGGACAGCATGGTTTAGTGAACAGAAAGCACAGGTGTGGCTCTGTTAGAGCGGCTGAGAGGTTCAATGACCCTGAAATACATACACAGAGCATGGCATGTCTGGCTAAATGTGGTGGGTGTAGCTAATAGAATACATAGCTGTTTAATATTACATAAAGTACTAGTTAAAAATATTGTACTGAGCATGATGCACCAAGTTTGTACCATAAGGAAACTGTGCAATAATCTTTGGGACTCTACAGTATCATGGGAAGGAAGTCGGCTAAGGAAAATACCTGGTTGTATGAGGAAGGCGGGGTTTTTGACACCTTAGCATATGTAACTACATGAAGTCTAGAACAATGAAACACAAAGGACTGGAAAGCTATTCGCAGGAGAAAAGCAGAAGCCAAGGAAAGGATCATTCCTCATTCCTGCCCCTCCCTCTTTGCTGTGGACCAGGGACTGCAGGGTCCCTCTTTTCTTTTCCGAATGGGTGGGTTTATGGGATTTTCCCCCCCACCATAGTGTGTTAAGAGTGGGATTATAATCTTGTGAGATTATCTCTCTCTGCTCTTTGATATCAAGCTTGGCCACTTGACTTAAGCAACCCTTCCATTTCACTGTGGGGATTACCTTTCCCAATTTATAGCCAGCTTGACTAATGCAGAGTGAGCAGAATGGCATATTTTAATTGTAAACAGAAACTTTAGGGGCACCTGGGTGGCTCAGTTGGTTGAGCATCCGACTTTGGCTCAGGTCATGATCTCATGGTTTGTGAGTTCGAGCCTCGCATTGGGCTCTGTGCTGACAGCTCAAAGCCTGGAGCCTGGTTCAGATTCTGTGTCTCCCCCCCTCTCTCTGCCCCTTCCCCATTCATGCTCTGTTTCTGTCTCAATTTTTTACTCATTGATGATATACAACAGCGATTACCTTTCAAGAGAGGTAAAGACCATCACTCCTCCTCAATTTTCTCTACCACATATACCATCCCTAGTAACCCATCATTCTCACATGAAAATCTCATTCTCCCAATGTCCCTAACTACACTGTTTCATGATCACTGATAGAGGAATCGTTTCCTGTACTAATCAACAAAGACTCTCAGTTGTACTAACAAATCTAGAGGAGGGGCTGTGACCATAGAAAACATGGCAATTTAGATAACACTTTTACATCTATTCCCTGTCACTCCTCATGGTCTCAAATTTACACTAACTGTATATTAAAATTAGCATCCTCATTTTGGATACGTATGATACGTAAGTATGACTAAGCCCCACGTTTCCTTCACGTGACCGATGCTTTCTCTGTGAAAACTGTGGTTGATAAATAAAACACATGTTATGAAAGTATAGTACTGGTGAATTCCAAACTTGAGGCTGTAAGTCATCGATAATAACGCAGCTTCAAGAAATCTGAACTAATCGACTCTTAAATATACAGAGAAACAGAGGGTTGCTGGAGGGATTGTGGGAGGGGGAATGGGCTAAATTGGTAAGGGCCATTAAGGAATCTATTCCTAAAATCATTGCTGCACCATATGCTAACTTGGATGTAAATAAAAACAATTAACAAAAAATAAAATATAAAAAGTTAATTAAAAAAAAAGAAAAAGAAACCTGAAATAACTGAGTAAATTTATAGGGGTACCCGGTTGATTCATCCAGAAGAGCATGTGCCTCTTGATACTGGGGTTGTGAATTTGAGCCTTACGTTAGATATAGAGAAGAAAATAAATTTTTTACGAAGGATTTAGAGGATGATTAGGTCTTTCAACAGATAGACTTGTTCTGTTGACACACTTCATCTCATGAATTTTAAATAATTTTAATTTTCTGTGGAATTTAACACCTGAGGCTGGTTAACCCTCCAAACAGACTAGTTCCCCCTAAAATGAATTTTCATATTGACAGCATTGGCTAAAGAAATGAATACCTTCCTTACACGTGTAATATTTCTATCCAGTATGAATCCTATCCAGTACGAATCCTGAGGTAAAGATATTGACATATTTGTATAGTATCCATGTTATGTGAATTCTTTCAAGACCACAAAGCACAAAATTGTAAAAAAAAAAAAAAAAAAAGTATTTTTTTTTAATCACTGAAAGTCTGTACCTCTTCATCCCATTCACCCCTCTCCAATTTGTACATTTTTTCTATACACCTGATCACACTGATTACATTTATAAGGTTTCCCTCTAGTAAAAACTAAGTTCCACAAGGTATCATAAGCTTTGGATAAGCCTTGCCATATCCCTTTTGTGTGCTTTTTTCTGAGACTTGTTTCTGATATCAGGTGAGGTGTGGACCCTGGTTACAAGTTTTCCCATGATTCCATGATGGAATCTCTGATGTTGAGTAAGTCTTGAACAATGGCTCATTTTATTTGCAAGGTTTCTTTATACTATGAATTCTTTGATGATCCCCAAAGTTTGAGCTATGAATAAAAGCACTGCCACGAATATGAGGTTTATATTCTTCCTTTTCACTATGCATTTTCTGATGCCTAATAAGTTTTGGAAGTTGAGTAAAAGTAATGCCACCTCATTACACTTGTAAGGTGTCTCTCCAGTATGGATTTTCTCATGCTGAGTAAGATGTGAGTGCTCCCTAAAGGTTTTGCCACACTCAGTATATTTGTAAGGTTTCTCTCCAGTATGAGTTCTCATGAACCTAAAGGCCTGAATGTTTGGTGAAAACCTTATCATATTTATTACATTTATAATGTTTTTCTCCTGTATGAATTCTCTGATGTTCCACAAGGTTTGAATTTCGGGTAAAAGCCTTGCCACACACATTACATTTGTGTGGTTTCTCCCCAGTGTGTGTTTTCCGATGCCTACTAAGCTTTGCAAATTGGGTAAATGCTTTGCCACACTCATTACATTTGTAAGGTTTGTCTCCAGTATGGATTTTTTTATGTTGAGTAAGATTTGAGCGCTCAGCAAAGGCTTTGCCACAATCACTACATTTGTAAGGTTTCTCTCCAGTATGAGTTCTCTCATGACCCAAGAGGTGTGAACGTCTGATAAAAGCTTTATCACATTTACTACATTTATATGGTTTTTCTCCTGTATGGATCCTCTGATGTTCCATAAGGCTTGAACTTTGGATAAAAGCATTGCCACATACATCACATTTGTGTGGCTTCTCTCCACGATGTGTATTCTGATGTCTAATAAGGTGTGAGCACTGCTTAAAAGCTTTGCCACACTCAATACATTTGTAAGGTTTCTCTCCAGTATGGATTTTCTTATGTTGAGTAAGGTTTGAACGCTCAGAAAAGGCTTTGCTGCATTCACTACATTTGTAAGGTTTCTCTCCAGTATGAACTCTCTCATGACTCCAAAGCTGTGAACGATGGATAAATGCCTTTCCACACTCATTACATTTGTAAGGTTTCTCTCCAGTATGCATTCTCTGATGATTTGCAAGATTTGAATTTTGACTACAGACCTTGCCACATATATTACATTTATATGGTTTCTCTCCTGTATGGACTCTCTGATGTCTGGTGAGGCTTGAAACCCGGTTAAAGGCTTTGACACATTCATTACATTTGTAAGGTTTCTCTCCAGTATGGATTTTCATATGTCGAGTAAGACGTGAGCGCTCTGAAAAAGTTTTGCCACAGTCATTACACTTATAAGGTCTCTGTCCGGAATGAATTCTCTCATGTCTCATGAGGTTTGAGCTTTTGCTAAAAGCCTTCCCACAGTCATCACATTTGTAAGATTTTCCTCTAGTGTATGCTCTCCTGGCTTGTGCACATAACGAATGATATTTTAAAATCTTCCTAGATTTATTCCAAATGTTTTTGGTACTGGGAGAAATTCCTTGAAGTGGTGAAACCGAGGAACCATTGCTGACAGACTTCTCAATTGGATTACATTCATACATGTTCTCCTCACTGTGAAATCTCTGCTGTTCAGCCAGGTGTTTCAGCAAACTTAATCCAATTGTATTTTCCAAGCAGTTTCCAGCATCACTTATGTTACTGTCCAGTTTTAACAAAGTCCTTACAAATGGCTCATCACGCATCAAATACTGGTATGTATTTTCTCTCACAGAAACACTCTGGTTTTCAGGAAGAGTAACTGAGGACTGATTAAGTTGCTGGTCCATTCTACAAGTGACATTTTTGTTATGGGTCAAAGGTACCTGTTTGTAATTTCTTGCATCATATCCCCACTGATTTTCAAACTCCTGCCTATTTTCCCAGATTTTCCTGAGATCAAAGTCCTTGATACCATGGCTTTCATTTCTCTCCAATATCACTAAGTGGTAAAATTCTCCTTTATTAATGTCTTCTATTGGTGATAATTCCTTGATTGCAAATCCAGCAGAAGTACTTCCTATCAAACAGAGTTGGAAAGTAAATACTTCATAGTAAATTACATAATTACACACCAAAATAATACTTTATACTGAACTCAGGAAGTTTCTCAAGCATGTTCTTCAAACACTATTGTTAAATACAATGTTTTTAAGTTTCTTTTTGTAAATGTGGGGATAGTATTAGTACTTGCACATCTACAGCAATATGATTGTGTTATTAAGTTCAAAGCCTAACCTTAGAAACAGCAACTGATGTAGCAACAGACATAATATTGACTCATCCTTTAAGAACTTATACTATAGATATGAAATCAAAGTGGAAAACATTAAACAGGGAGACAGTAGGGTGTTACAGGAAGACTGCAGGCTTACATCTATTTCAGTACTTGCTCTAAAAATTATCAAACTAAATATACCATGAATTCCACTTCTAGGTATATACTCAAAAGAATTATATAATATATATGTGTTCCAGGAGACACATACAAGAATGTTTTCTTTTGAACTTTATTTACTTAGAGAGCGAGAGTGAGCTTGAGAACTGAGGATGGGCAGGGGGAGAGAGAGAATCCCAAGCAATCTTCACATTGTAAGTGCACCGCACAATGCAGGGCTCGAACTCAGGAACTGTGAGATCATGACCTCAGCCAAAATCCAGAGTAAGACGCTTAACCATCTGAGCCACCCAAGCTCACCAAAATAATGTATCATTACATTAAAAAGCTACAGCAAATCAAGTTAATGATATTTCTGTGATTAAAGCAGTGTTCTCAAGATATCGCAAATACTCAGATTAAAGACTGCCACAGGGGTGCCTGGGTGGCTCAGTTGGTTAAGTGTATAACTTTGACTATGGTCAGGATCTCACCGTTTATAGGTTCAAACCCCACAATGGGCTCTGTGTTAACAGCTTGGAGCCTGTAACCTGGTTCAGATACTGTGTCTCTCCCGCTCATGCCACTCATGCTCTGTTTCTCTAAAATAAATAAAAATTAAAAAACAAATTTAATTGAGATAAATGTGTTATAACAATGAGATATCACTATACATTTATGAGAATGGCCAAAATCCAGAATGCTAACACAAATACTAGTAAGAATGTAAAGCAGTCAGAACTCTCATTCATTGCTGATCGGTATGCAAAATGGTACACCACTCTGGAAGACAGTTTGCCCTTTCTTACAAAACTGAACATACTCTTAAATATGATCTATCAATCACACTCCTTGGTATTTACACAAATAAGTTGAAAATTTATGTCTCCCTAAAAACCTACACACAAAATAGAGAAATCCTAAAATGTGTATGGAACCACGAAAGACCGTGAAAGGCCAAAGCATCTTGAGGAAAAAGAACAAACCTGGAAGCATCACATTTCCTGATTACCAAGCTGTGGTAATTAAACCAGTACGGAATTAGCATAAAGATAAACACACCAGAACAGAAGAGAGCCCAGAAATAAACCCACACACATGGTCAATTAAATTACAACAAAGGAGACATGACTATACAATGAGGAAAGAACAATCTCTTTAATAGATGGTTTGGGAAAAGTTGAAAGCCACAGACAAAAGATTGAAACTGGACCACTGTCTGATACCATACACAAAAATTAACTCATAATGGATTAAATACTTAAACCCAAGACCTTAAACCATAAGTATCCTAGAAGATAGGAGGTAATGAGCTCTTTTACACTGGTCTAGATAATGATGTGTTTTTTGTTTTCCTGTTTTTGTTTTGACTGTTGACACCAAAAGAAAAACCAACAAAAGCAAAAGTAAGTGGGACTACATCAAACTACAAAGTGCATAGCAAAGGAAACATTTTTTTCAACAAAATGTAAAGGCAACTTTCTACATGGGAGAAATATTAGCAAATCATGCATGTGACAAGGGGCTAATAATCCAAAACACAGCCCAAAAGTGCTCAAAATACCCAACTTAGGAAATGGGCAGAAGATCTGAATAGATATTTTCGAAGACCTAGAGATGGTCAAGAGGACCATGAAAGAGGCTCAACATCATCCATCATCAGGGAAATGCCAACCAAAACCACAATATCACTTGAGAACTATTAGAATGGCAATTATCAAAAAGACATTTGAAATAACAAGTGTTGGTGATGTGGTGGACAATCTGTCCTCTGTTGGTGGAGTCAAGTCAAATTGGTGAAGCCAAGAGAACTACTGTGTGATCCACCAACTATACTTCTGAGTATTTATCTGAAGAAAACAAAAATACTAACTTAAGAAGATAGAAGCAGTCTGATGTTCACTGCAGCACTATTTATAATAGCTGAGGTACGGACACAATCTAAGTGTCCATTGATGGGTGAAAGGATAAAGTTGTGTATATACAACACAATATTATCCAGCCATAAAGAAGAACAAAATCTTGCCATTTGTGACAACATGGATGGACGCAAGGACATTATGCTAAGAGGCATTGGTCATGACCAATACAGTCTGATTCCTCTTATATGTGGAATCTTAAAAACAACAAAACAATCCCTCTTACATACAGAGAACATATTGGTGGTTTTTAGTTGAGAGGACGGTGGCAGAAATGGGTAAAGGTGATAAAAAATTAAAAACAAAAACAAAAACAAAAAAAAAACAGGGTTGCCTGGCTGGCTCAGTTGGTAGAGCATGCAACCTTGATCTCGAGGTTGTGAGCTCAAACTCCACGCTGGCTGCAGAGATTACTTAAAAACAAAAGTTGCTGCTGCCTCCTGAGTTCTTAAAACCAAAAAAAACCAAAACCAAAACATCAAACTGAAAAAACAGCAATATGGTTGCCAATACCAGGAACGCCATACACATCTATGGAATGATACATGTTCTTCCCACAGAAAAGGTAACCAGAGGTATGAGTAAGCTGTGCTGTACTTAGAATACACCTAATTTTGAATTTTCACTTTTTGGAATTACCACATCATGACTTCCTCTTATTAATGCACAAGCGCCGGATCTCAAGAAGCCAGGATGGTCCAGGAAAGAAAGAGAAAGGCTTAAGCTCTACTTTATTAGACATTTATTACATTTTGTTTGTCTTCTCAGACGTTCTCCCAAGGATACAAAATGGAAATGGAGAGTGAATAGCTCCTGGAGTCTGCACTACAGGGCACCAGTATGGTCAGAGGGGCCAGGTACCCGTGCTGTAGGTCCTAACAGTGGGAGTTTAAGCTTTTACACATGTGATTTACTCTTCTGAATACCAGAATGAGAAGTGTGTTGTCGGGTGGGGGAGGATTTCCTTGGAAGGCTCCTAAGATATAAACCTGTATTTTCCCACAGATCCTTTCCAGACAATATTTACTGGAGCCTCTTACTCTGTGCCCATCTGAGCTGTGACTTGTGCTCACATCCCAATAATTCCCACCTGTCTGGACGTCCCCCTACATTCACTTCACTATCCACAGTTCAGGGCTTTTCCCCTGGAAAGAGATGATGGAGATGATATTCAGCTAAAGAAGAGATTTCCATTTATAAAGAAAAACAGAACATGGTCTGCTCTGATCTTCCAGAACACATCTGCAGCTCTTTGTTCAGCAAAGAAAGGACATTCATTTTATGTGGGTTAGAACATATTTCAAAAATTAGTCAACTGACTGCCTGAATGCTTAATGAGTATTTTAAATATGCAGCGATCTGATTCTTTTCCAATAACTATATTTTCCTTTGTTCCCAGGCAACTTTAAGTAACTTAATTGTCTCTGAGCCTTATCTTTAAAGATGTTAGAAATTTGACTTCACTAAGAATTTAAGGGGTTTTAAATCCTATTTCCTACATTCCCAGATTTTTATTTAAATTCTAGTTAGTTAACACAGTGTAATATTGCTTTCAGGAGTAGAACTTAGTGATTCATCACTTACATATCACACCCAGTACTCCCCGTCACCAGTTCCCTCCCTTAAGCTTTTCTGACTGCTAAGTTATGCAACCACCTAAACAAGCAGGAATGCAGAACTTCTGAAGAAAAGGAAGTTAGCGTCCATCTGCCACACTATGAAGTCTTTCCATTCTCAATTAAAACGGCTGCAATCACTCCCTTAAGAATAGGGATTTGAAATTCCTATGATCAAGTCAGGGGCTCTCAAAAGAAAATGCAAGACACATTAAAATTAACTACCAACTTTTGTAGGAAAGTTGTCCTCACCCAGGGAGACCAGGTTCCTGTAGGTCTCCAGCATCACGTCCCTGTACAAGGCCCTCTGAGCGGGGTCCAGGCACTCCCACTCCCCCTGAGAGAATTCTATGGCCACATCCTTGAATGTCAGCCGTCCCTGCAATGAAAACACAGTTCAAGTGAACAGGGAAATTGTTCTTATTTTGACACAAAATTAGAGAAGCAAAATTAGACTTGGCTGGAGTATTCTTTGATCCATGAAAGACAATTTTGAAGAGCTACAGTTAACATAAAATTAACCAGTTTAAAGTACCACTCAGTGATATTTAGTGGACTCACAATGTTGCACACACATCACGTCTCTAGATAAAAAACATTTTTATCAGCCACAAAAGAAATCCTTTACTCATTAAGCAGGTACTTCTCTCGTCTTGTCCCTGCCAACCACTAATGCTTTGTCTCTATGGATCTGCCAATTTTGGATCTTTTCATATAAATGGAATGGTAACACAATGAGACCTTTGGCTCTGCCTTCTTTCACATAGAATAATATTTGGGATTCATCCATGATATAGTATGTATCAGGGGTACATTTCCTTTCTTCTGGCTGCAGAGTATTCCACTGCAGGACTAGACCATATTCACTTACCTACTGAAGGGCATTTGGTTGTTAATCACTTTTGGCTGATGTTAATAAGTTGCTTTGAACTCTCTAGTACAAGTTAAGTCTTTGGATCCCTGTTTTCAATTCTTTTGGTTATATTCTTAGGAGTGGAATTACTGGGTCACATGGTTAATTTTTTTAGAGTCTGCCACACTCTTCCACAATACCTACAACGTTTTAACAACAATGTGTCATGATTCTAATCTCTCCACATCTTTACAACACTTTGTCCTTTTTGTTTTTACAATAGTGAGTGTGAAATGATATCTCACTGAGTTTTAGATTTTACATTTTACTAATGACTACTTTCATCGAACATTTCTTCATGTGCTGGTTTCATTTGTGTATCTTCTATGAAGAAATATCTATTAAAATCCTTTGACCATTTTTTAAGTTGGGTTCTTTATATTTTGGTTGCTGAGCTGTACCAGTTCTTCGTTTATTCTAGGTTCTAGACCCTTAGGAGATATGTGATTGGCAAATTATTTCCTTCCATTTGGTAGATTGTTTCACTTATGTGACAAAGTCCTTCAGTACACAGACATGATTAATTCTGATGATGACCAATTTATCTTTTTTTCTCTTTTGCTTTTGGGATTATGTATGAAAATCCATTGCTAACTCTAAAGTCATAAAGATTTACCCTTATGTTTTCACTTAAAACTTTTATAGTTTTAGCTCTTACATTCAGTCTTCAATTCTGAATTGATTTCCTTATATGGAAGAAGGCAGTTTCAATTTCATTCTCACACGGATATCTAGTTGTGCTACTGTCTGTTTTTGGCACACTTGTAAAAAAGGAATGGATTATAGATATATGGGTTTATTTGTGGGTGCTCTGTTCTATTGCTTTGATCTATATTTCTAGCCTCTGATGAAACTATAGTTTTGATTTACTCAAAGTTAACTGTAGTGAGATTTACATCAGGAATTGTAGTCTTTCAATTTTGTTATTTCTCACATTTATTTTGGTTACTTGGCGTCCTTACCAATTCAATATGAGTTTTAGGATCAGGATTCCCATTTGTGCAAACAACGTTGTCGGGATTTTGCTGAGGACTGTATTACTCTTTATATCACTCTGGAGAAGACTCCCATTTTATGGTCTTCCAATCCACACACACCAGATATCTTGACATTTATAGTTAGGTTTTCTTTAATTTTCCTCAGTAACTTTTTGGTTTTCACAGTGTATAAAGCTTCCATTCCCTTGGTTAAATTTATTCCCATTTATTTTCTTGCTCTTGTAAATCAAATTGTTTACTTACTTTGGATTGGTTGCAACTGCACAGAAATGCAACTGAATTTTGAGTGTTGATATTGTATTTTGTAACTTCTATCAATACATTATCTCTAAGTTTGAGGATTCTTTATTCCTAAATGTAAGATCATCTCTGCTATGAAAAATTTGATTTTTTCCCCCAATTTCAACACATTTTATTTAGTTTTCTCTCTGTATTTTCTCTAGTTAGAACTTCCAGTAGAGTGTTGACTTGTGGTGGCAAAATGGGACACATTTGTTTTGTTGTTGGTATTAGGGGGAAGTTTCCAGTTATTCACCACTGAGTATGTTGTTAGCCATGGAATTTTAGTAATACCCTTTTCCAGACTGAGCAAGTTCCTTTCCAATCCTAATGTTTTGAGTTTTTGTTGGATGCAGTGTCTGACTCTGGACTTCACCTAAGGTCACGATCTCACAGTTAATGAATTCAAACCCTTGGGTTCTACAGTGATAGTGTGGAGCCTGGTTGAGATTCTCCCTCTCTCTCTCTCTCTCTCTCTGCCTCTCCCTCACTCACACTCTCTCTCAAAATAAATATACTTTTAACAAAAAGTGAGCCATTGTAAACATAGAGTGGAATCACTTAAAACAATTCCTATGTATTATACTAAAGAGTTTAATTTATGCACATTCCAAGTTACTACTAGTAAGAATTACTTCTAACATCTGCTATTTGTATATCTAATATTTTCTTTCATAATTCCTCCCTTCTTTGGATGTCTATGTTTGTGTGTGCATACCATTTTGACTGCCTCTATTTATTTTTCTATTTATTTCCAAGTTATTTTCTGAGTGGTTATCCTGGGGATTGCAGTTTATATATTTGGCTAATAATATTTGAATTTCAATTGATACTAACTTAGCTTTAATAGCATACAAGCAAGTGCTGTTACACAGTCTTCCTTTGTGTTCTTGTTGTCAAAAACTACTTCATAAAAGATATGAACAGATGTTTCCTACACTCAAGAGCAGATTTTTCTTACTTTTTTATGTGTATGTATGTTAAGACACACATGAAAAATGAGTCAGAAAACAAAAATATGATAATACTGGCTTTTGTATTTACTCTTGTAGTTACCTTTACTAGTGTTCTTTATTTGTTCCTATGGCTTTGATGTACCACTAGTTTCCATCCATTTCAGCCTGAAGAACTCCATTTGGTATTTCATGTACGCTAAGTCTGTAACTGTGAACTTCCTTAGCTTTTGTTCATCAAGGAGTCTCTTAATATCAATATCAATTTTCAAGCATAGTTTGTCTGACCATGAATTCCTGGTAGATTTTTTTTTTAATCTTTCAAACTTTAAATACGTCATGAGAATGCTTCCTGGCCTTCACAGTTTCTGATGAGATACAGGCCATTAAACTTATTGAGAAGTTTTCTTCTTGTACATGAAAGTTTTCTGTCTTGCTACTTTCTACATTGTATTTTTGCCTTATAAAAGTTGACTGATTACGTGACTGACAGGGATCTCCATGCATTTGTCATAGCTTAACTTCACGGAGTTTTTTGGATGTGTATGTTGTGTTTGATAATTTGGGAGGTTTTCAGCTTTTCTTTCTTTAAATATTCTTTCTGCCTTTCCTTTTAGGACTCCTATTATGTGTACACCAGTATTCTTCAGAGTGTCCCAAATGTTTCCTAGTCTCTGGTCATTTTTCTTTTCTCCCCCTCTTATTCACCTTTTCCCCTTTCTTGTCCTCACACTTGATAGTTTGTTAGCCTATGTTTAGATTCACTGAATCTTACTCTTATTGTCCATCTGCTGATGAACCCTCTAGTGAATTTTCAATTTTAGTGTTTATACTTTCTTAGCTCCAGAATTTCTATTCATTCCTTTACTATAATTTCTTTCTCTTTAACGATATTTTCTATTTGTTGAAACATTGTTCTCCTACTTCTTAGTTCTATCCATGTTTTCCTTTAGCTGAGGATGTTCAAGACAGTTGATTTAAAAATCTTTATTTACTAAGTGGAATGTGTGTGCTTCTTCAGAAAGACAATCATTAACTTGTTAATCATGCTTTAAAGACATACAATCTTAAGATATACATAGATGTCTGCAACGAAGTCGGGCTGCTCAGGAACAGCCACCATGGCAATCTCTGAAACAGTAAGAAATTGTAAAGGACCCAAGTATCTTCATTTGGAGAATCCTCCAGTGCTTGCTTCGTCAGCACATATACTAAAATTGGAACGATACAGAGATTAGCATGGGCCCTGCGCAAGGATGAGAATCCTCCAATGCGGATCTAAGAAAGCAGTGATCTCTTGTTTACTAACATATGGTATGTAAATATTTTCATCTGCAGAATAAAACATGATTAAATATTTACTGAAGAATATATTCTATCACACTACAATATTTAAATGAACTTTTAGAAGATTTGCACTAAAGAAAACAGGTTCCTGAAAAGACAATCAGTGATATGGAAAGATATGACAGAAAGGGGATATTTTACTTCTTAGTTTCTAAACTGCATCACTGTGTGGAACTGAACCACAAAAATATATACTAGAGGGTTTAATGAAAAACAGTAATAATAAAATTTAACAATAATTTGTAAAATGACAATTGAGCACCAGCCTCTCTGATGATACAAAGTTCTGCTCATATGTCTGGCTAAATTATAAACAGTTTTATCTAAAAGATGTGCAGTGTGCAAGAGTTCCTAAATGAACACCATGGTCTTTATGTTAATGATGCGCTTTAAATAATGTAAAGAACACTTACTGGTACGTCGGATAATAGGTTCATGAATCTCTTATACTTACCTAAATGGGTTAAAAGCATAGGGCAGAAAGCCGTAACAAAGGGCCAAAAGCGCCCGCCCAAGGTTAAGTCCTTTGGTAGAAAAAAGCCTAGGGCAAAAAGCCACCACCGTGGGGTGAAAGTGCCTGAAGTTAGCTAGGGAGATACTGTAATGGGATCAGGAGTAACTTGTTTTATCACCTGCAGGAAATTACTTTCCATCTGACACCAATCTACTGATGTACTTTGATCACAAACTCCACCTCCCCACCTGGACCCTTTGCTTCTTACACACACAAGCTAATGATTAGTGTCTTCCACATTCACAAGTGTAAGATCTTGTTTTCTTCACGTTTACCATGTGTGTAATACCTTATGAGCTCAATAAATACTGAAATGAAACCCCTGTTGGAGGCTCTTGTCTCCTCCCGGACATTACCCTTTCGTGTATTCCGTTCTGCACCCACCCTCTTGCTGGACAAGAGACAACTCCAGACTCACGGTCTATGACACTGTTAAACAAGTAGGTTGAGTCTACATTTTAAAACTAATTATGTCACTAAAACAAAATACCCTCTATATTTGAACTTCCCATTCTATTCCAAAGTATTAATATTTTGGAGTCAGAAGCATAATGACCCACCTTTATTGTCAAAAGGCATTTGTGAAATCGGATGAAGCAAATTTCCGTCAAACTTATTTTCCAGGGTTTCTCAGGTACTTGTGCACATTAATATATCACTTATATAGTAATCTCTTTAATCCTGGTTTACATGACCTGAAGGGCATCCAGAAGGAGTCTCTGAGGAATTGTTGCAGCCCAACCTCTCGGACACCACAGAGCCTACTCCCCATCCTACTCCTTGCTTGCATAGAATATCCTTCACAGCATGACCACCTATAAGGAGCATCTTCCCAGGTTCTCACTGGGTCACAGTGAGATGGAATCTGCATGGAGATGAGTGAGACTGGAAGAAGGCTTGGGAGTGAGTAAACAATTTAGGCAGGATGCCTCAAAGGCAGAGAAGATTAACAAGGCCAAAGTGTGACATATTAGGAAGAAGAACGATCAATGAAAAATTGGATTTTACCTGGAAAAGAGCCATTCCTCCTTTTTTCCCTCTTCCGGTCTTCTTTCCAAGTAAGGTTATACTGTGTAACAAAAGGTATATTGTTTTATGTTTCGAATCAACACAATCCCACCGTCTGTCACAATAGGCATATGGGGAGAAACTTGGTATGGAAAAAAGTCCTTTGCTGCCCACTGCATCAGGAAGGATGCAGGAACAAGAAAGTCCTATATGGAGGCCACCAAATGCATTTTTTACCCACTCCTTCACAAAGCCCTCCTCTGCTGAAACCTACACATTCTACTCCAACTGCATTATCCTCTGTCTACCTGACACTTGGTGAAAGACAATTGCCTCATTCAAGTTCTTGGCTCCTCCCTAGGCAGCCAGCATCCATGGCTGAGGCAGGACACAGAAGCCTGTGCAAGCCATCAATTTTAACCAACTCTTAAGGGTCACCCCAGGCCCAGAGCTCCCTGGTAGCCATACTGAGAAGTTTAGATCTTTGTCCTGATGGTGATGGGAAGCCCATAAGAGGGTTTAATGTCAAAAGATGACCCAATCAAATTTGTAAGATTTAGCCATGATACACAAAGAGGGTGGAGGTGAAAGAGGAAGGTCTCTGTTTCTAAGACTAGGCTCCTGCCTCGTTCTAAGTGATTTCCATCATATTTGGAACTGGGTCACATTGTAGCCTCCCCATCACAACTGCACACCCTCTCCCAGAAAACTGCCGAAGAGGAACACACCCAATTTTGAAAATCATTTCAGGTATCTTATTAGTTCAGGTTCAGAATTCTTGGTCTATCGTCTCATGTTACAGGCGGGTGCACTGGGGGCCAGAGGGGGAGTTATTTTACCAAGTTACCCTGAAGAAGTGTGAGCTGACGCAACTACGGCGCTGCCCAGTCCTCTGCTCCTGCAAGCATCTGACTTCCCCCGGGCCGGCTCCAGCGCCTTGGCTGCTGGAGGGTTGGGCCAGAATCGGCCGCTTGACTTACCTCCCCCACCTCTGAACCTCA
Organism: Proteles cristata cristata; assembly: GCA_017311185.1. Taxonomy (NCBI): domain Eukaryota; kingdom Metazoa; phylum Chordata; class Mammalia; order Carnivora; family Hyaenidae; genus Proteles; species Proteles cristata. The sequence continues at coordinate 198,281 of JAESUZ010004944.1, forward strand.
GCCTTGGCAAAAATGTAAAATATGCTTTTCTCTCGGAAGTGCCCAAGAGTTATAGGATGCAGAGTTGGAGTGTTCTTGCCTGACACCATAGAAGGGGGGGAAAAGAAGACAAAGACCCAGACTGAGACTTAACCATCAGCCCCATGATTTTCAGGCCTTTGGACTTTGATGAAATTATACCACCGGCTTTCCTGGCTCCCCAGCTTGCAGACAGCAGATATCGGGATTTCTTGACCTCTATAACCACAGATCTGAACTCAACCCAGGGGAGCCTGTGCTGCTGAGATCCTAAGGCTCAATACCAGCTGGGCAATACATCCTCCACAGAGGTTGAATGACAGGTTAAAAAGGAAGGAAGGTTGAAGAGGGTTAGAATGGAGTATAACTCCCCCAGGTGGAATAAACTTCCAACTCACTCTGCTGTTCCAGATTTGCCAGTAAAAATAATTTCGTTGCCTCTTTCTTCTGCCACTCACGGTGCTATCTGTGTGCTCATTAGGTGTGCACCTAGTACCCCTTTTGTGAAGCGGCAGCTGAGGAGACTCCAGTGCTCGCCATGGCTGACGAAAAGCCCAAGGAAGTCATCAAGACTAAGAGCAATGACCATATTAATTTGAAGGTGGCAGGGCAGGATGATTCTGTGGTGCAGTTTAACGTTAAGAGGCATACACCACTTAGTAAACTAATGAAAGCCTATTGTGAATGACAGGGTCTGTCAATGACGCAGATCAGGTTCCTACTGGATGGGCAGCCAATGAATGAAATAGACACAACTGCCCAGTCCGAAATGGAGGAGGATCCAACTGATGTGTTCCAGCAGCTCACAGGTGGGGTCTACTAAAAACGCAACTTGCTACTTTACCCACGAATTCTTCCAGACCTTCCAGACCAAGAAGACATTCTCAGTTAGAAAACTGCAACTTGGTTCTACCACATCCTACTACAGTATAGTTTTCTCTAGTATTTCATTTGCCCCTTCCCTGTTCATTTACTGGACATAAAAGTAACGGTGTATGTGCACAAACATATTGCATTTTTTTAACCAAATGGCCAATAATATGTTTTGATTGACATCAAATGGAGATGAGATAGGGCAAGTACCTCGTTTCTGTGAAAATGCCCCCTTTCTCCATTAGTGCATGCTCATTCAGCTCTTTACAATCTAGTTTATAATCAGTTTAACCAAAAAAAAAAAAAAAAAAAAGAGCAACATAAAAACCCCTGCATAACTTGTTAGACTGAAGAATTTAAATGTTCATTTATTATTGAAAAACTAAGTTTATAACTCTTTGTATGTATCTGTTACATACAGGGCAATCTGTCTTTTAAGTATAGATTAAAAAAAAAAAAAAAAAAACAGGGCCACCTGGGTGGCTCAGTCAGCTAAGTGTCTGACTTCAGCTCAGGTCATGATCTCCCGGTTTGTGGGTTCAAGCCCTGTTTCAAGCTTCTGTGCTGGTAGCTCAGACCCTGGAGTCTGCTTCAAATTCTGTGTCTCCTTTTCTCTGCCCCTCCCCCACTCACTCTCACATTCTCTTAAAACTAAACATTAAAAAAAATAAGTAGGGATAAAAAATGAATCCAGATAGCTTACCTTTCGGTCTTGTTTAAATAAACTCCTTGTTTAAAATGAAAAAAAAAAAAAAAACTGGGTTGCCTTTATCCTTATTGATTTGTAGTTCTTTATCAATTCTGAATCTGTGCCCTTTCTCCGATACAGATATTGAAAACATTTTCTCCCATTCTGTGACTTAGGATTAGTGCTTTTGTGTTCTTTTTAAGGAATACTTGACTATATCAAGGTCCTTAAGACATTATCCTATATTATCTTCAATAGCTTTCATTTGTTTCACCTTCTACTTTGAATCTACGATCCATTGGAATTAAATTTTGCATATAGTTTGAAATAGATGCAAAGGATCATTTGGATTTACTGGGTAACCCAGGTGATCCAGAGCCACTTACCAAAAGGACCATTTTCTTCCCTGCTGCATTATAATGGATTGTTTTTTATCATAAATGACAGTATACATGTAGGTCTATTTTTCAGACTCTACATTGTTCAATTTTTCTGTATTTGCAACAATCATACATTGGTTAAAGTGTTACAGCTTTGTAAAGTAATTTGATTTCTGTAAGTCATCAAACTTTTTCTATAAGATTTTAATGCTATTATTGCCATTTGCAATTCTATGTAAAATTTAGAATCCCTTTGTCAATTTCCACTTAAAAAAGCCTAATGGGATTATTACTTTGTATCAGAGATCAAGTTATGGGAAATAAACATTTTTAAAATATGGTCCTCTAATCCATGGTCAGTGTACAATTCTCTTTTTTAGGTCTCTGTTAATTTCTCTCAGTGCTTTTGTAGTTTTCTTTCTACAAGTATTGCAATCTTTTGTTAATTTTAATCCCCAATACTTGATAATTTTTTTAACATAATGCCAATGGTATTATTTTTCATTTTATTTTCTGCACATCACTAATGTACAGAAATACAAACCATTTTTGTGTACTATAATGATTATGGGTCAAGCTGACTAGATCAAAGGGTGTTTAGATATTTCACTAAACATTATTTCTGGTTGTATCTGTGAGGGTGTTTCTGGATGAAATAAGCATTCGAATAGGTAGACCATAAAAGTGGTTTGCTCTCCACAGTGTGGACTGGCATCACCCAATCTGTGCAGGGCCTGAATAAAACCAAGAGGCAAAGGAAGAATTGAGCCCTTCCTACCTGACTTCTTGAGCCGGGATATCAATCTTTTCCTGCTGGTCTGGATCCTCATTCTCAGGCCTTTAGACTGACTGAATTATACCACCGGCTTTCCTGGGTCTGCAGCCTGCAGATGGCAGGTTATGGAACTTCACAATGTCCCTAATTGTGTAAGCCAATTCCTCACAATACATCTTTTCCTAAATATATCCTATTCGTTCTGTTTTACTGGAGAACCCTAACCAATATATACAGTACCTTATATCAGGCAAACTTGCTAAACTTATTTATTTATTCTAGTAATTTTTTTTGGTAAATACTTTTAGAATTCCAAAACACAGCCATGTCATCTGTAAATAATGAAACATTTATTTCTTCCTTTTCCAATCTTTGTAAGATCCAGTTCTCTTTCTTAATCTTTTTAAAGTTTATATATTTATTTTGAGAGAGACAGAGATGGCCCAAGCAAGAGAGGGGCAGAGAGAGAATCCTAAGCAGGTTCTGCACTGTCCGCACAAAGCCTGATGTGGGGCTCCAACTCACGAAATCATGAGATCATGACCTGAGCCAAAACTGTCTGACAATTAACTGACTGAGCCACCTAGGCGCCCTGATCCATTTTTCTTTCGTAATTTATCTTCTAAGATATCCAGTACAAGTGTGATTAGAAATGGTAATATAACCAGGTCTCATTTCTGATCTCAGAGGGAAATTTTCCAATATTTCACAATTAACATGTCTTTTGCTGGGAATGTTTTAAAAACCCTTAATCTGATTAAGAAATTTTCCTTCAATTCCTAGTTTTCCAAGATTTTTTCACATGAATAAGTGTTGAATTTTCTTAAGATTTTTCTCTGCCTCTATTGTGATGATCATATAGTCTTCTTTCCTGTTAATGTGATGAACTGATTACATTACTGCCTTTTAAATGTTAAACCATTCATTTATTCCCAGTAAATCCAACTTGTTTGTGGAATAAAAGAAAAAAAAAAAAAAAAGTCTGAATTGAGTGAGCATAACTGGGTGTAAGTAAATTCTGAAACGGTGGCCTGGACAGTGTTAAGTAGAAAGGGCTTTTCCTAATTCCAGATTACCTTTAATATTCATAAACAAGATAAGCTTCTCTTTTATAGGCTTACTCAAACTCAAGCACTTAATTCCTCTTTTCCAGAAAAACTGTTATGACATTACAAACAGTTACTAGTCCTGGAAAACATGAAAAAGGGTCACCTTTGGGGATGAGCTCTGAGCAATCTCTGCACCATGAACAGATGCGCTCTGCTGGAACAAAGTTCCACATCAATCCAGCCCATCATTCAACATCTGTACAGAAAAGACAAAGGGGGCTTGCGGGGATCAACTACTTCTCTGGAGATTTTGGCTCAGCACTCGGTAATTTAAAACATAATTTAAGGGAAGAGAACTGTTGAATATTAAATTAGCATGCTAACTAGTGTTAAAGGATAATCAACATCCTTAATGGATATGTAATGAAAAGCTATCCTGTTCTTTACCAGACATCAAAGAATACTGAACAATAAAATTAAGAGGGAAAATAATTTGGAAATTAAAAAGATATCCAATGGATTCTAATATTAAAGCCAAAACAAGTGTGAGGATACACATCAAATTTATAAAAGAATGCCATGAGCCATAAATAAAGGGGGTGGTATAGAGACAAACAGTACTGTTAATAATGGCCACTGCAAAAGGCACCTTCTGGTTACAGAAAGGCTTCCCCAATAACTGATAGCCTCTGCTCTCTAGATGAGTGGGGGTTGCAAATGGACTCATCTTCTGATGCAGCACTTAAAAAGTGCAGATGCCTCAAACATCAGGTTTCACAGCTCTCGTTCTCTTCTGCGTAACTGAAAAAATTTACCAAGTTTTTGATGAACGAGGTCACAGGGCCACAAATCAGTACTTTACAACGTAATATCCCATATCCAATCAATTCAGTGCTCACCTGGGTTTGGGTCCTGTGCTTCGACCCAGCCCACTACGTGTTTTGTTCTCTGTATAAGTCTCTCTGTGTCCTTGTTTCTCTGCAGTCCTTTTGACCATTTCCGTTTCCCTCCTTCGCTATTCCTCCTCCAACCGTGTGACCCCGCTCTGGTGCAGCCTCTGTTTCAATCCCCGTCGTCCTTTCTCCCCACACTTTCTGATGACCCTCTAACTCCGGGGATTTGCCTCTTTCCCCGCCGTGTGTCCCCTCTTTGCCCTCCCTGTAGCGGGACAAGGGGCCTGCATCCACTTCCCTAGTGACGACTGTGCCCGACACAGCTGGGAGTTGGGGCCATGGCGGAGATCCGGAGTCAGAAAAAGGTTCTGAGCAGGAAAGTGACCGGCAGGGACGTCGGGGTCTTCACCGGCCAAAGGCAGAAGGGCTGGACACTGCCTCAGAACGATTTAACCCGGAAACGAAGACAGACCCTGGGACCTGCCCCAAGCAAGTGACTCGGAACGTCTTATAGTCACGCCGCAAGAGGATATACGGAGGAGACTGTTCAATAATTTTATCTTACCAGGCGACCCCAAAACCTGGGGTAGAGGGAGACACTGAAGAGCGCGACCACTGCTGTGAACGAGAAAAACGGAGACTCCCTCACCGGGAAACGCACGTTTCTCTGCGGGGTCAGCTTCCGGGTGTGCAGAAAATCGCGCATGCGCGTGGGTGGCGAGGCGGCGCGTAGGCGGGTGAAGGACGCGACGAGTGGGGGCGGAGCCTGGGAGCGCGGAGACCTGCCCGGTGCGCCGTTCATCTCCTGAAGTCGGCCTGTTTGTTTGTCCTTCCTTCCTTCCTGGCGGTTTCAGGCTCTGATTTTAATTCCTCCCAGTCCCGCCGGTGTGGTTTGGAGCCAGGCTGGGAACAACGTTAGGGAAGGGCGGGCCGCTTCTGTTGGGAGCCGCGGTGTTTGCCAAGTCGAGCCCGGTGCCCCGGGAAACATTTGTAGCGGGCGGTGGAGACGCGCTCCAGCGAAGGAGGCGGAGCAGCGAGGGGACCTGGGGCTGGGGGTCCTCGTGGGGCAACTGAGACCCGGACAGGACAGCTCCTTCTTTAATGAAGCAAAAGCCGGCGTGGTCAGTGTCGGTGATGGACGCTAGAAGGCGAAATGCAAAACTCTTCCGTGGGGAACGTTCGTGCAGTTTGGTATTTACCCCCATCACAGCTTCCCACTGATTTGGCCCTTCTAATTGGCAGGACTGTGTTCCCTGCCTTCCCCACCCCGTCCTGTGCTGTGGGGGCTGAAGGCTGGCATGTTGCTTTAGAGGAACAAACATTTCTGCGTCTGTGTGTGTTCGTTAATGTCTCGGTCTTTAATGTTCGAATCCACACCTCCTATGATCCTCTCAGGATTATAAATCCTAATGTCTTTGAGACCTACCAGATGGCACCTGTATTTGCTTAAGCCCTGTTGCTAATTATTGCAAATTCTATTTTTAATAATTTAATATTTAATAATAATAAATTTAATAATTTGTTCTCCGTTATTTGGAAGACTATTCCTTGCTTGAAAATCAGATTTTTAAAAATGTATTTATTCTGAAAGAGAGCACAGGAGGAAGTGCAAGCGGGGAGGGCCAGAGTAGCTAGATCTAGAAACGCAAGCAGGCTCTGAGCAGAGTCCTCTGTCCCCTTCCTCCCCTCACCCACCCCCCATCGCAGGGCTGGATCTCACAAAACTTGAGATCATGACCTGAGCCACAACCAAGAGTCTGAGGCTTAGCCAGCTGAGCCACTCGGGTGCCCTGAATATTAGGCATTTTAACTGATCCTTTCCTTCTCTGTTTTTGAGTTCTGTTTTGAATGTCAAGTGCAGATAACGGAGCTTCTAAAAGGTGAAAGGTGTACTTTTTCAGAGAGATTGAACTTTTCCTAGTACTGATGAATTGCTGGTTTTGAAATATTTCCAGAGACGTGATAAGGACGTCTGTTCTTTATGTGAATAATACAATCAAATTGTAAAGCTAGTTTTTCACATTTTCAGTAGCATCATACACACTCTTAATAACTTTGAATAGGAAATATGGAAGTTAATAGCTCCTCTTCTGTTTCTTGTGGAAGTTCTGAAGGTGGTGCTGGCTGGATGTGCTTTTTACATCCTCTGTATTATGTGACTGCCCCCTCTAGTGCTTAAATCTCTGCAAGGAGTGAATGAAAAAATGACTAGACATTGTTTAACAGTTTACAATAGTTTGTAGGTATCTTGTCATTTTAGAGAGTTGTGTATTCCTTCTGCAGCATGCAGAGACGACCCTGGACACAATAAGGTCAGGACTCCAGAGAACAAAAGGGCTGATTGTTAAAAAACATGGAGTGACTAGGGCAGATGTATTCAGCACCCACCAACTGGGATTTTCAGAAAGAGCCAAATGACATGAAAATGTGAAAGAGAGAATATAAAATGATACAAAGGTGCTTACCAAGAAAAGGATTCCTTGGGTAGCCCTGACTTCCGGGGAAATTCTGGAGATGCTGTTCCTGTGAATGTGCCGGACCCACCACTTGTATCTTAAGAGCTTGAAACTAGGGAGATGCTGGCCCAGATCATGAATCCCAAATGTCTGACAGGAGGGAAGGTTAAAAGTAGGGCAAGTGGTGATTGTGACATACTGTTATTCACAATCCCCAAACTTCTTTGTGATGTTTTCACTGTTCATTGTTAATCAAAGGAAGAAAAAAAAACTGGTATTTACCAGCACATTTAAGATCAGAGACCTGGGAGTTAGGCACGCTGAGCTTTTATTTTAAGTTCTATCATCTGGGAGTTCCTGGGCCAATCATGATGTTCTGGAACATGCTCAAGAAGCAGGTGGTGCCAATGGATACACCACTGGCCACTCTGAACATACAAAGCAAGTTTGCATGAAAACTCAATGAGGATATTTTTCAACCCCAGAGCTATCGCTAAATTTTTTAAGGTGATGAGCCAGAGGTTGGGTACAGTCAGGTGCTTGAGAAGCAGGTCTTAGGAAGGAATTTAACAATTTTTAATTATTTTTTTATCATATAGACTTTTGTTTAATCTTTATCTTGCTGTAGGATGTGAAAAATAAGACCATTATTGTCATGTTGATAGGAATTCCCATTTCCCAAATACCAAGCATTAATGATGTTATCCCCACTTTAGTTTTTGCTGGTTATTAAGTTTTCTTATGCACTTTAGCATACTTTCAACTTTTTAACTTCCCTGATCTAATAGTCTGTTCATAAGTAAACATCTCAGAAGGATACCCATACTCATTTTGGGTTTTTTGTTGTTTTCTTTAGAGCTTGTGTGACTATTCTTATTCAGTATTCTCTAAGATTTTTGCAGTAACATTGCTAGTACAAAAAACTAACTGATGCTATCTATTATCAGGATCAAATTAAATTAATAAATTAGCTAAAGGAGATTTGACCTTTTGACAATATTGAGTTTTTCTACTCAAGAACATGATATAAATTTATATTTTTGTAATGTTTTCAATGTAATGTTTTTTTTTTCCACATGCAGACTTTACACATTTTTGTTAGATTCATTCCTGGTTAGTATATTTCATTTTATGATTTTAAAGCTATTTATTTATTTGTTTTAGAGAAAGAGTTTGTGTGTGTGGGAGAGAGAGAGAGAGAGAGAGAAAGAGAGAGAGAGAGAGAGAGAGAGAATCGTATCAGACTCCATGCTCAGCACAGAACAAGACATAAAGCTCAATCTCATGACCCTGGGATCACAACCTGAGCCGAAATCAAAAGTTGGACACTTAACTGAGCATCCCATGTGCCCCTATTTCATTTTATGTTACACTTTTGTAATTGAAGACCCTCCTACTATAACTCATAAATGATTATTTGTTGTACATAAATTACAAACATATCCTATGTACAGGGGCACCTGAGTGACTCAGTTGGTAGAGCCTGCCACTCTTGATCTCAGGATCATGACCTGACCCCTATGTTGGGTGTAGAGATAACTAAAAATGAAATCTTAAAAATAATACCCTATTGGGGCACCTGCGTGCTCAGTCGGTTGGGCATCCAACTTTGCCTCAGGTAATGATCTCATGGTTGGTGAGTTTGAGAGCCACGTTGGGCTCTGTGCTGACAGCTCAGAGCCTGTAGCCTGCTTCAGATACTGTGTCTCCCTCTCTCTTTGCCCTCCCCCTCTCACATTCTGTCTCTCTCTCTCAAAAATAAACAAAAAAAAATTTTAAAACCCTGTGTACTTTTTTTGTACATCAGTACTATGTCTTAAGCTTACTGAATTATTTTTCATCATGGATTTTCTATCAGTTCCTTTGCATATCCAGGCATATACTCTTATCATCTGAAAACATTGTTCTATGTCTTTGTTTCTAATTTCTATGCCATTTTAAATTGCCCTGGCTAACCTCCAACACAATGATAAATGAATACAACAGGTGATCATGTACTTTTTTTGGTGTGGTTTCTGGCTTTAGTGGAATATCTCTAGCGCTTCCATATGAGCAAGATGAAAACTTGGTTTTGTCAAGTTGGGAAAGATCTGAAAGAAATTCCTAATTTCAAGGGTTTTGATTGAATATCCTTACATGTTGTATTCTTCCAAATGATGTTTTTGTAACTATGAGTAGGATTTCTTGATTTCTCTTTATAAATACAAGAAATATCTTAATTTCCTAATAGTGAATCATTCTTGAATTCAAGAAACAAATTTCTTTGCTCATTAAATTTTTAAATTTTTTTTTCAGTGGTTTCGGCTATATTTATTTTACATGGTACCATCTGTAGGAAGAGATGACATCTTTCTGAAATGTTATTTTTAGTACAAACTAACAGTTTAGTATCAGAATTTTATTTGACATATAAAGATAATTTGGAAATTTTATGTATTCTCTAATGTTCTTCAATTGAGTAAGTAGCATTAGCTTATCTTCTATTTAAAGAAATGGAAGAATCTGGCTGCTTGTTGGATCCTGGTGCTTTTTTGTTTTGTGAGGGACTCTGATAAATGTCTTCCACTTCTCTAGGAATATTGGTCTGTTTGGATTCCCTATTTTACTGAAGTCAATTTTGGTAAAATGTATTTTCCTAGACAATGTCCATTTTATATTAGCTTTTTAAAGTTAATTTGTTTTGAGTTGGGGAGGTGGGACAAGTGATTTTTAATTTCATTTATTCACTGTGTTTCTTTATTTGCATTTATTGAATATTTAAAATGTATGGAAGTTATTGAAAATTTTAATAATAGAAAAATCCTTCTTGGGTCGCTGTAGGACTCTTGCTCTCTGTACATAAGTTAATTGGTGGTGGGCCTTGGGTCTGAGGAGTAGCAAAGAATTAGATTGGGGTAAAAGAAATTCTCAGGAAAGCACAGAATTCAAAGAGGCTGGTCTTTCTTAGCTCAGACCTCAGCATTTCCTCTTTCCATCTGACACCGTGTCGGCTTCCAGGAATAATGGAAGAGGAAGAGTTCTCTCAAACACTCCAACGGTTCCTTTGAATATGCTCCCTATTATTTTTTTCTAATGTTTTATTTATTTTTTTATTTTTTTTTTGAGAGAGAGACCGATTGTAAGCAGGGAAGGGCAGAGAGAGAGGGAGACACAGAATCTGAAGCAGGCTCCAGGCTCTAAGCAGTCAGCCCAGAGCCTGACGTGGACTCACACTCACGAGCCATGAAATCATGACCTGTGACAAAGTTGGACGTTTAACCTACTGAGCCCCCCAGGCGCCCCTGGATATGCTCACTAAAAACTTCTAATAGATCTGTTCCCCAAGTGTTCAACTATCATTATCACTACAGCTGACATGATGACTGCAATTCACTGGGGAGGTGAGGTCACAGAATCACGAATATGTATCTCAAGGTTTGGCTTCCCCCCTCCCACACATGCTTTGCCAGCTACTTTACACCCAGCTTCCAGTCCTGGCAGCAGGAGAGAATCTGTGAGTATCTTCTAGGTTAGTCTGAGAGCACAGGCTCTAAGGTTGGGAGATGCAGCAGGAATCTGGGTAGGTGAGCATGTCTGGGAAAAGAATCTTACTGCACAAGCTGAGCTTGTGAGAGAGATGCTAAATCAGTGCATGCCTGCTGCTAAGGTAATTTAACAAAATCCTTATTGAAGGGGTTCTTGGTGTTTGATCCAAGTGCTGTCAGAGTCTGAATTTTAAGATACTTCAGGATTATAATTTCAGGAGTCATCTGGGTGGCTCAGCCATTTAAGCATCCAACAGTTGATCTCAGCTCAGGTCTTGACCTCAGGGTCATGAGTCAAGCCTCACACTAGGAATTAACAGCCTACTTAGAAAAACAAAAAAATTATACTTTCAGGATTAATCTGCTATTCAATACAGTGAGCAAGAGTCAAAGAGACATTTTTAGAAGCAATATTGTGAGTACTGTAAAGGGATGTGCATGTGATAATGAGTATGATGGAACTAATTGAAATACCTGATTCACAAGAGAAACAGCATGACTGAATGGGAATTACTGAAATTTATTCTTCTGTAATTTGAGTGTGATGTGCTTAATGAAGGCAGTAAATGTGTCTCTCCTGAAAATCTCTGTGGACTATTGATTGGTGAGACAATCTTCTTTCTTGAAATTAGGAAAGGTTCTTTAAGAAAAAGTTAACTATAGAGATGTTCAAAGAGCAAAACATTAAGGACTTTATTTTTACATTTTAATTTTAAAATAAATTAATTTTAAAAAATAATCTAATCAATTTTAATTAATCTAAACAATTTTAAGCTATATTTCTTCTGGTTTAAAATCATGTCGCCAGTATAACCAGCTTACTACTCACCTCTCTTGGTTTTCAACTCATTAAATGCCCAAGATTCCGAGGCTTCAAATCCATTTTACATGTTTGTATAGTATTTTAGTAGCTTTTCCAAATCAAATATAGATTCAAGTTTTGTTTATTTTAAAATAACAAATATACATTGATGTCATCTTTAAATAAGATTAATTTATCCTCTGCCCTAACATGCTTTGTCACTATGTGACGTTGCATGTCCCATATGTTAGCACACAGTGCCAATATCCACACAATAATTTGTTACGGATGCCACTGTCCTTTTGGCCCAGGCAACAAATGCAATGAGTTCAGCTGCCATCCTAACAGTTGTCTACGTTAACTAAATCAGAATGGCTTATATAAAGTTATTCAGTGCATGTATAATTTATTAAGACCTTTGAATCTTTACTCCTTAGTTATATTAGTTATAAAGAATACTTAAACAAAAGTGGGAAATGATCAAACCAGGTTTCTTAAGTAAAATAAAGTTAAAATATGAGGGTGTGTGTGTGTGTGTGTGTGTGTGTGTGTGTGCGCGCGCGTGTATACCCATGACAAGGTTCCTGGCATTGTACTGTAGGAAGCATTTATGTCATGGCAACTAGGCCACTAATGTTCAAATCCTGATTGTACTACTATTTAGATGACTCACTTCATGTGGTTAAATTCTCCTCATCTATAGAATGAGAGTAATATTGGTTCCTAACTCACAGAGTTGTGAATATTATATAAGTTACATTAGGGAAAGCATTAATAACAGACCCACATATTGTAAGTGTTATAAAAAAACACACATATACCTTGGCAAACCTCTTAACAAAAAACCATATAGTTTGTCTTACTATATATTTATATGTTTACTATATACTTATAAGATGTTAATTCTTAGGGGAAAGGAAACATAAGTGGAGATTCTATTTCCAGGAAAATGTCAGTCGAAATGCATGTTTTCATGCAGAACTTGCTGCTTGTGAATTTGAATATTGAGTTCTGGACAATGACAGAATAGCCTCATGGATTTGAGTATAGCAATGATCTTCCTATCCCACATAGTCACTGGAATCCTGGGCAATTTCTCACTCTTCTATCATCATATGCCCTTTGCTTCAAGGGATACAAGCCAAGATCTATGAATTTGATTCTCAGGCACCTGATTGTAGCCAACTCCTTGGTCATGCTTTCTAAAGGATTCCCAGAGACCATGGCAGCTCTAGGACTGAAACATTTCACCAATTGTTATGGATACTACATTCTTTTATATGTTCACAGAGTGGCCAGAGGCATCCATTTGTTCCACCCGCTCTGTGAGTGTCTTCTAAGCCATCACAATCAGCCCTGGGAACTCTAGGTAGGCAGATCTTAAAGTGAAAGCTCCAATGTACACCATCTCCTCCAGTATCCTGTGTGCGGTGTCTGCATATTCATAAACATGTTTTTTTCCTATTTATGTGTCTGGTAAATGGAACAACAAAACTACTGCCAAAAAAACAAAACAAAACAAAACGTGGTTTGGGATATTGCTCTGCGTCGCAGCATAGTAACAAGATCACAGGCTCATTAGATGCAGCATGACACCTTTACATGACATTTTGTGTTTGGAACTCATGACCTTGGCTAGCAACTCCATAGTTTTTCTCCCTCAGAGGCACAAGCAGAGGGTCCAGCACATCCATAGGAACAGTCTCTCCCCCAGACAATCTGTGAGACCGTGAGACCAGAGCCACCCAAAGCATCCTTATTTTTTGACCACCGTTGTATCGTTTTATGCCGTTTTGTCCATCATTCAAGTTTACTCGGAACTCCTTGATAATCCTGGTTGGTGGCTGGTGCATGTCCCTGTACTAGTCACTACATGTTTTCCAACTATTGGTCCTTTTGTTCCCATGAACCATGACCCCTGCATATTCAGGCTGTACTGTGTCCACTGTGGAAGAAATATGTAGTTCCCTCACCTCATCATGGAAATGTGAATTGTCTTCCACCTGTTCAGTCATAGATTCAGTGAGATCTCAAAGAATGTTCAGAACAATAATAAGCCAGTTTCACTGCAGACAGACGGGTGAATGAGACACACTGACACCAGCCTAATATGAAGAGCATGGTACACGAAATCTGTAATTAATATGGATGTACTTATATAGTTGTACTTTTATTAATGGTAATAGTGGAGAACTTAAGATTCCCTAAAACAGTCCTGAAATAATGTGAACATACTGAAAATACCTTTGAATGTGTAACTTTAAAATTGAGATATTAAATTTTCCCAAGATGCACCTGAGAATGGAATTGTAAAGCCTAATTTATCATGCAAATATCCTTGGGTGCAGGTCGAGGGAAAAAAAGGTTTTATTTATTCCTGGCTTTGGAAGCTATGCTGTGAATATGATGCCTTGTATCTCAGAAAAACTAGGGACATTTGAAATGTAATGCTTATAGAGCAAGAGGAGTGCATGAAAATATTTTCTTTATTTCTAGGAGAGAGAGAGAGACAGCGCGAGCAGGGGAGGGTCAGAGAGAGAGAAGGAGACACAGATTCTGAAACAGGCTCCAGGCTCTGAGCTGGCAGTCAGCACAGAGCCCGACACGGGGCTCGAATCCACGGACCGCGAGATCATGACCTAAGTGAAAGTCGGACGCTTAACCGACCAAGCCACCCAGGCGCCCCATATAGTTACTACTTCTAGTGCTCTTAATTCCTTTGTGTAGATCAGGAGTCTGCGGCCTACAGAACAAGAGCGAAGTGCAGCCACTGTCTGTTTTTAAGTGAAGTATAACTGGAATGCAGCCACACTCACATTTAGGTACTTTTGACCCAATAAGGACGTAATGGAAGAGTGGCAACAGGAACAGTATGGCCTACAAAGAATTAAATATTTATTATATATTCCTGACATAAAAGGTTGCCGACCTCACACACAGAGTCACATTCTCATCACATCTGAGTTGGTATAAAATTGAGATATGAAACATACTGCAAGGTCAATTTTCTAATCAAAACATTAGGCAATAGTGACATAAGATTTGTCTCAATTGGAAGAATAAAACTAGGAGTAACTGGGAGTTACTAGGTCTTGAATTTGAGGAAAACATGAATTATGAGATTTTGTTACTCTTCAATTTGCAAGTAAAATATCTTCTTATATGTTAAAAACTTTTTTGAGCTTGACATTGAAAATATAACTGGAGCATAAAAGACACACCAAATTTTACTTGATATACATTCCTGAGTGGAAGTAGCAATACACCCCTGGCTGGCCACAGAGGTAGACAACAGGAAAGGTATGTATCCTAACAACTCCTGGGACCAACTCCCATTTTCACAAATGGTATTTACCATCTTTCCATTAATTCATTACCCCACCCCACTGCTGTGTTCTCTCAGTAGTGGTAAGGTTGCCATAAAGAAATAGGTCTGTGCATTCTCCAAACAGGTCATGGTTTTGGATCTATCACATATAATCTTAAGCACTCTGGGGAGTTTTGTTATCAAAAATTTTTAAATTCTAAGTACAAGGAGTCCCAAATTTTACATGTCTCTAGTAGAAACATAGTATCACATTCACCAAGCCATATGCCACCTGTGGATATTCCTGACCCAGTGTAAATATGTTCCCATTCCAGCAATTTTCTGCTTGTTTTCTCCACCTACTTGCGCTTCCCCATTTGTATTTGCATGATACACTTTCAGTGGTTCTGACTAATGATGACCTCATCATGTGGGCATTGCCTGAAAACATTGTTTAAGTTAAGAAACCCT
This sequence comes from Proteles cristata cristata, assembly GCA_017311185.1. NCBI lineage: Eukaryota > Metazoa > Chordata > Mammalia > Carnivora > Hyaenidae > Proteles > Proteles cristata. Next base: position 213,517 of record JAESUZ010004944.1, read on the forward strand.
GTCAATCATTACACATGAACACGTATATGGCACTTATCACTATATTTTTTATCTTATATACTTGCCCTTATAGAATATAAGTTACTTGAAGACAGGGAGTTTTGTTTCCAGCTAATATCGGTGATTAGAATGGTTCCCAACTGACAGAATGAGTGAATGCATTTTATCTGTGCAAAGTAGATAGTTAGTGCAGCACATAATCTCAGAGACTAATAGTTCAAAACCTCAAGTAAACATGTAATTCTATTGTGGCGCCAAATTCCTTACTCCTGTAACTTTCTACCCTAGCATTCTGAACATTCCTCAAATTCTCAAGCTGTATTTTGTTTGGTTCATATTGTGACTTGTAGGCAGCACATGCCAAACACCTCTAACCCATCTGTGAAGGATGATGCCTTTTGTAGCTTTTCTAAGCTACAAAATGTTAAATTCAGGATTCCCTCTCAAATGCTCCATTCTACTCTCAATATAGATATTAATCTTATTCGTCAGATAGGACACTTCCCTTCTGTGACAGACTTCCCAGAAATCAGTGGCTGAAATAACTAGGTGGCTTATCATTCTCACACACAGGAAGCCCAGAGATGCAGGGTGGGATGGGGTGGGTCCCCTGGGCAGTCCTCTGCCTGCTCCACCTCCCTCAGCACTTAACACTGTCTCCTTACAGCAGGATGGCCGCTGTATGACCAAGAAGGATGAATGGTGAGGGGCAAAGGCCTTTTAGTAGGTTTTGTCTTATTTTCATGGAAATAAGCCCAATTAGCTATACACTATAATTCAATTTTGACAAGGGCATTCATTAGTGGGGTGGTTGGGTGGCTCAGGCAATTGAGCATCAATCTTGATTTTGGCTCAGGCCAACCTCCCAAGGTCGTGAGATGGAGACATGGGTACACTCCGCACTGAGTGTGGGGCCTGCTTAAGATTCTCTCCCTCTGGGGCGCCTGGGTGGCTCAGTCAGTTAAGCGTCCGACTTCGGCTCAGGTCATGATCTCACGCTTCATGGGTTCAAGCCCCGCGTTGGGCTCTGTGCTGACGGCTAGCTCAGAGCCTGGAGTCTATTTCCGGTTCTGTGTCTCCCTCTCTCTGACCCTCCTCTGTTCATGTTGTCTCTCTCTCTCTCAGAAATAAATAAAACATAAACAAAAAAAAAAAAATTAAAAAAATTCTCTCCCTCTGCCCGTCCCCTATTTGCGTGCACTTCTCTCTAAAATACAATAGATTAAAATAAGGATACTGGGGTTTTTCAAATTTCATATTCATGCTTAAACAACAGAAGGTAAAGGAAAAAGATGGTATAGAATACATTTTGCAGACCAAATTTAAATATACCTCTTAACTGGGGTGCCAGGGTGGCTCAGTGGGTTAAGCATCTGACTTGGCTCAGGTCATGATCTCAAAGTTTTTGAATTCTAATCCCACATTGGGCCCTGTGCTGACAGCTCACAGCCTGGAGACTGCTTAGGATTCTGTGTCTGCTTCTCTCTGCCTCTCCTCCACTTGTGTCTCTCTCTCTCAATAAAAAATGGAGGTAAAAATAAAATTAAGAACATATACCCTTTAATAAAACTTAATGACAAGGTAGTCAAGGATAACTGTGGATAAGTAAAATTTTATCGACAGACTTTATCTGTTTATCAGTCTTTATCCTGAGTGTACAATATTGCATGCAACCCATGACCACTGTCATAGGTGTTCCAAATGAGTCAAAAGTTATTAATCCTTAGGGTTTTCTAACTTACACGTTTCCTTTGAAATATATTAAGTTAATTTTATTTACCTGAATCCAACACTAATTTGCCAAGTTTGAATACAGAGATTCTTTGCTAGTAGCTTTTTAAATAAGTTTTTTTCTAATTTTTCATTAAAAAAAATTTTTTAATAAAGAAGTTTCTTAAAGTTTATTTTTCCATGCTCAGTGTGGAGCCTAACCCAGGGCTCAATCCCACGATCCATGAGATCATGACCTGAGCCAAAATCAAGAGTTAGATGCTTAACCGAATGAGCCACCCAGGCAGTCCTTGGTTCTAGTATCTTGGTAGAAGAATGGAAGGACTGACTTTAAGATGACATTAATTCCATTCTCCTTTGAAGTGAAAGAGCTACAAAAGTTTTGTAGTTGGGAAATAGTCTATCACTTCTGAGTGTATTTAATATTAGACGACAACTTAATAGGAAAACAATCGTGACAAGTCTAAAAATATCTTCAGTAATTGAAATAAATAGTATTTCATGACCATTGTCCACACTGATACTGTGTGGTAGGGCTATGTGTGCATCAGGAAGAAGGTAGTAGTTAGCATGAGGATGACTGTGGTCTTTCCCAGCAAGCCAGTCAGGAGTAAACATACAGGTTTATATTATATTAAACAGTCTGACTACTTTTGATGCCCAACTAATGATACCTGTGAAGCATCATTATAACCTCTTACTCTTCTGTCCATCTGGGCAGGGCAAGCTAATAATGAAGCCCAAGAGGCCCTTCTCTTGGCAGCAGTTGTAAGTTCACACTGTAAATGAGTACTATCAATCTGGTCCGGCACATGATGCATCGTAACAAAGTAGTCACTATTTCCTGCTTTCTCAGTCATTTTCAGAACTTGAGAAGTCTACCCTGCTTTCCTGAAAAAACATCATCACATAATCAACATTCTCCTAACACTTCAGTGCATGCAGTCATTATTCTTAACATCTGAACATCCTGTTCCCGTGGAATAAGCACAAATGCAAACAAGCAAAAAATGTTTTAGAGGGTAAATACGAGATTCCTAATTATCAAATAAGATTCCCATTGTGTATGTTTTTTTTTTAATTTAATGTTTATTGTTGATAGATAGAGACAGAACATGAGTGGCATACAAAAGAGGGAGACACAGAATCTGAAGCAGGCTCAGGCTCTCAGCCTGACATGGGGCTTGAACTCATGAAACTGTGAGATCATGACCTGAGCCAAAGACAGATACTTAACCAGCTGAGCCACCCAGGCGCCCCAATGTGTATGTTCATTCTTAAGAGCAAACTCATGAAAATATCTTTTCAAATTATTCCCTGAGCACTCTTAGCACAATATAGATTGTGTTACTTTTATCCTTACTTTGCACATTTTCCATTAGTTCCTAATATTTTTCATATGCTTGCTATTTTTCTATTTTCATTTAATGTAAAGTTGCAGACCATGGGTCTCAATTCAGCACACAAGGCAGGTAGATACAGAATCATATAGTGTATATTCATGAATGAGGAAGCCATTTGCAGAAGGTTTGAGTTTGAAATTGATTGCAAATGTATTTTCATTAGAGCCACAAAAATACTATAGGATATCCTATAGGTAGGTAACTCTTAAATGCAACTTATGAATATATATTTCCAAAACTGTAGGTTTGAATCTAACATGAAAATTAATACATGACATTCAACCTAGAGAGCCTAAGGATGTATTAGGGTTCATTCTGAAATGTGCCCCAAAAACCATGATGCACTTGGGATTTAAAAAGGCACATGATTCATTTAGGGTTACAGAAAAGCTTATATTTTACTTAGATATGAGAACTGAGTATCCTAAATAAAATGGAGTCAAAATGCAATTTAAGTGGCCAAATTTGAATCCTTCACAAGCATACTAATTTGGGTTTAGCTTTTTGTTTGTTTTTAGAGCATGAGGAGGCAGGAGGGACAGAGAGACAGAGACAGAGACAGAAAGAGAATAGTAAGCAGGCTCTACACTCAGCAGAGAGCCCAACATAGACATTGATCCCATGACCCTGAGCCGGACACCCAAGAGAGTGAGCCACCCAAGCACCCTACTTTGGTTCTTTTAAATGCTCTCTAGGATTTTCTCTTCAGTTTCCAAAATTAAGACTAATTTTTACTCATCCATGATATACATAAGATCATCTATCTTATGGAGTAATAAAGACGCTCAATCATACCAACAAATCCAGAGAAGGAGCTGTGACTACAGAAAACATGACAATTTACATAACAATTTTAAGTTTATTCTTTCCCACTCCCTATGCTCCCAAATGTATGGTATACTTTATCTTAAACGTATCATCCTACTTTTTCCAGGGTATATAGGTATGACTAAGCCCCCTCAATGATAGAGATTCCTTTCACCTTACCAATCCTTTCTGTGAAACCACCACTATGGTTGACAAATGAAATGCACGTAATGAAATTATAACACCAGTGGATTCCAAACTTGAGGTTATAAGTCATCAATAATAATGGAGCATCAAGAAACCTCAAATAATTGAGTAAAAAATGTTATAGGGGTACTTGGCTAGCTCAACTAAAAGAGCATGTGACTCCTGCTCTTGGGGTTGTGAGTTTGAGCCCCACATTGGGGGTACAGAGAAAAATAAAATCTTTATAAAAGATTTAAACAGAAGATGATTAGGTCTTTCCACAGATACACTTGTTCCATTGACACACATCATCTCATGAGTTTTAAATCATTTTAATTTTCTGTGGAATTTTTTTTTTCTTTTTTTTTTTTAATGTTTTTTTATTTATTTTTTAGGAGAGAGAGAGAGACAGCGTGAGCAGGGAGGGTCAGAGAGAGAGGGAGTCTGGGCAGAAACAGGCTCAGGCTCTGAGCTGGCAGTCAGCACAGAGCCCGACGCGGGGCTCGAACGCACGAACTGCGAGATCATGACCTAAGGGAAAGTCGGACGCTTAACCGACTAAGCCACCCAGGCGCCCCTAATTTTCTGTGGAATTTAACATCAAAGATTGGTTAATCCTCAAATTAAACCTAGTTCACTTTGTGTGAATTTTTAAATTGTAGTCCAGTGAAGAATTGGCTAAACAAATTACTACCTTTATTACACGTGTAATGTTTCTGTCCAGTATGAATTCTTTCGTGCTGAGGTAAAAACCTTGACACATTTGTATGGTTTCCATGTTTATGCGAATTCTTTCAAGACTACAAAGCACAAAGTTGTACATTTTGTTTTCTTACCACTAGAAGTCTGTACCTCTTCACTCCATTCACCTATTTTATCCCCTCTCCAATTTGTACATTTTTAATAACCCGGATCACACTCATTTCATTTGTACAGTTTCTCTCTAGTAGCGCTTACATTCCATAAGATTAAATAAGCTTTGGATGAGCCTTTCCATACATTCCTGGCGTGTGCTTTCTTTAGGAGATTTGTATTCTGATATCAGGGGAGGTGTGAACTGTAGATACATGTTTTCCCACATGTTAGTTTCATATGGTTCCTCTCCATGAAGGAATCTCTGATGTTGAACAAGTCTGAAAACTTGCTCATTTGTTTCTATCTCCTATGAATTCTTTGATGTTCCCCAAAGCTTGAAATTAAACAAAAGAACGGCCACACATATTAGGTGAACACTGAGTTAGTAAGATGTGGAACACTCCGTAGAGGCTTTTCAACACTCAATACAGGTGTATGGTTTTCCTCTAGTATGAGTTCTCTCATGACCTCAAAGGTGAGAACCTTTGATAAAAGCCTGTTCACTTATTACATGTATAATGTCTATCTCCTTTATGAATTCTCTGAAATGCCATACAGCTTGAACGTTGGATAAAAACCTTGTTACACACATTACACTTGTGTGGTTTCTGCAGTGTGTATTTTCTGATGTCTAGCAAGGTTTCCAAATTGGGTAAACACTTTGCCACACTCATTACACTTACAAGGTTTCTCTCTAGTATGGATCTTTTTTATTTATTTATCTTTTTAGCATGGATCTTTCTACGTTGAGTAAGATTCAAGCACTCAGCAAAGGTTTTGCCACACTCACTACATTTGTAAGGTTTCTCTCCAGTATGAGTGCTCTCATGGCTGCAAAGGTCTGAATGTGTGCTAAAAGCTTTATCACATTTAGGACATTTACAAGGGTTTTCTCCTATATGGATTCTCTGACCAAAAGGCTTGACGTCTGGATAAAAGCCATGGTACATACATCTTGTTTGTGTTGTTTCTAGCCAGTGTGTATTTTCTGATGGTTAGTAAGTTTTCCCAATCGGGTAAACGCTTTGCCACACTTATTACATTTGTAAGGTTTGTCACCAGTATGAATTTTCTCATGACACCAAAGGTGTGAAAATTGGTTAAAAACCCGACCACATTCATTACACTTGTAAGGTTTCTCTCCAGTATGGATTCTCTTATGCTGAGTAAGATGTGAACTCCTCAAAAAGGCCTTGCCACAATTAATACATTTGTAATGTTTCTCTCCAGAATGAATTCTCTCATGACGCAAAAGTTCTGAACGTTTCATAAAAGCCTTATCACATTTAGTACATTTATAAGGTCTTTCTCCTGTATGAACTCTCTGATGTTCCATTAGACTGGAACTTTGGAGAAAAGTCTTGCCACACACATTACATTTGTGTGGTTTCTCCCCAGTGTGTATTTTCTCATGCCTACTAAGGTTTCCAAATTGTGTAAACACTTTGCCACACTCATTATATTTGTAAGGTTTCTCTCCAGTATGCATTGTCTGATTTGCAAGGTTTGAATTTAGACTATAGGCCTTGCCACTTATGGTACGTTTATATACTTTCTCTCCCGTATGGACTCTCTGATGTCTCGTGAGTTTTGAAGCCTGGGCAAAGGCTTTGCCACACTCATTACATTTATAAGGTTTGTCTCCAGTATGAATTTTTTCATGACGCCAAAGGGTAGACACTTGGTTAAAAGCCCTACCACATTCATTACACTTGTAAGGTTTCTCTCCAGTATGGATTCTCTTATGCTGAGTAAGGTATGAACTCCTCGAAAAAGCCTTGGCACAATCAATACATTTGTAAGGTTTCTCTCCAGTATGAGTTCTCTCATGATGCAAGAGTTCTGAATGTTTCATGAAAGCCTTATCACATTCAGTACATTCATAACGTTTATCTCTTGTATGAATTCTCTGATGTGCCATAAGTCTTGACCTTTCAATAAAGTCCTTGCTACACATATTACATTTGTGCTGTTAATCCCCTGCGTGTATTTTCTGGTGACTACTAAGGTTTCCAAACTGGGTAAATGCTTTGCCACACTCATTACCTTTGTAAAGTTTCTCTCCAGTATATATTCTCTGATGATTTGCAAGGTTTGAATTTTGACTATAGGCCTTGCCACTTATGATACATTTATGTGCTTTTACTCCTGTATGGACTCTCTGATGTGTAGTGAGTTTTAAAGGCTGGGTAAAGACTTTGCCACATTCTTCACATACGTAAGGTCTGTCACCTATATGAATTTTCTCATGAAGCCTAAAGTGTGAAAGCTGGATAAAAGCCTTACCACATTCTTTACATTTATATGGTTTCTGTCTTGTATGGACTCCCTGATGTCTAGTGAGTTTTGAAGCCTGGGTAAAGGCTTTGCCACACTCATTACAGTTATAAGGTTTGTCTCCAGTATGAATTTTCTCATGATGCCAAAGGGTGGACACTTGGTTAAAAGCCCTACCACATTCACTACACTTGTAAGGTTTCTCTCCACTATGGATTCTCTTATGCTGAGTAAGGTATGAACTCCTCGAAAAAGCCTTGCCACAATCAACACACTTGTAAGGTTTCTCTCCAGTATGAGTTCTCTCATGACGCAAGAGTTCTGAACGTTTCATAAAAGCCTTATCACATTCAGTACATTCATAACGTTTATCTCTTGTATGAATTCTCTGATGTGCCATAAGTCTTGACATCTGGATAAAAACCTTGTTACACACATTACATTTGTGCGGTTTCTCCCCAGCGTATATTTTCTTATGACTACTAAGGTTTCCAAACTGGGTAAACGCTTTAGAACACTTACTACTTTTGTAAGGTTTCTCTCTAGTATACATTCTCTGATGATATGCGAATTTCGAATTATGACTACAGGTCTTGACATTTATGATACATTTATATACTTTCTCTCCCGTATGGGCTCTCTGATGCATAAAGGGGTTTGAAGACTGGTCAAAGGCTTTACTACACTCATGACAGTTGTAAGGTTTCTCTCCAATATGGATTTTCTTATCTGGAGTAAGGCTTGAACACTCAGCAAAGGCTTTGCTGCATGCGTTACATTTGTAAGGTCTCTGTCCACAAGGAATACCTTCATGACTCATGACGTTTGAGGTTTTGCTAAAATCCTTCCCACAGTCATTACGTTTTTAAGATTTCCTCTAGTGTGTGCTCACCTGGCTTGTGTACATAACAAATTAAAAATCTTCCTAGATTTATTCCAAGTTTTTTGGGTCCTGGGTGGAATTCTTTGAAGTGGTGAGACTGAGGAACCATTGCTGACACACTTCTCAACTGGATTATATTCATACATTTTCTCCTCATTATGAAATCTCTGCAGTTCAGCCAGGTGTGCCTGGGAAATTAGCCCGATTCTATTTTCCAAGCAGTTTATGTACTCATTTCCAGCACCGCTTATGTTACTGTCCCATTTTAACAAATTCCTTATAAATGGTTCATCATTCATGAAATACTGGTATGTATCTTTTCTCAGAGAAACAGTCTGCTTCTCAGGAAGAGTAACTGAGGACTGATTAGGTTGCTGGTCTTTCCTACCAGTGAGATTTTTGTGATGGGTCAAACTTCTTGCATCATATCCCCACTGATTTTCAAACTCATGTCTATTTTCCCAGACTTCCTTGAGATCAAAATCCTTGATGCCATGGCTTTCATTTCTCTCCAGTATCACCAAGGAGTAAAATTCTCTTTTATTAATGCCCCCAGCTGGTGATAATTCCTTGAGTGCAAATCCAGCGGAAAGGCTTCCTATCAAATAGAGTTGGAAGGTAAATATATTATACTAAATTTCATACTTACACACTGAAACAATACTTTCTAATGAACAAAGGAAGTTTTTCAACCATGGTCTTCAAACACTATTGTTAAATACAATGTATTTAAAATTTCTTTTTATAAGGTTAATATTAGGAATTATTAACAATTTCTCTGATTTTTAGGTAATTTTTCAAAACATACATAATACACTAGCTATCCATATTTTTTGGACATATAACTGGATATTTAAATGATACTTCATGATTACGGAGCCCATCTATATACACGGGCTATTTTAAAACTGTGCATGACATCCTAGAAATGTCTATATTCCTTAATTCCTAATTATTATACAAATGTGTTTACCTGAACTCAATATTTCAAATGTGTTTTCCTGAACTCAATATTTCATAATTCAGTGATACTCAATGGATCTTTCATTCCCTCTAGTCTGTGTTCTTTATGGAGTGTAAATCCGGTCTTTAGTTCTCCAAGGAAAAATGCTTCAGAATTCTAGAAACTACTCATTTGTGTAACTGTGGTTACTTATTAACTTAACCTGCTAGATCTATCAATATGTAGGTTGCAACCTAGAGATTCCTTAAAATACCTTGATTCTTTCATCCTATCTTCATACATTATTAACCACATAACATAATGTAACACCAGATCAAGCTGCTGTCCTGACCAATTCATATACATGTCCCTTGTGTATGAATAGGGGTCCTTCTGCAGTGCAGGGGGCAGGGAGAGTCAGGTCCTGCATAAACGTAGGTGCTTAAGTGCTTAAAATTAATATATCAGGAGATACCAGGATGGTTTGTTTAGCCCAGTGAAAAATCTGAAGGCCAAGATTTGGATTCGGGAAAGCAGGAGTGAAGCATAAGGAGTAACGGACAATGTGACAATAGTGCTTGTGCTTGTACATCTAGGGGAATATGATTGTGGCAGACGTTAAAAGCATGAACTTGCAGAAAAAGAAACAGGTTTAGCAAAAGGCATAATACTGATGCATACTCTAAAAATGATACCATGGGCATAAAGTAAAAAGTGAAAAACATTCAACAGGTAGACAGCAGGGGGTTATAGGAAGACTGTCCAGTTATATCTATTTCAGTATTGAAATGTCAAACTAAATATCCCACGAATTCTACTTCTAGGTATATACTCAAGAGTATTGCATAATGTATACATGTTCCAGGAGACACATACTAGAATGATTTCTAAGGTTGTTTACTAAGAGAGAGTGAGAGTAAGCTTGTGAATGGGGAAGGGGCAAGGAGAGAGTGTGAGAGAGAGAATCCCCTAAGGTCTCCATACTATAAGTGCATTGCCCAGTGTGAGGCTTGAACTCATGAACTGTGACTTCATGACCAAGCCAAAATCGTGAGATATTCAACTGACTGAGCCACCCCAGGGCCCCGAAATAATGTATCATTATACAAAGGGTTATGGTAAGGGACGCCTGGGTGGCTTAGTCGGTTAAGCGTCTGACTTTCGCTTGGGTCATGATCTCGCAGTTCGTGGGTTCGAGCCCCGCGTCGGGCTCTGTGCTGACTGCCAGCTCAGAGCCTGGAGCCTGTTTCAGAATCTGTGACTCCCTCTCTCTCTGATCCTCCCCTGCTCACGCTGTCTCTCTCTCTCTCCTAGAAATAAATAAAAATATTAAAAAAAAGAAAGAAAGAAAGAAAGAAAGAAAGAAAGAAAGAAAGGGTTATGGTAAATGAAGTTAATGATATTTCTAGGACTAAAGCAGGAACTTTAAAAAAAGTTCTCAAGATATCACAAATTCTTAGTTTAAAGAATGCCATAGGATCAGACGGGGGGCTCTGTCAGTTAAGTGTCCGACTTTGACTCGGGTCATGATTGCAGGGTTATGAGTTCAAACCATACGATACGCTCTCTGCTGGCAGCTCTGGAGCCGAGAGCCTGCTTTGGGTCTGTTTCTCACTCTCTCTGCCCCTGCCCAGCTTCTCTCTCTCTCTCTCAAATACAAATAAATATTCAAGAAAAGACATGACTGTAACCAAGGAAAATATGTGTTATAACAAAGAGATATCACCGCAAGCATGACAATGGCCAAAATCCAGAACAATAACACCCAATGCTAGTGAGAATGTGGAGCAGTAAGAATTCCCTGCTCTGCTGGTAGGAATGCAAAATGCTATTCCTCTTTGGAAGAGTTCGCACGTTCGTACAAAATTAAACATACTCCTTAATATGACGTAGCAATCATATCCCTTAGTATTCACACAAATCAGCTGAAAATTTCAGTCCACGTAAAACCCATCCACAAAACAGAAAAGTATTAAAATCTCTATGGAACGAAAGATCCCGAATGGCCAAAGCATCTGTAGAAAGAAGAACAAAGCTAGAGGGATCACATCCCCTGATTTCAAATTCCCTGACTACAAAGCTGTGATAATTAAAACAGTATGGTATTAGCATAAAAATAAACACATAGACCAACAGAACACAATAGAGCCCAGAAATAAATCCACATGCATGGTCCATTAATTTACAACAAAGGAGACATGACAATTCAATGGCGAAAGCACAAACTCTTCAATAGATTCTACTGGGAAGACAGGACAGCAGACTGGACCACTGGACCACAGAATGAAACTGGACCACTATCAGACAAATAGCATACACAAAAATTAACTCAGAATGGATTAAGGACTTACACCTAGGACCTGAAACCATAAAAATCCTGTCAAATTAAGATAGAGGGTAATGAGCTCCTTGAAATATGTCTGGTCAATGATTTTTATTTATTTGGGGGTGGGTGGGGGGAGTCTCAACACCAAAAGAAAAAACAACAAAAGCAAGATAAGTGGGGTTATATCAAACTAAAACATGTCTACACACTAAAGGAAACACTTTTTCAGCAAAATGAAAAGGTATCCAAGGTATCCTACTGAATGGGAGAAAACATTAGCAAATTTTCCAAAGGCATAGAGATGGCCAACAGGACCATGAAAATATGCTCAATATCATTCATCGTCAAGGAAATGCAAATCGAAACCACAATATCACTTCACACCTAATATTACAATGGCAGTTAGTTAAAGATAGGAAAAAACAAGCATTGTTGACGGTGTGGAGAATTATTTGTGTAGCCAAGAGAACTACTGTGTGATCCACCAATTCTACTGAGTATTTATCTGAAGAAAACAAAACTACTAACTTGAAAAGATAGAAGTGCTCTGATGTTCACTGCAGCACTATTTATAGGAGAGGAGATATGGACACAATCTAAGTGTCCATTGATGGGTGAATGGATAAAGACGTGTATATACAACACAATATTATCCAGCCATAAAACCAAATAGAATCTCGCCATTTGTGACGATAGAGATGGACCTTGAGGACATTATGCTAAGTGGAATGAGACAAAGACCATTACAGTATGATTTCTCTTATGTGTGGAATCTGAAAGAAACAAGAAGCCGTTAGATACAAAGGCCATATTGGTGGTTGCTATAGAGAATATGTTGGTTGTTGCTACAGGCAGGTAGTTGAGGCACGGTGGCACAAGTGGATGAAGGTGATCAAAAGTTTAGAAAGATTAATGAGGGATGCCTGCCTGACTCAGTCGGTAGAGCATGCAACCCTTGACTTTGCGGTTGTGAGTTCAAACCCCACTCTGGATGTAAAGATTCCTTAAAATCAAAAATTGTTGCTGCCTCTTGAGTTCTTCAAACAAACAAAAACTCCCCCCAAAATATCAATATGGTGCTTGTGGTATACCAGGAATGCAATAAACATCTGTGGAATGATCCATGTTTTTCCTACAGGAAAGCTAACTAGAGATATCAGTAAGCTGTGCTGTATTTACACTATATCCACTCCGGGGTTTTCACTTTTTGGAATTATCCACATCATGACTTCCTCTCAATTAATGCACAAGGGAGCGACCCTAAGAAGCCAGGATGGCCAAGGAAAGAGATAGACTTTACTTTATTAGACAGATACTACATTTTGTTTGTCTCAGGAGACGTTCTCCCAAGGATACAAAATGGAAATGGAAAGTGAATAGGTCCTGGGGTCTGCACTACAGAGGCCTCAGCTCTGACCTGTATGGAAGGAGAATTAAGAGGTATCAGTAGGAACAGGAAACTGAAACTTTTATGATCAAAACAAGGGCTCTGAAAAGAAAATGCAAAGACATAAAAAGTAATTACCAACTTCTGGAGGGAATTTATCCTCACTCAGGGAGACCAGGTTCCTGTAGGTCTCCAGCATCACGTCCCTGTACAAGGCCCTCTGTGCAGGGTCCAGGCACTCCCACTGCTCCTGAGAGAACTCTATGGTCACATCCCTGAAGGTCAACTGTCCCTGAAAGGAAAACACATTTGACCAAGTGGACAGGGAACATGTTCTTAAAGTGACACAAAACAACAGAAGCACAGATGTGTAAAGACTGACTCGGCTGGAGTCAATTTTCTTTAATCCATGTAAGGTAATTCTGAGCGAGTTATAGTTAACATAAAATCAGCCATTTTAAATTACCATTAGGGGGCACTTAGTGCATTCACAACATAGCACAAACACCACCTCAGTCTAGATCGAAAACATTTTTTCAGCCACTAAGGAAAGACTTTACCCATGAACAGGGGCTTCTTTTGCCCCGTCCCTGGCAGCCACTAAACTACTAATGCCTTTTCTCTGTGGATTTACCCATCTTGGATGTTTCCACGTTAAAGGAAAGATATCCAAAATGTGACCTTTTGCATCTGCCTTCTTTCACACAGATTCATGTTTGGGGTTCATCCACGATACATTATGTATCAGGGGCATATTTCCTTTCTTCTGACTGCAGAGTATGCCATTGCAGGGCTAGACAATATTCACTCAACTACTGATGGGCATTTGGTTGTTATCAACTTTGGCTGATATTAGTAAATTGCTATGAACTTTCCAGTATAAGTGTTTGGATGCCTGTATTCAATTCTTTTGGTTCTACCTAGAAGTAGAATTACTGGGTCACATGGTTTAATTTTTTCAGAATCTGCCACATTCTTCCACAGCAGCTACATTTGTACAGCAACGTGTCATGCTTCGACTTTCTCCACATCTTTATTCTCGTTGTTGTTTTACAATAGTCAAACTTTTGGATGTGAAATAATATCTCGTTGTGGTTTTGGTTTTGCATTTTAATAATGACTACTTTAGTTAACAACTGTTTGTTCATGTGCTGGTTTCAATTGTGTATCTTCTACGGAGAAATGTCTATTAAAATCCTTTGTCCAATTTTCAAGTTGGGTTCTTTGCATTTTGGCTGCGAATTGTGTAAGTTCTTCCTTTATTCTAGGTTCTAGACCCTTAGGACATACGTGACTGGCAAATTATTTCCTCCCATTTGGTAGATTGTTTCACTTATGTCATAATGTCCTTCAGTGCACAGAAATGAACAATTGAGATGATGACCAATTTCTCCACTTTGTTGTTTTCTCTTTTGCTTTTGGGATAATGTGTAAAAATCCACTGCCAACCTTAAGGTCATAAAGATGTACTCCTATGTTTTCACTGAAGACTTTTATAGCTTTAGCTCTTAAATTTAATCTTTGATTAATTCTCAATTGATCTCCTTATATGGTAAAAGCCGTAGGCAGTTTCAGTTTCATTCTCACATGGATATCCAGTTATGCCAGTATCATTTAAGAGACTATTCTTTTTCCACTGTCTGTTTTCGGCACACAGGTACAAAAGGAATGGATTATAGATGTATGGGTTTATTTACGGATGCTCAGTTCTATTGGTTTGATCAATATCTCTAGCCTCTGTTGCAATTATACTTTTGATTACTCCCAAGTTATTGTCAAAGGTTTGATGTCGGGAATCGTAAGTCCTCTAATTTCATTTTCTCACATTTATTTGACTATATGGCATCCTTGCCATTTCAGTAGGAGTTTTAAAATCAGGATTCCCATTTGGGCAAAAAACGCTGTTGTTATTTTGCTGAGGACCACATTACTCTTTATATTGCTCTGGAGAGCCCTCCCGCTTTATGGTCTTCCAAGCTAGAAACACAAGGAAAAAAATTTTTTTAATGTTTTATTTCTGAGAGACAGAAAGAGAGAGAGAGTGAGAGAGAGAGAGAGAGAGCATGAGCAGGGGAGGGTAAGAGAGAGAGGGAGGCACAGAATCTGAAACAGGGCCCAGGCTCTGAGCTGTCAGAACAGAGCCTGACATGGGGCTCGAACCCAGGAACCCTGAGACCCTGACCTGAGCCGAAGTTGGATGCTTAACCAACTGAGCCACCCAGGCGCCCCGAAAAACAAGAAAATCTTGACATGTATTTAGGTTTTGTTTAATTTTCTAAAGCAACCTTTGTAGTTTTCATTGTGTATAAATCTTCCATTTCCTCGATTAAATTTATTCCCATTTGTTTTCTTGCTCTTCTAAATCAGATTGTTTACTTACTTTCCATTTGTTGATTGCTACTATACAGAAATGCAACTAAATTTTGAGTGTTGACACTGTATTCTGTAACTTCAATGAATTCACACATTCTAAGTCTGAGGATCTTTATTTCTAATAGGAAATCATGTATCCTATGAATAGAGATAGCTTGATTTCTTTTCCCATTTTGATGCATTTTATTTATTTTTCTTCTGTATTCTCTGGGTAGAACTTCCAGTAGAGTGTTGACTTATAGGTGGGGGCAAATTGGGGCATATTTGTTCTGTTCTTGGTATTAGGGGAAAGTTTTCAGTTGCTCACCATTGAGTATAAGTTTAGCCATGGAATCTTAATATACTTTTTTAAACTGAACCGGTTCCCTTCTACTCCACCTTTTGAGTTCTCGTTGGATGCAGTTTCTGTATATGTTTGCTGAGTCTAGCTAGTTTACCAGGTTCCTCACTGCTTTATTATGGATGTCTAGCTGTTCTATCCATTGTTAAAAAGGGAGCATGGAGGTCTCCAACTAACAGAGCAGAACAATCTCAATGTTTACTTCAAAAACTTAGGGGCTTTGTAGTTATGTGCCTATTATTCATAGTTGTTTTATCTTCTTAATGGACTGGCCCTTTTTTCAATATATAATGGCCTTCAACATCTTTGGTAACAATTTTACACCTTACAGTCCAATATCTGTACAGCTACTCAGCTAGGTTTCATTACTACATGCATGGAATATCTTTTTCCATCCTCCATTTTCAACCTACTTGTGTATCTAAAGTAAGCTTTGGAGCGCCTGAGCGGCTCAGTTGCTTAAGTGTCTGGCTCTCGATTTCAGCTCAGGTCATGATCTCACAGTTTGTGTGTTCGAACCCAACATCGGTCTCCGCAATGACAGTGTGGAGCCTGCTTGAGATCCTCTCTCCCTCTCTCTCTCTGCCCCTTCCCCTCATGTCCTCTCATAAGCAATAAATAAATACTTTGAAAACATAAAGTGAGCCGTAGGCAGACATAGAGTGGAAGCATTTTTAAAAATCCCTTTGTCTTTTACTGAAGGTTTTGATTTATTTGCATTTCAAGTTGCTAATGGTAAAAATTACTTCTAACATCTGCTGCTTGTAGGTCTAATATTTTGTTACATAATTCCTCCCTTCTTTGGGTGTCTGTGTGTACATACCTTTTTGCTCATCTTTCGATTTATTTTTCTGTATACTTTCAAGTTATTTTGTGAGTGGTTATCTTGGGGATTACACTTTACATATTAAACCACTAATATTTGAATTTCAGGTGATGTTAACTTAGCTTTAATGGTATACAAACAAGTGCTGTTATACAGTCTCCCTTTATGTTGATGTCAAAAACTACTTCATTAAAGATATGAACAGCTGTTTCATACACTCAAGAGCAGATTCTTATTGTTTTACACTTGTCTTTTAGGACACGTAGGAAAAAATGAGTTAGAAAACAAAAACATAATAATTAGCTTTTACATTTACTAATGTAGCTACCATAACTAGCGTTCTTTTGTTCCTACGGCTTTGAAGTACTACTGTTTCCATCCACTTCAGCCTCAAGAACACCAAGCGGCATTTCATGTAGGCTAAGTCTGTAAGTTTTTGTTCATCTAGGAGTCTCTAAATTTCACTATCAATTGTGAAGTATAGTTTGCCTTGTAAAGAATTCCCAGTAAGTTTTTTTTTTTTAATCTTTCAAACTTTAATACCTCAGGAGACTGCTTCCTGGCCTCCAGTTTCTGATGAGAAACGGGCCATTAAACTTACTGAGAAGCCCTGTACACAAGAAATTGTTTCTGTCTTGCTACGTTCCACATTCCCTTTTTGTTCTACAAAAGCTGACTGAGTGCATAACTGCCCGATATCTGCATGCATTTGACCTAGTTGAACTTCACTGAGTTTTTTGGATGTGTATGTTCTGTTTGATAAATTTGGGAGGTTTTCAGTTCTTCTTTCTTCAAATGTTCTTTCTGCCTTTCCCTCTAGAACTCCTATTAGGTTTATGAGTATTCTTTATAGAGTCCCAAAGGTTTCGTTGTCTCTGTCATTTTTCTTTTTTTTCCCTTTTATTCAGCTGATTCCCCTCTCTCCTCCGCACACTTGACAATGTCAGTTACTCTATGCTTATGGTTCACTGATGCTTTATTCTTTTTGTCCATCTGCTGATGAACTCTCTAGTGAATTTTCAACTTTTCAACTTCAGCATTTCTATTATATCCCTTGGCTATAATTTACCTCTTTATTGATATTTTCTATTTGTTAAAACACTGTTCTCCTACATCTTAGTTTTCTTCCATATTTTCCTTTAGCTGAGGATGTTCAAGACACTTGATTTAAAATCTTTATTTACTAAGTGGAATGTCTGTGCTTCCTCAGAAAGATCAATAGCCTGGTAATCATGCTTAAAAGATGTACAATCTTAAAATATCCTTAGGTATCTGTATTGAAATTGACTTGGTCAGAAACAGCCACCATGGCATTCTTTGAAAACAGTAAGAATTTGTAAAGGACCCATGTGTCTTCATTTAGAGAATGCTCCAATGAGGATCTAAGAAAGCAGTTATCTCCTATTTACTAACATGAAAACAACTTCAAGTCATGTGGTATGTAAATATTTCAATTGGCAGAGTAAAATATGATGAAACATTTACTGAAGAACATATTCTAAAATCACATTACATTATCTAAATGCACATTTAGAAAATTTGCACTAAAGAGAACATCAGTTCCTGATGAAGAAAATCAGTGATGACGGAAGATATTACAGGGAAGAAGATATTTTACTTCTTAGTTTCTAAATTGCATTACTGTATGGAACTGGACTACAACAACATATACTAGAGGACTTTAAAAACACACACACACACACACACACACACAAATAATAAAATCTAATAATTATTTGTAAAATTAAAATTGATCACCAGTCTCTCTGATGACAGAAAGTTTTGCTCCTATGTTTGGCTAAATTATAAACACTTCTCTCTAAAATCTGGGCAGCATTAAGAGTCTCTAAATTAACACCATGGTCTTTATGGAATGGATGTGCTATCAATTATATAGAGAACACTTACTGTTATGTGGGGAAATAGGTTCAAGAATCCCTTATATTTACATAAATGGGTTAAGAAAGCATAGGTCAGAAAAGACGCCATCATGGGGCAAAATCACCTGAGGTTAGCTAGCGAGATACTGTAATGGGATCAGGAGAAACCTGTACCACCTGCAGGAAATTACTTTCCATCTGACACCAATCTACTAATGTACTGATCATAAACTCCACTTGTCCTCCAGTCCTTTGCTTCTTACACACACAGGTTAATGATTACTCTCTGATGATCTTCTCCACATTCATGTGTGTATGAGTTTGATTATGTTTACGAAGTGTGTATCTTTTGAGCTAAATAAATATGGAGCCGAAACCCCTGATCAAGGCTCTTGTCTCCTCCTGGATATTAGCCTCTCTTGTAATCCATTCTGCATCTGCTCTCTTGCTGGAAAGAGAGAACTCCAGGCTCACAGTCTTCACCAGACGATAACCCCGATGGGACAGAAGTCAACGTGATAAAAGCCGAGGTGACAGAATTCGACGTGATAGAAGGTGTTGTGCAGTCAATGTGATTAGAAGAGCCAGTGTGACTAAGAAGTCCACGTGACAGCAGGAGACGAGGCTAAGAAGCCAATGTAACTCAAGGACTGCAAAAAGCCACAGAACGACTATAGCTCTAAAAACATAAAAAGTACAATCTCTCCTGACAGGTAAGAGAAAAGAGAAATTATACTAGGATTTGCTGTCATGGAACTTTTGAGAGCATTATTATAGGAAACTCCCTATCCCTAGAACAGAAAGAACACATTCTTATAGCACTCCTTAAATTATTAGGATTATCCAGCAACACTGCTCTTGGTCCCCTGAGCAAGGAACCTTAGACCTAGACTTTTGGGAATGAATAGGAAAAACACTAAGGCATGGCATAAGGAAGGTGTCAATGATCTGCCTGAGGTTATTCTTACATGGTCTATGGTCCCTATGGCTATTCTCCCTGAGTGCGGATGTTTATGAAAATATAAACCCACTCAAAGTAAATAAAAACTCTGTCCATGGAACCTACCTCCCTATTGTCAGCCAGCCCCTTCAACACCCCAAATCCAGAGAATGACAACTACCCCTACATCTGGGAAAAATCTGACCTTTTAATTAAAAGAACAAAAGATTCCCTCTGAGGACATCCTTACCCCAAGGCAACATCCTATTATGAATGCCCTTACGGTGTTTACTGATACCAGGAAAACTCACAGGCTTTTTGCCTTTGGAAAACTGGAAAACACTTGGGAACATATATTACGCACTGGACCGGGTCTACCCAATATTCAGAACTGTAAGCCATATTATCAGCTATAGACACTTTTCTCAATCCTTAAAGATGGTCTCCAAAATATCAAGGAGCAAAGAGCTCCCAGTTCAGATTTCATCACCAGTGTTCCAGGTAAAAATTAACCATAGGGGACAAAGTGGTTTAGGTGGACCCAAAAGTACGTCTGTTGGCTTGAAATAGACCTGTTTACCAAAGGCCAAATAAGCTCATGTTATGACTTTAAGTAATTGTTAACTTTGTGTTATACTTTTCATGAGTAATTGTTAAGGTAGCTTTCAAAGGCTTTAGTAACCCGAAAAGTTTTCCTGGCATGATAAATTAGGACTGAATTTGTCAGACAGCTAGGCCTTTTCTAAATAGAATGGGATACTAAAGCATTAATTACTAAACAAGCCTAACCTGCTTTCATCTTCTTTTTGCAGAGAAAGTAAAGATATTTGGGTCTGATGGTACACACAGTTGGTGCTTTATAACTTTCTGAGGTTTTTTCTTTTCTATTTTTTCCCTTTCATAGTTTATTGTCAAGTTGGTTTCCATATAACACCCAGTGCTCATCCCAACAAGTGCCCTCCTCTATGCCCATCACCTCCCTTCCCCTCTTCCCCCATCAGCCCCCAGTTTGTTCTCAGTATTCAAGAGTCTCTCATGGTTTCCCTCCCTCCCTCTCCCCAACTATTTTTTCCTCTACACCTCCCCCATGGTCCTCTGTAAGTTTCTCCTGTTCCACTTATAAGTGAAAACATATGGTATCTGTCTTTCTCTGCCTGACTTATTTTGCTCAGCATAACATCCTTTCTGAGGCTTTTTTCTAACAAATTTCCCAAGATTTAAATTGTAAATGAAATCTTTTTACCAATTAGGCTTCTTTACTATGTTAAGTTACTCTGGAAGCACTGTCAACAAAATAATAAACCTTAGGTTCCATCTGGGGAAATGCTATAACTATTCAAGATATTATATGCAATTCCTAGTTTTAATATTTTTTGGTATAAGGTCATCACTTGATATTCAGATACTTGAGTGTTATGTGCCACAGAAATAACTGAATTTCCTTGTCAACTGCATTAGACCTGTTAACCATGTCCATTTTTGAGTCTTTTTTGTCCTAGCTTTCTGACTCTTGCTGTTGGAAGATTTCTTCATCACTATAATTTCCAGTAGACAGATGATCCATTCTACTCAAGGATGCTGTTTCCCCTGAACAGTCTTTCCCTTTCCCGTAACTCTGCTATACCTACCCCAACGTACCAATGCTGACCCATAGCTAGGGACTCTCTACATCCCTATTCAGCAGGAAGAAGTTACAGAAGAAAAGAACATCCACCCTCAGCAACCCTGAAGATTTTAAGGGTCAAACTCTTCAGGGGGGAATGATGTGGGAAACAAAGGAAGAAAGAAATGGCATAAAAAAATTAAAATTGCTTACAATCCACAAGGTCAAGCAACTGTAGAATGAGCAAGCACATAATAAGCTTAAAAATATGTCAAGAAAACAAAAAGTGGGAATTACCCAGGGCTGTCTACAACCTCAACGTCTCCTCAATCGCACTATGATCACTCTTAAGGTTCCAAATCTTGACCCTCAAGGACAAACCACAGCTAAGCTATGTTCTCGTAAATTATGTTAACTCTCTCATCATATGGTGCTGGTTCAAACTTCTCACTAGGAGCTGAGGATATGCTTGTGTCCTTTCAGATTCTGGACGTCTGTGGATTCCCTCTCTGTTGGGGAACCCATATCATGGCATGCGGGAGACCCCTGGAATCTTCCAATCAACAGGACTTCCCGAGAATGACTCAGAATGGCCAACCACCACTCCGATTTTTCAAGATGGAAGAAGTCTCTTCATTGACTCCTCATCCTGAAGTCACTCCACAAATACAATTCCTAGTCCCTCATATAACATGGGGAAACCTTAAATGCCTGTCTAACCAGGCCAGCGTCCTCTTACAACACAATGGTATTGCATATACCCCTGATCTGCATCAGACAGTAATGATCTCCATCACTGGTATTCATTACAGGCAAAGGTGCTTCATAGACATCTTAATCATGGGGATCCTAGCCACAGTTATAGCCTCTGCTACCGCTGCTGGAATTAGTCTTCAGCACACTATCAAACTGCACACGTACTGAACCAAGTTATGCTCAATACTACCAAAGAGCTAAGAAGCCAAACTTCTATAGGCAAATAATGGCACCCCTCGAAGCCCTTATGGCTGCTGTCCAATTTATAGGAAAAAAACAAAGGTGCTAATCCTCCTTTATAACTCTGTGAAGCAGATGTCTCTTTTGATGTCACTGCATAAGCACCCTCTAAACACCGAAAGAGGATTAGGTACTCATCATTACAGTCCTCACACACAAATTTTTTTTTTCTCCATAGGTTTTATTTTTTTTATTTTTACAAATAGTTTATTGTCAAATTAGTTTCCACATAACACCCAGTGCTCATCCCCACAAGTGCCCTCCTCCATGCCCACCCCTCCTCCCCCACATCCACCAGTCCTCAGTTTTTGTCAGCATTCAAGAGTCTCTCATGGTTTGCCTCTCCCCCTTTCCCCCACCATTTCCGCCCTTCTTCTCCCCCTTGGTCCTCTGTTAAGCTCCTCCTAATCCTCCTATACGTGCACACATATGATATTTGTCTTTCTCTGCCTGACTTATTTCGCTCAGCATAACACCCTCAAGGTCCATCCATGTTGCTACACATGGCCAGATTTCATTGTGTCTCATTGCCATGTAGTATTCCATGGTATAGATAAACCACATCTTCTTGATCCATTCATCTGTTGATGGACACTTAGGCTCTTTCCAGGTTTTAGCTATTGTGGAGAGTGCTGCTATGAACATTGGGGTACATGTGCTCCTATGCCTCAGCATTTCCGTATCCCTTGGGTAAATTCCTAGCAGTGCTATTGCTGGGTCATAGGGGAGTTCTATTGTTAGTTTCCTGAGGAACCTCCACACTGTTTTCCAGAGGGGCTGTACCAGTTTACATTCCCACCAACAGTGTAGGAGGGTGCCCGTTTCTCCACATCCTCGCCAGCATCTAGAGTTCTCTGATTGGCTCATTTTAGCCATTCTGACTGGCGTGAGGTGGTATCTCAGTGTGGTTTTGATTTGTATTTCCCTGATGAGGAGCGATGCTGAGCATCGTTTCATGTGTCTGTTGGCCATCTGGATGTCCTCTTTGGAGAAGTGTCTGTTCATATCTTCTGCCCATTTCTTCACTGGGTTGTTTGTTTTTCGGGCGTGTAGTTTGGTGAGTTCCTTGTAGATTCTGGATATCAACCCTTTATCTGATATGTCATTTGCAACTATCTTTTCCCATTCCGTTGGTTGCCTATTAATTTTCTGGGTTGTTTCCTTGGCTGTGCAGAAGCTTTTAATCTTGATGAGGTCCCAACAGTTTATTTTTGCTCTTGATTCCCTTGCTTTTGGGGATGTGTCAAGTAAGAAGTTGCTGCGGCAGTCCTCACACACAAATTTAAGATGAAAAAACCTAAAGGGGAAACTAGGGGGAAATAGTTCAAGAATCCCTGACACTTATATAAACAGGTTAAAAAGCTTAAGGAAGCAAGCTGCCACTACAGGGAAAAGCACCCAAAGCTAAGTCATTAGGTAAACAAGAGCTTATGGCGAAAATCTGCCACCATGGGGCAAATACGCCTGAAGCTGCCTCTCGAGATACTGTGATAGGATCACAAGTAACTTGTTATATCACCTGCAGGAAATTATTTTCCATCTGATGCCAATTTATTAACGTACTCCAATCACAAACTCCACCTGCTCCCGAGACCCTTTGCTTCCTACACTCACCAGTTAATGATGGTTTTCTCCAAGTTCATGTGTGTAAGACCTTGTTTTCTTCACATTTACCAGCTGTGTAGTATCTTGTGAGCTCAATAAATACGGACCTGAAACTCCTGTTCGGGGCTTTTGTCCCTAGAGGAAATTAACCGCTCGTGTATTGCATCCTGCATCTTCTCTCTTGCTGGACAAGGGAGAACTCCAGAACCATAGTCTGTGATAATGTTAGACAAATAGATTGATTCTACATTTGAAACTAATTAGGTTAATAAAACAAAACACCCTCCCTATTTCACATGCCTACTTTCAACGTTCCATTCTATTCCAAAGTATTAATATGATGGAGTCAGAAACACAATGATGGAGTCAGAAACACAATGACTCCCTTGTTTTAATGTCAAAACACATTTATAAAATCGGATGAAGCAAATTCCTGTCAGTCTGATTTTCCAGGGTTTCTCAGGTACTTGTGCACATTAATACATTACTTACATATATAATCTCTGTAATCCTGATTTATATAAGGTAAAAAGGGATCCAGAAGGGGTCTCTGATGAATCCTTACTGAAGACACCAGAGTCTACTCCCCACCTCCAGTCCTTGCCTGCACAGAAAATCCTTCACAGCACGACCACCTAAAAGTAGCCGTTCCCCAAGTTCCATGTCCCTGGGCCACAGTGAGATGAAATGAGCAGAGATAAGAGGAGACTGGGACAAAGCCCTGGGTGTGATTAAACACTATATGTAGGACACCTCTGAGACAGAGAAGATTAACAAGTCCTAAGTGTGACATTTTAGGAAGAAGAACAATTAACGAAAATAGGACTTTACCTGGAAAAGAGCCATTCTTCCTTTTTTCCCTCTTTTTCTGGACTTCTTTCTCAGGTAAGGTTATACTGTATGACAAAAAGTATGTTTCTTAATGTTTAGAATCAACATAACCCCACCATCTGTCACAATATACATATGGCGAGAAACTTGCTTTGGGAAAAAATCCTTTGCTGCCCACTGTAACAGGAGGGATGCGGGGACAAGAAAGTCCTAATATGGAGGCCAACAAGTGCATTTTTTACCCAATTCTTCACAAAGCCCTCCCCTACTGCTCAAACTTACACAACTGCATCGTCTTGTCTACCTGGTACTCAACCAAAGGGAATGGCCTCACTCAAGTTCTTAGCTCCTCCCTAGGAAGCCAGCATCCAAGGAATGATTGATGCAGGACACAGAAGCCTGTTCATGTCATCAGTATGGACCAACTCTTAAGGGCCACCCCAGCTCCAGAGTTCCCTGTAAGAGGGTTTAATGTCAAAAGATGACACAATCAAATTTTTAAGATTTAGCTATGACACCCAGACAGGGTGGCGGTGACGGAGGCGTGCTTATGTCTCTGAGACTATGCTCCTGCCTCTATCTTAACAATTTTCAATATTTATGTAAGTAGGTCACATTGTGAACTCCAATTATAACTGCACACTCTCTCCCTGAAAACCATCAATGACAAACACACATCTAATTTTAAGATCATTTGAAGGATCTTATTAGCTCAGGTTCAGAATTCTTGGTTTATCATTTCATGTTACAGGTGGGTGCTTTGAGAGTTAGAGGGGGAGTTACTTTACCAAGTTACCCTGAAGAAGTCTGAGTTGACTAAGTAGAAATGGGTGTAAGAAAATTCTGAAAAGGTGGCCTGGACAGATTTAAGTAGAAAGGGCTTGTTCTAATTCCAGATTAACTTTCATATTCCTGAATGAGAAAAGCTTCTCTCTCATCAGTTTAATCAAACCCCGGCAATTAATTCTTCCTTTCCAGAAAAACTGTATGAAATTACAAATAGTTTCTAGCCCTGGAAAACATGAAAAAGGGTCACCTGTAGGGACGAGCTCTGAGCAATCTCTGTATTGTGAATGGATGGACTCTACTGGAACAAAGTTCCACATCTATCCGGACCATCCTACAACATCTGTACAGAAAAGACAAAGGGGACTTGAAGGGCCATCTACTTCACTGAGGACCTCAGCTAAGGGCTTGGTAATTTACAAACTGACTTAAGGAAAGAAGATATTAAATTAATATTATGTTAAATATATTTATATATTTAATACACAATTACAAATTATATTAAGTATTAAATTAAATTAATACTACATTAGCACACTAAACTAGTTTTTCAGTGTTAAAGGATTATGAACATCATTAACGGGTGTGTAACGAAATACTAAAGTTCTTTACAAGACATCAAAGAATAGTTGAAACGTATGACAGAATAGAAGGCATATAAAACTCAAAATCTGAACAATAAAATTAGGAGGGGGATAATTAGGAAATTAAAAGGCTTTACAATGGATTCTGAGATTAACGTCAATACAAGGGTGAGGATACATTCAATTTAGAAAAGAATGCCATGAACCACAGAAAAGAGGGGAGAGAAGCAGCTGGGGCGCCTGGGTGGCTTAGTCGGTTAAGCGTCCGACTTTCCCTTAGGTCATGATCTCACGGCTCGTGGCTTCAAGCCCCGCGTCGGGCTCTGTGCTGCCTGCCAGCTCAGAGCCTGGAGCCTGTTTCAGTCTGTGACTCCCTCTCTCTCTGACTCTCCCCTGCTCACGCTGTCTCTCTCTCTCCTAGAAATAAATAAAAATATTTAAAAAAAAAGAAAAGAAAAGAGGGGAGAGGCAACCGTACTGTTAACAGTGGCCACTGTAAAAAGCACCATGTGGTTACAGAAAGTCTTCCCCCATCAAGTGACTGATCGACCTCTGATCTCTAGAGGAGTGGGGGTTGCAAATGGAATTACCTTTTGATGCAACACTTAGAAAGTGCAGATGCCTCAAACATCAGGTTTCACAACTCTCCATCTTTTCTGCATAACTGAAAAAATTCACCAAATTCTAGATTAACGAGGTCATAGAGCCACAAATCAGTACTTCACAACTTACTATCCTGAGTCTTCACAGGCGTTTGGGTCCTGTGCGTCGTCTGAGACCACTGCGTGCTTTCTTCTCCGTGTCGGTCTCTCTGTGTCCTGGTCTCCATTCAAGCTTTTCTCCACTTCTGAGTCCCTCCCTCGCTACCCCTCCAGCAGTCGGACCCCACTCTGTCGCAGCCTGTTTCAATCCCCGCCGTTCTTTCTCCTCAAACTTTTTTTTTAAATTTTTTAATGTTTTATTTATTTCTAGGAGGGAGAGAGAGAGAGACAGTGTGAGCAGGGGAGGGTCAGAGAGAGAGGGAATCACAGACTGAAACAGGCTCCAGGCTCTGAGCTGTCAGTCAGCACAGAGCCCGACGCGGGGCTCGAACCCACGAACCGCGAGATCATGACCTAAGCGAAAGTCGGACTCTTAACCGACTAAGCCACCCAGGCGCCCCTCTCCTCAAACTGACGACCCTCTAACTCCGCAGATCTCGGCGTCTCCCCGCCATCTGTGTCCCCACCCTGCCTTCCCCCGGCGAGGCGAAAGGCCTGCATCCACCTTCCGAGTGACCCCTGTGCCCGACGCAGTATGGGGTGGGGGCCGGGGGACACTCGGGAGTCAGAGGAAGGTTCCGGGCAGGAAAGTGACCGGCAAGACGACCGGGGTCCGCAAGGGCCAGAGGCAGAAAGGCTTGGCCCGAACCTGCCTCGGAGCGATTTTAACCAAAAACTACCACAGACCCCCGGGACCCGCCCCGAACGGAAGGACTCGGAACGCCTTACGGCCACGCCGCGAGCGATGAAAGCGAGGAGACCGTTCGAGGACTTTACTTTCCCAGGCGCCCCCGAACCTGCGGTGGAGGCGGGCTCTGAGGAGCGCAACCGCCGGTGCGAATCAAAAAACGGAGACTCACTCACCCGAGTGAGTGCACACGTTGCTTTGGGGCATCCGCTTCCGGGTGTGCAGAAAATGGCGCACGCGCGTGCGTCGCGGGGCGGTGCCGAAGGGGGACCCGGACGCACGGGTGGGGGCGGGGCCGGGGCGGCCTGCGTTAGGCCCGGGGCACCGTCGTCCGCCTGTGCTCTGCTGCTCCGCTCGTCCTTCCCGCCCCGCGCTTTCGGGTTCTACTTTTGGATTCCTTCCAGTCCCGCCGGTGTGGTTTGGAGCCAGGCTGGGTGCAACGTTAGGGAAGGGTGGGCCGCGTCTGTTGGGAGCGGCGATGTTTCACAAGTTGAGTACAGTACCCGGAGAAGCGTTTTGTTTTTAGCTTTTTGGTGTGTTTGGGGGAACATTTTTAGCGAGAGGTGGAGATGCGCTCCGGGTGGGGAGGCGGAACAGTGCGGGGACCTTGGGTCGGGGGTCCTCGTGGGTAGACTGAGACCCTGAGATCCTGACCTGAGGCAAAATCAAGAGCCCCAGGCTCAGCCAATTGAGTCACCCAGGTGCCCAGAAAAAAAAAAAATAATAACTGATCTTTTTGTCTTCTGTTTCTAAATGCTTAGTGTCAAGAGCAGATAGCAGAGCTTCTAAAAGGTGTACTTTTTTCAGAGTACTTTTCCTAGTACTGATAAAATACTGGTTTTGAAATATTTCCAGAACATAACATAAGGATGTCTGTTCTTCATGTGAATAATACAAGCAAATGGTAAAACTAATTTTTCTCATTTTCAGAAGCATCTTATAAACTCTTAAGAATTTTTAATGGGAAATATGCAAGTTAATAGCTCCTCTTTTGTTCCTGTGGGAATTCTGAAAGTGGTGTAGGCTGGGTTAGCTTTTCACACCGTCTCTATTATGTGGCTGCCTCTTCCAATGCTTAAATCTCTGCAAGGAGTCAATTAAAAAGCGACTACACATTGTTTAACAGTTTACAATAGTTTATAGGTAATCTTGTCATTTTAGGGAGTTGTGTATTGCTTCTGCAGCATGCAGAGACGACCCTGGACACAATAAGGTCAGAGCTCCAGAGAACAAAAGGGCTGATTGTTAAAACAAACCATGGAACGATTAGGGCACACGGATTCAGCACCCACCAACTGGGATTTTCAGAAAGAACAAAATGATATGAAAAGGTGGAAAAGAGAGGTTAAAACGACACAAAGGTGCTTACCAAGACAAGGATGCCTTGGGTAGCCCTTCCCTCCGGGGAAATTCTGGAGATGTTGTTCTGTGAATGAGCTGAACCCACTGCTTGTGTCCTAAGAGCTTGAAAACTAGGGAGATGCTGGCCCAGATCATGAATCCCAAATGCCTGACAGGAGGGAAGGTTAAAAGTACGGTAAGTGATGATTGTGTGATCTTATTCAGCACCCCCAGTCATATTTCTATATGATGTTTTCACTGTTCAGTCACAAGAAGAGAGAAAGTGGTATTTACCAGCAAGTTACAATCAAGCAGCTGTTTGTTAGGCCAGGAGAGCTTTCAAGTTCTATTGTCTTGGAGTTCCTGTGGCCAATCGTGATGTCCTGCAAGACACTCAAGAAGCAGGTGGTGCCAATGGATACACCACTGGTCACTCTGAGCGTACAAAAACAAGTTGCAACAAAAATCAGTGAGGATGGGGGCGCCTGGGTGGCTTAGTCGGTTAAGTGTCTGACTTCGGCTCCGGTCATGATCTCACAGTTTGTGGGTTTGAGCCCTATGTCTGTGCTAACAGCCAGCTCAGAGCCTGGAGCCTGTTTCAGATTCTGTATCTCCCTCTCTCTCTGACCCTCCCCTGCTCAAGCTGTCTGTCTGTCTCTCTCTCTCTCAGAAATAAATAAAACATTAAAAAAAAAAGTCAATGAGGATGTTTCAACGCAAATATGTTGCTGAGTGACTTCATTAAAGATGATGAATCCGAGTTTGGTTACAGTCAGGTGCTTGAGAAGCAGGACTTAGGAAGGAATTTAACCATTTTCAGTATTTTCCCAATGTTTATTTTCTTTTGTGAGAGAGAGACAAAATGGGAGGATGGAGGAGCAGAGAGAGAGGCAGACACAGAATCCGAAGCAGGCTCCAGGCTCTGAGCTGTCAGCACAGAGCCCGACTTGTGGCTCAAACTCAGGGATCATGAGATCATGACCTGAGCTGAAGTCGGACGCTTAACTGACTGAGCCACCCAGTTCTAACTTCACTGATCTAATAATCTGTTTATAAATAACATTTCATGAGGATAACTATACTTATTTTGGGCTTTTTTTTTTTTTTTTTTTTTTGCTTTTGGGTTTTTTTTTTTTTTTGGCTATTCTTATTGTTCAGTTTTCTGTAACATTCTTGCATTAACATTGCTAATTTGAAATAACTAACTCATCATGTGAGTATCAGGATCAAATTAAATTTATAGATTAGCTAACCTAGAATTAACCCTTTTATAAAATTGGGGTTTTTTACCCAAGAACATGATGTAAATTTACATTCATTTATTTATTTCATGTATTTCAAGAATGTGTTTTTTTTCCCCCATATAGGCTTTACACATTTTTGTTAGATTCATTCCTGGTTAGTTTATTTCATTTTATTTTTTTAAAGCTATTTATCTGTTTGTTTCTGTTTGTTTATTTGAGAGACAGAGAGAGAGACAGAGACAGAGAATCCCAAGGAGGCTCCATGCTCAGCATGGAACAAGACACAAGGCTTGATCATATGACCATGAGATCGCAATCTGAGCCGAAATCAAGATTGGGACATTAACCGACTCAGCCCCCTATGTGCCCCTATTTCATTTTATGTTATACTTTTGTAATTGCAGATCCTCCTACTGAAACTCATAAATGACTCTTATGTTGTACATAAGCTATTGTATAAACATATCCTATGTATGGGGGCACCTGGGTGACTCAGTTGGTGGAGCCTGCCATTTTTGATCTCAGGATTATGACCTAAACCCCATCTTGGGTATAGAGATGACTTAAAAATAAAATCTTAAGGGGCGCCTGGGTGGCTTAGTCGGTTAAGCGTCCGACTTTCGCTTAGGTCATGATCTCGCGGTTCGTGGGTTCGGGCCCCGCGTCGGGCTCTGTGCTGACTGCCAGCTCAGAGCCTGGAGCCTGTTTCAGTCTGTGACTCCCTCTCTCTCTGACCCTCCCCTGCTCACGCTGTCTCTCTCTCTCCTAGAAATAAATAAAAAAAAAAAAAAAATTAAAAAAAAAATAAAATAAAATCTTAAAAATATTACCCTATAGACAAAAAGGCTATTGTTTTTGTATATCAAAACCATAACCTATTGTCTTACTGAATTATTTTTCAAAGTGGATTTTTCTGTGAGTTCCTTTGTGTTTCCAGAGGTATACTTGTATCATCTGCAAACATAGTTTTATGTCTTTCTAATTCCTATGCCATGTTAAATGCCCTGGCTAAACCTGCAACTCAATGACAAATTAATAGAACAGGTGATCATGTCATTTTTAGTGTGGTTTCTGGCCTTAGTGGAATATCTCTAGCGCTTCCCTATCAGAAAGATGCAGACTTTGTCAAGTTGGGAAAGATCCGAAAGAAATTCCTAATTTCGAGGGTTTTAACAGGCTTACCTGATGAATTCTTCCAAATAATGTTTTTGTAACTATGAATAAGATTGCTTGATTTCTGTTCATAATATGATGAAGTATATTAATGAACTTCCCAAAGGTGAATCATTCTTGAATTCAAGACACAAATTTCTTTGCTCATCATATTTTTATATATTTTTCAGGGGTTTTGGCTATATTTATTCTACATAGTACCATCAGTAGGAAGAGGTGACATCTTTTTGTGGTATTCTTTTTGGTATAGACTTTAGGATGTTTAAGTATCAGAATTTTATATGACTTCTAAAGATAACTTGGAAATTTTACTTCCTCTTTAATGATCTTGAATTGAGTAAGTAGCATTAGTTTATCTGCTACTTAAAAGAATGGAAGAATCTGGCTGCTAATCTGATCCATGTGCTTTTATTTATGATGGCCTCTGATAAATGTCTTCCTTTTCTCTATGGATTTGGTATGTTTAGATGGCCTTTCTTTCTGAAGTCAATTTTGGTAAAATGTATTTTCCTAGAAAATGTCCATGTTATACAGGCTTTCTAGTTAATTTGTTTTGAGTTAGGGAAGTGGGACAAATAATCTTTAATCTCACTTATTGAGATCATGTCCTTTATTTGAATTTATTGAAAATTTAAAATGGATCGCAGGTATTAAAATTTTTTTAAATAGGAAATGCTTGGGTCATTTGTAGGATTCTTTCTCTGTGCCCATAAGTTAAATGGTGGTGGGACTTAGGTCTGAGGATTAACAAAAAATTAGATTAGGGTAGAAGAAATTCTCAGGAGAACACAGAATCCAATAAAGCTGGTCTTTCATGGCTCAAACCTCAGCATTTCGTCCTTCCATGTGAGACCCTGTCTGCTTCCAGGAACAATGTAAAATTGAAGTCTCTCTCAAACACTCCAATGGTCCCTTTGGATATACTCACTAGAAACTTCAAATAGATCTTGGGAATTAAAATTTTTCAGAACTTCTCATTCCCCAAGTGTTGAACTATCATTGTCACTACAGCTGACATGAAGATTGAAATTCTTTGGGGAGGTGAGGTCACAGAATCACTAACCTATATCTCAAGGTTTGGCTTCCCCCCCTCCCACACATGCTTTGCCAGCTACTTTACACCTAGTTCCCAGTCCTGGAGGCAGGGAGGAGTCTGTGAGTATCTTCTAGTTTAGTCTGAAAGCAGAGTCTCTAAGTTTGGGAGATGCAGCAGGAATCTGAGTCAGTGAGCGTGTCTGGGAAAAGAACATTACTGCACAGTAATCAATGTCATGCACAGTAAATCAATGCATGACTGCTGCTAATGTAATTTAACAAAATCCTCATTGAAGGGGTTCTTGGTGTTTGATCCAAGTGCTGTCAGTCTTAATTTTATAATTTCAGGGGGGCACTTGGGTGACTCAGTCAGTTAAGCCTCCAACTCTTGATCTCAGCTCAGGTCTTGATCTCAGGGTTGTGAGTTCTAACCCCACACTGGGCATGGACAGCCTACTTAAAAAGAAGAAAGATTATACTTTCAGAATTAGTTACTCCATACATTGAGCAAGAGTTACAGAGACATTTTAAGGATCAATACTGTGAGTAATGTAAAGACATGTGCTTGTGACAATGAGTATGATGGAACTAATTGAAATACCCAATTCATAACAGAAACAGCATGACTGAATGGGAAATGCTGAAATTTATTCTTCTGTAACTTGAGTTCCGTGGGCTTAATGGAGACCATAAATGTGTCTCTACTGAAAATCTCTGTGACCTCTTGATCTGTGACACAATCTACTGTCAAAAAATTAGGAAAGATCCTTTAAGAAAAAGATAACATCACTATAAATGGTTTTTAAAGAACAAAATATTAAGGACTTTATTTTTACATTTTAATTTTAAAATAATAATTTAAAAATATAATCTCATCAAGGAAAGAAAAAGCAATTTTAAACTATATTTCTGCAGGTGAAAATCATTTCAATAGTACTCCCACCTTGCTACTCACCTCTCTTGCTTTTCAATTCATTAAATGCCCAAGATTCCAAGTTTTGAAATCCATTTTGCATGTTTGTATAGTATTTCAACAGCTTTTCCAAATCAAATATAGATTCAAGTTTCAATCTGTTTATTCTAAAATAATATATAGTGATGTGATCTTTAAATAGGATTTATTTGGGGCGCCTGGGTGGCTTAGTCGGTTAAGCGTCCGACTTTCGCTTGGGTCATGATCTCGCGGTTCGTGGGTTCGAGCCCCGCGTCGGGCTCTGTGCTGACTGCCGGCTCGGAACCTGGAGCCTGTTTCGGTCTGTGACTCCCTCTCTCTCTGACCCTCCCCTGCTCACGCTGTCTCTCTCTCTCTCTCTCTCTCTCCTAGAAATAAATAAAACATTAAAAAAAATTTTTAATAGGATTAATTTATTTTCTGCCCTAACATGCTTTATCACTATGTGATGTTTCATGTCCCATATGATAGAACACAGTGCATTTCTGCACAGTAATTTCTGTTATGGATGCCATTGTCATTTTGGTCCAGGCAAAAACTGAAATAAGTTCCGCTACTGTCCTAACATTTGTTTACATTAAATAAACCAGACTGGCTCATATATAATTATTCAGTGCATGTATAACTTAATACTCTAATTATTATGGATGCTATATTCTTTGTATGTTTAGAGTGGCCAGAGGTAATGTCCATTTGTCCCACCTGCCCCTTGAACATCTTCCAGGCCATCACAATCAGCCCTGGGAACTCCAGGTGGACAGACTTTAAGAATCAAAGCTCCAAAATACAATGGTCCCTCCAGTATCCTGTGTGGGGTGTTCCCCATGTTAGTAAATATGTTTTTTCCTACTTATATGGCTGGCAAATGAAACAACGAAACTATTACCAAAAGAAGTGGTTTGGGATATTTTTCTGCTTCACAGCATAGAGACAAGATCACAGTCTCATTAGATGTAGCAATGACATTTTCCATGGCATTTTGTGTTTGGAACACATGACCTTATCCAGAAACACCATGGTTTTTCTATATCACAGGCACAAGCAGAGGGTCCAACGCATCCACAGCAACAATCTCTCCCCGAGAACCTCCGGTTAGACCATGAGATCAGAGGCACCGAAAGCATCCTTGTTTTGGTGACCAAGTTTGTATTGTTCTATGCTGTTTTTTCCATCCTTTATGTTTACCTGCTGTTTTTGAAAATTCTAGTTGTTGGTGGGTGAATGTCGCTGTACTAATCACTGTGTCTTTTCCAGTATTAGCCCTTTTGTCCTCATGAACCATTACCCTACTGTATTCAGGCTGCACTGTGCTATGGAAGAAATACATAATTCCCTCATGTCATCAGGGAAATATGAATTGTCTACCACCTGTTCAGTCATTGATGAACTGAGACCTCAAAGAATGTTAAGAACAATAATGAGCCAGTGTCACTGCAGAGAGAGGGGTAAACAAGACACACTGACACCAGCCTAATAGGAAATAGTAAAGAGTATGGTACATGAAATCTTCTGAAATTAATATGTGTGTGCTTATAAAGTTGTATTTTTATTATTGGTAAGAGTGGAGAAGTAAAGATTCCATAAAACAGTCCTGAAATACTGTGAACATACTGGAAGTATCTTTGAATGTGTAACTTTCAAACTGAGATATTAAATTTCCCAAGATGTACCTGAGATTAGGATTGTAAACCCTGATTTGTGATGCAAATGACCTGGGGTGAAGGTGGAGGGATAGCTAGGTTTTATTTACTGCTAGCTTTGGAGGCTATGGTGTGAATATTATGCCTCATATCTAAGAGAAATTGGGGATGTTTGAAATATGATAACATTTATGGAGTAAGATGGGTGTTTTAATTAAAATACTTTCTGGCCAACATTTGAAGAGTAAACTTTAGGGGATAAAGAGAACCACAGGAAGAGGGGTCAGCTGAATTTTACAAAAGGTGCAGACGGGAGTCATCCAGTAAACAAATTGGGTATGTGGGGGAAAGACTGAATGGACTGTTCAGATGTTTAGAAGATAGATTGTTCTGTGTTAAATCTTGATGGCAGTTGGATGTATTGGCGAGAAAAAGATTTCAAGATAGACTTCTTTTCCAACTTAAGGATATAAGAGGTTGCAGAGGACTATTTTATCAAGCTTGGTGCAGGAGATGAGTAACAATTTGAAGGTGGAGTATATGAACATTATTTTGTTTAACAAGGGGTAGTATCGCTTTGGAAATCACCACCAAGACAATATAGACACCACTGAAAGGGAAAAAAGGATATAACTGAAATATAGAACTATTTAAGCGGGGCCAAACTGGCTCACTCAGTACAGCATGTATCTCTTAATCTCTGGATCATGACCTTGAGCTCCACCCATATTGGGTGTACACTCCATTCATATTGGGTGTAGAGATTACTTAAATATAGAACATTTGAAAAATAAAATATTTTAAGGGCACTTAGGTGGCTGAGTTCATTGATGGCGACTTCCGCTCAGGTCACGAACTCGCAGATTGTGAGTTCCACCACGGAACATCCAAATAGGGGAAAGGACACCTGTGGAGGGGCAACTACATGATTGGATGGAATCATTCAGCAGTTTAGCCTCTGGGAGAAGAAGGAGGCTGGATGGGGACTGAGTACGTTATATGGCCAATGATTTAATCAACTATGCCTAGATAGCGAAGCCCTGATTAACACCTGGAGAAGCTCCTGGGAGCTTCTTGGTGCGGAACAAAAGCTACTGTGTGGGCAATCCTCCCAAACCTTGCTCTATGGATGCCGCCATCTGGCTCTTTACTGCTATTCTTTACATTAAAATGTGAAACGACAAAACTAAATTCAGTAACAAGTTTGCTGTCTTTTATTCCAAGGGAAGACAACCCTTGATCGAGGGGAGGACAGAGCCCCTCTGGGGCAAGCCTGAGTTTTAGAAGAGACAGTGCAGGGACAGGGCATGACTGGCCAGGAGGTTGGGGATTTCCTTAGAACCAGCAGGTGCTGTTCTTCAGGGTAAGGTTGGCCTGCTGAAGCTGAGTTGGAGGACAGTGATTGGTATATGTTACATTTTCTTCTGATATTTCACATAAGAGCAGGCTGATTTAGATTTGTGATGTGGGTGTGACAACTGGGGAGGCCTCCATTTTTGTGGATTCTAATATAAGAATTAACTTTATCAAAGATTATCATACGTATAACACTTTCTTTTTTTTTTTAAATGTTTTATTTATTTCTAGGAGAGAGAGAGAGAGACAGCGTGAGTAGGGGAGGGTCAGAGAGAGAGGAATCACAGACTGAAACAGGCTCCAGGCTCTGAGCCGGCAGTCAGCACAGAGCCCGACGCGGGGCTCGAACCCACGAACCGCGAGATCATGACCCGAGCGAAAGTCGGACGCTTAACCAACTAAGCCACCCGGGCGCCCCACGTATAACACTTTCTGAGTTCTGTGAGACTTCCCAGCAAGTACTGAAGCCCAGGGCTCAGAGGAAGCCTTAAATTTGGCTGGAGATTGTGCAGGAGGTTTGGTGTCTGAAGCGGAGGCCGTTCTGGGAAGGACTTTGCCCTTAACTTGTGGGGTCTCTACTAACACCAGATAAAGTCAGAATTACATCGAATCGCATTTGGTGTCAGAGATTTGGTGACAGGCTGCTGAAGCTCTTTCAGGTTTAGCTATTATGTCCCTTTGATATGTCACACACACACCCCCTTTTTTTTTTTTTTTACTACTTCTTTACTCTTAACATTCTGTCACTACCAGATCCTCCAGGCTCATGTTGTATTTTCCCTGCTTCCGCCATAGGATCAGCCATAATAACTCCAATGAGTTTACCAGAGAATAGTGTTAGAAAGCAAGATGTGGGTGCTGGGTGTTCTCCTTGTTACTAGGATGTCATTGCTGTTAGACTCTGTGAATAGACCGACCTGGGAAGTAACTTGTTCACACACAGATTTATAGTTCTCTCGTTATCTGTCAGTTTATTTGCATATCTACAGCTAACACTGTGCTCATACTGATGTCCCTGACTCTGATCCCATACTTCAGGGTTCGTGTTAGCCTTTCCCCCCTACTTTTCTGTACCTATCTGTGTTTATCAAGTATTATGGCCTCATATGCCTTTGAAGAGTTTTGCATCTGATCCTCCACCCTCCCGTGCTCTCTGCACATGACCTATAACCCCCTCCCCCCAGCCTCATTTGGACCCTGCTCTATCACACGCCTGCACCGTTCCAACTCTGCCCTCACCTGCCCCTGCAGTGGCAATGCTCACAGCACTGGAAGATATTGCACATGGTAAATATCATCTTTGGGGGTTGTTACAGGGATGGAAGAAGTGAAAAAGGTGAAA
Source organism: Proteles cristata cristata (assembly GCA_017311185.1). Lineage (NCBI taxonomy): Eukaryota > Metazoa > Chordata > Mammalia > Carnivora > Hyaenidae > Proteles > Proteles cristata. The sequence continues at coordinate 250,611 of JAESUZ010004944.1, forward strand.
AGTGCTCCCATTGTGAGGCATCCAAGGACAGGAGATTCCTGTATGCTTCCCACATGTGAGCACATTGTCGAGACACATATGTGCATGCAGACTGAATGTAATTATATACACGGAACTGGGAATGTGGGAGTATGGGCGAGTGTGTGTAATCGTGTGTGCTTGTAATTTCCCAAGTGTGTGCATGAGTGTGTTTGCTATGGAGTGTGTGTGTGAGTGTACATTGTGTATATGCATGTGTGTTTGCGTCTATGTGTAATGTTTATGTGTGTGTGTTTGTGAACAAAGGTTGTCCACCATCATGGTCCTAGTGTCTGACGTGGATATCGGGAGTACTGGATTACATATTTGTGTGTAGCGAAAACAAGATATTAATTAGGGTTTTCACATCATTATGGTGAATGTACCTATTTATGATTCTGAAACAGATTCCATGATCCTCGGTCATATTATTTGCTCTTGAAATTACTTTGATCTTGATATAGCTACTCTATTTTTAATAACATTTATGTTTATCTTTTGTCCAATTTTTTACTTTGTGTCCTTAATTTTTGAAGTGAATTTCTTGTAGGAAATACTGTGTTGTCTGTCTTTAAAAATCCAACTGTCAGGGGGGCCTGGTTGGCCCACATGGTTATTGGTGTAAGACTCTTGAATTCAGTTCAGGTCACGATTCATGACTCTTGAAATTGAACCTCATGTTTGGCCTACACTAACAGCACAGAACCTGCTTGAGATTCTCACTCTCCCTCTCTCTTGCTCAAAAAAACAAACAAAAAAAAACAACCCAGTGATAAGTTTTGCTTTTTGGTGGGGCCTTTGAACTATTTCCTTTCACAAAGATATATTTAAATTCCTTTGCCATTGCTTTTATAATGTCTCCTTTGCTCTATTCCCTCTCTTTCTGTCCTCTTTGAAATAACTCAACTTTTACAGATTATTTTGTTTTAAATCCTTTTCTTTGGTTCACTGGTGTTAGCTATAACTATTTTTTATGTGTTTCCTTTAGGGATTTTTAATATTTTTATTTATTTCTAGGAGAGAGAGAGACAGCGTGAGCAGGGGAGGATCAGAGAGAGAGGGAGACACAGACTCTGAAATAGGCTCCAGGCTCTGAGCTGGCAGTCAGCACAGAGCCCGGCGTGGGGCTCGAACCCATGAACCGCGAGATCATGACCTAAGCGGAAGTCAGACACTTAACCGACTAAGCCACCCAGGCACTCCTCCTTTAGGGATTTTATCCTATAGAGTCTACCACAGTCCACCTTCACGAGAGTTTATACTACTTTTTTTTCTTAGCATTTATGCATTTTTGGGACAGAGAGAGACAAAGCATGAGCAGGGGAGGGGCAGAGAGAGAGGGAGACACAGAATCTGAGGCAGGCTCCAGGCTCTGGGCTGTCAGCATAGAGCCGGACACGGGACACGAACCCACAAACCGTGAGATCATGACCGGAGCTGAAGTCGGATGCTTAACCGACTGAGCCACCCAGGCACCCCTATTTAGGTTTCTTTAACATATGCTATACACATATATGCTAGACTATTAGTTTCTTATCATCCACTGTATTTTAAAGAGGCTTAAAAATAGGAAAGACCATTTTTATTTACTCATATAGTCGCTACTTCTAGTGCTCTTAATTCCTTTGTGTAGATCAGGAGTCTGCCGCCTACAGAACATGAGCCAAGTGCAGCCACCATCTGTTTTTAAGCGTAGCTGGAATGCAGCCACACTCACACTTAGGTACTTTGGACCCAATAAGGACGCACAGGAAGAGTGGTAACTGAAACAGTATGGCTTACAAAGAATAAAATATTTATTATATGTTCCTGACATAAAAGGTTGCCGACCTTGCACAGAGTCACATTCTCATCACATCTGATTTAGTATAAAATTAGGATATGAAACATACGGAAAAGCCAATTTTATAGTCAAAGTATTAGCCAATGGGGACACAAATTGGTCTCAACTGGAAGAGTAAAACTGGAAGTAATTGGGAGTTACTAGGTCTTGAACTAGTAGGAAAGCATGAAATATGTGATTTTGTTACTATTCAATTCATAAGTACTCTATCTTCTTGTACGGTAAAAATTCGATGATATTGAAATTGAAGATATAACTGAGGCGTAAAAGTCCTACCAAATATTACACTTTTGTAAATGGAAAAAGCAATACACCCCTGGCTGGCTAGAGAGGTAGACGACAGGAAAAGTATGTTACTTAACAAGTTCTAGGATCAACTTCCTAGACAGTTTTGACAAACGGCATTTACCATCTTTCCACTAATTCATTACATCACCCCGCCGCCGTGTTCTCTCGATAGTGGTAAGGCTGCCATTAAAGAAATAGGTCTGTTCATTCTCCAAACAGATCATGGTTTTGGACCTACCACGTATAATCTTAAGCACTCTGGGGAGTTTTCTTAATGAAAATTTTTAATCCTAACCAGAAGGAGTCCCAATTTTTAAATGTCTCCAGTAGAAACTGAGTATCACATTTCACCAAGCCACAAATCAATTGTGGATATTCCAGGTCCACTGTAAATATGTTTCCATTCCAGCAATTTTCTGCTTGTTTTCTCCACCCACTTGCCCTTCCCCATTTGAATTTGCATGATACACTTTCTGTGGTTCTGACTAAAGATGACTTCATCCTGTGCGCATTGCCTGAAAACATTGTTTAAATTAGGAAACCCTATGGTATATCACTGTACATGAACATGTTTATGGTACTTACCACTATCATATTTTGTCCTTATAGACTTCCCCTTTTAGAATATAAGCTACTTGAAGACAGGGAATTTTGTTGTCTGCTAAGATCAGTGATTAGAACATTTCCTGACTGGCAGAATGAACGAATGCATTTTATCTGTGCAAAGTAGAAAGTTACTGCAGCGCATAAGCTCAGAGACTAATAGTTCACATGCAGAAGTAACCATATGATTCCATTTGTGGCACCAAATTCCTTACTCCTTTAACATTCTACCCCAGCACTGTGAACATTCATATAAATTCTAGCTATATTTTTTTGCTTTACATTGTTAGTATTAGGCAGCATGTGCCAAACAGCTCTTAACCCATCTGTGAAGAGTGATGCTTTTTGCAGCTTTTCTTAGCTACAAAATGTTAAACTCAAGATTCCCTCTCAAATGCTCTATTCTAGTCTTAGTAAAATATTAATCTTATTGGTCAGGTAGGACAGTTCTTATCTGTGGGTGACAGACCTCCTAGAAATCAGTGGCTGAAACAACTAGGTAGTTTGTCATTGTCATGTAACAGGAAGCCCAGAGATGCAGGGTGGGATGGGGTGGGTCCCCTGGGCAGTCCTCTGCCTGCTCCACCTCCCTCAGCACTCAGCACTGTCTCCTTACAGCAGGATGGCCGCTGTATGACCAAGAAGGATGAATGGTGATGGGCAAAAGTCTTTTCTTTATTAGGTTTTGTCTTATTTACATGGAAATAATCCCAGGAGGTTTTTCTCAATTAGCTACACATGTTAATAATGCAATTTAATAAGAATATTAGGGGGCGCAGTTGGGTGGCTCAGTCAGGTGAGTGTCAGACTTGATTTTTGCTCAGGCCAACACCCCAGGGTCTTGGGATAGAGCCCTGTGCCAGCTCTGCATCGAGAGTGGAGCCCGCCTAAGATTCTCTCCCTCTCCCTCTAACACTGTTCCCCACTTGTGTGTTCTCTAATAATTAACTAAGTATACTGGGGAATTTTTCAAATTTCATATTCATGCCTAAACAACAGAAGGTAAAAGAAAAAGATGGTAGAGAAAACATTCTGCAGGCCAAATAAATCTTTCACAAACATACTACTTTTGGGTCATTTATTTTTATTTTATTTTTTTAAAGAGCACAAGTAGGCAAAAGGGGAGAGAGAGAGAGAGAGAGTGAGAGAGAGAATTGAAGCAGACTCTACAGAGAAGAGCCCAACGTAGAAAGTGATCCCATGACTCTGACCCAAAATTGAATCAGACACTCAACATAATGAGCCACCTATGCACTACTACTTTGGTTCTTTTGATTTAAATAATTAAATCAAAATTTAGAATTTTCTCTAGAATTTTCTCTTCAGTTTCCAAAAATAAGAGTAATTTTTATTCATCCCTGATATACTATTACCTTTCAAAAGAGGGAGAGACCATTGTTGTGTTTCTCTAACACAAATGCCATCCCAAGTAACCCATTATTCCCACATGAAAATATCATGGTCTCAATGTCCCAACCTAGTGTTTCAGGATCACATATCTGAGACCATAATCCTTTCCTGTAGTAATCAACCAAGGCTGTCAATCATACCAATAAATTCAGAGAAGGGGCTGTGGCCACAGAGAACATGGCAATTTACCATGTTTTTTTAATTTACCACTATTAAAAATAATAGCTTTTAGAATCATTCCTTGCCACTCCTTATGCTCCCAAATATATACTATACAGCATCTTAAAATTAGCATCATGGTTTTTCCAAGGTATAAAGATATGACTAAGCCCCACTTAATAAAAGAGATTCTTTTAACCTTAACAATGCATTCTGAGACCACCACTATGGTTGACAAATGAAACACATGTAATGGAAGTATAACATCAGTGGATTCCAAACTTGAGGTTGTAAGTCATCAATAATAATGGAGTGTCAAGAAACCTTAAGTAACTGAGTAAAAAACGTCATAGAGGTACCTGGCTGGCTCAGTTGGAAGAGCATGAGACTCCTGCTCTCAGGGTTATGAGTTTGAGCCCCACACTGGATGTAGAGAGGTAAATAAAATCTCTGTAAAATATTTATTTAAAAAATTTTTTTACTGTTTTATTTATTTCTGAGAGATAGAGACAGGGTGAGCAGGGGAGGGTCAGAGAGAGGGAGACACAGAATCCAAAACAGGCTCCAGGCTCTGCACTAGCTGTCAGCACAGAGCCCGAGGTGGGGCCCGAACCCACGAAACGTGAGATCATGATCTGAGCCAAAGTCAGACGCTTAACCGACTGAGCCACCCGGGTGCCCCTCTATAAAATATTTAAACAGCAGATGATTAGGTCTTTTCACAACATACTTGTTCCATTGACACACAACATCTCTCGTCTCTCTTAAATAATTTTTAATTTTCTGTGGAATTTAACACCTAAAATTGGTTAATCCTCATAATACACAATTTCCCCTAGTGTGAATTTTTTAATTGTAGTCCAATGAGAAAATTGGCTAAACAAATTATCACCTTCATTACATGTGTAATGTTTCTGTCCGGTATGAATTCTTTGGTGTTTCCTGAGGTAAAGACCTTGACACATTTGCATGACTTCCATGTTATGTGAATGCTTTCAAGACCACAAAGCACAAAGTTGTACATTTTTTGTTTTTTTTTTATCACTAGAAATCTGTACATCTTAATCCCACTTACCTATATTACCCCCCTCCCCAAATTTGTACACATTTTAGAAACCTGATCACACTCTTTACATTTGTAGGGTTTCTCTCTAGTAAAAATTATGTTCCACAAGGTATAATAAGCTTTGGATAAGCCTTGCCATACATTCCTTGTGTGTGCTTTCTTTCAGAGATTTGTATTCTGTTATCAGGGAGGTGTTAACCCTGGTTACAAGCTTTGCCACATACATTAGTTTCACATGGTTCGTCTCCATGATGGAATCTCTGATGTTACGTGTTGAAACTTGCTCACTTTATTTGCAAGTTTTCTTTCTCCTATGAGTTCTTTGATGATCCCCAAAGCTTGAGCTTTGAATAAAAGCACTGCCACACATATTACGTTTATACTCTTTCTTTCTACTATGTATTTTCTGATGCCTAATAAGTTTTGCAAATTGGGTAAAAGCTTTGTCACACTCATTACACTTAAAAGGTTTCTCTCCAGTATGAATTTTCTTATGTTGAGTAAGATGTGAACGTTCCGTAAAGGCTTTGCCACACTCAATGCATTTGTACGGTTTCTCTCCAGTATGAGTTCTCTCATGACCCCAAAGGTGTGAACGTTTGATAAAAGCCTTATCACACTTATTACATTTATAAGGCTTTTCTCCTGTATGAATTCTCTGATGTTCCAAAAGGCTTGAACTTTGGATAAAAGCCTTGTCACACACGTTACATTTGTGTGGTTTCTCTCCAGTGTGTATTTTCTGATGCCTAGTAAGGTTTGCAAATTGGGTAAACGCTTTGCCACACTCATTACATTTGTAAGGCTTCTCTCCAGTATGGATTTTTCTATGTTGAGTAAGATTTGAGCGCTCAGCAAAGGCTTTGCCACAATCACTACATTTGTAGGGTTTCTCTCCAGTATGAGTTCTCTCATGACCCCAGAGGTGTGAACGTCTGGTAAAAGCTTTACCACACTTACTACATTTATACGGTTTTTCTCCTGTATGGGTCTTCTGATGTTCTACAAGGCTAGAGCTTTGGATAAAAGCCTTGCCACACACATCACATTTGTGTGGCTTCTCTCCAGGATGTATATTCTGATGTCTAATGAGGTGTGAGCACTGCTTAAAAGCTTTGCCACACTCATTACATTTGTAAGGTTTCTCTCCACTATGGATTTTTTTATGTTGAGTAAGGCTTGAACGCTCAGCAAAGGCTTTGCTGCATTCACTACATTGGTACGGTTTCTCTCCAGTATGAGTTCTCTCATGACTCCAAAGGTGTGAACGCTGGATAAATGCCCTACTACACTCATTACATTTGTAAGGTTTCTCTCCACTATGGATTTTTTTATGTTGATTAAGGCTTGAACGCTCAGCAAAGGGTCTGCCACATTCATTACATTTGTACGGTTTCTCTCCAGTATGAGTTCTCTCATGACTCCAAAGGTGTGAACGCTGGATAAAAGCCTTACCACACTCATTACATTTGTAAGGTTTCTCTCCAGTATGGATTTTCTTATGCTGAGTAAGATGTGAGTGCTCTGTAAAGGCTTTGCCACAGTCATTACATTTGTAAGGTCTCTGTCCAGAATGAATTCTTTCGTGACTTGTGAGGTTTGAGCTTTTGCTAAAAGCTTTCCCACAGTAATTACATTTGTAAGATTTTACTCTAGCGTATGCTTTCCTGTCTTGTGCAGGTAACAAATGATATTTAAAGATCTTTCTATATTTATTCCAAATGTTTTGGGTCCTGGGAGGAATTCCTTGAAGTGGTGAAACTGAGGAACCATTGCTGACAGACTTCTCAATTGGATTACATTCATACATGTTCTCCTCACTGTGAAATCTCTGCTGTTCTGCCAGGTGTGATTGCAAACTTAATCCAATTGTATTTTGTAAGCAGTTTATGTATTGGTTTCCAGCACTGCTTCTGTTATTGTCCAGTTTTAACAAATTCCTTATAAATGGATCATCATCCATGAAAAACAGGTATGTATTATTTCTTACAGAAACACACTGCTTTTGAGGAAGATTAACTGGGGAATGATTAGGTTTATGATCTTCTCTACAAATGAGATCTTTGTTATGGGTCCAAGGCACTTCCTCATAATTTCTTGCATCATATCCCCATTGACTCGCAAACTTGTGCATATTTTCCCAGACTTCTTTGAGATCAAAATCCTTGATGCCATGACTTTCATTTCTCTCCAATATCACTAAGGGGTAAAATTCTCCTTTATTAATGTCTTCTATCGGTGATAATTCCTTGATTGCAAATCCAGCAAGACTCCCTATCAAACAGAGTTGGAATGTAAATATTTTATACTAAATTCCATAATTAACACCAAAATAATATTTTATAATTATCACAGAAGTTTCTCTGGCATGGTATTCAAACACTATTGTTATTTAAAATGTTTTTAAGTTTTCTTTTTATAAATGTGGGGACAGTACTAGTATTTTAACATATATGGGAATGATTGTGTTAGAAGTTAAAAGCCTGACCATAGAAAAAGGAACTGATTTAGCATTAGGCATAAAAGTATTCATTCTTTATGAATTTATACTATGGTATGAAGTAATAATCTCTCCATTCAACAGGGAGACAGTATGGTATTATAGGAAGACTGGAGCTTACATCTATTTCAGCATTTGCTCTAAAAATTATCAAATTAAATATCTCATTAATTCCATTTCCAGGTATATACTCCAATGAATTATATAATATATACCTGTTCCAGGAGACATGTACAAGAATTTTTTTTTTAAGTTTATTCACTTAGATAGTGAGAGCGAGCTTGCGAATAGGGGAGGGGCAGGAAGAGAAAGAATACCTATCAGTCTCCACACTGCACACTGCCAGATTCGAACTCAGGAACTGTAATATCATGACCTCAGACAAAATCCAGTCAGATGCTTAACCAACTGAGCCAACCAAGCTCACTAAATAATGCATCATTAAAAAATAGCCTATGACAAATCAAGTTAACGACATTTCTCTGACTAAAGCAGTAACTTAAACAAAAAATATGTTCTCAAGACATCACAAATACTCAGCTTAAAGAATGCCATAGGGGTGCCTGGGTGGCTTAGTTGTTTGAGTGTCCGACTCTGACTCACGTCATGATTGCATGGTTTATAGTTTCGAATCCCAGGTGGGGCTCTGTGCAGAGAGCTCTGAGCTTGGAGCCTGCTTCGGATTTGGATTCGGATTCTCATTCTTTCTCTCTCTCTCCCTCTCTCTCTCTCTCTACCCCTACCCAACTCAAACTCTATCTCTCTCAAAAATAAAAAATTTTTTAAAAAGGCATTAAGTTTAATTGAGGTAAATATATGTTATAACACTGAGATATCACTATACATTTATGTGAATGGCCAAAATCCAGAACACTAACACAAATACTAATGAGAATGTGAACCAGTAAGAACTGCTGGTGGGAATGCAAAATGGTGCACCTGTTTGGAAGACAGTTTGCATGTTCTCACAAAACTAAACATACTCTTAAATATGATCTAGCAATCACACTCCTTGGTATTAACACAAATAAGTTGAAAATTTATGTGTACGTTAAAACCTACACACTAAACAGAGAAATCCTAAAATGAGTATGGACCCCAAATGCCCAAAGAATCTTGAGAAAGAAGAACAAAGCTAGAAGCATCACATTCCCTGACTTCAAACACCCTGATTATAAATCTGTGGTACTTAAAACAGTATGGTTTTAGCTTAAGTCTAATAGATACATAGATCACGAGAACAGAGCCCAGAAATAAACACACACAGTCAATTAATTTACAACAAAGTAAACATGACTGTACAATGGGGAAAGCACAATATTTTTAATAGATGGTTTGGGAAAACTGGACTCCCATAGGCAAAAGAGTTAAACTGCACCACTATCTGACATCATACACAACAATTAACTCACAATGGATTAAAGACTTAAACTTATGACCTTAAACCATAAGATTCCTGTATGATAGGAGGTAATGAGCTCCTTGACACAGTCTCAGGAATGATTTTTTTTTTTTACTGTTGACACCAAAAGTAAAATCAACAAAAGCAAAAGTTAGTGGGACTACATCAACTAAAAAGTGTCTGAACAGCAAAGGAACACTTTTCAACAAAATGTAAAGGCAACCTACTAAATAGGAGAAAATATTAGCAAATCATGTATCTGTTAAGGGGCTAATAATCCAAAACATAGCCAAAAAAATGCTCAAATAATCCAATTTTTAAAATGGGCAAAAGACCTGAATAGACATTTCCCAAAAACTTAGAGATGTCCAACAGAACCATGAAAAGATACTCAACATCATTCATCATCAAGAAAATGCAAATCAAAACCCAGTGAGATATCACTTCACACCTCTTAGAATGGCAATTATCAAAAAGACAAGAAATAACAAGTCCTGGTGATGGGTGGAGAATTTGTGCACTATTGGTGGGAGCAAAAATTGGTGTGGCCACACACTACTGTGTGATTCACTAATTCTACTTTTGATTATTTATCTGAAGAAAACAAAAATACTAACTCAAAAAGATACAAGCATCCTAATGTTCACTGTAGCACTATTTAGAGTTGGTAAGAAACAGACACAATCTAAGTGTCCATTGATGGGTGAATGGATAAAGATGTGTGTATACAACACAATATTATCCAGCCATAAAAAAGAAAAGAATCTTCCCATTTGTGGTAACAGAGATGGACCTTGAGGGCACTGTGCTAAGTAGAATGAGTCAAAGACCAATACAGTATGATTTCTTTTATACATGGAATTTTTACAAAACAAAACAACCCCTCTTAGATACAGAGAACATATATGTGGATCGAAGAGGCAGAAAGTTGAGGAAGCAGTGGCAGAAATGGGTGACGGGATCAAAAAGTCAAAAAAATAAAAGGGCACCTGTGTAGCTCAGTAGGTTAAGCATCGGACTTCAGCTCAGGGCATGATCTTGCAGTTCATGGGTTTGAGCCCCGCGCCAGACTCTGGGCTGACAGCTCAGAGCCTGGAGCCTGCTTCGAATCTGTGTTCCCTCTCTCTCTCTCTGCCCCTCCCTCTCTCTCTCCCTCTCTCAAAAGTAAATAAATGCTAAAAAAAAAAATTTTTTTTTTAATAAGTAAATAAATAAGAGGGATGCCTGGTTGGCTCAGTCAGTAGAGCATGCAACCCTTGATCTTGGGGTTGTGAGATCAAACCCCACACTGGGTGCAGAGATTACTTAAAAACAAAACAAAAATTGTTGTTGCGTCTTGAGTTCTTTAAATAACCTCCCCCGCCCACAAAAAAATATATATGTATATCAATATAGTATTTTCCATATACCAAGAATACAGTAAACATCTATGGAATGATACAGGTTTTTCCAATAGAAAAGCTAACTAGAGATATCAGTAAGCTGTGCTATATTTAAACTACATCTAATTTTGGAATTTCACTTTTTGGAATTATGCACATCATGACTTCTTTCAAATTAATGGAAAAGCGCCTGACCTCAAGAAGCCGGGAGAGCCCAGGAAAGAAAGATAGATTTTAGCTCTACTTTACTAGACAGGTATTACATTTTGCTTATGTCCTGAGAAGTTCTCCCATGGATACAAAATGGAAATGGAAAGTGAACTGGTCCTGGGGTCTGCACTACAGAGGCCTCACCTCTGACCTATATGGAATGAGAACCAAGAGACTGGGAGAAGGACTTCTTAGATACAGCCATCTCCATCCCTCTCAAACCTCAGAACCAGTATGGTCAGAGGGGCCAGGTAAATGTGTTGTAGGTCCTTGAAGTTGGAGTTTAACCTCGTACATATTTGATTTACTCATCTGAATAACAGAATGAGAAGTGTGTGGGGCGGGGGGGGAGGAATTCTTTGGAAAGCTCCTAAGAAATAAACTTGTATTTTCCCACAGATCCTTCCCAAACAATATTTACTGGAGTCACTTACTCTGTGCCCATCTGAGCTCTGACTTGTGTTCACATCACAGTATCTTCCCACCTGTCTGGATGTCCCCTCATATTCACTTCACTATCCACAGTCCAGGGCTCTTTCCCTTCTTCCAAAGCAGATAATATTCAGCTCAAGAATAGATTTCCATTTATAAAGAAAAACAGAACATGATCTGCTTTGATCTTCCAGAACACATTCCCAGCTCTTTGTTCAGCAAAGAGGAAAAGACATTCATTCTATGTGGGTGTAGAAATATATTTCAAAAATTAATCAACTAACTGCCTCAATGATTAAGGACTATTGTAGGAATGCAGAGATCTGGTTCTTTTCCAAGAATGACTAAACCAAAAGCACAAGGATAAGATCACAGAGTCAGAGATTTAAATATATTCACCGTAAGGTTTCCTTTCCCCCCCCCAACTTTAAATAACTTGTCTCTTAGCCCTATCTCTAAAGATGTCAATGAGAGTTGACTTTAGTAAGAATTTAAGGCTTTCTAAATCTTATTTCCCAGACTCCCAGATTTGATTTAAATTCAAGTTGGTTAACATATAGTGTAATATTGGTTTCAGTAGTAGAGTTTGGTGATTCATCACTTACATACAACACCCAGTGCTGGTCATCACCTCCCACCTAAACAAGCATGAATGCAGAACTTCTGAAGAAAACAAAGTTAGAATCCATGTGTCACATTATAAAGACTTTCCATCTCAATCAAAACAGCAGCAGTCACCCCCTTAAGAACAGGAATTTGAAACTCTTATGATCAAATCAAGAGGATCTCAGTAGAAAATGCAAAGACATAAAAAGTAATTACCAACTTCTGGAGAGACGTTTTCCTCACCCAGGGAGACCAGGTTCCTGTAGGTCTCCAGCATCACATCCCTGTACAAGGCCCTCTGAGAGGGGTCCAGGCACTCCCACTCCTCCTGAGAGAATTCTATGGCCACATCCCTGAATGTCAACCGTCCCTGAAAGGAAAACACATCTGACCGAGTGGACAGGGAACGTGTTCTTACTTGACACAAAGTTAGAGAAGCACAGATGTGTAAAGACTGACTTGGCTGGAGTGAATGTTCCTTGTTCCTTGTAAGATAATTCTGAAGGGCTACAGTTAACATAAAATTAGCTATTTTTAAGTACCATTCAATGGCATTTAGTGCATTTACAATGGTGCACAAACATCACCTCCATCTAGATCAAAAACATTTTTATAACCCCCAAAGGAAATCCTTTACCCATTAAGCAGTTGCTTCCTATTTCCCAGTCCCTGGCAACCACTAATGCTTTGTCTCTATGGATTTACCAATATTGAGTCTTTCCATGTGAATGAAATGGGATCAATAATATGATCTTTTGCATCTGCCTTCTTTCACTCAGAATAATGTTGTTATAAGGGTTCATCCAAGATATAGAATGTACCAGTAGTACATTTCCTTTTTTCTGACTGCAGAGTATTCCATATTCACTCAACTACTGATGGGCATTTCATTGTTACCACCTTTGGCTAATATTAGTTACCATAACCTTTCAAGTACTAGTGTTTGTATATTTGTTTTCAATTCTGTTGGTTATATAAATACCTAGAAGCAGAATTACTGGGTAAAGTGGTTTAATTTTTTAAGAATATGCCACATTCTTTTCCACGGCAGCTACATTTTAACACAACATGTCATGATTCTAATTTCTCTACCTCTTAACCAACACTTTTTTGTTGTTGTTGTTTTACAATAGTCATCCTAGTGGGTGTAAAATGATCTCTCATTGTGGTTTTGATTTACATTTTACTAATGACTACTTTCACTGAACATCTGTTCATGTGCTTATTTCCTTTGTCTATCTTCTATGGAGAAATGTCTATTAAAATTCTCTGACCATTTTTTAAGTTGTATTTTGGTTGTTGACTTGTATATGTTCTTCATATATTCTATGTTAATGTATAATGTAATGTATAAGTTCTCCTTATATTCTAGGTTCTAGACCTTTAGTAGACATGTGACTGGCAAATTATTTCCTTCCATTTGGTAAATTGTTTCACTTATGTGATAATGTCCTTCAGTGCACAGATATGATTAATTCTGACAATGACCAATTTATCTTTGTCTTTTTCTCTTTTGCTTTTGGGATCATGTGTCAAAATCCACTGCCAACCCCAAGGTCATAAAGACTTGCCCTTATGTTTTCACTTAAGACTTTTATAGCTTTAGCTCTTACATTTAGTCGTTGATTAATTCTGAATTGATTTCCTTATATGGTACAAAGTAGATTCATTCTCACTCAGATATCCAGTTGTTGCCAGTACGATTTATGAGACTAGTCTTATCCCATTGTCTGTTTTTGACATACTTGTAAAAAAGGAAAGGATTATAGATATATGGGTTTATTTGTGGACACTCAGTTCTATTACTTTCATCTATATTTCTAGACTCTGATGGAATTATAGTTTTGATTACTGGAAACTTGAGTAAGGTTTGATGTCAGGAATTGTAGGTCCTCCAATTTTGCTCTTTCTCACATTTATTTTGGTTATGTGGCATCCTTACCAATTCAATAGGAGTTTTAGAATCAGAATTCCCATTTGGCCAAAAAACAGTTAGGATTTTACTGAGGACTGCATTACTCTTTATATTGCTCTGGGGAGGACTCCCATTTATGGAGTCCACAAACACAGGATATCTCCACATTTATTTATTTATGTTCATTTTAATTTTCTTCAGCAATTTTGTGGTTTTCACGGTGTATAAATCTTCCATTTCCTCGGTTAAATTTATTCCCATTTGTTTTCTTGCTCTTGTAAATGGAAGTGTTTTCATTTGTTGATTGCTACTATACAAAAGAAATACAACTCCATTTTGAGTATTGATACTGTATTCTGTAACTTCAATGACTTCATTCTAATATTTGAGGATTGTTTATTTAAAAATATAAGCTCATGTATACTATGAGTAGAAATAGTTTGATTTCTTTTCCAACTTTGACATACTGTAGGTATTTTTCCTCTGTATTTTCTCTGGTTAGAACTTCCAGTGTTGTTATATGATGGCAAAATGGGGCATACTTATTTTATTCTTGGTATTAAGGGGAAGTTTACAGTTGTTCACCGTTGAGTATGAGGTTAGCCATGGAACTTTAATACTCTTTTAGACTGAGCAAGTTCCCTTCTACTCCTGAGTTTTTGTTGGATGCGGTGTTCTGTATATGTCTCCTGAGTCTAGCTGATTTACAGTGTTGCTCACTCTTTTATTATTGATGTCTGGTTGTTTCGTGCATTACTTGAAAAGGGAGCATTGAGTCTCCAACTAGTATAGTAGAACTATCTCCTCAATGGTTGTTTTAAAAATGTGGGGACTTTGTTACTATGTACATATTGCTTAACACTTTTTTTATCTTCCTGATGGATTGACCCTTTTTTCAATATATGTCCTGCAACATCTTCGATAACAATTTTACAACTTAAAGTCTATTTGGTCTGATATCTGCATAGCTCCCCAGCTAGGTTTCATTACTATGTGCATGGAATATCTTTTTCCATCCTTCCATTCTCAACCTATTTATGTATTTAAAGTGAGCCTTGGGTGACTCCATCGGTTAAGCGTCTGAGTCTCAATTTCAGCTCAGGTCATGATCTCACAGTTCATGAGTTTGAGCCCTGCATTTGGCTCTGCACAGACACTGTGAAACCTGCTGGATATTCTCTCTCCTTGTTTCTGCCATTTCTCCACTGAATCTCTCAACATAAAAATAAAGACTTCAAAAAAATAAAGTGAGCCTTTTATAGACATGGAGTGGAATCATTTTTAAAACTTAATTCCTTTGTCTTTTATTAAATAGTTTAATCTATGCAGATTTCAAGTTACTACTGGTGAGAATTACTTCTGACATCTGCTGTTTGTATGTCTAATATTTTGTTTCATAATTCCTCCCTTCTTTGGGTGTCTATATCTGTGTGTGCATAACATTTTGATTGCCGTTATATTTATTTTTCTGTCTATCTTCAGGTTATTTTCTGAGTGGTTATCCTGGGGATTACAGTTTACAGTTGACACTAACTCACCTTTAATAGCATACAACAGTTGCTATACAGTCTCCCTGTATGTTGTTATTGTCAAAAACTACTACTTTATAACAAATGAGCAGATGTTTTATTCACTCAAAGGCAGATTTTCTTATTGTTTTACACATTTGTCTTTTAAGACATGTAAGATGTTGGGATAAGCACTGGGTGTTATGTGTAAACCAACTTGACAATAAACTATTTAAAAAAAGACATGTAGGAAAAAATGAGTTAGAAAACAAAAATATAATAATACTGGATTCTGTATTTACTCATGTAGTTACCTTTACTAGTGTTCTTTATTTGTTCCTATAGATTTGAGGTACTGCTAGTTTCCATCCTTTTCAGGCAAAAGAAGTCCATTTGGTATTTCCTGTAGGCTAAGTCTGTAAGCGTGAACTCCATTTGCTTTTGTTCATGGAGGAGTCTCTTAATTACACTATCAGTTTTGAAGCATAGCTTGCCTGGTAACGAACTCCTCGTAGATTTGTTTTTTAATCTTTCAAACTTTAAATACATCACGAGAATGCTTCCTCACCTCCACAGTTTCTGATTAGAAATAGGCCATTAAACTTATTAAGAATCTCTGTACACGAGAAGTTTTTTCTGTCTTGCTACTTTCTACATTCTCTTTGTCTTAAAGTTGACTGGGGGCGCCTGGATGGCTCAGTGGGTTAAGCATCTGACTTTGGCTCAGGTCATGATCTCACAGTTCGTGGGTTCAAGCCCTGCGTCAGGCTCTCTGCTGACAGCCAACTCAGAGCCTGGAGCCTGCTTCAGATTCTGTGTCTCCCTCTCTCTCTGACCCTCCCCTGCTCACACTGTCTCTCTCTCTCAGAAATAAAAATCATTTAAAAAAAACTGACCATGCTTAAGGTGTACGTTCATAAGACATCCTTAGATATCTGTAGTGGAGTCAGCCTACTCAGAAGCAGCCACCATGGCATTTTGTAACAGTAAGAAACTATAAAGGAATCACATATCTTCACTTAGAGAATGTTCTAATGAGGATCCAAAAAAAGGCAGTAATCTCTATGTTTACGAACATGAGTGCAACGTCAAAACATATGGTATGTAAATATTCCAATTTTGCAGAATAAAATATGACAACACATTTATGGAAGAATATTTTCTAAAATCACATGACAATATATAAATGCATTTTGATTTGCACTAGCGAGAACATCACTTCCTGATGAAGACAATCAGTGACGGTGGAAAATAAGACAGGTAAGGGGGTATTTTACTTCCTAGTTTCTAAAATGCATACCCATGTGGAAGTGAACCACAAAAATATGTAGTAGGGGGGTTTAATACAAAAATATAATAACAACAACATTTAACAATTCATAAAAAGAAAATTGAGCACTAGTCTCTCTGATGACAGAAAATTCTGCTCTTATGTCTGGTTAAGTTATAAACATTTCTATCTAAAAGATGTGCACTGTGTAAAAGTTCCTAAAAGAACACCATGGTCTTTAGAGAGGGATGTGCTATAAATAATTTGAAGAACACTTAGTATTATAGAAGTAGGTTGATTCTACACTTTAAAACTAATATGCTTATTAAAACATTCTCTATATTCCTTATTCTTGCTTTGAACTTCCCATTCTATTCCAAAATATTAATGTTTTGTAGTTAGAAGCACAGATTCCCTTGTTTAACGTCAAACAGCACTGTAAAATAAGACAAAGCAAATTTCCCCCATTACTCTTATTTGCCAGGGTTTCTCAGGTACCTGTGCACATCAATACATTACTTACATAGTAATCTCTTTAATCCTGGTTTCTATGAACTGAAAGGGATCCAGAAGGGGTCTCTGAGGAATCCTTACAGCCCAACCTCACGGATACCACAGAGCCTACTCCCCACCTCCAGTCCTTACCTGGGAAGAAAATCCTTCCAAGCATGACCACCTAAAAGAAGCATCTTCCCATGTTCCACGTCACTGGGTCACAGTGAGATGGAACCTGCATGGAGATGTGAGGAGACTGGGAGAGGGCTCTGGGGGTGGGTAAATACTGTAGCCAGGACACCTCTGAGACACAGAAGAGTAACAAGTCCAAAGTGTGACAGTTTAGGAAAAAGAACAATGAATTAAATACGTGACTTTTACCTGGAAAAGAGCCATTCCTCCTTTTTCCCCCCTCTTTTTCTGGTCTTCTTCTCAGGTAAGGTTATATTCTGTGACAAAAGCATGTTGTTTAATACTTAGAATCAACATAACATAACCCCTTCCTCTGCCACAATATATAGAGAGAATCTCACTATGGGAAAAAGAGAGTTCTTTTGCTGCCCATTACAACAGGATGCAAGCAGGGACAATAAAGTCCTATATGGAGTCCAACAAGTGCATTTTTCACCCAATCCTTCAGAAAGCCCTTCCCTCCTTCTGAAACCTACACACTCTACACTCCACATTATCCTGGAACTGGACCAAAGGGAATTGTTTCATTCCAGTTCTTGGCCCCTCTCTAGGCAGCCAGCATCCAATGAATGGTTGATGCAGGACACAGAAGTCTGTCTATTCCATCAATCTGGACCAACTCTTAAGGGCCACTGGAGCTCCAGAACTCCCTGGTAGCCACACTGAGAGTTTAGATCTTTGTCCTGATGGTGATGGTTAGCCATAAGAAGGTTTAATGTTAAAAGGTGACACTATCAAATTTTTAAGATTTAGCTATGATACACAGACAGGGTGGAGCTGAAAGAGGCATGTCTCTCTTTCTAAGACTATGCTCCTGCCTCATTCTAAGTGGTTTTCATTATTTTGGGAACTGGGTCACACTGTAAACTCCAACTATATATAACTGCACACCCTCTCCCAGAAAACTGCCAAAGACAAACCCATGCCCAACTTTGAAAATCATTTCAGGGATCTTATTAGTTCAGATTTAGAATTCTTGGTCTATTGTTTCATGTTACAGAGGGGTGCACTGGGGCTCCGAGGGGAGTAATTTTACCAAGTTATCCTTAAGAAGTCTGAGTAGAGTGAGCAGAACTGGGTGTAAGTAAATTCTGAAATGGTGGCCTGGACAGGCTTAAGTAGAAAGGGCTGTTCTAATTCCAGATTGCTGTTCATATTCCTCAACAAGAGAAGCTTCTCTTTCACGGGTTTAATCAAACCCAAGCATTTAACTTGTCTTTTCCAGAACTATATGAAATTACAAATTGCTATTAGTCCAAGAAAACATGAAAAAGTGTCACCAGTGGAGATGAGCTCCGAGCAATCTCTGTACCATGAACAGATGGGCTCTGCTGGAACAAAGTTCCACATCAAGCCAGCCCATCCTTCAACATCTGTTCAGGAAACACAAAGGGAACTTGAGAGAAACACCTACTTAGCTGGAGATTTCGGCTTAGCACTCGGTAATTTAAAACATAATGTAAGGAAAGAGAACTGTTGAATATTAAATTAACAGATAGGCTAAGTTTTGAGTGTTGAAAGAATATCAACATCCTTAATGAATGTGTAATGAAATACTATAAAGTTCCTTAACAGACATCAAAGAATACTTCCAACATATGATAGAATAGATAGCATGTGAAACTCATAATCTGAACAATAAAATTAAGAGGGAAAATAATTTGGAAATTAAAAAGCTATCCAGTGGATTCTGAGATTAAAGAAAAAACAAGTGTGGGCATACATCAAATTTAGAAAAAAATGCCATGAGCCACGAAAAAAAGGAGAAGGCAACCGTACTGTTAACAATGGCCACTGAGAAAAGCACCATGTGGTACAGAAAGGCTTCCCCCATCAACTGCCTGATCGGCCTCCGATCTCTAGATGAATAGAGGTTTCAAATGGAATTATCTTCTGATGCAACACTTAGTGCAGATGCCTCAAACACCAGGATTTCACAACTTTCAGTCTCTTCTGCATAACTGAAAAAATTCACCAAATTTGAGACGAACGACGTCATAGCGCCACAAGTCAGTACTTTACAACGTAATACCACATATCCAATCAATTCAGTGCTCACCTAGGTTTGGGTCCTGTGCTATGTCTCAGCCTACTACGTGTTTTGTTCTCTAAGTCTCTCTGTGTCCTTGTTTCTTCTTTTTGTCCATTTCTGTGTCCCTCCCTCGCTATTTCTCCTCCAGCAGTTTGACCCTACTCTGCTGCAGCCTCTTTCAATTGCCTCCATTCTTTTCCCCCCCTTCATTTCCCCCAGTTTCTGATGACCCTCTGACGCTGCAGACTTCTGCGTCTTTCCCAGCATCTCTGTCCCCACTCTGCCTTCCCTGCAGTGGGCCAAAGGGCCTGCATCCACCTTCCAAGTGACTACTGTTCCCGACGCGGCTGGGGGTCGGGGGCAGGGGAGAGACTCAGGCGTCAGAGAAAGATCCTGAGCAGGAAAAAGACCCGCAAGGCGACTGGGGTCTGCTAGGGCCAGAGGCAGAAAAGCTGGGCCAGAACCTGCCTCAGAGAGATTTTAACCGGAAACGACGCAGACGCCCGGGACCCTCACCGAGCGACAGGATTCGGAACGTCTCTGGCCGCGCCGCGAGAGGCGAAAGGGACGAACTTCCAGCGAGAGGGGTGAGGGGGTTCAAGGATTTTACCTTCCCAGGCGACGCCCGAAATCTGGATGTGAAGGCGGGGACTCCGAACGCCTCCAGGGCAAAAAGCACAAAACTGGAGACTCGCCCGCCGCTCCGCGGGATCCGCTTCCGGGTCTGCAGGAAAGCGCGCATGCGCGTGCGTCTAGACGCACGAGGGGGGCGATCTCGGGGCGGGGCCGAGGCGGCCTACGGAAACGCGGGCGTGGACGAGAAGGAGGGCGCGGGCGGAGGCGCGGGCGGGGCCGGGGCGCTCTGGGTCTTTCTCCGAGCACCTTGCTAGTTCCGGCTCTTGGTCCAGTTTGTCTTTCCTGCCCGGCGGTTTCGGGTTCCGCTTTTGGTTTCTTTCCAATCCCGCTGCTGTCGTTTAGAGCCAGGCTGGGAAGGGTGGGCCGCTTCTGTTGGGAGCCGCGGAGTTTCGCAAGTTGACCGTGGTTCCCGGGGAAAATTTAGGGAGCGGTGGAGGCGCGCTCCAGCGCGGGAGGCGGAGCGGTGCGGGGGCTGGGGGCCCTCGTGCGGCGACGGACACCCGGACAGTGACCGCTCCTTGTTTAATGAAGCAAAAGCCGTGGAGACCGGCGTCGGTGATGGACGCCAGAATGCGAAATGCAAAACTGCCCTGTGGGGAATATGCAGTTCGGTACCAACTCGCCATCAAAGCTTTTAACTGAATTATCATTTGTGCTCTCCGTTCTCTAGAAAGTTCCCCGCCAGGCCCTAGCCGTGGGGGCGGAGGGCTGCCACTTTTATTTAAAGGAACAAAAATTTCTCCCTCTGTGGTGTTCATTAATTTTTCTCTCTTTACATTTGGTATTCTAATCCACACCTCCTGTGAAGAATTATAAATGTAAACGCCTTTGAGAACTTCCAGGTGCACCCGTATATTGATGAATCTCTTAATTGCTAAATGTCATTGTAATTTAAATTTTTAAAAATCTTTGTTCTCTTTTATTTTGGAAGACTATTTTATGCTTGAAAACTAGATTTTTAGGAAAAATTTATTGAAAGAGAGAAGCTAGTCTTGAATTTAACCATGTTTTAATTATTTTATTCCCTACAGACTTCTCTTCTGTTTGACCTTTATCTTGTTGAGGGATGCAAAGAAAAGACTATTTATGGTCATTTTAATAGGAATTCCCATTTCCCAAATGCTAAGTGTTACTGATGTTATGCCCACTTGAGCTTTTGCTGGTAATTAACTTTTCTTGTCCACTTTGGCATACTTCTCAATTTTTGACTTCACTGATCTAATAGTCTGTTCATAAATAAACATCTCAGAAGGATAACCATACTGATATTGAGGGGTTTTTTTAGAGTTTTTGTGACTCTTCTTATTTGTTCATTATTCTGTTATATTTTGCAGTAACATTGCTAATTCGAAAAACTAACTGATGGTAACAATATCAAGATCCAAGTAAATTTATAAATTAGCATAAAGAAAATTGACCTTTTATAATTAGCTTTTCTACTGAAGAATATGATGTAAATTTACATTCATTTATTTCTACTTTCATATATTTCAGGAATGTTTTATTTTTTCCTACATAATGGCTTTACACATTTTTGTTAGGTTCATTCCTAGTTGGTTTATTTCATTTTATCTTAAAGATATTTATTTATTTATTTATTGAGCCCTTTTTCTTTCTTTTTTATTTATTTATTTATTTTTTTTTGTATATCATTATTATACCCTATTAGCTTACTGAGTTATTTTTCCTAGTGATTTTCCTTGTGTGTTTACAGCTGTATATGTGCTCATCCTGATGTCCTTGACTCTGTCTCGTACTTCAGGGTTCATGTTAGCCTTTCCCCCCTACTTTTCTGTACCTATCCGTGCTTATCAAGTATTATGGCCTCATATGCCTTTGAAGAGTTTTGCATCTGATCCTCCACCCTCCCGTGCTCTCTGCACATGACCTATAACCCCATCCCCCTGGCCTCATTTGGACCCTTCTCTATCACATGCTTATAACCTTCCAACTCTGCCCCATTCGCCTGCCCCTGCAATGGCAATGCTCACAGCACTTTAAGATATTGCATGTGGTAACTATCATCTTTGGGGCTGTTACAGGGATGGAAGAATTGAAAAAGGTGGAAAGTGCCCCCACTGTCAGGCATCCAAGGACTGGAGAGTCCTGTATTCTTCCCACAGGTGAGCACATTGTCAAGATACATATGTGCATGAAGACTGTTTGAATGTAATTACATACATGGAACTGGGAATGTAGGAGTACAGGTGAGTGTGTGTAAATGTGACTGTGTGCTTGTATTTTATGGGTGTGAGTGTGAGTTTGCTATGGAGTGTATGTGAGTGTGTAAATGTATATGGCTGTGCATTTGAGTGTATGTTGTGTATATGCACGTGTGTTTGCATCAGTGTGTAATGTTTCTGTATTTGTATTTGTGAACTAAGGGTTGTCCACCATTATGGTTCTAGTGTCTGACTTGGATATGGGGAGTATTTGATTGTGTATTTGGGGGTAGGGAAAACAAAGGATTAATTTGAACTCATGTTACTTAATAATAGGTAATCAGAGCTGACAACTGAAAACTCATCAAAAGTACAGGTTTGGGAAGATGTGGTAACTACCCACTGCTATTTAAATGAGTACTGGGGAACCTGGGTGGCTCAGTTGGTTAAGCGTCCAACTCTGGATTTCACCTCAGGTCATGATCTCACAGTTCATCTCATGTCAGGGTCTGTGCTGACAGCCCAAAGCCTGCTTGGGATTCTCTCTCTTCCTCTCTCTATGTCCCTCCCCCATTTGTGTTCTTCTCTCTCTCTCTCTCATATTAAATTTAAAAATTTTTTAATTAGTTTAAAGGAGTATTGGCTTATCTGAGAGAGGAATTATTGAATCTACCCATTTCACCATCTGAACCTGGTGCTTTTATTTGCGAGCGTCTCAGAAACTTCTCCCTTTTTGTAGATACTGTTCTGTTTAGACTTCCTGTTAACACTAGAGAGATCAGTATTGGTAAAGCATATATTCCTAACAAATTTCCACATCATCTACATTTCCAAATGTATTGTCACTGACTTGTGCAAACAAATCCAGTGATCCCTGATGTAAATTATCATTGGCATGTTCTTCTCTTTTATTATAACTTTTATTGTAACTCTTTTATTTATTTTTGAGAGCGAGGGACAGAGAATGAGCTGGGGAGGGGCAAAAAGAGAGGGGGACAGAGGATTTGAAGTGAGTTCCTCACTGACAGCAGAGAGCCCAAAGCAGGCTTGAATTCGTAAACTGTGAAATCATGACCTGTCCTGAAGTCAGATGCTTAACCAACTGAGCCACCCAGTCACCCCCCTCTTTATTTTTTTATTTAAACTCAAGGTATTTAACCTACAGTGTCGTCTTGGCTTCAAGAGTAGAATCCAGTGATTGATCTCTTACATATAGCACCGAGTGCTCACCCCCAAAAAGTGGTTCCTTCATGCCCATCACCCATTAAACGCATCCCCCCACCCAATTCCTCTCCAGCAACCCTGTTTGTTCTCTGTATTTAAGAGTCTTTCATGGTATGCCTCACTCTGTTTTTATCTTATTTTTCCTTACCTTCCCCTATATTCATTTAAGTTTCTCAAATCCCACATGTGAGTGAAATCTTATATTTGTCTTTCTCTGACTGACTTATTTTGCTTAGCATGATACACTCTAGTTCCATCCACACTGTTGCAAATGGCAAGATTTCATTCTTTTTTAATGCAGAGCAAAATTCCATTGTATAATTATGCCACATCTTCTTTATACTGTATCAGTCGATGGACATTTGGGCTATTGTTAATGTTTAATTTGACTATTGTTAATAGTTCTGTAAACATTGGGGTGCCTGTCCAGACGCCCATTATTTATACACTTAATGGATTTGTTTTTTAAATGTTTTATTTATTTCTAGGAGAGAGAGAGACAGCATGAGCAGGGGAGGGTCAGAGAGAGAGGGAGTCACAGACTGAAACAGGCTCCAGGCTCTGAGCTGGCAGTCAGCACAGAGCCCGATGCGGGGCTCGAACCCACGAGCCGTGAGATCATGACCTAAGCGAAAGTCGGACGCTTAACCGACTAAGCCACCCAGGCGCCCCTACACTTAATGGATTTTTAAATGTACAAATACATTGATGACTATATGTACAATGTTGTACAGGAGATCTCTGGAGCTTATTCATCTTGCTTAGCTAAAAGTTTATATTCTTTTTTTTTTTTCAGAGTTTTCTTACATTTTTTATTTGTATTTTCAGCTGTAGGATTTTTAATTTCTTTTAATGGTTACTTTTGAGAGAGAGAGAGAAATACAGAGGGTGAGTGGGAGAGGGGGAGAGTGAGAGGAAGACACAGAATCCAAAACAAGCTCCAGGCCCTGAGCTGTCAGCCCAGAGCCCGACACAGGGCTCAAACCCACAGTCCATGAGATCAAGACCTGAGCCAAAGTCAGAAGTCCAACCAACTGAGCCACCCAGGAGACCCAGTAATAGGGTTTGTTTGTTTTTGCAATAACTTGACTAGCTCCAATAAGTAACTGGTGGTATCTGTATCAGAAACGAATTAAATTTAACACTTACCTTATGGACAATTGATATTTGCTAATTGGGAGTTTTTATACCCAAGAACAATGATATGACTTCTTCATTTGTTTATGTCTACTTTCATATATTTCAGAAATTTTATACAGTTTCTCATACACTTTTGATACATTTTTATTGGATTTGTTCCCAGGTATTTTCTTGTATTATTATGTTAAAATTTCTTTTTCATCCTTTTTTAATAGCTCCCCCAATCCCCAAATATAACTTGCAAATTGTAATTTTTTATACAAATGCAGGCACTTGAGCCATGACATGTGTTCAAATGGATTTATAATGTTATCATTAATTATTCCATTCGATGGGATGATTAACTCTCCCAGCCTACAATAAGAGCTGCTAGATGTAGGAAAGTCAAAGTGGAAATGAGGTAGAGGTGAAAAGAAAACAGCCTCTTCCCTAACCCTCACCTCCCATAAAACAAACTTCATCTGGATGAATATAAAATTATCTAAGACACACAATCCATGAGAAGTATTAGTTTTTATTTGATCACTATGTTATATGGAAATTATGAAGAAAAGGGTAAGACAGTGCCCAAATATATTTACTGTGCTTACATAAAATTCTACACATTTATATGATGAAAGACTGCATGATCCCAGTGTAAAGTACAAATAGGAAACTATATAAAGTATATATAAAATGACTATCTATATTAGATTTAATATCCTCTCATGAATAGGTTAATGTGAAATCTATAAATAGAAGAAAATTTAAAATTTAGCATATGAGCCAGCTGTAAGAATAAATACAGGAACATGGTCAGTAACACCAATATTTCGTATGAAGTAACTGAAAAGTGAAGGCAAAGGACATGATGACTTCACCATGACTTCATCACACGGAACAATACAACCATCTCTCCACACAGGCGCTACCCCAGGCCTGTGGCCTCAGTCCTCCAAAACGGGAGGCAAGAGACCCAAGACTTCGCGCCTTCTCAGGATCAAAGAGGAGGACAGAAGTATGTTCACTTTGCTAGACTTTAGCAGCAACCTAGGAATTCCATCCTGATGCCTCTTCTCATCATAAAACAGTGCTTGGCTGTCCTAAGATACTCAAAACACACGACAACGTGCAACATGAAATCGAAACCTCGTCGACTCCCCCTCCGTGTCTGCAGTACCTTTCCTCCGACCACCCCGAGTCCTGCCGCTTATTAACACGCGCTGTCTGCGGTCTGAGCGGAAGCGGGGCTGTGTTCTCACCCCCGGGCTGCGCGCCCAGCTCTGCGGAAGCGCGGGTGCCTGACCGAGCGCGGGCAGCCTAGCTCCCGACCCCGGGAGGGGGGACCCCGTGTCCCTCCCTGGGGGAGCCCCGGGCTTCTCCTCCATCCCCAGCTGGAGGCCGGGGGCCGGCGGCGGGGCGGGGACGAGCCAGCTCTCGGCAGGGAAGACGTAGGCCGCCTGGTTGGCCGTGGTGTAGACGGTCTGCAAGGCCGCGCACAGAGGCTCCCAGAGCTGCCCGAGCCGCGAGCGCCGCTCCCGGGTCAGCGGGCAATGGCGCTGCTGCTCCCACACCGCAGCCACGTCCTCACAGACGGCCTCGGACAGGGCGCGCACGGCGGTCACCAGCCTCTTCCGCAGAGGCGGCGGCCGGCCTCCTGGGGACCCGCACCTGCTCCGCCGGCCGCGCCCCGCGCCCCGCGCCGCCTGCGCTGGGCGTCCGCGGGCTCCTCGCCGTCGCTGCCTTGGCTCGAGTCCGGCGTCCTCCGTGTCTTCTTTCCCGGAGTCACACCGCGCTCGTCTGCCGGAGAGGCCCCTGCGGAGGACGCACGTGGCCGAGCGCCCCGCCAGCTGGGATCCAGGGGACCCCACTCCCTCGGGTGAACCCCGCCTGTCTCCTCCGCCTTCCCGCGCCAGCTCCGGGATGAGGCGACGCCAGGCCCACCAAGGACCCCCCAGAGCTCCCGGGATTCCGGGGCTCCTAACCCGATTCAGCCGCTCAACAACCCTCCGTGCCCGCGCCCCGCCTATCTGACCTCCCTGTGCGCACCTCGGGCCCCAAAGCAAGATCCCACCTGCCGCAGGGCTGGTGCCGTCGCTGGAAGGGACTTTCCCCTTCCCGGAGCCCCCCAGCTGGAGCAGCCTTCGGGGTCTGCGGACAAAGCCAGAGTCTTGTGACGGCGTCCAGCCCGGCCCCCTCGACGCCCTAGTCCATCCTGGACACGCAAGGGCCAGCGCTGGCCGCCAAGACTAGGCTCCCAGCCGTTCCTCGAGCCCAGCAGCGGCAAGGGTGCCGCAGGGCCCCCAGGTCCCTGGCGGGGAGACCGAGCTATCCCACGTCCTCTGTCCCCCCCGCCCCCCTCCGGAAAACCAGCTCTCGCCTGATCCGGAAATGCAGCTGTCTCTTCCGAGCTCGCTCTCCTTGGAATCCTCCTCATCCGTCTTGGCGTCAGACCCTGGAGGAAAAGGGGCGGTTTGGGCGCGTGGCCTCGCGCGAGGCCCGCAGAAGCCCTAGCCCGGCCCTCATCCCAGCCTGTGGACGGTTCTCTCGACAGAGGCTGCTCAGCCGGGGGCCACGGGGAACCAAGCTAGTGGGTCCCAGGGGACCACTGCCCCATTTGTCAAAGCCTCCCTAGAGCTGGGTGACCTAGGGATCTAGATGCGGACCGACCTCCGCATAAACCCTGACCCCCACCCCTCCTTCCAGCCCCCGGACACAAACCACCCGCATCCCTACCTCGCCTCTGGGTGCGGCTCTCTCTCAGCGGGGACGATAATGTCTCCTCTTTGCCTTCCGGTGGTTTCTCCTCCACACGTGAGCCGCCTTCTGTGAACGAGTTCTGTTGGCAGGGCGGCTGGTCAGTGGGGTGCCGCTCGGAGGAGCTGTGGGGGTCCGAGCCTTCAGTTCCCAAGTCCATCTTGAAGCCCAGGGCGTGGCGCGGCTCCCTGCACCGCCGGGACTCCCAAGTGCTCACTGGCCAGTGGGACCTGCCTTTTATAGGCGCCTCCGCAGGGCGTGGCTCGCTCTTATTGGCTGGAAAAATTCCACCTTCCTGCCTCTCAGCGGAACCTTGGCTCTTGGGAGAGACGGCACGTGGCCAACCACTTGTGCTTCCAGTGGGGAGACCCCCTCAGCCGAGGGGAGACTTTTGCAGGGTCCTGTCGTGGTGTCGAAAAGCGGGACCTCTCCCTGTCTTACTTCTGGTCCAACTCCCACCCAGGACTATTTAGGACCCTGATGGTTTTGTGTTCTTTCTTCCCAAGAGTACAGGGATTAGTAGGCTCATTAGAAAGGTTTCTTCCATATCACTGGAAAACATATATTGTCAATAGTCTTCTCACTGATCATTCCATTCTGTGTAAGTCACAGGAAAATTGGACTTAAAAAAATCCTTACCAGACCCATTCGATGCAAACGGAGTATTTCTTTCCTGTGTTCCCATTCTTGGCCACAGAGAACCTGAGCTCTGCCCTGGATCGTTAAGGACTGGATGTCACTGTAGGAACATCAACAAGTCAACGAGTACATCTGACAAATACCACATCTTTAGATAAAAGTGAAACCAGCAGTGAACGAAAAATAATTAATGGTGAAGATAGTTCCCCGATATTGATTTATTTTCTCTTTTGTAACGTTTATTTTAACATTTATTTCGTTTTGAGAGAGACAGAGTGCGAGTGGGAGAGGGGCAGAGAGAGAGAGGGAGACACCGAATCTGAAGCAGACTCCAGGTTCTGAGCTGTCAAGACAGAGCCCATTGCAGCAGCTTGAACTCACAAACCATGAGATCATGACCTGAGCCAAAGTCAGACACTTAACCGACTGAACCACCCAGGCGCCTCTTGACTTATTTTCATGAAAGATTTTAAATCTTTTTTAATAGGTTATTTGTTTTGAGAGAGAGAACACGCATGCCTGTTGGGAGAGGGGCAAAGAGATAATCCCAAGCAGAATCCCCACTCACAGTGCTAAGCACCATGTGGGGCTCAAAACCACCAACCCTGAGATCATGACCTGAGCCTAACTGACTGAACCACCCAAGCGCCCTCATTAAAGCTTTTAATATGGAAATTTCAAGCATGCAGACAATTAAAGAAAATAAAGTGAATTTATTATGACCCCTTCAAAACATGTCAATGTTTTGCCATTCTTGTATCATCCACTCCAAACTTCTCCTTCGGAATGAGAGTTACTTTAGTGCAAGTCCTAGAACTCGGAATCTCCGCAATAAACAAGGTGTGAATCATAAAATGCCTCTCGAATAAATAACTATTGATACAACATATAATGAAAAGACTCCCAGTCTATTACAACACAAGTTTATTCTTTACTTCATTTTTTTAAGATTTTATTCTCTTATTTAAAAAGCTTTTTTTTTTTTTAATAATGCTTTTATTTCTAAGAGAGACAGAGAGACGGTGTGAGCAGGGGAGGGGCAGAGAGAAAGGGGGACACAGAATCTGAAGCAGCTCCAGGCTCTGAGCTGTCAGCACAGAGCCTGACACGGGGCTTGAACCCACAAACCGTGAGATCATGGCATGAGCCGAAGTCGGACGCTTAACCCACTGAGCCACTCAGGCGCCCCTAAAAAGCTTTTTTAATGGTTATTTATTTTTGAGCGAAAGACAGAGCGTGATCGGTGGAGAAACGGGGGGGTGGGGGGGCTCCAGACTCCGAGCTCTGAGTGCAGACCCCAACACTGGGCTCGAACTCACAATCGACAAGATCATGACCTGAGCTGAAGTTGGACGCTTAACCAACTGAGCCAACCAGGCACCCCTGAAGACTTCACTTTTAAGTAATCTCTACACCCAGCCTGGAGCTTGAACTCACAACCCCGAGATCAAGAGTCACATGCTTTATTGACTGAGCCAGCCAGGCACCTCTATTTTTAAATTTCATAATCATCTAATACCCAGTTCATATTCACATTCTCTCAAATGCCGGAGTCCAGCTCCAGCTGGTCCAGGGGTCCCTGAAGGATGGATGATGTCAGCGAGAGAGAGATTACAAAGCCACAAGATTCTTTCTGGTCACCAGGCAGCATCTCTGCACTGACTGAGACTTAGCTTTATTTATGGCTAAGTGTATGGGGAACAGGACAGAAGTGGCATTTGTCTTAGACAATGATTTTTGATGACAAATTTCTTTGATATGTAAAAATTTCCCAAAACATAGATTTGTATAAGACTCATGCATAACCTTTATCAATAGTGATTGATGTAGGTGATTTAGATGTTTATCATATGGGAAAGGAAGATATCTTTAGCATTCAAATACAAACAAAACAATGATTTTAGCATAGCAAAGGCAAAAGTTAGCCCTTTGAGACCAGGGGTCAATAGCCTGTTTGCTTAAGGGGAAAAAACAGGATTTTCAGGAAATGCAATGTTTGATCCTATAATCACAAAAGAAGAAATTCCTACAAGAAGTTCCTTCACAAGGTGCAATCAGTATATCAGGGCCAGAATAACAGGACAAGTCACTCCTGATACCAATCAACAAGGTGACTTGTGGGTCGGTACTCAAGCAGAAACAATTTAGTGGGGGTGGATATCGGTCATCATCTGACAGCAGGAGGCCTTGGAAACCTGCCTTAACCTCACAAGGAGTTTTCTCAACTAGTGAGTTCAGAATGGCTCCCAACACTCAAATTACTCAAAAACATTTTTTAATTGTTTTTTTAAATTAGGGTGTAAATAAAGTTCTTACATTACTAATACTTATATAACTAAAACTGGTGCATTCTTTCTGAAAATATAATTTAAGACTAGTTACAAAATTGAAGCACATACTTCCAAGTCCCATCAGAGAGAAATATATCCACAATATATAAAAATTAATGTCTACCCATTAAAAGGAAAGAAAGACATTCCACAGTGAATTTAAAAAGAAATTTAAGGGGCGCCTGGGAGGCTCAGTCGGTTAAGGGGCCAACTTCGGCTCAGGTCATGATCTTGCAGTCTGTGAGTTCGAGCCCCGTGTCAGGCTCTGTGTTGACAGCTCAGAGCCTGGAGCCTGCTTCGGATTCTGTGTCTCCCTCTCTCTCTGCTCCTCCCCTGCTCAAGTTCTGTCTCTCTCTGTCTCAAAAATAAATAAACATTTTAAAACATTTTTTTAGAAAGAAAAAGAAATAAAGAAAAAAACAGTTCATGGGTTAGTAAGCCTGTGATGAATATGATATTATGTTACACACATACAGCATTGCAGACAACAAAACAAATGGAATTAAACAAACAACATCACCAGTTCACAAGCATACAATTAGTACAACTTCCAACGTTACCCTGTGTACCAAGGATGTGGGGAACTGAAGACTCTCTTCCCGGGTTAGTGTGGGTGTGATTGGCTTACCCACGTCAGGGGATAATATGGCCACTAATATGAAGATGCCTGAAAGCCATGATCCAGAAACTTGGTTCCTAACTTTCTGTTCATAGCAACAGGGAAATTCATAGCAAACAGGAACATGGCCCAGGTATGTTTGTGGCAGCATTTCCAGTGGAAGAAAAATATTAGAAACAACATAAATGCCCATGAATAGGATCAGAGAGTAAAACCAAAAGTCCAGTCTGTTGGCCCAAGTATATGGCAAACAGTGGTGAAACAGAATGAACTGCAGATATATGTGTGAAAGGGAGATTCTTCAGAAACAGTTGAGAGTAAAGTCATGATACAGAAGTAAACAGTCTATGGTGTGTATGAATATCTTGCACTTGCAGAAAGTAATATGTAGTTTTTAAAATATGTACATATATGTTAAATTATCTTAAATGCTTGGAAATGAGACTTATCATAATGTTGATATCAGATGTATGGTAAAATAAAAACAAATAAAGATGAAATTAAAATGCAGAGAAAAAGAAACAGGAAATAATCTCCTTATATCTTCAGAGGGGGCTGGTGATTAGTCAAAGTTGATTGTCTCCAGCTGATGAGGTGAGCTCCAAAGCTCGAGCGGGGCCTCCTCCGGCAATAAAAAGTCCAGCTGGAGGGGGAAGCTTCCGCTCAGCCTCATCCTGTCTCACTTATCCTGGAAGCCCAATAGGTCCCGTGGAATTTGCTCAGCATCCAAAATCTGAGCTGATAAGGACAGCTGAGCCATTATCATCCTTCTCAGACCTTTTGATCTTTCCTCCTTGTGTCCTTCTTTAAAATGGGTTGTAAGTTGAAATTTAAATAAAAACCTTAAAAAAGTGTTTATATAAAAAAATAAAATGGGTTGTGGATATGACTATTGATTGCATCACGATGTTCCAGACACTTCGCAGGTTACATGTCTGTGTCTCCTCCAGAAAACCCAATTCCCAAATCAAAACGCATGTCCTGATAGTAACCTTTGAAAACTGCCAGTGATTGATGCTGCCTCACTGACCACTCTCCTCTTGACCCACAGATAATGTGCAAGAACTGTTGTCAGATCTTTGGACACATGGCGAGGACCAGGAGGTGTCCTGTGAAGGTCAGGGCTGGGGCCCTTGTCTCCCAGCCCTCGGCCTCCATGGAGGATAAGAACCTGGAACTAAGAAGGAAGCCTCAGTTACCTCAGACCCCAGGCCTTTTGGCAAGACTGACAGAAGCAAAAAAGGCAAAGGTGAGGAATCTGGATAGTTGAAGTCATTCTTAAAATGGGGGTCCAAGGACACTGAAATTCCGATGTCTTTTTCTTTGTTCTGCATGCACAGTCGTCTCCAGGCTGAGACAGAGAAATTCATGAGAAACCTACAAAGAGCTCAATATTTTTCAGGGTTCCTCACCCTTGAGCACAAAATATATATAATAATAGGGGCGCCTGGGTGGCTTAGTTGGTTAAGTGTCCGACTTTTGCTTAGGTCATAATCTCACGGTTCGTGGGTTCAAGCCCCGTGTCGGGCTCTGTGCTGACTGCCAGCTCAGAGCCTGGAGCCTGTTTCAGAGTCTGTGACTCCCTCTCTCTCTGACCCTCCCCTGCTCATTCTGTCTCTCTCTCTCTCCTAGAAATAAATAAAAAACATTTAAAAAATTAAAATATATATATATATAATAATAATATATGTTATATACAATATAATATGAAACATAAAAATTCAAACCTTGTATATGTAAATATATATTATATATTTTATATGTATATAAATATATTAAAATATATAACATATACGTATTTTAAAAAGATTTTTATCTTCAAGTTATCTCTACACCTAACATGGGGCTTGAACTCACAACCCTGAGATCAAGAATTGCATGCTCTACTGACTGAGCCAGCCTGATGCCCATATAATATATATGTTTTAAATTTTATAATATAAATGTAAATATATGTTAAATATTTTATGTTATATATAACAGATATATTTTTAACATAATATTTAGATTTTTATGTATTATTATATTGCATATTATAATTTCTTATAAAATTTAAAAAATATGTATGCTAAAATTTATTTATTTTTTCTATCTTGGAGAATGTTCCATGTGCACTCAAGAAGAAAGTATATTCTGCTGCTTCAGGGTGAATAGTTCTAAATATATCTGTCAAGTCCATCTCATCCAGTGTATCATTTAGGGCCATTGTTTCTTTATTGACTTTCTGTCTAGATGATCTGTCCACTGCTGTAAGTGGAGTATTAAAGTCCTCTACAATTATCATATTCTTACCAATAAGATTGCTTATGTTGTGATTAATTGTTTTATATATTTGGATGTCTCCAAATTCAGTGCATAGACACTTATAATTGTTAGCTCTTCCTGTTGGATAGACCCCATAATTATTATATAATGCCCTTCTTCATCTCATGTTACAGCCTTTAATTTAAAGTCTAGTATGTCTGCTGGAGTCTGGCTCTGGCCGGGTCCAGGGGTCCCTGAAGGATGGTTGGTGTCGGTGAGGGAGGGATGAGAGAGGCGCGAGATTCTTTCCGGTCATCAGCCAGGCCTCTTCACACTGCCTGAGACTCAACTTTATTTTATGATTTAGTATTTGGGAGATGGCACAGAAGTGGCATTCTGATGATAAATCCTTTTATAGTAAAGATTCTCCAGAACATTGATATGCAAAAGGTGGGGAACAGCCCAGAGGTGGCATTAGCATAGTAAAGGCAAAAGCTAGTTCTTTGTGAGTAGGGGTCAATAGCCTGTTTATCATTTAATGGGAGGTATTAAGAAAAACCCGGTCTTTCAGGAATGCAGTGTGGCTCCCATAACCACAAAAGAAGTTCCTACAGTAAGTTCCTTCACAAAGTGCAATCAGCATATCAAAGCCAGAATGAATCACTCCAAATACCAATCAACAAGGTGACTTGGGGGTCAGTACTCAAGCTGAAACAATTGGGTGGGGGTGGATATCAGGGTCGTCATCGGACCTGACAGTAAGAGTCCGTGCAACTTACCTTAACCTCATAAGGAGTTCTTACTCGACCTATGAGTTCAGAAAATGGCCCCCAACATTTGTCTGATATAAGTATGTCTACTCCAGCTTTCTTTTGGCCTCTGGTAACATAATAGATAATTCTCCATCCCTTCACTTTCAATCCAAAGGTGTCCTCAGCTCTAAAATGGGTCTCTTGTAGACAGCAAACAGATGGGTCATGTTTTGTTTTTGGGTTTTTTTTTTTTTTATCCATTATGAAACCCATGTCTTTTGATTGGAACATTTAGTCCATTTATAATCAGTGTTATTATTGAAAGATATGGGTTTAGAGTCATTGTGTTATCCATAGGTTTCATGCTTGTAGTGATGTCTCTGGTACTTTTTGGTCCTTTAAATTTTCTTTTTTTAGGGACGCCTGGGTGGCTCAGTCAGTTAAGCGTCCGACTTCGGCTCAGGTCATGATCTCACAGTTGGTGGGTTCAAGCCCCGCGTTGGGCTCTGTGCTAACTGCCAACTCAGAGCCTGGAGCCTGTTTCAGATTCTGTATCTCCCTCTCTCTCTGATCCTCCCCTACTCATGCTGTCTCTCTCAGAAATAAGTAAAACATTTAAAATATTTTTTCTCTTTTTTTAAAGTTTATTTATTTTTGAGAGAGAGCATGCATGTGAGCAGGGGAGGGACAAAGTGAGAGGGACAGGGAGAATCCCAAGCAGGCTCCATGCTGTCTGCACGGAGCCCGACACAGGGCTCAGTCTCACAGGGCTCAATCTCACGAACTATGAGATCATGAGATCGTGACCTGGGCCAAAATCAAGAGTCAGACACTTAATCAACTGAGTCACCCAGGAGCCCCTATATGTTAAAATATCTTAAATGCTTGGGAAAGACAAACATTTACTCATTGTAGTCCTGGAAGATCAACTGGAAAGAAATGTAAAGGGAAATCTTGAAACTGCATACAGCAGGCAGGATAGCAAAAGAGCCTAAATGAAAGTACCCCATTTCTTTTTTGTACCTCAAGACTCCATGGGGGACTATCTGGGGTTGAGGACTGGATCTGACATGAGGGAAGAAGAATCCTTGGCAAAGTTCATAGCACCTTCAATGCCCCTCTCACCCCAAAGCACAAGATAGGACTATGCCTTTGCTTCCCAGTTCCCAGGTACGGACAGGAAATTGAGGCATGTCCAGACACTTAATATAGGTTCTTCCATAAGCAAGAAGAGATGCAGACAATGATGATTCTACTCCAGGAGATTCCCAGGAGACTTCCAGAGGAGCAACAACAAGGAAGGAAATAACAGACTCTTGTGACTCTGAGGCTGTTTCCCTCTCTGTTGCTCTGCTGCTCTTCATGGGTCTCCTGATTTACATTATTTCTTTGTCCCTCATGTAGGGGTGTTATCCTTAAAATCCAGGATGACCAAAGAGATTCCTGATATGTATGTACTTTTCTTTGTTTTTGTGCTATTATTCCATGTCCACCAGTGACAGCCGTGGAGGATATTACTAAGTACATGTTCGAGTGTCTTCCAATGACTAGAATCTTATATGCAAGAATATGCATCTATTAATTTTGATAAAGATTCCCTAATTGTCTCTCAAAAAGTCACTGGCCACTGATTTTCCCTACATGCATGTATGAGATGGTGTGCTTCTACTGATCTCAGAAAGAGAACATATTAGTAAACTTTTAATTTAACTAACCCATGGTCACACAACAAGCATATGATAATTTGTAATTGGTTTTTTCTGACCACTACTGAGGATGAATACCACTTTTTAAATTTTAATCTTTTATTTTAGAGAGAGAGACTGAGTGGGAAAGAGAGGCAGAGAGAAAGAGGAAGCAAAGAGATAGAGAGAGAAAAAGAGAGAGAGAGAGAGAGAGAGAGAGAATCTTAAGCAGGCTCCATGCTCAGCTCAGAACCTAACACAGGACTTGATCCCTTGACCCCAGGATTATGACCTGAGCCAAAATCAAGAGACGGCCACTCAAATCAACTGAGCCACCTAGGTGCTCCTCAAGGATGGATGCCTCTTTATATGTGAAATGACCATTTGCATTTCTTTTACTGTGAAATGTTCCCATAGGTCCAATGTCTTTTTACTCTTCATTGAGAGTAAAATATATTTTATTTGAATGGTGTTTTTCTACAGCATCCTACCAGGCTAATGCCCATCTACATATACAAGAATAGACCTGACCTGTCAAGAAACCTGAGATGACATCTACCCATGTGGATACATCCAACCTTCCATCTAAAGACTTGAACTGAAGGGGCACCTAGGTGGCTCAGTCAGTTGAGCAACCAACTGTTAGTTTTGGCTCAGGTCATGATATCACAGGGTCTTGGATTCAAGCCCCACATCAGGCTCAGCGCTGACAGCACAGAGCCTGCTCGGGATTTTCTCTCTCTCTCCTCATTCTCTTTCCCTCCCCCACTCACACTTTCTCTTTCTCTCTCAAAATAAATAAAGGAAAAAATATATTAAGACTTGAACTTCATTCCCTCTTACCTCGTGGAACAGCCTTAGAATGAGAGGTGGACTTATTGATGTGTCCTGTGCTGCACCCAAGCACTTTTGCCTGGACCCCACTTTCATTGCCATGCTGCCAGTCATAATGTTCACAATGTTTGCAGTGCCCAGGAGGAGTATTCCACGTAAAAAAATAGAGGGACACCTGGGTGGTTCAGTCAGTTAAGCATCAACTCTTTAAAAACATTTTTAATGTTTATCTATATTTGAGAGAGAGAGCATAAACAAGGGAGGAGCAGAGAGAGAGTCAGACACAGAATCCAAAGTGGGCTCCAGGCTCTGAGCTGTCAGCACAGAGCGTGATGTGGGGCTCGAATTCACACACCCCTGAGATCATGACCTGAGCTGAAGTTAGATGCTAAACTGACTGAGCCACCCAGGTGTCCCTCCTCTGCCTCTTTTAAAATCAGATTATTATTATATTTGGTTGATTTGTCTGAATTTGCTATATATTTTGAACATTAGCCCCTTATTAGATATATCATTTACAAATATCTTCTCCCAATCAGTAGTTTCCCTGATGGGGTTTTTTAAATCGCCACACACTCACTTTTTTTTCATCAGTGATAACAGGTTTTTGTGCTCTCTTTTGTCTCAACCCAGGTCCCTTTGTCCATTTTTAGTTCAAATGCCTTAAATATGAAAATATCCTTCCATGTCATCCTATTTTGAAGATTACTATCTCCCTAAGGCTGTAACCTACAAGTTTTATAACTTAGCCCAAGTTCTTAACTGAACCTGAATTTGCACTCCACCATCACACCATACTACTTCCTTGTTACTTGAAGACATTTCTTTTCCTCACTTTATTGAATGGTGGTCTCACATGTTAACTTCTCTTGCAACTTTTCTAACAGTTCCAACCTTAGATAATTTCTATATGTATTTAATATGTCAAGTTACAAATTACAACACTCAAAGACTTCCTCACAATCTCTAGATTGTTTCAGGAACAATTTTCTCATTGCACAGATTCCAAACTACTTCACTGGAAGTGTGAATAAAATTTCAATTATATAAGCATTTTCATAATAATTACATTAATGTTTCATTTACATTTACTATTACTACTGGTTATTACTTATTGGGATAGAAGCTCATTCTGGCTTGCTGACCACTCTCCTGGGATGTGATTGTTGTGCCATGATGCTGGCAGCTCAGGGGGTGAATGAGTAAACAACTGTACACTGTGAAAAAACATACAATTTACACTTTTGTTATGAGTTGCATGAATGTGCTGTTTCTCATCCAGACGAGGTAGAACGTGGACACACTGAAGTCATGGTTCATGAGAACAAAGGGGCAGGCTGTTGGGAAACATCCATTGATCGAGGCAGAGACCTTCAACAGCAACCAGCTGGGATTATCAAAAACAACAATAGAGGCTTGACAGATGGAGGAGAAGGAGTAGAAAGACACAAAGGTGCTCACCAGGATGAGGATGCTCTGGGTGGCTCTGGACTCAGCAGAGGATCTGGGGGAGATATTAGTCCTGTGAATGTGCTGGACCCTCTGCTTGTGCCTGCACAGGATGAAGACCATGTAGCTACTGGCCCAGAGCATGAGCCCCAAACATAACACATCAGGGAAAGATAACAATACTGCATATAGCAATTGTGTGATTTTGTTATGATGTATCCCAGAACAGTATTCCAAATCCTTTCTCATTGAGAGGCTCATGTTGCTCCATTTGCCAGTCATATGAATAGGAAAAATGATATTTACCAGCATGTAGAGCATCCAGCACAGGAATATAGACAAGTCAATGCACTTGAGAGCTTTCCTTTTAAGTTGTGTCCACCTAGAGTTATGGGGACTGATCATGACGGCCTGGAAGACACTTTAGAGTCAGATGCTGCCTATGAACACACCCCTGTTTATTC
This sequence comes from Proteles cristata cristata, assembly GCA_017311185.1. Taxonomy (NCBI): domain Eukaryota; kingdom Metazoa; phylum Chordata; class Mammalia; order Carnivora; family Hyaenidae; genus Proteles; species Proteles cristata. The sequence goes on from JAESUZ010004944.1 coordinate 288,856, forward strand.
TGTGAATATGGAAAAGAAGTTTGCATACAAAATGATTTGTAACGTTGTTCCACCCAAAAGCTACCATCATCTGGGGGACTCCTTTACAGAGGAGGGATAAGGAGTTGGCTGCAATCAAGTATTTAACAATCAAATCTATGGGCTTCAACTTGCGCCCAGCGAAGGAGAGGAAGATATAATGGTAAAGAAGAGAGGAATTCCCCTAGATTCCAACCATGGTCTGGGTTAAGAAGATCACTCCTATGACCAAATCCCTGGAGGCCATTCTGCCAGTTTCCAGTCACTGAAATTTATCTTCAGAACCAGAGGATCCTGTGTGGGAATATGAAGTGTGGGCTTAATGCACCCTGTCAACTAAAATCTAATATTCTCCACTTATCATTAGTTTTTCCTTAGAAATGGTGCTGAGAAAACCGGATATCCATGTGTCAAAGGGTGAAATTAGACCCATATGTTATCCCATACACAAAAAATCAAAACAGATAAAAGACTTAAACATAAGATGTAAATTATGAAGTACTTTATGAAGTAAAATCACTTCAGGAAAACATAGAGGAAAATCTTCTTGGCATTGGTTTTGGAAATGATTTCCTGTATCTGACATCAACAGCACAGGCAGCAAAACAAAAGAAATACAAGTGGGATTATGTAAAACGAACAAGTTTCTGCAGAGCAAAGGAAATAATCACTAAAGTGAAAAGACAATCTATGGAATAGAACAAAATATTAGCAAAGGATTCATCTGACAAGGGATAATATACAAAATATTAAGAATCTCCAACAAATCAATAGAAGCAACCACCAAATTAACAAATTAACAAATGGGCAAATTATGAAATGACATTTCTCCTAGGAACATACAAATGGTCAACAAGTATATGAAAAGGATCATCACGGAAATGCAGATCAAATCCACAATGAGATGTTATCTCACATCTGTTAGAGAGACTGGTATACCCAAGCCCCAAAAATAACAAGTGTTGGTGAGGATGTGGGAAATTGAAATCCTTATACACTATTGGTAGAAATGTAGAATATTGCAGCCACCATGAAAAATGTATAGAGCTTTCTCAAAAAATATAATAGAACTATCTCATTATCCAGAAATCCCACTTCCTGGTATATATCCATCAGAATTGTAATTAAGGTCTCAAAGAGGTATCTGCATGCCCATGTTCATTACAGCATCATTCACAATAGCCAAGTCATGGAAACTATTGTCTCCATTAAGCACATCATACTCAGAGTTAGAGAAAACCTTTCTATTCTGGCAGATGTCATTAGGGTATCTTGTTCCTTCACAAGATTACTTGATTCCTACAGATTTTTTTTATCCTAGTCCTTATTATAAGCATGGAGGGATTACAGGCACACCTCTAGTCATCCTACAAGTTTGTCTATGATTCTTGTAAAGTAGGCTGAAAGCAATTGCTTTTAGAACTACCAGCCCTCATTACCTGAAAGATCAGGATTCATTTTCACTGGATTAAATTCCCACAATCATTGTCTTTGTGGATTACACTAAATCATACCAGAACCCAGGAGGCATTGGGGTAAAGTCTAGGACCCCGTCTCTCTTTAAAAGCTCAGCTTATGTTTGTGTGGCTTTGGCACTGGATCAATTTCAAACCGAGAATAACCCCTTTTTATATACAATCACTTACCCACATTTACTCCTGATAGGCATCTATACGTTACGTACTTGCTTCTCAGACTGAAATGGAAAATATTCCCCCAGAAACATCCCTTTATCTGGAGGGTGAGCTCAATGCAAGGTCATGAGGGCTAGTGCATGTGGGAGGGAGGCAGCCATAGAACCCTGCGATATGGGGCAGTGATAATGACCTCCCCTCCCTTCAGAATTGCAATTATCATTTCACCTTTACTGGCAATGACAGCGCAGGCTGGGGAGCTGAGAACATTTATGAAGAACTTGTTTTGTGAAGTTGATAATTACCACAACCAATTATCAATTTCCAGTTATTATCTACAAAGGGCCCATTGAATGACTGGTAGAGGCTGTTTTCCACTCCTGAAGGCAGACAGATCTCACGTGGACGGCAGCAGAAAACGCAGAGTTCTGACAGGTGAGGGACTGGGGACGAGTAGGTGTGTTTCCCTGGATCTGCTTTGCTGACGAGTTCTTCCACCCGAGCGTGATTTCTTCCTAATCTTCAGACCGCTAAAGTGAACTATCATTATATTTGAAGCAAAAAGTTGGTACCAGGAAAAAGAGTTGAGGGTTTTCAAAAGTTGAAACTCAAAGACAGACACTCAATGCCAATTAATCTGGAAGTCTAAATTCAGCACCACATGGTCCCTTTTCCATGAAATAAATGCTGTTTGCAATTCAAGAGCACTGGATGGTTACCACAGTCTTCCACACTTATTTTTTGATGTATTTTCAGTAATGAGAACTGGTTGCTTTTGTAACACATGAACAAATATAAAATAAGAGTTCAATTAACCCTTTGGTTTCTCCTACAAACAAGTCTACATCTTATCCAGGTCCACTATCCAATGTCTCTCAATTTCCAAGCCCGAGAAGAGAGCCATACATGTGGGAAGCCTCTCCTACACATGCATGTGAGCATATGCACAAGTGCACATGCATAAAAACACATTGTACACACCTCCATGTAAGTCAAATATGCAGTCTCATATACTCACATACTTACAGACATACATATTCTCTCACCAACTCATGTTCATCCACATATACAAACTCTCAGCCAGAATGATATGCAGTTACTATGACTCACACTCACAGACTCACACACAGTGCCACCAACACTCAAGAATTATATTCACACAGCATGTGTGTGTATCTAGCCATCATATCCATGTATGGAAGAAGAGTAGGAATCTGTACCTCTTTATGAATCCATCTTTTCTACTTCCCACTTTGCAACCACCCACATGGATATTACAAAGTGCATTGTATAAAGAGTCACATGAGTATTGCTACTCTAGATTAAGGCACAAAGTGGGAAAGTTGGAGTGTTGGGGGTCTGATATTACATGTGTCCTGGATGCCCACCTTTCTGGCACGGGCAGAGTCTAGGCAGTCACTAAGCTATCATGCTGTCTGTGGAATTACTTTCTTGGGTCAAGTGGAAATTTCAATATGTAAAATTAAGGAGAGTCATCTGTCCTTCAAAGTTAAACCCTGAATTTTTACAGAATTTATAAGGATGAATGTGTCCAGCATCCTGAGTGGCATTGGTAAGGTCCATAAAGCAGGATGGCCTCAGTCTACTGCTCACATCAGTGGATGGATCACGCTTTAAACTTGCATGAGAGGAACTCATGGAGGGCTCAGTCAGTTAAACATCCAATGCTTGATCTCTGCTCAGATCATGATCTCACTGTTTGTGGGATCAAGCCCCACGCCAGGCTCTGTGCTGACAGTGTGAAGCCTGCTTGAGGTTCTCTCTCTCTCTCTCTCTCTCCATCTCTCTCCTACTTTCCCCTCTGCTGCTTGCACTTTCTCTCTTTCAAAAATTAATAAATAAACAAGCAAACTTGAATGAGAAATATGGAATGAATTGAATCCCAGCCCCTATGGGTGAGATTAGTCAGAGTGACCAACGGGATGAGAAAGTTGACCAGAAGCCAAGAGAGTATAGAAATGAGGGATGGACATTTTTGGAAAGCTCCATGGGTGTCTCATATATGTGATATCTTCTTGGAGGAGGCAATGACAGCTTTCGTTCTAGATCATATATAGCAAATAAACTTGGAACATAAAGATAGTAGCCCGTTTGGGGCAGGGAGATTTATTTGTTGTCAGGAAAATATACCTAAGGCCTCACTCAAAAGTTAAGGGTAGGCAGGTGCATTAGATGCCCCCTTTCAAATACTGATGTTTCCTCCACTGTGACATTAACACGCTGCACACGCAGGATTGCCTGAGCCTTTCTGCGCAGCCCCTCAGGCTTTGTGGGTCAAAGGAACTAGTGGAAAAGTGAGCTCATGCTGCCCGCTGTGCTGTGTGTAATGAAGTCCTTGTTTGCGACCCAGGAGAGTCAGTCTTCCTGGTAGCGCCATTACTCTGTGGGATCTCAATCTGTTAGTCTGCAAGCAGGGTAAAATCTAAGATGCTTCACACTTCTTGATCATTACCAAAGGTTTTATTTTTTTATTTTTTATTTTAAAAAATTTTTAATTTTTTTTTATTTCTGAGAGACAGAGGCAGTGTGAGCAGGGAGGGGTCAGAGAGTGGGAGACAAAGAATCTGAAGCAGGCTCCAGGCTTCGCGCTAGCTGTCAGCACAGTGCCCGATGTGGGGCTCAAAGTCACGAACTATGAGATCATGACCTGAACCAAAGTGGACCGCTCAGCCAACTGAACCACCCAGGCACCCCTAAGAGCTCTTTTTTAAATCATACATAGTAAGTTTTGTGTATTTTTCAGGAAAGAGCAGGGTGACTTAGAAATGTAATTTACTCCATGTAAACATAAACATTTTTGTACGCAGATAGATTTTGAAATAAATTTACTGGTATATTTCTTACCAAAAAAAAGATGCATTTTTCAAATTTTCATGTGATTTTATGTAATCACAATGATTACCTGGAGATCTTGTTACATGACAGAACTTCATAGGGAAATTCTGGGTGGGTCACAACATTCTCTACTTTCAAAACATCTCTGATGATTCAAATATTGCCAATCTGTGGTTCACACTCTGAGTGACAGGGGATTTAGATACTGAGGAAAGAGTTAATGAATAACTTTGTAATTAAGAAATTTTAGAGAAATAACAGAGTTCAAAGTAGTTTGAGAAAAGCAAAACCAAAGACTTGTACCATTTTCCATTTATTGGAAACCATTCTAAATGCTTTTCACATTAGAATGCATAAAACCACACAAAAAAAACTATTTTTATTTTTCGAGTGAGCCAACGTTGACTTGAATGAGAACCGAGGGAACAAAACGGTTTTTAAAACTCACTAGGTTGAAACATCAGAGGTAGAGAAGTCAGGGTTTCAATGTCTAAAAATACGGTGTTTGGAGAGGAGGAGAGAACACATTAATCCATCTAGGATGGGACATTTCCCTGAAACCAGCCATTCCCTCCTCCTACCCCTTCTCTTTCTCCCAATTCTCTGAGCTTCATCTTCAGAAGAGATTATCTTGGAGATCACCCCTGCCTTTTGAGAAATGGGGTCATCAACATACTCATCCCCATGTCACGCCTTCCCCTATCCCCTGGCAGAAGGACTGCGAATTGCACAAGTCTTGCCTTTCCCCGGTCCTAGGAGACAGTCAGGAAGCATGTGGGCAGAGAACACCAGCTGAATGCTGACCCCACCCAGGGAAAGCCCTCCCTGCGGATTCTGCTGAGCCCCGCCCATCTCCTTCTCCACACCTCCGTCCTCATAAACGAATCCTCCCAGGATCCCATTCCAAGGCAGAGCATCTCCCTCCCTGCCCAGGCCTACCGGTTTGCAGGTCCCCTGGGGACTGGAGAGCAGCATCCTGCCTGTGCTATCCTGGAATCTGGCCTGGCCCTGGAATCCAGGATACTGGCATTTTCTGCAACTGGGTGGGGCTCTGATTCCACAGATAAAGAAAACCATTCCTCACCATGATTTCAAAGCCCTGGATGCCCATGAGCTCCCTGCTGTGGGGAGGCTAAGTTATCCTATCTGCAGCGATACGCAGAACGAATCAGCCCGTGTGTTGGCATATGAGAAAATACTTTTTAAAAATAGATGTTAGTCTTTGGGGCAGCTTGTGGCTCAAACGATGCTGAGCAGAAGTTCAGAGATTTCCTATAGAGCCCCTCCCCACCCCATGCAGGCACAACCCCTCCCATTGGCAACATGTGTGTAAACATTTTCAACATTGTGTTAAAAGTAGGTAGTTATAGGTTTATCTTTTAAAAACCCCTGGGAATGGCAAAAATCAAATTATAGTGTCTTGTTTCAGATACACATACATGAGATACAATGAAAGTGCTGAGGGTGTAAATGCTCAATAAACATTTCTTCCAATAAACATCTTTTCCAATCCTGGGAAAGCAGGCTAACACCAGCTCACACACAAAGATGAGCTCACACCCAATTAGGTTAAGCTGATTGTTGGCAGAAGGGGACTTCCGGGGATTTCTGAGCTGCATAAAAGCCCACGGGAAGACCTGACCTTCTCAGTCATCCCGGAAACCTCTCTGTGTCCAGAGGACCTGGACCAGGGTCGACGTTATCTGAGTAGCCAGGGACAGACACAAACCACAGGTTAGTTTTCATGACTATTTGGGGCCTCCCTTTACCCCTCACAGAAATAGGAGAAAATAGGGGGAGAGGGCCATTTTAGGTGTTGAAGTAAGGATTCCTTAACTAACGGATTTTTTTTTTTAACACAGAGCCTGATTCAAAAATTATTTCAAAAGTGTTAATTTTTAGCCAAATGTTAACTTATTTTAGGTTATTTTATCTTATTTTAGAGACAGAGAGAGAGTCACTGTGGGGAGGTGCAGAGAGAGAGAGAGAGAATTTTAAGCAGGCTTCATGCTCAGTGTGGAGCCAGACATGAGGCTTAGTCCCATGACCCTGGGATCATGACCTGATCTGAAATAGAGTCAGTTGCTCAACCAACTAGCTGGTCCTTATTGTTTTATTTTTCAAGTTTACTTATTTATTTTGAGAGACAGAGGGGAAACACCAGCAAGGGAGGGTCAGAGAGAGAGGGAGAGAGAGAATCCCAAGCAGGCTTCATGCTGTCTGTGAGGAATCTGACTTGGGGTTTCATCTGAAGACCAGTGAGATCATGACCTAAGCAGAAAATGAGACCTTTAACCAGGAGCCCCAAGCAAGTGTTGGCTTTTAGATCATTGCAGAGAATGATGACCCAGATCCTGGGCACTTAAAAACTATGAGTGATTTAGTAATTTATCTTTGATTCCTACGTAGTTAAGAGAACTTGTCTGGAGCTAGTTGAAATTCAGAACCCATTTCCTGAACCTGTATATGAAACAGTAGTACCTCAGCTATGAAACTCCCAGGCGAATGGAGAGGCAAGAATTATTCCACCTTAATTTATACTTGGGAAATGCTTCCTTCTCCTCAATTTTACCCATTTAAAATGTGAAAAGGGTGGGGGCGCCTGGGTGACTCGGTCAATGAAGCATGAGACTTCAGCTCAGGTCATGACCTCATGGTTCCTGAGTTTGTGAAGTAAGGTGTTCATACATTCAGCATTCAGCTCATAAACACGGAGCCCACTTCAGATCATCTCTCCATCTCTGTCTCTGCCCCTCCGGTTTTCATGCTCTCTTTCTTAAAAATAAAAAACATTTAAAAAAATGTTAAAAGGAGGGGTGCCTGGTTGGTTCAGTCTGTAGAGTATGTGACTGTTAGCACAGGAGTTCCAGCCCCATGTCGGACACAGAGTTTTCTAAATAAGATAAAATTTGAAAAAGAAAGTGTACTTTACTCTAGATACTTGTATTTTTCAAGTACATTTGCCCTGAGATTAGATATAGCATTCCCTGACCACTTTCCTTCCTGTTTCTATGGGGAAAATGGCCTTTTTTTAAAAAATGTATTTATTTATCTTTTTTAAAATATTTTTATTTATTTCTAGGAGAGAGAGAGAGAGAGAGACAGCGTGAGCAAGGGAGGGTCAGAGAGAGAGGGAGATACAAACTCTGAAATAGTCTCCAGGCTCTGAGCTGACAGCCAGCACAGAGCCCGACATGGGGCTCAAACCCACGAACCGCGAAATCATTACCTAAGCGAAAGTCGGACGCTTAACCGACTAAGCCACCCAGGCGCCCCTGTATTTATTTATCTTGAGACAGAGAGAGAGAGACAGAGAGATTTTGTAGGAAGGGCAGAGAGAGAAAGAGAGGGAGAGAGAGAGAAACCCAAGCAGACTCTGCACTGTCCAAACAGAGGCTGACCTGGGACTCAAACTCACCAACTCTGAGATTATGACCTGAGCCGAAATCAGGAGTTGGATTGCTTGACTGAAGGAGCCACCATGTGCCCCTGGCCTTTTTTTTTTTTTTTGTCTAATATAATCTATTATGATATATTTTATTATCTTTTCATGCCAGTCTGTGATAATATATTCTATTGCTGTTATCAAAGAAATAACATATTTTCCCATTTTCCCATTAGATTTATTTATTTATTTATTTATTTATTTATTTATTTATTTATTTACTGTAAACTCTAAACCCAATGTGGGGATGGATTCACCTCGTAGATTTGAAGAGTTGCATGCTATACCATCTGAGCCAATCCCCTTTAATTAAAAAAAAATGTAACAGTTTTATTCATTTTTCAGAGACAGAGAGACAGAGTGTGAGCAGGAGAGGGGCAGAGTGAGAGGGAGACACAGAATCCAAAGCAGGCTCCTGGGCTTTGAGCTGTCGGCAGAGAGTCTAATGCAGGGCTCGAACCCATGAACCATGAGATCATGACCTGAGCTGAAGTCGGATGTTTAACCGGCTGAGCCATCCGGGCTCCCTTTGAATTTCATTATTGATTTTAGGAACCTGATTTCAGACATTTCTGGAAATGTATTGCATAGTTTTTAAATAGTTTATCTTATTAACAAGTTAAATAATGTAGTTATATTTAATTTTATTCAATTATGGCAGAGGGGAAGTACAGAGTGTAAAAGATCTATCCAGTTTTCCGATATTTTGCATTTTCTTTATTTTTAAAATTTTCATATTTATTTACTTTGAGAGAGAGAGCAAAAGCAGGGGAGGGCCAGAGAGAGAGGAAGATACAGAATCTGAACAGGCTCCAGGCTCCGAGCTGTCAGCACAGAGCCCAAAGTGTGGCTCAAATTCACAAATGGTCAGATCATGACCTGAGCCAAAGTCGGACACTTAACTTACTGAGCCACCCAGGTGGCCCTGAGTTTTCTTTTTGATCACATGATCACTTTTTCCAAGTAGAAATGGGATCTGCATTTCATGTATATATAAATATGTCAGTGGAGAAGTTTTAAAAACTTTTTTTGCCTTATTCTCATTCACATTGGTACTATGTTACTAGTAGAAGGATATGCACGTGTAGTTTGAACGAAAGGTAAAAGAGAAGCTAGATGGTGCTGCATTGCACAGGGGCAACCCCAGAGCTGTCAGAAGTTCAGTGGTTTTATTTTCTATCCTGCACAGGGCAACTGAGTCCCTGGGACTGACCAACCCTGATGGACCCCAAGAAGCTTTCCGTGGAACAGGGGAAAGAATTCTTAAAGCAGCTTGGAATTCCGCAGAGAGATGTAAGTGTGGGACAGGTTGGCAGGTGACGCGTGGAGGAAGGCGGTGGCAGCTTCCCCTCCCATGACCATGACCATGACCCTTGATTACCAACGTGGATATTTGCTGGCTGGCCAATGACAGGATGTGTAGTGATCAGAGGGCAGGGTACAGGCCATCAGTTTCTTCCTGGGGACCGCTAGCATTCCCTAAGCACACGGCTTCCCTGTGTGGAGGTCATGGGCAAACTCACTGTTTAAGTGGAGGAAAGAGCCTTTTCTCTCTGAGTAGCATTGCATTAAAGAACTCACAGAATCAGGAGTTGGTTTATTATCTTCTAATATCTCAAGGCTTCCGCCTCCGTGCAGACTTCTGATTGTATCTTGATTCTCTTTTCTCACTGTCAGATTGACTTAATGACAGAGAAATGGGTCGTTGATGCCGCCGTGGAGGTTCTGCTACGGTTCCCACTGATGCCAGGAGAGGACCCAAGTGCCCGCTGTGTCTCGAATAAGAAATGTCAGCCTTCAGCGGGCCGGCTCACGGCCTCCCAAGGACACAAAGAGCAAGAGAAGAGGTGGGGCAACTGTCAGGGGTAATGGGGGTAGAGCCTGGGGGAGTCCCTCCGGGGCACAGGTGTGGGCTGTAGACTTCTGCTCAGACATGGGGGAGGGGCTTCTGACTGTCCCTCACTGTCACACAGGTTTTTCTTCGTGAGCTGTCTAGCGTGAATTTGCACGTGGATGTGTGCTTGCACAGGCATCCTCAGGTCGCATGTTCCCGTGCGGCTCTGGGCACATCTCTGTTGAGAAGTGGCATGTAGTTCAGTCACATATGACATTTCATGGGTGTTCATTAGTGTCACATCAAACCTCCACAAGCCTCCGTCAGGGGAAATCGCAGGTTCACTCAGGAAGATGTTTTCTGGAAATACGTAGGGGAAAAATCGATTAGTGTTGGCCTGCTTATTGGTTTTGATAACTAGGGGTAGATGCTTTAAGCTTGGAGGACGCAGCTGGACAAAAACCCAGAACACAGGCCTGAGTGACAGAGGTTTTCAGGTGGGACTGCACAGACCTTCATGGTTGCCAGTCGCATTGTACCATGTTTATACCAAGTGGCCTTTTCTGAGGCAGTGTCCTATTCTGGGAGTAGGTAACGATGGAAAACAGATCATAAAACGGCACAGAATGGGACCTCAGTGCAGGAGAAGACCGCATCACTGTGGGTGTCATTCCGTGATCAGTGAGTCTCCCACCCATTCCATGCACAGAGGTAAGGCTATGAGGGACTTCTGTCTCTGTGTCTACTCTTTTTTTTTTCTCCTTTGCTTGTGAGTAGGAAATCCAACAATCAGGTCCTGAGGGAGAAGGACCAGAGACCCACGGACACGAGGCAGATGGCACATCATTACGTACACCAGCGGCCCCCCAGACTCCCCGTGGTTCAGAACCGGCAGAAGCTACAGAAAGGACCAGTGGAGCAGGTGAATCCCCCACGAGCAGAGGAGAATATCAAGGTAAGTGAAGGCTTGGATGTTTCCAGAGCCAGAGGATGTGCATGGACCCCAAAGAGTAGGTTTAAACAAACCTGTGTGTCGGTAACTCAGAGGTTCTTAGTCATCAGGGCTGGCGGGGTGTGTGGTGGCCTCAGCTGGCAGACTGGCCCCTGCGGATCCTCTGAGGAGCAAACTCATTCCCTGTTTAGCGTCACGTTCGGCTTGGTGTCCGTGCAGCACTCAAATCCAGTTCATAGTCGTCACCTTTAGACATGAAGTTCCTTCCTCTCCGATCACTTTCTGTGACATGGGCCCTGGGCAGGACCGTAACCTCTTGGGTTTCCTGGCCACGGGCCCTGGGTCTGTGTCCTCCCCCGACTAAGCCGGTCTCCAACTCCAAGTATCTGCGCTTATGTGAACCTTTCATTCGACCCTCATTTCTGCGGGCTCACCGAGTACCCTCTCCCTCCGTGCACAGGTGAAGTGCAAGAACTGCGGAGCCTTTGGGCACCTGGCCAGCAGCAAAAGGTGCCCCATGAAGTGCTGGGATGGGGCCCTTGCCCCCCAGCCCTTGGGCTCCAATAAGCATGAGAACCTGGAACCCAGGAGGCCTCAGGACTTCCAGACCCCAGGGTCCTTCAAGACTGACAGCGGGAAGGCACCCGGACAGAGGTGAGGAATGGCAGGGCCAGCATGATTGGGCCAACGGAGCCCCGAGGACAGGGAGCCCCTCCCTCTGCTCTCCCTGCGTGGCTGGGTCAGGCAGGGCAGGGGACCTGCAGGGAAGGAGACAAGCAGTGCCCGGGTTGACAGCAGAGCTCACTCGGGTCCTAGGGGTTTCTAAGGGGTCGGACCAGGAATGTGCATGCTGGGGTGTCGCACGCGGCAGAGGCTCGGGTGGGTCTACGTGAGAGTATGAAATGCTGAAGCCACGGCGGGAAGGCGATGCTTCCTGGAAGCGGGGGCCGCTCTGAGGTCAGGGAAGGAGCTGCCTTTGCAACGTCCACAGGGGCTTCGGGGCCTCCCTCTCCTCTAAACAAGGCTCCACCAGTGTTCCTGGTGCCCAGTCGGTGCTGTCGCCTAGAAGATCCAGGGCATCCAGACAGTTCCCGTGATTTGTTCTGCAGGCAGGAAGAGCAGAAAAAGAAAGCTCCGGCCCAGAGACCCCCCGGGAGACCCCAGCAGAAGCCGCAGGGCGCGTGGAGTGAGCCCGAGGACTGGGGTGCGCACCTGAGGGTGAGTCCTGATCCTGCTTCTCTGCTCTGGGTCTCCATCTGCGATTTGCTCAGCTGTGCAGGGTCGTGTTCACTCCCGGGCTGGGCTGTAGCAGCCGCACAGGCGTCCTACATACTTTTCAAACCCCAGTTTCTTCATTTAAATATGTATTTTTTTTCTACTTTGTGCAAGTCAGCCAGCAGACGCTGGCGGGGGGCATTTCTGTGCACAGGTGAAGTTGTACAGGATGTCTTCCGTGATCCTATACCAAGACGAGGTCTTTTTTCTTTCTTTGTTTTTTGTTTTTATATTTTTAATAATTGCATTCAAACTTTTAAATTAATTAATTAACTACTTTTGAGAGTGAGCACGAGTGGGGAAGGGGCAAAGAGAGAGAGACAGAGAATTCCAAGCCTCAGCTGGTTAGGTGTCTGCCTTCAGCTCCGGCTATGATCTCACAGTTCCTGGGTTCGAGCCCTGCATCAGGCTCTGTGCTGACAGCTCGGAGCCTGGAGCCTGCTTCCAATTCTGTGTTTCCTTCTGTCTCTTTGCCCTTCCTCCACTTGTGCTCGGTCTCTCTCTCTCTCTCAAAAATGAATAAACATAAAAAAATTTTAATAGAAATTGGTTAGCTGCTTTTTTGGTTGTGGAGAGAATCCTAACGCGTCCTGGCTCCTGAGGTGTCTAATACGAGGTTTCTTCTCCCACAGCGCCCCACCAGGCCGTTGCCCGTCCAAACCAATACGAAGCCATCTGTCGGGGGCCCTGTCAGGACAGCTGACACGCGGTCGCCCTGCCCTCCACGGCCCCTCATTCGAGCCCCTGAGGTGCGTGCTTGTGAACCAGCCGGAAGACGCGGGACCGACTTGCCCTACGAGGATCCAAAGAGCTCCCGCCGGGACCGGCCTCTCGGCCCCCAGTCGACGGCCGGCTGGCCTGAGCTCTCCTCCCGAGATGTTCCCCCGCCAGCCAGGAAGACACTGGCCCCGGGTCCTGTGCGTCACCCCCAGGCACAAGCCAGGCAGCCTGGTGCGGACTCAGAGCCCCGCCCACAGCCTGTCCCGGGAACACGCGGCCAGAGCTGCAAAGTCAGCGTCCGGGCCCAGGGGAAGAGGTCTCCCCAGGCCCCCATGCCGACGTGCCATAAGCCTCCAAAGAAAGCAAGATTCAGCTTCTACTAACCCCCAGCTGGGTCTCAGTCTTCTGCTCTGGGGACTGTCCTGGTCTCAGCTTCCCCCCAGTGTCCAAACAGATACCCCAGGTGCCCGGGAAGATACCAGTCCTGATGCCCAGCCTTGACCTCCAGGCTCCACCTGACTCGAGCCCCGTTCAGACCTGTGCTGTCCCCTCACCCCCACAAGCCAGGCGTGTTCCAGACCAGCGGGGGTGACGATGGGACATGACATGGGACAGGGCGGGCGGAGCCCCACGTTATCCACTGTTCCCATCTCCTTCCACCGAAGTCTACACACGCTGATCAGAGCCCTCCCATCTCAGAGGCGTCAGAGAGAGAGGCTCCCAGTGTCCCAGTGAGAGGACCTTCTGGTCTCTTCCCCCGCTGAGGTGAATGACTGACTGTGGCCAGTGTCTCGCACCTGCTGGGGCCCCAGGTGACACTGGGGATCAGCGAACAGATGCCGCCTTTACATTTTGTACATTGAAGTCGTATTGGGAACAGAGCGTATGAAATTGTCATGAGTAGTCCTTCCAAATCAGATATTTGGAAAGTCCACATGGAGATGACATGTTACACCCAAACGTCAGGAGAGAGCTATGAAGTTCACCTGGGTGGGTGGCTACACGACTACTATTTGGGAAACTGGGGAAAAGGCCTCCCTGTGATGGGGGAGAAGTGGTGACCCCTCGGAGCAGTGCCCTCTCCTGGGAATTGAGGCTTTGACCTTGAGGGGGTTTTCAGTGGAAATTCTCGTTGCCTTGGGGAAAGGGGAATATTCTTTTAACCTTGTACATTTTGTTATTACAAATGGTTGCAACATTATGTTTGACTATTTTCTTTCAATATGAATAAAATTCTCTGACATGGAACATGTATTACAGCTTTCTTATTTTTCCTTCTCACCTCAGGTCCATTTCTTTTTCTTCATCCAACTTTATGTGAGTAAAAGGGACCTTGGTGCATACAGTCTAATCCAAGGGCCTGTAACTTGTTCAAAACACAAACACTCAAGCACAAGCCAGCCCTACTGAGCCGGGATCTGAGTGGCAAAGTAACACTTGCAGGTGTTTCAAATTCAGGTGAAAGTGGGAAAATGGACTGGTTCTTAATTTGCATATCCGAATCACCTGGGAAGTTTTAACTACCAGTGTGACTGGCTCCTACACCTGGGGATATTCATTTCCTGGGTTGGATTTGAAACGTGGCATGAGATGATAGAAAACACATTTAGGGGTCCCTGGGGGGCTCAGTTATATGTCCCCCTCTTGATTCCGGCTCAGGTCAGGATCCCTACTTCGCGCGTCAGAGCCCCACGTTGGGCTTTGCACTGACAACGCTGTTCCTGCTTGGGACTCTCTCCCTCCCTCTCTCTCTGGCCCTCCCCCACTCACCCACACTCTCTCATTATCTCTTCAAATAAATAAACAAACTTAAAAAAATATGTATATATGTAGGTCTCTGTCCCCGGTTCCTGACACAGGGCTCCTAAAATCCCTGGAATATCCCTCCAAGTGATAAGAGCATTAGGAGGATCACCTGCACTAATCAGGGGACTCTGGGTGGGCTCCTGGATGGGGCTGGTCTCCAGAAAGAGCCAGCGGCCACCTTCCTTCGGCCCCACCCCCGTCCCCTCCTCCAGAGCGGGGCGGGGCTGGAAGTGGGTTAATTTCCGTCTTGCCCACCTGAGGAAGCCTCCATAAAACCCCAAAGACGGGCATTCGGAGGGCTTCCAGGCTGGCGAGCACATCCGTACCAGGAGGGCAGCGCACCCCAGCTCTTTACTAGAGTGAAAATGTAAGTGTTTCCCTGAGCTCCGTGAGCTGTTCCAGCAAGTTAATCAGACCCGAGGAGCGGTTGTTGGAACCTCTGGTCTGTAGACTGTCACTCAGAAGCCCTGGTGACAACGGGCGTTGGAAGTGAGTGGGGGGAGGGAGGGGGGTCCTTGGGACTGAGCCCTCACCCTGGGACCTGATGCTGTCTCGGGTAGACGGTGCAGAATTGAGCTGAATTCTGGGGACCCCCAGCTGGTGTCGGAGGCTGGCTTGTGGGCCTGGGGAAACCCCCCGTTCGTGAGGCCTGCAAGTATCACAGGTGAAGTGCTCTGTGTGACAGTAACAGAGTCGCAGGAGGTAGAAACTGTTTCCTTCTATGCGTGGATGTTGGCTGCAAACCCCCTGTGGTTATTTGTAACATGCGGCTAAGGTCAGGAAGCTGGAGGGAGAGGGCAAATATGTCGTGTACCCGTTTTCTCTTTGAATTTGGGGAAATTCTGTTCTGAATCAAGAAGAGCAAATAGCTCTTGTCAACCTAACTAAAATTGCCAGGAGGCAATAGTTAAGCCAAAGCGTTTATCTAGGATCAAAGAATTGCAAATTGTTTGCCACCAAATTGGGTGGCAACCCACATAGTGTCTCCTGAGGGAGCAGAAGTCAGGGACTTTCAAAGACAAAAGGGGGCGCCTGGGTGGCTCCGTCATCTGACTTTGGCTCCCGTCATGATCGCAAGGTTTGGGAGTTCAAGCCCCTTGTGGGCTCTGGTCTGACAGCTCAGAGTTCGAAGCCTGCTTCAGATCCTGTGTCTCCCTGGTTCTCTGCCCCTCCCCTGCTCACGCTCTATTTCTCAAAAATAAATAGATGCAAAAAGTTTCAATAAAAATCACAAAAGGGAATGCACGGATATGTAGCTTTCAGAGAATCTGATTGGTGTTGGCGGCAAAAATCCAGTCCTGACGGATCATAACTGGTTGCTAAAGCTCCCACTAAGCACAAGTCAGCTCCCGTAGGAACTCGAAGGCCCGTTTGCACACAGTCCCGGAGATGTTTGCGGGTTGGCCCCGTTCAAAGTTCATGGCTCCACCGGGCGAGGACGGGTATAAGACCCACCTCCTGAATGGCCTCCCGGCTCCATGTGAAACCCCTGGACATCAGGGGCGCCATGTGCTTTCAACTTTCACATTCTCGGCAGAGTGGGACTTCCCTGAGGGGGAGCAACCCAGATGTCCCCCTTTTCCCTGTGAGACTATGTCTCAGAAGAGCCTCTGTGTCTTCTAGCACTCTTACCCTAGCAGGCAATGTGACAGGATGGTCCGGGCCACCCCCTCGTCCAGGGCATCAAACCCAAGAGGAGACAGGGGAGAAGAAAAGACTCTACATCAGCACTGGTTCCTCAACTTGGGGCTACCCAGGTTGCTGCAATGGGGTTTCCTGGAAACCACAATCACACTCCCAGGATGCCCATCAGGGGCTGCAGAATAACCACATGATACAGGCTTAAGCTTCCGAGTCTCAGTGAGTCCCCAGGCTCCTGTGTCCCGGGCCTGCTGGGCATGTTAGAGGAAGCTGCAGGCAGCTGGGAATGTGAGTCTTACTATCACCAGTGATGCTCTGATAAACGGGAAACTCAGGGCCCACAAAGGAAATCCTCAGTGTGTTGATCCGTGAACCGGTGATGAGTGTCAGTGGCCTGGGGGTGTTTGAGGCAGGTGACCTAGAGATAAGTACTAAGAAACACTCATGGGGAAATCCCGACTGCAGAGACCCACCTGGGATGCATTTTGTGTTCTGGTGCAATTTCCAGCATTAGACACTCTTTCCCACTATTACCCAGCTGGTCAATTGGACCAACGTGGGAGTGAATACGTTTGAAAGAAGACCTTTGTTCCCCTTTACTTTTAAAATTTTTATTTCTACATCTGGGTTTTTTTTCCATTTTATGAATTTATCCTTCACCTCTGCTGCCAAAACCTTGTGGATCTTCCTAAATCCACAGATGCTTAAACTTAAAAAAAAATTTAGATTAATGAAAGCAAGTGGTTTCATTTTCCTTTTTTTTTTTTTCTTGATTTACATTCAAGTTAGTTCACATACACTGTAGTCTTAGCTTCAGGAGTAGAACCCAGGGATTCATTTCTAACATCAGACACCAATGGCTCATCACGCAAAGTGTGCCCTCCTTAATGCCTGTCACCCATATAACCCATTCTTCCACCCATCCCCCATCCAGCAAGCCTCAGTTTGTTCTCTGTATTTAAGAGTCTCTTATGGTTTATCTCCCTCTGAGGTTTGTGTTATTTTTCCTTCCCATCTCCTATGTTCATCTGCTGTGTTTCTTAAATTCTACATATGAGGGAAATCATATGATACTTGTCTTTCTGTTTTTGCTTAGAAGAATACATTCTAGTTCCATCCACGTTGTTGCAAATGGCCAGATTTCATTCTTTTTCATCACGAAATAGTATTCCAGTGTGTGTGTGTGTGTGTGTGTGTGTGTGTGTGTCACATCTTTTTTATCCATTTGTTAACTGATGGACATTTGGGCTCTTTCCATACCTTGGCCATTGTTGATAGTGCTACTATATACATTGGGCAGCATGGCCACCTTTAAAACAGCATTTTTATATCCTTTTGGATAAATTCCCTATAGTGCAATTGCTGGTTGTAGGATAGTTATAGTTTTAATTTTTCGAGGAACCTCCACAGTGTTTTCCAGAGTGACTGCACCAATTTGCATTTCTACCAACAGTGCAAAAGGGTACCCCTTTCCCCACATCCTTGCCAACATCTTTATTTCCTGTTAATTTATTTCCTGAGTTGTTCCTTGTTGCTGTGAGGTGGTGTTTCATTGTGGCTTTGATTTGTATTTCCCTGATGATGAGTGATGTTGAGTATCTTTTCATGTGTCTGTTAGGCATCCGGATGTCTTTGGAAAAGTGTCTATTCATGTCTTCTGCCCATTTCTTCACTGGATCATTTGTTTTTTGGGTGTTGACTTTGGTAAGTTCTTTCATATATGTAACTAAAACCCATTTAAGGGGTGCCTGGGTGGCTCAGTTGGTTAAGTGTCTGACCTCAGTTCAGGTCATGATCTTGCAGTTTGTGGATTCAAGCCCCATGTCAGGCTCTGTGGTGGCAGCTCAGAGCCTTGATCCTGAATCAGATTCTGTATCTCCTCTCTCTGCCCCTTCCCTGTTTGTGTGTGAGTGCTCGCACACATGCCCCCCTCCCTCCCACTCCCAGCCACCCACCTCTCTCTCCCCTTCCCCCTCCCTCTCCCTCTCGTAAATAAATATTTAAAAAACATACATTTAATACTTGATTTTTCCCCCATACTATACCTAAACACTATGAAGAACATTAGCACATCTGTTTATAAAATGGTGACAACATCCTTCTTCCTGCTAGCAGTTGGTCCGTGATGGGAGCTGGACTGAGTGGTTTTTACACACTTGAGGTCCTTCCATCATCTCACAGCCCTGATCCCTAGTGCAGACATTCAGGTGCCAATGGAAAGAGAGGACACATCAGGTGTTGGTTTGCCAACTGGGGAGGTTCCCAGGTGATATCGGAAAGGAGCCCCCTGCACAGAGGGCCAGGGTGTTGGAGAACAAGAAGCCGGAGGCACTGTGAGAATGTCCTGAGGGAAAGGCATGGAGCGGCAAGGAACTGAAAGCAGTTCCGTTCCCAGGCGGAAAGCCGCAGGGACTGCACGTTCTCTCCAGAAGGGCATCACTCAGACACCAGGCCAGGGATGAGGAAGTTTTCTCTGGCGCCAGCTGTACTCCCGACCCAGGATGGAGCACACAGCAGATGCACGGCCTGGCAAGATCGCAAATACTCTGCTGTACGTGGTTGCTGTTGACCGACACGTTGCAAAAGAGAAGAGGCTTGACCCAGGAGACCTGTGCTTCGGCTCCCGAAGAGTCTTAGCCCTGAACTTTGTAATTCTCTCCTCCCTGCCCCTCAAGGTCCTGTCTCTCTCTCACCAAGAGGGACCAAGGAAAGAGACAGGTCACCCTAAGTGGGTACGGCGGGAGTGTAAGACGCAACACACACATGTATTCCCGCTGTGCTGAGTGCTCCTCGTATCATGTACACAACATACTCTACTCTTCTCATCTGGGAGAAGTCAGGGTTGTACATTTCCGGGGCGCCTGGGTGGCTCTGTTGGTTAAGCGTCCGACTTAGGCTCAGGTCATGATCTCCTGGTTTGTGAGTTTGGGCCCCATGTTGGGCTCTGTGCTGACAGCCTTTCTCGGATTCTGTGTCTCCCCCTTTCTGTGCCCCTTCCCCATGCATACTGTGTCTCTCTCTGTCTCTCAATAATAAACGTTATAAATTTTTTTTTAAATGGACATTTCAAATTATAATCTGCACAAGTTTCTATCGGGGTCTTGTTACAATGCTGACTCTGTGTCAGGAAGTCTGGAGTGGGCCCTGAGATTCCACATTTTAACATGTTACAAGGTCCACTCAAAGTTACAGGTCCATGGATCACCCTGTGAATGGTAAGGAGCTAGAACATTAAAAAATATTCCTTGGATAACTTTAAAATCACGAAATGTATGGTTTGTTCCTGTGTTTCATGTTACAAAAATATTACACAAATGAAAAGGTCTAAAATAATACTTAGATTTTAGATATCATTTGACTATATTATGAACATTTGTTTATGTTGTTATCATTACATTAATGTATACAATGACAGATTCACGAGATAGCATAATTCCCATTTGAGGAGAATGTTGTATGAAACATCTAATGAATTGCCAGAATCCAGCTCTGGCTGGTCCAGGGGTCCCTAAGGATGGACGGTGTCGGCGAGGGAGGAATGAGAGAGGCCCGAGATTCTTCGTGGTCACCAGCCAGGCCTCTCCACACTGTCTGAGACTCTATTTTATGATTTAGTGTTTGCAGGACGGCACAGAAGTGGCATTCTGATGATAAATCCTTTTATCAGTAAAGATTCTCCAGAACATTGATATGCAAAAGGTATGGGGAACTGCCCAGAGGTGGCATTTGCATAGTAAAAGCAAAAGTTAGTTCTTTGCGAGTAGGGGTCAATAGCCTGTTTATCACTTAATGGAAGGTATTAAGAAAAACAGGTCTTTCAGGAACACAGTGTGGCTCCCATAACCACAAAAGAACTCCTACAGTAAGTTCCTTCACAAAGTGCAATCAGCATATCAAAGCCAGAATGAGTCACACCTAACACCAATCAACAAGGTGCCTTGGGAGTCGTGCTCAAGCGGAAACAATTGGGTGGGAGTAGGTATCGGTCGCCATCTGTCGGTAAGAGTCCGTGCAACTTCCCGTAACCTCACAAGGAGTTCTGTCTCAACTTATGAGTTGGAAATGGCCCCCAACAGTGAAGCTTCGAGACTGAGTTTGAACCTAGCTTACTGGGCCTAGAATTTAATGTAAACAAGTGTCTGGAAGAGGTTTGACAATGGAGAGAAATAGTAAAAATGAGATAAGGTAGCAACACATAATAGTTTTAAAGTGTTTGGTATAAATTTAGTAACCATGTGCTAATTAAAAATGGATAGAGTGGAAAACCATTATAGGAAATGTTCATTTTCCTATGTTCAAGATAGATTTCCAATTCTGAATGTTTTTAAGTATCCTTGTAGAAATTGTTTCAATTCTTGGTTTTTGAAAATATCTTCATTATAGTAGTTACTTTTGGTGGTTTAAATTGTAGCATTTGGGGATAAAAAAGATACCTGTATTAGGATTCTTACTGAAATAAATGAAGTAGTGGCTCATGCAAATGAGAAGGACAAAATTAAATTAGAGAAAATAGAATATTTCTCAGGTGGGGATATATTTATGATGTGTGTGAGTTTCTATCGCACATATTTAAAATTTGGGATTCCATGGAGAGCCTGGGTGGCTTAGTCGGTTGAGCGTCCGACTTTTGCTTGGGTCATGATCTCGCGGTTTGTGGGTTCGAGCCCCGCGTCAGGCTCTGTGCTGACTGCCAGCTCAGAGCCTGGAGCCTGTTTCAGTCTGTGACTCCTCTCTCTCTGACCCTCCCCGGCTCACGCTGTCTCTCTTTCTCTCTAGAAATAAATAAAAACCTTAAAAAAAAAAAAAAAAGAATCTGATTTCAGCTCAGGTCATGATCTTGTGGTACATGAGTTCAAGCCCTGCATCAGGCTGTGTTGCCAGCTCAGAGCCTGAAGCCTGCTTTGGATTCTGTGTCTCCCTCTCTTTCTGCCCCTCCCCTGCTTGTGCTCTCTCTCTCTCTCTTCCCCCCCAAAATAAATATTTTTAAAAATTAATAAAATAAGACTCCTTTCTGCCCGTGGTCGCCGCCGAGTAAGCATCGATAAAGTCTCCCCTCCCACCGCCGTCATGTCTAAGTCAGAGTCTCCCAAAGAGCCTGAACAGCTGCGGAAGCTTTTCATCGGAGGTTTGAGCTTTGAAACAACCGATGAGAGTCTGAGGAGCCATTTTGAGCAATGGGGAGCGCTTACGGACTGTGTGGTAATGAGAGATCCAAACACCAAGTGCTCCAGACGCTTTGGGTTTGTCACCTCTGTCACTGTGGAGGAGGTGGACGCGGCCATGAAGGCAAGGCCACACAAGGTGGATGGAAGTGTTGTAGAACCAAAGAGGGCTGTCTCGAGAGAAGATTCTCAAGTGAATCTTGAATCTCAAGAAGATTCTCTGGTGCCCACCTAACTGTGAAAAAGATTTTTGTTGGTTGCATTAAAGAAGACACTGAAGAACATCATCTGAGAGATTGTTTTGAACAGGATGGGAAAATTGAAGTGATCGAAATCATGACTGACTGAGGCAGTGGCAAAAAGAGAGGCTTTGCTTTTGTAACATTTGATGACCATGACTCTGTAGACAAGATTGTTATTCAAAAATACCGTACAGTGAACGGCCACAACTGTGAGGTAAGGAAGGCTCTGTCTAAACAAGAGATGGCTAGTGCTTCCTCCAGCCAAAGAGGTCGAAGTGGTTCTGGAAACTTCGGTGGTGGTCGTGGAGGTGGTTTTGGTGGGAATGACAACTTTGGTCGTGGAGGAAACTTCAGTGGGCGTGGTGGCTTTGGGGGCAGTCTAGGTGGTGGTGGATATGGTGGCAATGGGGATGGCTATAACGGATTTGGTAACGATGGTGGTTATGGAGGAGGCGGCCCTGGTTACTCTGGAGGAAGCAGAGGCTATGGAAGTGGCAAACAGGGTTATGGAAACCAGGGCAGTGGCTGTGGCGGGAGTGGCAGCTAAGACAGCTATCACAACGGAGGAGGCGGAGGCGGCTTTGGCGGTGGTAGTGGAAGCAACTTTGGAGATGCTGGAAGCTATAATGATTTTGGCAATTACAACAATCAGTCTTCAAATTTTGGACCCCTGAAAGGAGGAAATTTTGGAGGCAGAAGCTCTGGCCCCTATGGTGGTAGAGGCCGATACTTTGCCAAGCCACGAAACCAAGGTGGCTATGGTGGTTCCAGCAGCAGCAGCTACGGCTGTGGCAGAAGGTTTTAATTACTGCCAGGAAACAGAGCTTAGCAGGAGAGGAGAGCCAGAGAAGCGACAGGGCAGCTACAGGTTACAACAGATTTGTGAACTCAGCCAAGCACAGTGGTGGCAGGGCCTAGCTGATACAAAGAAGACCTGTTTTAGACAACACTCATGTGTATGGGCAAAAAACTCGAGGACTGTGTTTGTGACTAATTGTATAACAGGTTATTTTAGTTTCTGTTCTGTGGAAAGTGTAAAGCATTCCAACAAAGGGTTTTAATGTAGATTTTTTTTTTTGCACCCATGCTGTTGATTGCTAAATGTAATAGTCTGATCATGACGCTGAATAAATGTGTCTTTTAAAAAAAATTAATAAAATAAAATTTTGGATTTCAGAATTTGTTTTTCAAAACTTCAAGAGTTAAGACCTATGTAACTTATTTTGTATACTTTTGATTACTGATACTTCTTTTTAAGACCACCCTAAAGAAAAAATTCCCTAGGGATCTTCACATATAAATAGTGGATCCAGAGGAGGGAGGCAAGATGGTGGAGAAGTAAGGAGCTCCATACATTTTGCCTGCACCCATATCTCAAACAGAGAAGGCCTGAAGTCGTAGGACACTAAGCCACAGGAGTTTGGGAAGAGAAAGAGACAGAGTACACTGGGAAGGAAACCTCATAAGTGTGTGAGTGCGAACTGGGGAAGATAAAAGCAGGACAGGACCCAGAGATATGGAGGGAGGGGAGGGAACCTGGATTGTGTGCAGCTGCAGTGATTAACCGGCGAATGGGGGTGAGCTGCCGCAACTCCAGGGGAAAGGAAATAAAAGCTGAGATTGCTTATAGAACCAGACCTGGAGAAGAGAAAACCTCGGCTTGGAAAGACAGTGTTTTTTAGCTCTGGCTGGGGTGTTGACTTTAAATTAGGTGCCTTGGTCCCAGAAGGTGCCAGGAAAAACTGAACTGCCATGCACCGGGCACCATCCATGGTGGCAGCAGCCTGGTGAACTGGCAGCAACGCCTGTGGAGGCGGTCCTGACGCCGGGTGAAGCGGCAGTGGCTCATGCGACAGCGGCCTGCTAAAGGGGCAGCGGCAGCGACCCGGAGAAGCAGTGCCAGCGCCCGGTAAAGCAGCAGCAGCGCGCAACGGCGGCGCACTGCAGCAGTGAGGACTCTACGGACCTGAAGTTGCCATGTTCCCCGAACGTACTCGGGTTGTATCCCTGCTTGACCCCGGCGGATATGAGGCTGCGACACTTCCCCCACCCCACACTCTACTCCCAGGCAACAGGGAAGCAGTGGCCTGCGGGACTGTTCAGGGCAGTATAACAAAGCCCATGGACTGGGACCGAGAAACAGGTGGGGTGTAGGGCATAGAACTCAGCCCACCTTGGCTACATCCTCAGCACAGGGAGATTGGACGGAAAAAGTGATTTGCAACGCTTGGTTGAGAAGGGACTATGATGACACCATTCTTCTCCCCAAAACCCCAAGGAGGAGCCTCAGGGAGGCTAGTGGACACAGTGGAGACCAGACCTGCCTACACCAAACCATGCCCATCCCCTACAGTAGCTGTTTTCTGGTTGTTGTAGCCAGAAATCATCAAGACCAGTATCCTTGATGAATACGGATGCAAAAATCCTCAACAAGATACTTGCAAATCGAATCCAACAGCACATAAAAAGAATTATCCACCAAGATCAAGTGGGATTCATTCCTGGGTTACTGGGCTGGTTCAATATTCGCAAATCAATCAATGTGATACATCACATCAACAAAAGAAAAGATAAAAACCATATGATCCTGTTGATGCAGAAAAAGCATGTGACAAAATACAGCATCCTTTCTTAATAAAGACTCTCGAGAAAGTCGGGATAGAAGGAACTCACATAAACATCATAAAAGCCATCTATGAGAAGCCCTCAGCTAACATCATCCTCAACGGGGAAAAACTGAGAGCTTTCCCCCTGAGATCAGGAACACGACAGGGATGCCCACTCTCACCACTGCTGTTTAACATCAGGCTGGAAGTCCTAGCATCAGCCATCAGACACCAAAAGGAAATCAAAGGTATCAGAATTGGCAAAGAAGAAGTCACACTCTCACTTTTTGCAGACGACATGATACTCTACACAGAAAATGCAGCAGACTCCACCAGAAGCCTACTAGAACTGATCCAAGAATTCAGCCAAGTTGCAGGGTACAAAATCAACGTGCAGAAATCGGTTGCATTCTTATACACCAACAATGAAGCAATAGAAAGAGAAATCAAGAAACTGATCCCATTCACAATTGCACAAAAAACCATAAAGTACCTAGGAACAAACCTAACCAAGGATATAAGAGATCTGTATGATGAAAACTATATGAAGGAAATTGAAGAAAACACAGAGAAATGGAAAAACATTCCATGCTCATGTATTGGGAGAATATAGTTAAAATGTCATTACTACCCAAAGCAATCTACACCTTCAATGAAATCCCAATCAAAATTGCACCAGCATACTTCTCAAAACTAGAACGAACTATTCTAAAATTTGTATGGAACCACAAAAGACCCCAAATAGCCAAAGTCATATTGAAGAATAAAACCAAAACGATAGGTATCACCATCCCAGACTTTAGACTCTACTACAAAGCTGTCATCATCAAGACAGTATGGTATTGGGCACAAAAACAGACACAGAGACCAATGGAATAGAATTGAAAACTCAGAGCTGGACCTAAAGGTATACAGCCAACTACTCTTTGACAAAGCTGGAAAGAATATCCAATGGAAAAAAGACAGCCTCTTCAACAGATGGTGCTGGGACAACTGGACAGCAACATGCAGAAGAATGAAACTAGGTCATTTTCTCACACCATACACAAAAATAAACTCAAAATGGATAAAGGAACTGAATGTGAGACAGGAAACCATTAAAACCCTAGAGAAGAAAGAAGTCTGGGTCAGGGCGGTCTGTACCAAAATCCACAATATTTCTGAGGTATGCTTGTACATGTAGAAATAAATGTAATTATAAATAGTTATAGGACAAAGTAAAAGAAACCATTAATTATCCCACATCCAGTTTTAGCTGTTTGTCTTGTATCTTCCTCCTTATGGAATTTAGACTATGTCTGAAATTGTATGAAAAATATACACACAGATACACTATTAATTCTTTTATTCTTGGTTCAATATTCCCATAAATATCAGACTTATCCAATAATTCTTTCTTCCTCAATCAGTGACCTAGGAAGGAGATATTCTTTCTCTGAAGTGTTACATCATATTCCATGTGGATCACCAATGAACCATCTGCTTGAAATACTTCCTATTTATACATGTCCAGAGCTAAATATGTCTGTCTCCTGATATCAGACACATTATGACAAACAGATCCTTAATCATATTGATCTGTGCACATGTGGATTATCTGTATGGTTCTGAGACATGGGATTCCTTCACCATTATGAGTACACACATTCACTACTGATGGGGAATTGCTAATAGGCCCTTGCACTTGGATATAAAACATAATACCCCACCAACTGTCACTTTACATGCCACCCCATATATTTTTTTATTTCCTTTCCTGTTCTGGGGCTTCCTTCACCTCTCTCCCATTGTGGCATGGCCTCAGAAAGAGTGGAGGCTTCCCCGGAAGAAGGGACTAGAGAGAGGAATTCTTACGTTGAAATGTGGGTATCTTCTACCCTGCAGACCCAAGTGTATATCCAGAGCAGTGCTGTGACTCTGGGCTCTGGGGTCCTACTCAGTCCCAAGGACTTACTCTTCATGTCCTGGTGCTCCAAGTAGTCCCCACACAAATGCCACACATTAGACTATGTCTCCAAAAGACTCCCAGCATATCCCTACTCCATACTGGCCCTGAACAGTAAAGGAAGCTGGTCCCTCCAAAGATTCCAGTCTATGAACCACTTACCTAGAATGTACTCAGCCTCAAAAGAACAGGTCTGAGTCAGAGTCCAGGCACTACTAAGACCAGAATCTGTAGCACAAAACTGTTCTTTCCACCAACTGTATACCATCCCTTTCATGGGTCCTTCTTTGTTTCTCCTCTGCTTTAATTCTCTTCCTTCCCATGGATGTATGGGGGGATAGGTAAGATAAATCCATTACTGGTGGGTGCTGAAAGACAGACATGCATAACCTGAATCTAGTACTTCCTTTAAATCATCTGCCTGAAATCTAGCATCAAGGTCCTGGAACTGGACACCCAGAACCACCCTGCATGGTATAAATGGCCACGACTCCCTACAGACCCTATTCCAAATTGGCACCTTATAGATGTCTCCAGATTACCTGGTGCTTCCAGCATAACTGTTGGGTCATAAACTCATGAGCTTCTGAGGTGAAATCTGAAACTGGCTGTCCACAGAGGGCAGAGAGACATTGAAGAAAGAGGCAGGCCACTCAGTTTGGTAGGTGGCAGGTTTAATGAGCAAAGGAACTTAAGTGGCTTGTCTTGGGTGGCCACAAGATGAGTAGATCTCCATACTCATCTGCCAGAATCTTGGAAGTTTCTGGTGTGGGTTTTGCAGATTTAGTCACATGCACTGCCCAGATGGTCTCCACAAGCTCTTACTCTCAAGGCTATGTCCTTGGAACAGCTCCCACTGGGAACAGTGGGTAGAACATACATTCAAAGGACAGGAGATGGGGGGAGGAATCTATTGCCTAGGGCAAGCTCTCAAGTCAAGCAGTGGTCACATCTTCTTGATGACCTCTTCCACCAATAACATGAAGATCAGCCCCAAACTCAGATTTCCTCAAGTCTTTACGAAAAAATAAATACTTCTGGCTATCTAGGGTCTGCAGGACCTACCAAAAAGAAGAAGCATCTCTTTTTTTAAATTTTTAATGTTTGTTTATTTTTGAGAGAGATACAGAGTGTGACTGGGGAAGGAGTAGAGAGAGAGGGAGACATGGAATCCAAAGCAAGCTCCAGGGTCTGAGTTGTCAGCACAGAGCCTAATGCAGGGCTCAAACTCATGAACGATGAGATCATGACCTAAGCCAAAGTTGGATGCTTAACCAACTGAGCCATCCAGGCACCCCAGGAAGGATCTTAAATCTTACTCTATTTGGTAGCAAAGGAATTAGGTTGTCTGTTTCATGGGTGGTGGCAGAACATTTGAGAATCCTAGGTCTTCAACAAAAGACCTAATGTTTCATGTCACAACTGACAGCAAGATCTTCATGTCTGCCTTTCCTTCCCTTGTCTTTCCCCAAGACCAGGTATTGAGGGGGATTGAAAACAGCTCCAGGAGGTTCTGTACATTTGTAAATTTACACCATAGCTGAGGAGCCACAAACTTAAGAAACCCCAATATTTTAAGACGGATCATAAGCCAACCTGCCCAACTTTTGCCTCAGAGAAAGCCATCACCTTTCTTATTATTGATCAATTAATCAGTCCATTACCTCCAATTAAGAAACGTCCGCATTAAAGACTATTCTTTACACAAAATGTTATCCTTGATAAGATAGTTTGGAATGAAAGCTAATAAAAGATATAAATAAGATAAATGCCTAAGGAAATTATATCACATCAGGGTTGACTTCTTCCTTTATGTATGAAAAAAATTGATCATTTGAACAAAATGGTTCTGGGCATCAGGACTTTGATGTGTGGTGCAGGGGATTGCTAATGGCTTTAGGAGGCAGGAGAAATGGGCAGAATGACCATCAAAATTCATACCTAAAAAGTCAGTCCCAAGGAAGATGTGCTGTTACCTAGTAAGGCAGTAATAGGTGAAAGAAAAGGAACCACAAGACAGTATTTGCTAAATAAATTGCAATTTATTAGTCTTACTGGAAAACAATATAAATTGCTACCCACATTACAACAAAGTGATTCTGAATGATTTCTACATGATATAGTGAATAATGTAGTTTAAGAAGAAAACAGAAGCACCTGGGAGGCTCAGTTGGTTAAGCATCCAAATCTTGATTTCAGCTCAGGTCATGATCTCACAGTTTATGAGATTGAGTCCCTACTTAAAATCCTCTCCTTTCCTATTGCTCTGTTCTTCCCCTGCTTGCTGGCACTATCTCAAAAAAAAGTAAAAATTTTTAAAAATTTTTAATATTTTATTATTTATTTTAGAGACAGAGAGAGAGCTGGGGAGGGGCAGAGAAATAGGGAGACACAGAATATGAAGCAGGCTCCAGGCTCTGAGCTAGCTGTCAGCACAGAGCCCAATGCGGGGCTCTAATCCACACATCCTGAGATCATGACCTGAGCTGAAGTCGGACGCTTACCCAACTGAGCCCCTCAGGCGCCCCGTAAGAAAAAAACAGAGGATATAATCTCTGCATTCTTACTATGGAAAATATTTCTGACACCGAACAAAAAGACATTAAATATAACAGGAAATGACAAGTTATAATACAATTTAGAGCTGATCTTCATGAGTATAGAGATAGGTAACACACCATGAAAAGACAATTTATGCAGCACATATAAAGAAGTAGTATAGGCCAAGTAGAAAAAGGGACACAACTTAAAAAATGGTAAAAATATCCCAAAGGACATTAAATTTTTAAAAAGCTTACATGAAGTCAATATGCGAAAAGATATTCAACTTTTTTAGTTACCAAGGGAAGACAAAATCCTTATTGGAACAATCAACAAGAAAGTTATAATGACGATGACAGAAAATACTAAGTGTTGGTACAATGGGGATAAACCAGATATCACATACTCTGCTACTGGGTATGAAAATTAGTTTCAAAAATAGCCTTTTGGAAAATATTTCACAATGTGTGATAAAGCAAGACAGGTATATGTGTATGGTCAAACCACTACCGAGGAATCTGGGTGGTTCAGTTGGTTCATCTCAGGTCATGATCTCATAGTTTGTGAGTTCGAGTCCTGCACTGGGCTCTTTACTGCCAATGCAGAACCCACTTTAGATCCTCTGTCCCTCTCTCTTTCTGGGACCCCCCCCACACACTCTCTCTCTCAAAAATGAATAAAGATTAAAAAAAAATCCCACCATCATATATACACCCAAAGGTATACGTACAAGTCTCACAAAGAGAAAAGAATTTGCAAATATCCTAATTGTCCCAAACTGAAAACCACTCATGTGAATGACAACAGAGGAATGATTAAATTAACCCTTTGATATTCAATATCAATATTCACAAATAACACATTGAATAATAAAAATTAAAAATAAGTGAATGCTGTATTCACTCATTGGTGTGAAATTAAAAATTGCCTCAAAATTTTCTATGCTCTAAGATGTCAGATTATTGGTTACCTGGTGAAAATACTGAAACTTTAGGGGGAAGAGTAGGGTATCTGTGGAATGTGCCAATAATTCTACATCCATGCATTTTTAAAAATGTAGGTGTTCAATACAGAGGTCTATTTACTTTGTGACATTTCACTGAGCTGTGAGTTTATGACCTGTGCATATGACATCAACACTTAAAAATACAGATCAACAAGGAAACGTGCTGGGAGAGTGGACTGGTTTGTTGTTGGGTTGCCATCATACTGTCCAGTGTTTTAAACCTATCAAATAATTCTACTCTGATTAGTTTTTAATGGAATGCTGTAATTAAAAAAATATAGAATGCTTCATGAATTTGTGAGTCATCCTTTTGCAAGAGGCCATGCTAATCTCTGTATTGTTCCAAATTTAGTATGTGTGTTGCCAAAGAAAGCATAGTATGCTGTAATTTTAAGTTAAAAATGAAAATATGCCAGCGTACAACCACCAAATTGAAAGGGGTAAAGCTTAGAAGTATTTCCAAAATAAAAAAGAAAGTTACTATAGAAAAACAAAGAACATATAACTGGTGTAATGAAGACCACACTATAAACTGGTAATTACAGTCCAGAATATAACCATTTAGTGCATAAAATACAAATACACTAAGTACTCTTGCTAAGGTTAAATGCATTTTATTATATACAGTGGATATTTTTTCCCCAAGAAATATAGCTAAAATATAAGGATTAAAATTTAAAAATTCATTCCATGTAGCTTAATTAATTATACACGCCCTAAAGGAAAGAAGTTATTGGTGAAAAATTTTTAATGCTTTTTATTTATTTACTTACTTATTTACTTATTTATTTATTTATTTTGAGAGACAAAGACACAGCACAAACAGGGGAGGGACAGAGAGAGGGAGACATGGAATCTGAAGCAGGCTCCAGGCTCTCAGCTGACAGCACAGAGCCAGACATGGGGCTGGAACTCATGGACTGCGAGGTCATGACCTGAGCTGAAGTCAGATGCTCTATAGACTGAGCCACCCAGGTGCCCCAAGTTATAGTTATTTTAAATACTTGATATAAAAAATTACTTTAGAAAGAATAAGAAAATATAACAGATATAATGAAGATCAGACAAGAACTTGTTGAATTCATTCTTCAATATATGCGTTTTTGCATTAGCCTTAAAGACTACTTCTAAATAAATTAAAAAAAATTAGTATGTTCGTTTGGATACTTTTCCAAGAGAGATATCTCAAATATAAGGGTTCATATAAAAAGATGAAAAATGTGTTCCATGTAAATTTATGCAACCATATCTGGACACACATATCAAATAAAATAGAATTTAATGTTACAGCAGTTTATGTTTTATTAGTTTACAATTTTCCAATGTTTTGGATGCAAAACAAACATAATTTGATCTAAAATGTATGCTTGTGCATTTATAAACACAATCATGAATACACATATGTATATACCTTCAAATACAAATACACAGAAATATGCACACGCAAGCACGTTGTTTAGTGTGGAATATGTTGTACGTATCTTTAAGTGTAACGTGAATTTAAGATATGTTTCTCTATTTCTTTGACAGAAGATTTAATATATACACATCAGGCAAAACAAATTCTTTGTTTCTAATATTTAAAACTTCAGTTCTTCATATGAGCTTTATGATATAAATATAGCAGAAACCAACATTAATTTGTAAAATTGTAGAAATGTCCATTTTCTTCCTTTCAATAGCCACAGGCCAAAAACTACACATCAATAAAATGGATTCATGGTTAACCCCTCCAAATGACCATTCCCCCATCACTTCTTGAGTGATGGAAGACACTACCCTAACATTATTCTTCACCTTGGGTCATGAGATTGCACCTTGGGAACCTATTTCTGCCAACATGCCCAACTGGCATCTTCACATTATTAGAAAGAAACTACCTTATACAGATTCCCAAATCCATAAAACTTTATCCCAAGCAGAATGCATTTTTAATAACCAACACTTTACACAATATCTTTTAAAAATCTGCAAAAAAAAAAAAATAGATCTCAGTTGTCTGACTCCAGTTTAAATGGCTACCTCCACATGAAAATGTTTTAAATATACTCCTCTCCCTTTATAACACCTTACTTCAAATGACTAGGGTCCCTGTGAGGAAGTAATGTAAAATTCATTACTTATCCCACAATGGCTGTACTATCTGAAATTGAATTTACCTACCAGTTTCACTATTGCTCTTCATTTTTCAGTTTCTTGGATGACAGTGTATATTGGTGCTTCTGTTTTAGGGGATTTTTCCTACAATCCTACTAGCACTTAATGTCTGGAAAATTTACTGTGTCAGATTGAAAGCTGTATTCTTTTTGTTTTGTTTTTTTTTTTTAAGTCTTATTTATTATGAGAGAGAGAATGAGAGAGAGAGAGCATGAGTGAGGGACAGGCAGAGAAAGAGAGAGAATCCCAAACAGGCTCCCCATTGTCAGTACACAGCACAATGCAAGGCTCGATCTCACAAACCATGAGGTCATGATTTGAGCTGAAACCAAGAGTTGGATGCTTAACAAACTGAGCCATCCAGACTCCCTGAAAGTTGTTTTCTTAATGACTTCTTTATAATCTCCAAATTGTTTCTGGAATAATCACTGTATAGAAGCTGAACTCCTCCACTGCGAATATTAGTCAATTTCAATTACATAAATATTAACATGATTATATTTCATTTACAGTTGCCATTCGCATCGTTATTTACTTAGGAGCAGAAGGTCAGTCCTTCTTGTTTGCTACTTTTGTGACTATTTCATAGCTGTGATTATCCACTGAAGGGGATTATGAATAAACAAACCACCGTTTAAATAAACATACGGTTTACATATTTATTACAAGTTTAGGTGATCTGTGTTCCTTTCCAAGGAAAGCAGAAGGTAGACACTCTGGAGTCATAACTCATGAGGATGTAGGGGCTGACCGTAGGGAAACACGCAGCGATTAGTGCAGAAGTGTTCCTCAGCCACAGACTGGGGTTGTTAAACAGGACCGAACAAATGTGCAAGAAAGAGGAGAGTGCCCACAAGGACACAAAGGTGCTCACCAGGACAAGGATGCTTTCAGTGGCTCTGGTCTCAGGGGAGGGTCTGGCGGAGAGATTGTTCCTAAGGATGTATTGGACCCGCTGCTTGTGCCTATGCAGGATGAAGACCATGGAGCCGCTGGCCCAGATCATGAGCCCCAAACAGAAACCATCATGGAATAATACTGCTGCTATATACAATGACTGTGCTATATAGCCCCCAGTTATGGAATAACAGTAGCCATAATCTTTCTTCCTTGTTATGTTCGTGTTGCCCCTTTTGCTGGTCATAACGAAAAGAACCATAATATTTAGCATCATGTTCAGGACCCAGCAGAGGATGTTGGAGATGCCCATGTACTTCAGAGATTTCGCTTTAAGCCCTGACCACCTGGAGTCCACTGGACTGATCATGACCACCTGGAAGACAGTCAAGAGGCAGATGGTTCCAATGGCCACATCCCTGCCCACTTTGTGAACATAGAAAACAAGTTTGCATTCAAAATCGCTAAGGGAATATTTCACATCCAAATCTACCATCGTTTGGGGGATTCCTTTGGAAAAAATAACTAAGAGATTGGCCACAATCATGTGCTTGAGAATCAGATCTGTGGACCTTGCCCTACATTCTGTCAAGTGAAGCAAGAGATAATGGCAAAGAAGAGAGAAATTCCCCAGAATCCCGACTATCATCTGTAACAGAAAGATCATTCTCATTGCCAAACCCCTGTCGGCCTTTTTTGCCAGTTCCCAGGGAGTGATAGTCATCTTCCAAGCCAGAGATTCCTGCATGGGAACATGAGGCATGAGCTACATGTGTCATAACTTGAATTCAGCATTTTCTTCTTACCTTAGCTCCCACTTAGAAATCATTGTTTATAGTTAACACATTTTAACAGGTTTTCAAGTATTGACTGTTAATGTAAGGTGCTTTCTACAGAGTATGATTAATACTAGAAAGGGTATGTGTGTAGCATCCTGGATTCTTCACAACTTCATGAGAGTGTATGAGCATTTTCATGGAAAAAATAAGGAGCACTGAGGTAGAGAAAGGCTAGTGATTTGTCAAATTCAAACCATATTTATGGGAATGGGGAGATTTGAACCTCACTGGGCTGATATAATGGCAGTGCCTTTAAGCACAATGCTCTTCTAACAAAGCTAGTTAGATGTATTCTTCAAAATATAGGTGTGTATTTAGATGTTTTTGCACATACTATTTTATATTTGGCATTTTATATTTTTGTACAAGTTTCCATTTATGTGTAAAATTTTATTGTATAGGCTAAGACCTATTATGAATAAGGCTATAAATATCTTCATAAAATCTAGCTGTGCTGATTGTAGTATAATTGTATACAGACCTACTCCATGACAAATTATATACAAAGAATGTACTACTGGCTGTGTATTGGATTGGCCACAGAAACACTAATATGCTTTTATATCAGCAATGAAATGACACCTACACAAAAATCACTTAATGCTCTACTGTGCTCTGAACTATGGAACTTGAAACACCAGTATGAGAAAGTACTATAGAGTAGAAACTCAGTATCACTAATTTCAAATTCCAAACTAATGTTTAATAACGTAACTTAAGAAAACGCATTGGCGGGACACCTGGGTGGCTCAGTTGTTTAAGCATCGGACTCTTGATTTTGGTTCAGGTCATGATCCCAGGGTTGTGAGATTGAGCCCCACGTCGGGCTCTGCACTAACAGTGTGGAGTCTGCGTGGGATCCTCTCTCTCCCTCTCTTCCTCTGCCACTCCTCTCTCTCTTAATAATTACACTCCCTCTCTCTCAAAATAAATAAATTTTGAAAACAAAGAAAACACATTGACAATAAGGCAAGCTTTGTTAAACATGTTTTCCTATAACACATATACAAAATGAAATCTCTAGGATGTGAAAACTTGTACATTTTATAAATTGAAATTTCAGAGCTTGTGATTGATAATATTTTTAAACCAGAGAATTGCTCACAAGATACTTTTGTGTCTGTCATCTGAAATCCATTTTATAACATTGCCATTTCCTTCAATGCTCCCCCCCTTACTCAAAAATGGAAAAATGGTCTTACCAAAATCAACAGATCATAGATGTTTTCAATGGGAAAAAATTAATGTCTCCACTAATCATGTCATACACCCTGAGTTAGAGAAACATTTCTCCTCCAGTCATTGTCATTCATATGCACTGCTTCTGCAAAGGATTTGATAATTCTGTAGATTTTTTTCTAGCTTTTATTAACCATGCAGGTATTATAGGCACCTGTAGTTATCCTGACTCTCAGCTAGTAAGGTAGCCTGGCTGCAGATCTATTTTAGAACTACAGCCATGATTCACATTAAAAACAAGATTTGATTATCACTTGGATTAAACACCAACTGTCACTGTCAGGGTTATAGTAAATTACATCAGGAGCCATCAGGGATTGGTGAAGGTCTAGGACCCTGTCTCTCTTTACCGATTCAACTCAAGCATCAGAATTATTCCTCCTTCCTGTGTGGCTTTGGCACTGGACGGCTGAAATCCAGAAGAGTCATTTTGTTTCCCCAATATAATCACTTACCTAGACTCTTGATAACTCTCTTTGTTTGCAGACTCTGCTCCTTAGACTGAAATAGAAATATTCACTGGAGTTTCTCTGGCTGCCAGGACAGGGGGATTAACACGATGGTCACCACAGCTAGTATCGTGTGAGAGAAAAGTTAAGCTGTCAGACCACTAGATATGGGCTTGTAGTCGTGTGATGTCACCTCCCCATGGAACTACAATTTTCTCTTCACCTATAGTCACAATGAGAGTACAGGCATGGGGAACTGGGAATATTTGTGACAAACTTTTTTTCCCAATTCTTAATTGTTGAAAACAACAGCAAGTTTCTAGTTTTCATCTCCAAAGGGATCTTTGTAAGTGTTGGGAGGGCTTTTTCTTCTCCTTGATCCCTGAAGGCAGATGGTTTCAGAGGAAGGGAGCAGGAAACACTGAAGTCTGACACGTGTGGGACTAGCCATGAACCTTGTGTGTCTCACTGCATTGTCTGTTCCCTTGAAAAGTTTTTCTACACCAAATGAATTATTTCCTAGTCTTCAGGCTGGATATATTGCAAATACAGTACCAATATTCACCATTTCTGCTACCCCTGTAGATATAGGAAACCTAAACAGAATAATAATCATAGAGGGGGACCTGGATGGCTCAGTTGGTTAAGCATCCCACCCTTGATCTCAGAGTCCTGAGTTCAAGCCCTGCATTGAGCTCTGTGCTGGATGTGAAGTCTACTTATTTAATAATAATAATGATAATAACAACAACAACCATAGAAATACGCATGTTCATGAGCCTCTCACCAATGAAAGCATGCTTTTTTCAGACAGCATAAGATAATTCGCTTAAAAAATTTTTTTAAACATTTATTTATTTGTGAAAGACAGAGGGACATAGAACACTACTGGGGAAGGGGCAGAGATAGAGGGAGACACAGAATCTGGAGCAGGGTCCAGGCTCTGAGCTGTCAGCACAGAGCCTAATGCAGGGCTTGAACTCACAGACTGTGAGATCATGATCTGAGCCAAAGTGGGATGTTTAACCAACTGAGTCACCCAAATGTCTCTGGGATCAGATAATTTAAAAAGTCGATTTTACAATGCTTTTAATACCACATAGGCAAATGTTACTTCCTTAATCCAAGGGCATTGAATGGTTACCTTGTTCCTCAAGGTTTTTTTTAATTTTTAAATATATATTTTTTTTAATTTTTGAGAGACAGAAAGACAGATCATGAGTGGGAGAGAGACAGAGAGAGAAGAAGACACAGAATCCAAAGCAGGTCCAGGCTCTGAGCTGTCAGCACAGAGCCAGACACAGGGCTCGAACCCATGAACCGTGAGATGAAGTCGGATATAAAACTGAGCTACCCAGGTGCCCCTGAAGCCTTTTTTTTTTTCTGAATGTTCAGTAATGAGCCTGATTGCTTTCATAATTGATTTTTTAAATATGAGTTCAAATCAATCCTTTGGTTTTTTCCTTCAGACAAATCCACAATATGATCTAGCACCTCTGTCTAGAGCCCCTAGTTTCCAAGTGGGGGATTAGAATCCGATGGTGCTCAGTTTCTCATCTACATGTGCTTTCCAGCCTTACACACAGATGCAAACGCACATGTGTTCATACACACAAATACAATCACAGTCACACGTGCTCATTTACTTGAACACATATACACTCACATTTTCTTTAACAAACTCTCATGTATCCAAAACTCACTATATATAAACACACACACTATATATGCACATATGCACACAAGCTCACACAACTGACTCATATTAATAAAGTCACATTCACGCCATCAACACAGATATTTGTATCTCAGTAAGGTGTTCACATGTGAACGAATTGTGGTATGTTCACACCTTCTGGAGGTATAGAAAGGGAGGCCCTTTTTAGTCTTTTCATCCCTGAACAACCCACAAAGTTATTATTTAGAATGTGTAACATTAGATGTTGCTGTGAGCATTACTAGCTCACAGGTCAAGATGCATAGCAAAAAAGGTGAAATGTTGGCGGAGTGACTCTGTGTGAGAGTGTACATATGTATTTTATTTTTTAATGTTTATTCATTTTTGAGAAAGAGAAACCGAGAGAGAGAGTATAAGCAGGGGAGGGGCAGAGAGAGAGAGACACACACAGAATCCAAAGCGCACTGCAGGCTCCAAGCTGTCAGCACAGAGTCCCACGGGGGGTTCAAACTCACAGACCATGAGATCATGAGTTGAGCCAAAGTCAGATGCTTAACTGACTGAGCCACCCAGGTGCCCCAAGAGTGCATATAAGGTAAAATGAAGACACAGGGAAAGGGCATACAGGTAGGGTGCTGACAGCATAGGGAGTGAAGGAAGGGAGAGCTCAGGGGTGTTGGGGAACATCATAAAAAAAATAAAATGTGATCACTGATTGACCCATGAGCTTGACCCCAGACACTAAGAGGCCCCTCACCTGCTCCCTTGTCCTTGGAATGTGGGTTCTACTTGCCTTTCCCACTCCGAGAGGCTGCTCCAAGGACACAGCCTTGAGATGGTGACATAGTGTTGAGAATACCTGCATGGTGTACATGACTGAGTCCAGTTAAGGCTTCTCTCTATATAAACTTTAAGATTGGAAAGGCAGATATGGGGATCCACGTATTGTGCCATTGCCCAAGACAAGTTTCATATGTAAGTTCTCTTTACTTATTAAAACTGCTACCCACCAATGTGGAGTGGGAAGCCTCTTCATCTCTCCGTGCCCTCCATGTATTGAGGCCAGTTTCTGATAACATCTGGGAATTTGCAGAGAAGGGTAGGAATCAACAGGAGGGAGAGAGGGGAAAGAGGGTTAAAAGGAACAAGTGGGTTCAAGTAACTGAGAACCTAAACAAAGGGATTTATTGGTATAAGAGATTTAGCGTGCAAGGAAGTTAAGGATACTAGAGAAATTGTGGACTTTGTGGATGGATGAAGAAGGTCATGGGGATGAAGGGATTAATAAGGATGGACTAATAATGACAGAAGGTGAATTAAGCACAGGATTAGGTAAAACATACATTATAGTTATTGTCTGTGAGAAGTTAGATAATACAACAAATGAAGCAGTATATCTATTGGGGTATTCGGTTCATGGGAGTAACTGATCAAAGTAGAGATACAGAGTAGAGAGAGAGAGATGGAACTTGAGGGCTAGGAGTGGGTATAGGGAAGCAAAATGGGAGCAGGGTGCTGCTGAAAGCTGGGAAGGATAGTGGGAATCATGAGCTAAAGGGCCCTGGAGAACCAGGTAGGGATTGCAGGGTAGGCACCATGCATGAAAGTCATGGGGAAAATGAGGAAATCCAATGGTTAAGGGCTGAGGCCCAAGGGCCACAGAGGACATAAGAAATGGTCTGAGATCACTGAAACAGGAGGGTAAATTTAGGAATAGGAAGACGGAGGGGCGCCTGGGTGGCTTAGTCGGTTAAGCGTCCGACTTTCGCTTAGGTCATGATCTCGCTGTTCGTGGGTTCGAGCCCTGCATCGGGCTCTGTGCTGACTGCCAGCTCAGAGCCTGGAGCCTGTTTCAGTCTGTGACTCCCTCTCTCTCTGTCCCTCCCCTGCTCACACTGTCTCTCTCTCTCTCCTAGAAATAAAATAAATAAATAAATAAATAAAATTAAAAAAAAATTGTTGAATCCTCAAAAAAAAAAAAGGAATAGGAAGACGGAGGGAAGCGAGGCTGGTGCATTCAAGGGGTATGGAAAGTAAAGAGCATTTGTGTGTGGTCATTGGAATGTGGAGAGAGAACTTTTGAAGATTTTGAGGTTATAAAGTTCACAAGATGGAGACAGAGGTTAACTGTAAGAATCTAGCAATGGTGAGGGTATCTACAGGAGTTCTAGGGGAGGGCTACAGTTCACAGGGTGGGGGTCACTGAGGCAGATCTAGGTGCAGAATGCAGGCTGTTGTAATGAAAGTCACAAGGGCAATTTGGAAGTCAACAATTTGGTGCCCATTCATTATTTCCCTCTTAGAGGACTCAGTCACGACTTAATCATAAATAGATTCTAATTTCAGCTCATTAGGCCAAAAAAGTACCTATATAAAATACCCCTAAAATAATTTTTGTTTTAAGATTTTATTTTTAATTTTAAGCAATCTCTACACCCAACGTGAGGCTCAAACTTACAACCCCGAGTCAAGAGTTGCATGCTCCACCAACTGAGCCAGCCAGGTGTCCCCTCAATCCCCCCCCCCACCAAAATGCTTTAAATTGGATATAGAGTAGATGTCTGCATGTAGGACTTGGGGTGCACAATGGCCCAGCCATCTTGCTCTTCTTTCAGAATACCAAATATATAGGATGTGAGATGGGTGGCAGGAGGGGCTGTTAACTGGTACTGGGTAGTCAGTAAAGGAAAGAGGTGCCTGGAGGACCACCCAACTTGGCCTATGTCTTGAGGTTTTATGCTGAAATAGGGCACAATGAAAAACTCTTTAATGTTTCCAAAGTATAATACATATCTTATTCACAAAATTATCCATAATGAGACAGATTTTAAATAAATTCTTTTTCTCCAGTTTTATTGAGGTCTGACAAACCAATAGTTTATATTTTAAGTGTACAACACAATGTTTTGGTGTGTATATATATACATACTGTGAAGTGATTAATGAAATAAAATCAATTACCAAACCTATCACCGCACATAGTTATCTTTTCTCTGTGTGTGTAGTGAGCACTTAATATCTCCTCTCTTAGCAAAGTGTAAATATCAAATAATACATTATCAACTACAGTCACCATGCTTCATGTTAGATCCTCAGAAGTTTTCAATGTGCACAACTGAAACTTTGTACCATTTTACCAACATCTATTCATTTCTTGCACCTCTGAGTCTGTGAAAACCTGTAGTCTTTGTTCTATGAGTTTAACTCTTCAGGGTTCCACAAATAAGTGAGATCATGCAGTGCTTCTCTTTCTGTACCTGCCTTATTTTACTTAGCATAATGTTCTCCAGGTTCCTCCATGTTGTTTCTGGATTTGACATAGAAAGAAACAAAAGCAAAAATAAATAAATGAGACTGCCTCAAACTAAAAAGCTTCTGCCCAACAGAAGAAACCATCAAATGAAAAAGGCGACCTACTGAATGAAAGAAAATATTTGCAAACCATATATCTGATGGGGTTAGTATCCAAAATATATAAAGAACACATATAACTCAATAGGAAAAACAACAACAACTATAACAAACACCAAGAACAACAACAAAAACAAATAAACAAGCAATCTGATTTTAACAGGGACAGAGGAGGGGCACCTGGGTGGCTCAGTTGGTTAAGCATCTGACTTTAGTTCACGTCATGAATTCATGGTCCATGAGTTCAAGCCCCCCATTGGGTTCTGTGCTGATAGCTTGGAACCTGGAGCCTGCTTCAGATTCTGTGTCTTCCTCTCTCTCTGCCCCTCCCCAGCTCGCACTCTGTCTCTCTCTTTCTCTCTCTCTGTCAAATATAAATAGACATTTAAAATTTTTCATTAAAAAAAAAAAAGTAAAAAGGGACAGAGGATCTGAATAGACATTTTCCCAAAGAAGACATACAGATGGCCAGCAGGTACAAGAAAAGTGCTCAACATTATTAATCATCAGGAGATTGCAAATCAAAACCACAATATCACCTCACACCCATTAGAATGTCTATTATAAAAAAGATGAGAAATGGCAAGTGTCGACAAGGATGGACAGAAAAGGAAACCCTTGTGCATTGTTGGTGGGAATGTAAATTGGTGCAGCCACTATGGAGAATTATATGGTGGTTCCTCAAAAAATTAAAAATGAAACTACCATATCCTGCAATTCTACCTCTGGGTATTTATTCAAAGGAAACACAAAATACTAACTCAAGAAGATATATGCAATCCTGTGTTCACTGCAGCATTATTTATACTAGTGAAGACATAGAAACAACCTAATTGTCCATCAATGGATGAATGGATAAAGAAGATGCAGTATATATGTGAATATTATTCAGCCATTAAAAAGAAAGAAACCTTGCCACTTGTGACAATATAGATTAAATTTGCAGTCCATTAGCATTATGCTAAGTGAAATAAGTCAGACAAAGAAAGACAAATACCATATAATCTCAATTATACCTGGAATCTAAAACAAACAAACAAAGCCTGAACTCATAAATATAGAGAATACATTAGTGGTTGCCAGAGACAAGGGTTACCCCTTGTGGGTGAAATAAGTGAAGGTGGTTGAAAGATACAGACTTCCTGTTATAAAATAAATAAGTCCTGATGATGTAATGTACAGCATATAAACAAAAACAAATTGAGTGAAAGTTAATCTATTAGTGTTGGATTGCCATCATATTGTCCAGGTAGAAGTAGATGTATTAAATAACTACACTCTGAATAGTTTTTAAAAACTATTTATTTATTTTTGAGAGAGAGAATACAAGTTGGGGAGGGCCAGAGAGAGTGTGTGACAGAAGTTCCAAAGCAGGTTCTACGCTGAAAGCACAGAGCCCAATTCTGACTTGTTTTTTTAAAGTATACTGTAATTTCTACATTAAAAACTAAGAAATACTAAATATATGATCTCCAAGATAAGAGAGATACAATGTAGAATTATTTAAAATTAATGCAGAAGTTGGAATTGGCAAACTAAGAACAGACAGACTATAGGTGTAATGAAGAACATAGTATAGATTGATAAATGCAATTGGAAATACATTTAATATGATACTGAACATAAGAGATTAATCTCATTAAAGTCAAACACATTTTACTATATGTAATTGAGTATTTTTTAAGAGATACAGTTAAATATAAGAATTAAAATTGAAAAAAGAAAAACATATTCTATATAATTTTTTCAGTAATTACACATACTCCAAAAGGGGGTACAAAATACAGAGTTATTTTAAAAAATTGATACAGGGGTGTCTGGGTGGCTCAGTTGGCCGAGCATCTGACTTTAGATTTCAGCTCAGGTCATGATCTCAGTTGTGGGACCTAGCCCCACTCCGTCTACACACTGAGCTTGGAGCCTGCTTAAGCTCACGCACTTGTTCTCTTTCTCTAAAATATTTTTTTAAATTATAATGGAGAAAAGGTAAGAAAATAGAACAGGTGTAATAAAGAGCATATAAAAAGTTGATAAATCCAATTCTAGATATATCCGCTCTTACATTAACCATAAAAGACAAATTACAACTAATAAAGTCAAACATTTTCTTACTATATCCAACTGGCTTTATTTTCCAGAGATATAGGTAAGTCAAGGATTAAAATCGAAAAATTAAAAATGTATTTTATGTAACTTTTACCAATTAAACCACTAGGATGGAGGGATCAGATAATATATAATTTACAGTTAAAACTTTATAATTAGTATTATATTTATTCCTCAATTTAGTTTTCCAATATTATTGACAGAAAAATAACTGGACTTATTTTATATGAGCATATATGTACATATATACACACATGTATATACACAAACTTATACACATATAAAAACTTACACATATATATGCACAAATATTGATATGTTATATCTATCCATCTACATACTGCTTGTGGTATAATTATGGTAAATATTTCTCTGTGTTTCACATGGGCTAAAAAATGCATTTCTCTATTTTTTGTGGCAAAGGGGTCAATATATATCCATTAGATCAAACTAATTCTTTTGCTTTTTGAATTTTGAATCATTAATATTTACATCAACTTTATATGTACAGACAGCTACATTAAAATATTTCCTAAAATTAAGGACATGTCCATTCTCATCTTTTGACAACCTCACACAAAAACTCCAAATTAACAAAATGGATCCATGACTTACTCTTCCAACGGCTACTCCCCCACTACTCAAGTTTAATGAAAGTTCCCTAAATAAACTTATTTCCTCGCCCAAGAAACCAGAGAGTGTACCATGGAGGCTGCTTCTTGCCAACATGCCTTAATGGCATCTTTGCATAATAGATCAAGAGGAAACTTCCACAGATCCCCAAATCTATGAATTTTTATCCCATACAACATGTGTTTTTTACGAGTCAACACTTGAAAACAGCAAAACTTACTTTTGTGCTCTTCCCTAACCTACACCAGGTCAATGTGGTCCTTCTGTAAGAAAATGCTTAAATCTCCCTTCAAAACATCAGACTTCAAATGATTAACATCTCTACAAGAGTGTGACATACCAAACTCATACTTGGCTCCTGATGCCTCCATTCTCTGAAAACGAATTTACTCTCCAGCTTAACTCCAGGTTTATCCATTATTCTGTGGAAATTTTGTTGTCTTCAGTATATTGAAGGGCCATGTCAAATGGTGTCCCTAGCTTAGGGAATTTGTCATATAATCCCATAACTAGTTAATTTTGGAGAAAATTTATTATATCACATTGAAAGTTACATGCTCAATGAGTTCATAATCTCCAGATTGTTTCAGGAACTGTTGTTTAAATATTACAAAGAGTAATTACATGGGTTTCAAACCCCCTCACTTCAAATATTAAGACATTTATATTACATTGTATTAATGTGATAATCACATAATACTTCATTTATAATTGCATTCCACTTACTCATTTTGCACTGAAGCCAAGTCTGTCATTTATCACCCTCTTGCATTTGAGGATTGTGATGAATTAATAACTAAAAACCTAACTGTTGTGAATATGCATATAATTTACATATTTATGATAAATTTAAGTAATTTTGTATTTCCTTTCTTGGCAAAGCAGAACCGGGACAACCTGGAGTCATGGCTTATCAGGAGGTAAGGACTTATAGTTGGAAAACATGAGGTGATTAGTACA
Organism: Proteles cristata cristata; assembly: GCA_017311185.1. Taxonomy (NCBI): domain Eukaryota; kingdom Metazoa; phylum Chordata; class Mammalia; order Carnivora; family Hyaenidae; genus Proteles; species Proteles cristata. The sequence goes on from JAESUZ010004944.1 coordinate 332,908, forward strand.
GTGGTGTTCGTCAGCCACCAGCTGGGATTGTCAAAAATCACTGTACAATTGTGAAAGATGGAGGAGAGAATGCACAAAGACACAAAGGTGATGACGAGGATAAGGATGCTTTGGGTGGCTGTAGTCTCAGGGGATGATCTGGCAGAGAGATTGTTCCTATGAATGTACTGGACACGCTGCTTGTGCCTGTGTAGAATTAAAACCATAGAGCCACTGGTCCAGATCACAAGCCCCAAGCAGAAGCCATCATGGAATAATAATGATGCTAAATGCAGTGGCTGTGCTATGTAGTCATGACCTCTAGAATAACAGGGGCCATAACTCTTTCTCTTTGTGACATTTTGGTGGCTCCACTTGGCTGTTATATACACAGGAATAATAATATTATGCATAATGTTCAGGATCCAACAGAGGAGGTTGGAGGTGCCCAGGTACTTGGAAGCTTTCGCTTTTAGCCCTCCCCACCAGGAATCCCTGGGACTGATGATGATCATTTGGAAGAGGCTCAAGAGGCAGATGGAGCCAATGGACACATTTCTGCCCACTCTGTGAACATAGAAAACAAATTTACATCCAGTATCATTGAGGAAGTCTTTCAGCCCCCAAGCTGTCATTACCTGGGGGATTCCTTTAGACAGAATGACTAAGGAGTTGGCTACAGTCAGGTGCTTGAGGATCAAATCTGTGGACCTGAACCCCCATCCTGTTAGAGAAAGTAAGAGATAATGGTAAAGAAGATAAAAATTCCCCAGAAGGCCAACTACAGTTTGTAATAAGAAGATCATTACCATTGCCAAATCACTGGTGGTCATTCTGTAAAATCCCAAGGAGTGAAATTCTTCTGAGCCAGATTCCTGCATGGGAACAGGAGACATGAGGCACATGTCATGTAGGCTGGAATTCAGTGTTCTCCACTTAACTTAGTTTGTACTTAGAAATATTTACTTAATGTTTCTTATTACATGTTTTTAAGAGGTGAATACATCACCTTTGTTTTTTTTATATATTTTAATGTTTTTATTTATTTCTGAGAGAGAGAGAGAGCGTGAGCAGGGGAGGGTCCGAGAGAGAGGGAGATACAGACTCTGAAATAGGCTCCAGGCTCTGAGCTGGCAGTCAGCACAGACCCTGACGCGGGGCTCGAACCTACGAACCATGAGATCATGACCTAAGCGAAAGTCGGACGCTTAACCGACTAAGCCACCCAGGCGCCCCCAATGTTTATTTATTTTGGAAGAAGTAGAAAGAGAGGGAGACACAGAATCTGAAATATGCTCCAGACTTGAAGCTGTCAGCACAGAGCTGACGCGGGGCTCAAACTCATGAGCCATGAGATCATGACCTGAAACCAAGTCCGATGCTTAAGCAAGTGAGCCACCCAGGTGCCCAAAGGCCGTGCATTTAAACAGTAAGCTATTCTGGGGCACCTGGGTGGCTGATTTCGTTGAGTGCCAGACTTCAGCTGAGTTCAGGACCTCCAGGTTTGGGAGTTCCAGCTCGGCGCTGTCGTCACTGCTGTCAGCACGAGCCTGCTTCTGATCCTCTGTCCCCCTCTCTCTGACCCACCCCTCTCCCAGACTCTCTTTCTCTCTCAAAAATAAACATTAAAAAAAAAAACCCACTAAACTATTCTAACATAACTACTTAGCTGTGTTCCTGAAGAATACAGATGAATATTTATTCATTTTCATAGCTTGTCTTCTTATTTTAGATTGATGCTACTTTGTTTTACCATTTTGTTGTGACAAGATTCCATTTATGTGTATAGGCTGTTACAAATTATAGATATAGATTTCATAATAAAATATTGATACATCAATTATAGTATAATTCTGTCAGGGAATTCATTATGACAAGTTATCTTTTTTTAATAAACTTTTTAATTAAATTTCTTAAAATTTACATCCAAGTTAGCTAGCATATAGTGCAACAATGATTTCAAGAGTAGATTCCTTAATGACCTTACCCATTTAGCCTATCCCCCCCCCCACACCCCCTCCAGGAACCCTGTTTGTTCTCCATATTTAAGAGTCTCTTATGTTTTGTCTCCCTCCCTGTTTTTATATTCTTTTTGCTTCCCTTCCCTTATGTTCATCTGTTCTGTGTCTTAAAGTCCTCTTATGAGTGAAGTCATATGCTTTTTGTCTTTCTCTGACTAATTTCGCTTAGCATAATACCCTCTAGTTCCATCCACGTAGTTGCAAATGGCAAGATTTCGTTCTTTTTATTGCCAAGTAATACTCCATTGTATATATGCACCACATCTTCTTTATCCATTCATCCATCGATGGACATTTGGGCTCTTTCCATATTTTGGCTATTGTTGGTAGAGTTGCTACAAACATTGGGGTGCATATGTCCCTTTGAAACAGCACAACTGTATCCCTTGGATAAATACCTAGTGCAATGACTGGCTCGTAGGGTAGTTCTATTTTTAATTTTTTGAGGAACCTCCATACTGTTTTCCAGAGTGGCTGCACCAGTTTGCATTCCCACCAGCCATGCGAAAGATATTTCTCTACTTCCTCACCAGCATCAGTTGTTGCCTGAGTTGTTGATTTTAGCCATTTTAACAGGTGTGAGGTAGTAGCTTATTGTGGTTTTGATTTGTATTTCCCTGTTGATGAGTGATGTTGAGGATTGCTTCATGTGTCTGTTAGACATCTGGATGTCTTCTTTGGAGAAGTGTCTGTTCATATTGTTAACCCATTTCTTCAGTGGATATGACAAATTATCTTTAAAGAAGGTACAATTGGCTCTATTCTGGGATGGCAACAGAAACATTAATGTGCTTTTATGCAGGGAGCAAAATGACACCTTTCACAGGAATCATTTAACATGATGTTAGTTCCTGAACTGTGGGACATGAACCAAAAGATGTGATAAAATCATGTAAGGTAGAAACTAAATATTAGCATTTTCAAATCAGAAGCTAATGTGTTCATTAAAATACGACTAAAGTAAAAAGTACTAACAATAAGGCAAGATTTGTGAACTATTAAAATATACTCATTTCAAAACAGAATCTCAAGGGTGTGATGTATGTGTATTTTATAAGTTGAAACTATAGAGTTTATGATTCATATTAGAGAACTCTTTTTTTTTTAATTTGAGAGAAAGAGTGTGTAAGCAGGGGAGGGGGGCATAGGGAGGAAGAGAATCTTAAGCAGGCTCAGTGCAGGGTGCTCACTGCACTCAATTCCACAACCCTGGGATCATGACCTGATCGGAAATCAAGAGTCAGACACTCAAACAACTGAGCCACCCAGGTGGCCTTGAGATTACTTTTAAATCAGAGAGTACATCAACAGATACATTGTGCCTAAAGCCACTATCTGAAACCAATTGTTATTCTATTACCATTACTTTTCTTGCTGCTTCTTAATAGGAAACAATCACTGTCTTTATTAAGCACTTAACATACTCAAAGAGTAGAAAGTAGAAAGCCTTTCTACTCTTGCATTTACCATTTGGAAGTACCCTTTCTGCACAAGGTTAGAGGATTTCTTTGGTTTCATCCCACTTTTTTTTTTTTTAATTATTACAACACAGAAGTGTTACAGGCACCTCTGGATATCCTGAGAATTTAGTCTATGAATCCTGCTAGATAGCAGGAACAACAGATTGATTCTGGTAGTTGCGTCCTAAGCACTGAAAACCAGGTTTCCAAATCACTTGATTAAAATACCAATAGTCACTTTCAGTGAAGATTACAGTAAACACATCAGGAGCCATCAGAGATGGTGAAGGTCTACAACCCCTTCTCTCTTTACTAGTTCACTTCAAGCCTGAGAGTTATGCTTCCTTCCCATGTGGCTTTGGCTCTGGACCAGGTTGAAACACGAAGAATCTTTTTTTTCCCAAGATGATCGCTTACCCAGACCCCTGATACCATTCCTTGGTTGCAGACCCTACCTCTTAGACCAAAATAGAAAATACTCACCTGACTTCCTCTGGCTACCAGCACGGAGGTCAGAGTGACAATTACAACAGCCAGCATATGGGACAGGGAGGTGGTCAGACCACTAGATATATGTCTGGTTTTGTGACATCACCTCCCTGTGGAAATGTAACAATTTCTTCACCTGTAGCTGCAGGGAAAAAACAGGCTTGGCAAACTAGGAATATTTGTGACAAATTCTTTTTCCCCTCAGTTGCTAATTACCAAAAAAGCAATTACAAGTTTGTAGGTATCATCTCCAAAGAGATCATTATAGAGTTTGGAAGAGGCTCTTCCTTTTTTCCCTGGAGACAGACAGGGTATCAGACGGAAGGAGAAGGAAATTCTGACATGTGAGAAGCTGGCAGGGGAAGCTCATGTGTCTCACTGGATTCTCTGCTCTCCAGAAAAGTTTTTTTCTACCCCCTGCAAAGAGAGTTCTGTATTACTCTTCAGACCACTAAGCTACACCATCATTTAATTAATGGTAGAGCAGTGGAAACATTACATACCTGAGAAGGATTTTGAAAGTGACAGATGTCAGGGAAACACATGAAGACGATTTTCACTGGAAACCTCTGGACTAGAAACCCACAACCCAATGGCAATTGATTTGGAAGTCTAGGTGATTTGGAAATTTTATAGCAATATGAACTCTCTCCATATTCATGCTTCCCTATAACCCCCAATAGGGATATGAATTATAAATAGAACAAAATCCATTGAAAGACAGAAGTTTATGAACTCCTCACTAATAAAGCATGGTTTTACAGGCAGGATCAGATGATTTGTACAGATAATTCTCACAATTCCTTCAACTATGAGATAAGCCAATGTCACTTCCTCAATTCTAGAACACTGATTACCAGTCTCCTACTCTTATTTATTTCTTTGCTCAATTTTCATAAGAAGACTTGTCTTCTTCCATAATTAATGAACAATGAGTTCTAATTAGTCCATTGCTTTTTCCTACAAATGTCCACTATGATCCACATTCAGTATTTAATGCACCCCCAATTTTAAAGTCATGGATTAATACCATAATGGTGGACAAGTTCTAGTCCACACACACACACACACACGATTTATACCCTTACATAAATATGTAAACACACATGTGCATGTACACCCACACAAATACAGTCACACATCCTCACATACTTAACCACGTACACACATAGACTTTGCTTTATAAACTCAGACTCCTCCACAGTTCAACACATATGAACACACAGTTGCATTTGTACACCCTATGACACACAGCTACACAAAGTCACATTCACACCATCATCGTGTGTGTGTGTGTGTGTGTGTATCTGGATAAGATGTTCATATATGGGAAAATAGTTTCATCTCACCACTAGATGCTCCCAAAAAGGGCACTTTTCAACTTTGTTACTCTTTCCATCTCTCCAACCTGTAAAGAGGGTACCTATGAAGCACAACATTTCTTTTTTTTTTTTTTAATAGTTTATTGTCAAGTTGGTTTCCATATAACACCCAGTGCTCATCCCAACAAGGAAGCACAACATTTCAAATCTGCTGTGAGCACTGTCATTTCAGTTCAAGGCACATAGCTGCAAAGTAGTGATATCAGGGAGTGACCATGCACATGCGCATGTGAAGGGATGAGAAGGGGAGTTCGGGAGAGAGGGGTAAAGTGAGAGCAAGGGAAGGGGTATGCAGGTACAGCGCAGACAGCACAGGACATGGAAGGAATGATAGAGAGGAAAGAGGTTAAAAGACACAAGAAGGCTGAAGTCACAGTGTTGAAGGGCGGGATTCAAGAGCACAATGAGCAAAGTGTGCCAGGAAGTTCAGGAAACTAGAGATGTATGCTGGGTGGATGAGTGTTACAAATATGATGGAAATAAGTGAGTTAAGAGGGAACAGATCATGGGAAAAAAGGGGGTTATGATTCCAATCCAGACAAAGACCCCACTAAAAAGGAGAACTACAGACCAATTTCCCTGATGAACATGAATGCAAAAATCCTCAACAAAATAATAGCCAACTGGATCCAACAATACATTAAGAGAATTATTCACGATGACCAGTGGAATTTATACCTGGGATATAGGGCTAGTTCAATATTTGCAAAACAATCAATGTGATACATCACATCAATAAAAGAAAGGACAAGAACCATATGATGTTTTCAATAGATGCAGATAAAGCATTTGTAAACACGCTTTCTTGATAAAAATCCTCAAAAAAGTAGGGATAGAAGGATCATACCTCAAGATCATAAAAGCCATATATGAAAGCCCCACCACTAATATTTTCCTCAATGGGGAAAAACAGAGCTTTCCCTCTAAGGTCAGGAACATGACATGGATGTCCACTCTTGCCACTGTTATTCAACATAGTACTGGAAGTCCTAGCCTCAGAATCAGACAACACAAAGGAATAAAAGGCATCCAAATCAGCCAGAAGGAGGGCATGCTTTCACTCTTTGTAGATGACATGATACTCTATATGGAAAACCCAAAAGATTCCCCCCCAAAACTGTTAGAACTGATCCATGAATTCAGCAGTCATAAGATATAAAATCAATGCACAGAAATCGGTTGCATTTTTATACACCAATAATGAAGCAACAGAAAGAGAAATCAAGGAATCAATCCTATTTATAATTGCACCAAAAACCATAAAATACGTAGGAGTAAACCTACCCAAAGAGGTGAAAAATCTATATACTGAAAACTATAGAAAGCTTGTGAAAGGAATTGAAGACACACACAAAAGGGAAAATATTCTATGCTCATGATTGGCAGAATGAATATTGTTAAAATGTCAATACTACTCAAAGCAATCTACATATTCAGGGCAATCCCTATCAAAATAACACCAGCATTCTTCACAGAGCTAGAAACAAACAATCCTAAAATTTGTATGGAACCACAAAATACTCCGAATAGCCAAAGCAATCCTGAAAAAGAAAACCAAAGCTGGAAGCATCACTATCCCAGACTTCAAGATGTATTACAAAGCTGTAATGATCAAGACAGTATGATACAGGCAGAAAAACACTCAGATCAGTGGAACGGAATAGAGAACCTAGAAATGGACCCATAAACATATGGCCAACGAATCTTTGACAAAGCAAGAAAGAATATCCAATGGGATAAAGACAGTCTCTTCAGCAAATTGTGTTGGGAAAACTGGACAGACACATGTAGAAGAATGAACCTGGACCACTGTCTTATACCACACACAAAAATAAACTTAAAATGGATGAAAGATCTAAACACAAGGCAGGAAGCCATCAAAATCCTAGAGGAGAAAACAGACAAAACTTCTTTGACCTTGGCCGTAGCAACATCATACTCAATATGTGTCTGGAGGCACAAAAACAAAAATGGACTATTGGGACTCATCAAGATAAAAAGCTTCTGCATTGTGAAGGAAACAATCAGCAAAACTAAAAGACAACCAATAGAATGGGAGAAGATATTTGCAAATGACATTTCAGATAAAAGGTTAGTATCCAAAATCTATAAAGAACTTATCAAACTCAACACCCCAAAAACAAATAATCCAGTGAAGAAATGGGCAGAAGCTATGAACAGACACTTCTCCAAAGAAGACATCCAGATGGCCAACAGACACATGAAAAAATGCTCAACATCATCATCATCATCAGGGAAATACAAATCATTACTACAATGAGCTACCACCTCACACCTGTCAGAATGGCTAACATTAACAACTCAGGCAACAACAGATGGTATGTGGAGAAAGAGGGTCTCTTTTGCACTGCTGGTGGGAATGCACACTGATGTAGTCACTCTGGAAAACAGTATGGAGGTTTCTCAAAAAATTAAAAATAGAACTACCCTACGAGCCAATCATTGCACTAGGTATTTATCCAAGGGATACAGTTGTGCTGTTTCAAAGGGACACACAATGTTTATAGCAGCTCTACCAATAATAATAATACCCACATGTGTGTGTGTATGTGAGGCGGATAAATGTTTTGTATCCAAAAATGCTGAGTCTCGGGGCGCCTGGGTGGCTTAGTCGGTTAAGCGTCCGACTTTCGCTTAGGTCATGATCTCGCCGTTCGTGGGTTCGACCCCCGCGTCGGGCTCTGTGCTGACTGCCGGCTCAGAGCCTGGAGCCTGTTTCAGTCTGTGACTCCCTCTCTCTCTGACCCTCCCCTGCTCACGCTGTCTCTCTCACTCCTAGAAATAAATTAAAAACATTTAAAAATATTAAAAAAAAAAAAAAAACCAAAAATGCTGAGTCCCTCAAACTAGAGTTAAATGCATTGTAGTTACACCTAGATAAAATTATTTTAGGTATGTCATTGGGTTTCCCATTGCCTTCCTAGGCTCAGGATGCGGCAGTTTTCCAGGGGAATCAGACCCACTGTAAGATGCCTACTGGTCATCAAAAGCCCATCGTTTTCTCCTATTCAGTTTAATAGCTTTCCATCCACAAAAACAAGCAGCAGTAAGTTCTGGCAGCAACTCAGGTGTTGCTGGGTGTTGCTAAAATTGTTCCTTAGAGAAAAGAAGCTACCGGCTGTGGATATTATGGCTGCATACTTGCACCCCCCTGCAGCACACCTCTGTAAAATTGGTTTCCTTTTTATTATGGAACACTTATAATATGGGCACTTCATCCCTTATTAGAATGTTTCTCCAACATGGTCCAAAACATTATCAGAATTTCATGTTTCAATATTATTTTATGTTCTTTAGCCCCAAAGGACATCTCAATTAACACCTAGTAGCAAGCTAGTAACTGTAACTCAGATGGTATGCTAACCCTGGCATCCAAAAATTTTCTGGTCCCACATCTTAGTGGTCGCCACTAGGTGGCACTCAAAGGTTTTTACCATTAATTACAATCCTCATTACTATGCATCGCAGTCACTTCCAAAATCGTTTATTAAAGGATCACAGGGATCCATAGACAGACACTGAGAGACACTACTTTTGCAAACCAGACATGGCATGTCTTTGTTAGGTCTTAATTTAATATGCCCTTCTTTGGGATAGTTTCATGGATAGGAGCAAGTAATATTCCTGGATGTAGAAAATGCATTCTCCAAAATCCAAATAGACCAGCAAAACACTTGGCTTCTTGTTTCGTTCTAGGTGTAGGTAGGGATACCAGTTTAGTTTTAGTCACCTGTGGAATGTCATGGATGGTTTCTACCCAGAATATTCCAAAGAATTTCACCATTTGGACAAGTCTCTAGATCTTTGCTGGATTTAACAACCAGTCTCTTTTGGCGCCATTAATGCATTTAGATCAGTTCCACGTAGCTTATTTTTCAGTTTCTGATATTCTTATGATATCATCAATATAGCATATAATTACACTCAGGATCTATATCAAATCCGAATCCTTTCTAAGTTGTGACAGCAAACTGGTAAATTCAAGTAACTGTGGCAATAGAGTAAATGTAAACGAAGATCCTTCTTACTCGTTGTTAAGTCCTAGCTCTCGATGATACTTCTTAGTTCTTTCCTGAGATGTCATTCCAGTGTCCATCACTCGCAAGGCACATCTCCACCAGCTGGCACAAAGAGCTTTTCAATTTAGTCATTCTCTACTTGAGGAAAACATCTCAGCTTCTAATATAAGCGGCCATTATAACTACTCTGTTACCTTAAACATTCATTTAGAGGGGCGCCTGGGTGGCTTAGTCGGTTAAGCGTCTGACTTTCGCTTAGGTCATGATCTCGCGGTTCGTGGGTTCGAGCCCCGCGTCGGGCTCTGTGCCGACTGCCAGCTCGGAGCCTGGAGCCTGTTTCAGAGTCTCTGTCTCCCTCTCTCTCTGACCCTCCCCTGCTCACGCGGTCTCTCTCTCTGTCCTAGAAATAAAGAAAACATTTTTTTAAAAAAAGAAAAAACATTAATTTAGAACATGCAGGAGGCAGCTCTGCTCCAAAGGACCAGCAGACCCATACAGCCGGGAGCCGAGCAGCGCCAGTCTCGTCGAGGCTCCGCCCCCACACCGGCCCGCCCCCACCGCGCGCCTCCTGCCCAGTCCCAACCGCTCTCCGCCGGACGCGGCCCCGCCCAGGCCCCGCCCCCAAGACGGCGCTCCAGCCCGCGCACGCGCAGTTTCCTTCAGACCAGGAAGTGAGTCGGACCGAACGATAGACACGCTCAGGTGAGTGAATTTCGGATATCCAGTATCAAACCCGTGTTTCGAGGCAGCACAGCCTCCTGTCCTCCACACCGGGGTTCTGTGGCAGTTACAACTACCGTCGTCGCCCTCGCGCTCACGGTGAGACCCGGCGTCGCCGTGAGACGCTCCGGTGCTCGGGCGTCCGGCTCCACTTCCAGCCCGTCGGTGCTGTGGAGACCGCGGCTTCGCACGCTCCCTGGAATGTTCTCCGTCCGCGATCTAGGAAGGGGTTGGGGGAGGGGAGGGGCCCAGGGCAGGGTGTCCGTCCAGCCCAGGCCCCGCTGCAGCAGCAGCAGAGCGCGCGGGCCTCTCCACAGGCCGGGGAGCTCTGCAGAAAAGGGGCAGAGCCAGCTCGCTTGCTCGGCTCTGCTCACCAGCCCCTCCGCGGGCGGCAGAGCCGTCTCTTCCCGTGTTGAGGTCCTCCCTGCGTGTGTGGTTGTGTCACAGGGAGGGGGTTTGTTCCTTCTAAGCGTGAAACAGCCTATTTTCCGCACTCAGGGCTCACTTCTCAGGACCGAGCTTACCGAGAGGGAAGCCCCGAGGAGCAGGAAAGAAAGCGGAGGCCGACATGACTCGTTCCCAGGTAACAGTCACGTTCTTGGCTGTTTCCTCTGTCTCTCTAACTGAAATTGGTAATCTTCTCTCAAGGGACCTGCCTAACAACGTTTGCTGGAACAGAACTTGCCTCGGTGCCCCCTCGTCGTCACCTAGATTCCATCCCTCCAGCTTGGCGTCCCGGAGACGTGGAACTTGTGAAGAGGCCCTGTTGGGCGGGCATCGGCTAGAGGGAAGGGTTTCATACTTAGGTTTGGATCGGAAGGTGGGAGTGTTCCTTTGGTGTCAGTGAGGTTGGCAAAGGGGATCGTTTCGGGGGTTGCACACGAATGTGCTGTCAGCTCCTCGTAGAGGAGCATGAAGAACTGCGCGTTTGGGTGCGGTATGAATGTGTGGGAACAGCTGGAAAAGAAGACCGAGGGGCGCCCGGGTGGCCCAGTCGGTAGAGCATCCGACTTCGGCTCAGGTCATGATCTCGCACTGTGGGTTTGAGCCCCGCATCGGGCTCTGCTGACTGCTCAGAGTCTTGCGTCCGCGTCTGAGTCTATGTCTCCCTCTCTCTCTCTGCCCCTCCCCCACTTACACTCTGTCTCTCTTGAAAACAAACATTAAAATTAAAAAGAAAAAAAGGAAGAAGAAGAAGACTGAGGAGGGCAAACCTGTTGTCCCTGATTTTACGAGGTGTTTGAAACCAACCACGTGAATTGGCCTATTTCTGGCTCTAAGAGAGTAATGATTTGGATTAGAATGGAAAGTTCTGAAACATAATGATAAAGGATGTTTTATTGTGTAATTTGTTTTAACAAGAAGTTCTTTAAAACCACTCACAGCATATCCATCCCGTGAAATCCTTATTCATGCACGGACGTTTGTGCCCAAGGTGTTTTAGGTAAAAAGGTTTCAGCCATTCCATTGGAGCAGAAAACTTGATCTTTGTCATCAGAGTGCCTGGAAGCAAATTCTGGTACCACCAATTATTACTAAACAGCAATTTGTTTAAAACATCACATGCTTTGTACCTTGGTTTTGGGGTAAAACTCCACTGTGTTTCGCCTTCTGGACTAAGAAGTAAAACCTCTACTTCCCCACCATGCCCTCCATTATGACTCACCGACTTTCTAATCACTTGTCAGTTCTGGGCAAGATTAAGTGCAAGTCTTATAAAAATGCACTTACCAGCATTAGTTGATTTTAGTTAAAATTCTTCAGTGAATGTTATATGGTGATATTTTATTCCGGACACAGATCTTGGAGTTGTTTTTCATGCTAGTAAACATAGAGATAGCTCTTCTTTGAGATACTCATTACAGCATTCTCTGAATGAAGATGCCTGGATCCCACATGGTTCCTGGTGAACACTGTGTGCAGTGGTGAATGGCAGAGGCCATAATATTCCTTATGTTAGCTTCCATTTCAGTGGATATGCTTCTGTTTACTGACAATCACAATGTTTACTGGAATTTTAATAACACTTCCAATTTTTTATTCAGCATGACTTTTAACTATCCAATATCTTCAAAAATCTAATGCTTTCAAAAATTTTTCTATCATAATCTATTAAATTGATATAGAATGTTAATATGTTTTAAAATCTTCAATCATTGTTTTATTATTCAATAAACTCCACTTGGCTTATTTTTTTTTTTTTTAATGTTTTTATTTCTAGTAGAGAGAGAGAGACAGAGACAGCGTGAGCAGGGGAGGATCAGAGAGAGAGGGAGACACAGACTCTGAAACAGGCTCCAGGCTCTGAGCGGGGAGTCAGCACAGAGCCCGACGCGGGGCTCGAGCCCACGAACCGCGAGATCATGACCCAAGCGAAAGTCGGACGCTTAACCGACTAAGCCACCCAGGCGCCCCAACTTGGCTTATGTTTAAATGGACATTTAAATGGACAAAATTTTGGTATTTACGTATATATATTTAGTGGAAAAGAAAGTTTTCTATTTTTTAATAACTAGGTTAATACAAGAATAATGTTGACAACAACCTCATTAAATTAATTTTACTTGTACAATTTCTGAATGTTCATTTTACCAAAAATACTGCAATACAGATGAGTAAAAAAAAATGGTAGATTCAAAAAATTCATCCCCGAAATCTGTCTGAGATGACTGCTTTTAATGAAAGTGTAAGTGTGTGTGCATGTATGCAAGCAGAAACCTATGGTGTGAGGGGTGCCTGGGTGTCTCAGTCAGATAGGCGTCCAACTTTGGTTCAGGTCATGATCCTATGGTTTGTGAGTTCAAGCCCCACATTGGGCTCTTTGCTGACAGCTCAAAGCCTGGAGCCTGCTTTGGATTGTGTTTCCATGTCTCTCTGCCCCTCCCCTGTTCGCACTCTGTCTCTCTCTCCCTCAAAAATAAATAAACAATAAAAAAAAAGTTAAGAAAAAAAGAAACCTGTGGTGTGTATTAAAGACACATTGTCATGTAAATAACTTTTTTAAAATGTGTATTTATTTATTTTTGAGAGAGACCATGAACAAGGAGGGGCAAAGAGAGGGAATCCCAAGCAGGTTTTCAGTTGCCAGTGCAGAGCCTGACATGAGGTTTGAACCCATGAAACTGTGGTATCATGACCTGAGCTGAAATCAAGAGTCAGACACTTACCTGACTGAGCCAGTCAGGAACTCCCATAAATAACTTTCATATTTATTTTAGCCTTTGAAAATTGTTCTTACATACTTTTCATGGCCTTAAAATTTTTTCTACACTAACTCATTAGTGAATGAATAGTGGTAAGAATAGTAATGTACTATGTGTGTGCATATATAATGACATTATATGGTGGTCTATGTTTTTTTTTAATATTTTTTTAATTTAATTTTTTTATTTCTGAGAGAGAGAGTGATACAGTGTGAGCAGGGGAGAGGGAGACACAGAATCTGAAGCAGGCTCCAGTCTCTGAGCTAGCTGTCAGCGCAGAGCCCGACGCGGGGCTTGAACCCATGAACCATGAGATCATAACCTGAGCTGAAGTCAGAAACTTAACTGACTGAGCCACCCAGGCGCCCCAAGGTGGTCCATGTTTTTAGCTTTGTTTTTTCATGCTTTCTCACTTAGAAAACCCGCTAGCAATGTACTTTCTTAAAAATGTTTATTTTTGAGAGAGAGAGAGTGCATGTGGGCAGATGATGGGCAGAGAGAGGGAGACAGAATATCTGAAGCAGGCTCTACGCTGTCAGTACAGAGCCCAATGTGGGGCTCCAGCCCACGAACTGTGAGATCATGTCCTGAAGTTGGACGCTTAACAGATGAGCCACCCAGGAACCCCTCAATATAATTTTAATACTCCTTCTGTTACTTAACTGTGGATTCCGTAGGTTCACTTCTAAATTCCTAACACCTGATGTCAGTGTCGGCTCTGCCATTTCTTAGCTGTTTGGCCCAAGGCAAGTTTTAGAGTCTCTATGGCAGTTGTCTCCTCTATATGGCGAGAACAGATATTTCTCTAATGTTATTGCACCAAATACTGCCTATCTGAGTAATGTTTAGCATATTGTAAATGTTCAAAAACTTTTTGTCTCTTTTGTTCTAATCATTATCACATTCTTGGATTGCAAACTTTCTTAAAAGTTTCTGAATTTTGTAATCTGTAAAGACACTACTCATGGCATAGCTCATCAGAGAAGTCATTGGTGTGTAAAATGTACTTACTATCTAGCCCTTCTGTATAGTCCTCCTGGTGATGAATTTTTTAGTTTGTGTATTTAGTTCACAAAATTGAAGAATGCACAGTGATTTTGTGGATTTATGTCCTCTCTTTGAGAAGTATAATAACACAAAATTAGGGCTATATGACTTGCTCAAAATTGTCTTCTACTGATGTGTCAAAATACTCACTACAGCCAAATCAGTCCTTACATCTCTCTCTCATGATTTGCGTGAAGATAAGAGCCCTCCCCATGGTCTTTTTCATTGCAGGTGCTGTTGACCTTCAGGGATGTGGCTGTAGAATTCTCTCAGGAGGAGTGGGAGTGCCTGGACCCTGCTCAGAGGGCCTTGTACAGGGACGTGATGCTGGAGAACTACAGGAACCTGGTCTCCCTGGGTGAGGATAGTATCCGTCCAGATGTTGGGATCTGCCCTAGTGAGTTTCTTGGGAGCCTCTGCTCTGCTCAGCTGTGATCAGAGCTGTATTGACTCTGAAATGAAAACTTTATGAGGTGAACGTTTATCTGGACATTCATCTCCACCTTTCTTCAGATGATCTGCCCACTTCTCACTAGATTAGCATTGCTTCCACCACTTGAGTAATCACAAGACCTTGTAGCAAAATTTGAAAATATTGCGTTCCCTGATTTTACTCCCATGCTTTTGATTCCGTAATTCTCAGAAGAGAGCTAGATGTCTATATACATATATATATATATATAAAATATAAGCAGAAGGAGGCAGTCAGTGGATGAAATCAGTGTAGACCCATCTGTAATGTCTTCCTGCCTCAGCTGAACTAAGGGCTGGGATTATATTCTGAACTTCCCCCCCCCCCCCCTTTTGACACTGTGTCAGATGTGAACACTGGTAACCGCTGAGACGGTCAGAGACGAAGCTGCTTTGTCAAATATTGTCTGAGAAACCCTCCCCAAAGAGGAGAGGTTTGTAGGAAAAGAAAAACACTTGTGAGCACCTGAAGGAAATCTTCCTCATTACTCTGTTATGCGGTTAGAGTATCCTCCAAACCCCTGACGGTGTTCTAGCTGATGCAGAGACAAAGGCGGAGTCTTTATCATGACCTACAACACTCTATTGTCTGGTGGCTGTGACCGTTTTGGTCCCTTGGCTTTGAGAGGGTTGAGGAGGGCTGTGTCACAGGGCCCTCTTTCCCTGTGGTCTCTCTTCCTGTACTTGATTGCATCCGATGCATCGGTTCCTCTGTAGCCCCGGCTCCAGGGCCTGTCCAGGTTTCGTCCTCAGTTCCTGTGTTTGGGAGACCTTTTTACAAGATAGGAAAACACTGGCTGCTCCCCCATTGCATTTGGCATCCCAAGGCTTCATGGGACCGTCTCAAGGCCTCATAGCCATTTTGTCTGATCTGCTGTGGCCACACATCAAGAGTATAATCAGGCACTGGGGTTGGTGTGGGTCTTCTGAGATTGTTAGTCAGCAGTACAGTAAAGACAGTGGACAGAGAGAGCGTCTCTTTGAAACCCAGCCCCACATGGGGAGCATACCTGAGTCTTCTCAAAGGCCCTGTGAGATCTAACTCCATTCTTTTACTTCTGTTATCTTGCCTTGTCCTTCCAGCGCTCTGCCTAGGCTAGGGATGCAGATGGAACTGGGCTCTTCCAGATTTTGTATTTTCCTGAGTCTCTGCAGTTTTGTGAAACTTGCGAAACTTGCTTGTGAAACTTGTTTTCCTAGGGTCTGAAATACCTTCTTTATCTGCTGTGATAACCCACTTTTCGATGATGGCCAACTTCTGGTGGACTTACCCATGGAGGGGGCTTAGTGGGTAACAAAATTTTTGAAGAACGCTTTGATTAACATACCACAGTGCTGTCCTGCTACTTACAGAAGTGCCCATTTATGCCACCGGGTGGATTGGTCAGCAAGTCCTAGGGATGCTGACATGGAAAGTGTCAGGGTAACCCGACTGATCAGTGATAATAGGTATCTTTCTGCTGTTGGTGGGGTGTCACCATATCTCTCAAAGGCAGTATGGTGATGATCACATATCTAATGATCATTCCCTTGAGCCAGCAATCAAAGGTGTAGGAACTTTTCCTAAGGAAAACATTGTCACAACTTGGCCAAACTGTGGTTCATGTCAAATTGTTTCCCCCCCTGCATGCACCATTGTTCACTCTCCTTTAAACAAATATGATCTTTTTTAAGTTTATTTATTTTGAGAGAGAAAGAGCATGAGCAGGGGAGAGGCAGAGAGAGAGAAAGAGAGAGAATCTCAAGCAACTTCTGCCAGGTAAGCACAGAGCCCAACATGGGACTCAGACTCAGGAAACTATGAAATCATGACCTAAGGCATAATCAAGAGTCAGACACTTAACTGACTGAGCCATCTAGGCGTCCCTGATTGCGATACATTTGAGGGAACTTCTGAAGTTAAATGATGTTTCCATTTTTTAAAAATTCTCGTGTAGTTAACATGTTACAGAACCTGGTCTGGATTACCCAACAAAAGAACCAAGCAGCACTCGGAGATCTTGGAAGGCAGGAGGTTTATTTTACACTGGTGGGCTTAGAGGAGATCATTCTCCAAGGGCTGAGCCCAGAGCATCAGCAGAGGGAATAATTTATAGCCTGTTACTTCCACATTCCTCATTAATGCTGCGACAAGCAGGGAGGGAAGAAGAACCCGGAAGGGGGAGTCTTTGATCAGGGACAGGTGTTTTCTTATCAGTCCTGTCGGCCATCTTACAACAGATTTTCCCTATCAAACGTACAATGTTATATTAGTTTCAGGTGTACAATATTATGCCTCCATTTTAAATTCAAATTTATTATGCTTAAACCACAGCAGTTTTCATTATATACATTTCTATGTACATATTAAAAATGAACTTTAGGGGCACCTGGGTGGCTCAGTCGGCTGAATGTCTAACTTTGGCTCAGGTCATGATCTTGTAGTTTGTGAGTTCAAGCCTCACATCGGGCTCTGTACTGACAGCTCAGAGCCTGGAGCCTGCTTCACATTCTGTCTCCCTCTCTGCCCCCTCACGCACTCATGCTCTCTCTCTCTCATAAATATTGAAAAAAACTGAACTTCAAAAATTTAATCATTGATTATGTATTTTTTTTTAAAGATCTTTTTCTCTTTAATATGAGGGAAATTTGCTTTTTTTTTTAAATTTTTATTGTTTTATTTATTTTTAGGAGAGAGAAAGAGACAGCGTGAGCAGGGGAGGGTCAGAGAGAGAGGGAGTCACAGACTGAAACAGGCTCCAGGCTCTGAGCTGGCAGTCAGCACAGAGCCCGACGCGGGGCTCGAACCACGAACCGCGAGATCATGACCCAAGCGAAAGTCGGACGCTTAACCGACTAAGCCACCCAGGCGCCCCTTGATTATGTATTTTTGATGACACTCAGAATTTTGTTTTATATCTGTGATTTGTGGGCTGCTGGATCAAGTAATGAATATTTTTAAATGTGTTTTACAAGATTTGCTTCTTGAGCATGAGAGTTATGGTCAGCCGCAGTTTCCTCAAAACCTATTCAAACTCCTAATTTTGTGAAAAAATTATCCTAGTCCCCTTATTTCTCTTTCACGTGGTTTACCTATTAATAAAGTACCCTTTTCTCAAATTGATGGGATTTTAAAAAGTGGGACTATTGGATATCTTGTGAAAATATTTTTGTATCAGTCTACTGTGTTCATCCCAGAAACCATTAAATTGATTTGCTACAATTTGTTATACAGGATACATTGCTTTTCTATAGTATATTTAAGTTTTTTAAATACAACTCCTTGGGGGCACCTAGGTGGCTCAGTTGGTTAAGCATCAGACTCTTGATTTCGGCTCAAGTCACGATTGATTTAATAGTCGTGAGATTGAGCCCCACATCAGGCTTCACACCAGGCATGGAGCCTGCTTGGGATTCTCTCTCTCCCTCTCTCTGCACCTACCCCATTCGTGTTCATGCTCTCTCAAAGTACATACATACGTACATACATACATAAATATAACTTCTTGAATTTTATTTGAATTTTACTGGCTTTTTACAAATGCTTGTTGCTTTTTTCTTTTTTAGTTTTTTAAATGTTTATCTATTTTTGAGAGACAGAGTACCAGTGGGGAGGGGCAGAGAGAGAGAGGGAGACATGGAATCTGAAGTAGGCTCCAGGCTCTGATCTGTCAGCACAGAGCCCAATGAAGGGCTCAAACCCATGAACCATGAGCTCACGACCTGAGCCGAAGTCGATCTCCTAACCAACTGAGCCACCCAGGCACCCCCAAGTGCTTTATTCTAATAATAAATTTTCCTGTCTAGATTTATCATGTATATCTTGGTATACTAAACTAATATTTGAATGTCTCATTGTATCTTATTGGGAATTTAGCCAATCTCTTCCACTCCAGGTACATCCTCACCACTATTGCTTATATAACTCCTGGGATTTTCCACCAAATTTTTCATGTTCCAGAAATTACATTTTTTACTTAACACTTTAAGGCTGTTTTGATCTTCATCTTTTAAAATGGATTCCGTAAAAAGTTTGCCTCGTCCTTGTTGACTCACATTTCAGCACTCTACTGTCCTCTGGCTCCTGTCAACTGCTTACATTGCTGACCACCTCTCTGCACATCTGCCTCCTGTGTGGCACTTCCAAAAGCAAAGTCACCTGTTACTAACATTGCCCTTCAGTAGAATCCATTCCCCACTGTGAGTCACTAAGTTATTTTCCCCTTGAGGTTGCCTAGGTTGTGATGATTATTAATGAAATCAGAATTTATTAATTTTGGCTAAGTACACATAATTTCCACTGATTCATAATAACCAAATATCCACCAATACATATAATAAGAGCGTCCGTTACCTGATGTCTCTTTATGCCAACAGTTGTATGAAGAGATCCAAATGTATGATTTCAGATAATTAGAGGAGGCTGCAAAAGAAGCATTCTTATTTTTATATAACAAACAAGGACACTTAGCCTCAAAAAGTCTAGCATGCCAAACCTAGTAAATTTCTGTTTGCAAAATATGTAATTAATAATTTGGTTGGTATGCTATCTATATCTATCTATCTATCTATCTATTTTTTTTTAGCTAATCTACCCCATCTCCCCTAAGTTCAGACCTTCACAAAAACCTGCTGCTAAGTTTGTTTCCTCCCTACAAACTCTTTGTCTTCCCTACCAGGGATTCATCACCTTGCACACGTCACCCTCCATTGCTGAATTCTTGACAGACTTTCTTTGCATCTCCTTGTTTACTTGGAGTGAATTCATCCGTTCTCCCCTTGATGGCCATGTCCAGAATTTAGCTTTTATTTTTATAATGTTTATTTATTTATTTTGAGAGAGAGAGAGAGAGAGCGAGCATGAGGGAAGGGCAGAGAGAGATGGGGAGAGAGAATCCCAAGCAGGCTCCATGTTGTCAGTGCAAAGTCCCACACAAGGCTCATTTCCATGAACTGTGAGATCATGACCTGATCCTAAACCAAGAGTCAGATGCTCAACTGACTGACCCACCCAGGCGCCCTACAAATTTTGCTTTTGATACCTGTTAAGAACATTATCATACATGCCTGATGTAATATCTATGTAGAATTCTTTTGAGTATATGCTTATAAACAGAAAGCCAAGGATATTCAATTTGATAAATTTTAAGGCAAATATTAGAATAGAAGGTAAACCTATATTCCTCCCACTGTATCAGATGACTGCCTTTCTAATCTCTTCCATTCTTCCCTGCCCCACCCCTGCCCCACACCCATAGTACATTTCCCAAAGAATAGGTCAATATTGTGCCACTTGCTAAATCAGTTCGTGTAATTTTCTAAGATAAAGGTTTGTACTGTCCCAGCACAATTGTATTCACATAAATTCGCAAGCATAAGTCTGTTCTTGTACCTTTCCTTAGATCGTTCATTGATTTGGATGGGGCATACTGTTCCTTCCTTAGCATATTATTGTTGAGCCCCTGGACACCCAAGTCTCCTCAGAGAACCCTATTGTATAAAGATTTCCCACATTGTATAAAGATCCTTACTCTTCCAGAGGCCAGCTTGCTCAGGATAGCACGACACCTGGTCACTCTGTAAATCAACACATTTAAGGAGTGATGACTCAGATGCTGTTATCCAGGAGGGATGAGTCAGTAACCGTATTAGTAACACAACTCAATTCCTGTAGTTTTCTTGAAGCATTTCTCTGCAGGTTGGTGGGATTTATTATGCCCTTGTGCTCACTTCTTGGAGTGGACAGTGGTGTCTAATGCTCAAGAACATGTGCTCTGAGCTTTCAGGCCCAGGTTCAAGTTTTTGCTTTCACATTTACTTTCTATGAGAATTAGTACTGGATACATAAACACCATGGGCCCATTGTTTTTACCTGAAGTAGTGTGATGATTTACCTCAAGAATATTAAATATGTTAATTCTGTTAGAAGATTTTGATTTTTGTATAGCATATAGCAAGGAATGAAAATTTACCTTTGTTTACTAATACTCTTTAATCTTTTTTTTTTTTTAATTTTTTTTTTTTATTTATTCTAGGAGAGACAGAGACAGCGTGAGCAGGGGAGGGTCAGAGAGAGAGGGAGTCACAGACTGAAACAGGCTCCAGGCTCTGAGCTGGCAGTCAGCACAAAGCCCGACGCGGGGCTCGAACCCACGAACCGTGAGATCATGACCCAAGTGAAAGTCGGACGCTTAACCGACTAAGCCACCCAGGCGCCCCTCTTTAATCTTTTCTTATGTGATTGACCTTTGCCTACAGTATATTGTTTGTATTTATTTTGTAATTTGTTTTGTCTCAGTGTTGTCTCTGCCTTAGTGAATTTTCAAGGCACATACTCTAGTACATGTTTTTCATGACTGCAGAATTGCATAATTAACGGTTGCTTCTTAGTTAGGAAACAGCTGTATTGGTTGTTAGTTAACTGCAAGTATGAAATCATAATTCTGATTTCTGATCACCTTCCCAAATTCTTTGTCTTAAAATATGTATATACGTGAACCAACTATTTAAAAAGTCAGGGGTTCTTAATCTATGTTTCAATTCTCCTATTATGGTGGGGGTATAGCTCAGTGGTAGAACATCTCACTGCAATTCTCATATTATGTCTTTCTGGAATAGGAGGCCTTTTCTTTGTTCTGATGGAAGAGAAAGGTCTTTAGAATGCCACAGACTAAAATGGTTTCTAATTGCATTTGCTTATTATTTATCTCCTAGATTTATTGTGGATTTCTAAAATGTTAGATTCATTTTTATTATGACTTACAGATAATTTACAGATAATACAGATTCTAAAATGTTAGATTCATTTTTATTATGATTTACAGAAATTACAGATAATTTACCATATGTATTATATATTTTGACTGTCATGCACCAGTGGTTAATGTCTGCACAAATATAGATAGTTTTATTATAGAAATTCAGAACAATATTTTGTTATTCTTAGAATTTTTTTTTATCAAGTTTACCATATAAATGTAATGTGTGCGGCAAGGTCTGTAGTCAACATTCTGATCTTATAATTCATCAGAGAATTGATACAGGAGAGAAGCCAAATGTAATGGCTGTGGCAAAGCCTTTACCCAATTTGCAAAATTTACTAGACATCATAGAATCCATACCAGAGAGAAACCATATAAGTGTAATATACGTGGCAAGGACTGTAGTCAAAATTCAAGTCTTGCATGGGGAGAGAGAAACATTACAAATGTAATGAATGTGGCAATGTATTTATTGCTATTTTAATTTTATAATTGTGAATTGCCATTTATTTATTAGAGAAGTTTGTTAAAATACTGTTTATCATTGGGGCACCTGGGTGGCTCAGTCAGTTAAGTGTCCAACTTCAGCTCAGGTTGTGATCTTGTGGTTTGTGAGTTCGAGCCCAGTGTAGGGCTCTGTACTGACAGCTCAGAGCCTGGAACCTGCTTTGGATTCTGTGTCTCCCTGTCTCTCTACCCCTCACCTGCTTGTGTTTTCTCTCTTTCAAAAATAAATAAACATAAAAAAATAAGATATTATTTATCGTTATATTATTGAATCCTTTGCTTTACCCTTTATTGTTGTACCTAAATAGTTAGGTACCTTTACAGTGTATATGCATTAATATAATACTGCTTTTTTTTTCAAATATGAGACACCCAAATGTCTACTGCCAAATGGTGAGGACTTTGAGGTGGCAACAGAAAGATACTACTTGTTTCAGGGCCTGTGTAAGTACTCTGACTGGTTTGATCATAGGGTATTGGAAGTAGGCTTTCCTGAAAATAATTTTATCTATGTGTAATCACTCCTTCTTAATTGAGGAATCTGATTCCCCTTGTATTCCTAAATAGTTGCCTACATTGGTTGAGAAGTTTTATAACTATTTAAGAATTAGTTTTGGCCTAATATTATGTTTTCAAGGTAAAATATTCCTTTTACAACACTAGTTAATAGGAAACCTATGGTTCTTTATATCTTTCAGATACTTCTGTTAGAAGTGTGATTACGGAATTATCAGCAAAAGAGGATATTAACAAAGAAGAATTATTCCAAACATTGATGTTGGAAAGACACAAAAAAAATGACATCAAAGATTTCGGTTTCAGAGAGGTCCAGCAAAATATGCATGAGTTTGAGAGTCAGTATGGATATAATGAAACAAATTACAAAGGAGTAACTGCAGCCCATAACCATAATTTCACTGGTAGAGGAGATCAACAGCATAACAGATCCTGGAATATTTTCCCTCTAAAGCAGGATGTTTCTGTAAGAAAAAGTACTTATCAATCTTACAAATATGAGAAGTCATATAAAAGATATTTGTTAAAACTAAAAAATAACATAATGTGTACAGGAAACAAACATATAAAATGTTTTGAAAATGGAATTGGATTAAGGTTTCAGTCACATATGACTGACCTTCAGAAGTTTCAAACTAAAGAGAAAATTTATGCACGTTATCAAGTTGAGAGGTTGATCAACAGTAGTTATGCTTCACCACTTGAAAGAATTCCTTCTGGCATCAACATTAGCATTTGTAGTAAATCCGGGAAACTTTTTATTCATCATCCATTACTTACATATCAAAAAACACATAGTAATGCAGAGCCTTACAAATGTAATTATTGTGGGAAGAGTTTTAGAGGAAGTTCAAACCTCACCAATCATCAGAGAATTCATTCTGGGCAGAAACCTTACAAATGTAATGAGTGTGACAAATCCTTTAACCGCATCTCACACCTCACTAGACACCAGAGGATCCATACCGGAGAGAAACCATATAAATGTGATGTGTGTGGCAAGGTCTGTAGTCAACATTCAAATCTTATAATTCATCAGAGAGTTCACACAGGAGAAAAGCCTTACAAATGTAATGAGTGTGGCAAAGCCTTTACCCAATTTGCAAAACTTACTAGACATCAGAGAATCCATACCAGAGAGAAACCATACAAGTGTAATATATGTGGCAAGGGCTGTAGTCAAAATTCAAATCTTGCACGGCATCAGAAAATTCATACGGGAGAGAAACCTTACAAATGTAATGAGTGTGGCAAGGCCTTTTCTGAGTATTCAAGCCTTACTCGACATAAGCGAATCCATTCTGGAGAGAAACCTTATAAATGTAATGAATGTGGAAAGACTTTTAGAGGAAGCTCAAATCTCACCAATCATCAGAGAATTCATTCTGGGCAGAGACCTTACAAATGTAATGTGTGTGACAAATCCTTTAACCGCATCTCACATCTCATTAGACACCAGAGGATCCATACCGGAGAGAAACCATATAAATGTGATGTGTGTGGCAAGGTCTGTAGTCAGTATTCAAATCTTGTAATTCATCAGAGAGTTCATACAGGAGAGAAGCCTTACAAATGTAATGAGTGTGGCAAAGCCTTTATGGAGCGTTCAAGCCTTACGCAACATGAGAGAATCCATAGTGGGGAAAAGCCTTACAAATGTGAAGAATGTGACAAAGCCTTTACCCAATTTGCAAAACTTACTAGACATCAGAGAATCCATACCAGAGAGAAACCATACAAGTGTAATATATGTGGCAAGGGCTGTAGTCAAAATTCAAATCTTGCACGGCATCAGAAAATTCATACGGGAGAGAAACCTTACAAATGTAATGAGTGTGGCAAGGCCTTTTCTGAGTATTCAAGCCTTACTCGACATAAGCGAATCCATTCTGGAGAGAAACCTTATAAATGTAATGAGTGTGGAAAGACTTTTAGAGGAAGCTCAAATCTCACCAATCATCAGAGAATTCATTCTGGGCAGAAACCTTACAAATGTAATGTGTGTGACAAATCCTTTAACCGCATCTCACATCTCATTAGACACCAGAGGATCCATACCGGAGAGAAACCATATAAATGTGATGTGTGTGGCAAGGTCTGTAGTCAGTATTCAAATCTTGTAATTCATCAGAGAGTTCATACAGGAGAGAAGCCTTACAAATGTAATGAGTGTGGCAAAGCCTTTATGGAGCGTTCAAGCCTTACGCAACATGAGAGAATCCATAGTGGGGAAAAGCCTTACAAATGTAAAGAATGTGACAAAGCCTTTAACCAGTCCTCTAACCTTGTCATACATCAGATAATTCATACTGGAGAGAAGCCTTACAAATGTAATGAGTGTGACAAAGCCTTTAACGTGTGTTCAAGTCTTGTCCGACATCAAAGAATCCATACTGGAGAGAAGCCTTACAAATGTAATGAATGTGGCAAGGCCTTTACCCAATTTGCAAACCTTACTAGACATCAGAAGATGCATACTGAATAGAAACATTGTAAATCCAACATATGTAGAAATGCTATTATCCAAAGATCTAGCAGTGGGGATCATCAGAGAATTTGTAGTGAAGAGAAACCTCACAAATGTAATGTGTATGGTAAAACCTTTAATGTGTGTTCATGACTTAATATCAAAGAATCCATACTGAATAGAAACCATATTAAAGGCATGTATTTGCAGGGTTCCCATTTAATTAGACACCAGAATATGCATCTTTGAAAGAAACCACAAAAATGTAATGGACATGGCAAGGCTTTTATCCAAAGACCAAGCATATGTAATGTCTCCTACTAGAGAGAAACCACATAAATATAATGAATATGTTAAACTTCTGTCAGATGTTCAACTGTTTACTAAGGTTTCTTCAACTGTAAACTAAGGTTTAAAACATACAAATGTATTAAAAATGGCAAGTCCTTTAGACAATGGTCTGACCTCAAGATTCATCAAAGAATTGATATTGTAGAAAAACCTTAAAAATGGAATGATGTGATTGATAAATTGTTTAAAATTTCTCACAATCGGCTACACATCAGATAATTCATAGTAAAGAAAACAATCTCTAAGTTCTTCTGAAAGATTATTCAATTAAATTCTAAATGTTAATAGTGATTAGTTAAAAATCAAAATAATAATACCTCTAGTGACTAAGTTACAAGGCTATCTATGAAAAAGCCAAGTTACTGTTGATGATTTTCATCCTGAGCTTTGAAATCTGTTCATGCTATACCTTCATTGCAATCCTTTCATTTCACCATGAAAATCTCTTGGAAGGGTTGAATAAGATAAAAGGGCAAACTTCATTAGGTGACGTTCATCCGTGTCCAGAGTTTCCTGCAAGAACAAGAACAGTGAATTTATAATACAATACAGTATAAATTTGAATGACAGCGTGGGTGGCATATAGTGGATGTAAAACTACGATCTAAGTCATCAAGATTAATGTGTTAAGGACTGTCTTATCCAGATTTGTTGGTATGAGGCTTTTATAGCGGAACTGAGGAGAGGGTACTGAATGTGGCTTAAACTTTCCACCAGTGCCAAAGAAAGAGTACATAGGCTATCTAATCAGCTTACCTAATTGGTAGAATGGTAGGACGGATGGGTGATTTGAAGCTGTTAATAGTCAAATAATAAAAAATGAGGTCAGAATGGGGCACCTGGGTGTCTCAGTCGATTAAGGGTTGGACTCTTGATCTTGGCTCAGGTCATGATCAGTTTCTGAGTTCGAGCCCCACATCAGATCTGTGCTAACAGTGTAGAGCCTGCCTGGGATTCTGTCTCTTCCTTTCTCTGCCCCTCCCTCCCTCTCTCTCTCAAATTAAATGAACAAACAAAAAATAAATTCAACACTGAATGTTTACTCAAAGTTTCTCACTTCTTGGTTGGGAAAGATGACAATTTTCCTCGTGCTAATAACTGCATGTCCTTTCTTGCTCACATGTAGGATTATTTATACAATATGTTTTTGAAAGTGTGAAATATTGTTTAGATATATTGCCTGTGACATTTTTATGGTAATTTCATGAAAATGTGTAGGAAGTTTTATCAGACAATAGATATGATTTAAGGATTTTAGTAGGAAAGGAATTTTTCAAAGGCTATCAAAATCCCAATTTGGGATTATGGTAACAAGCTCTATGGTTCATGGTTCTTTTTCAACTTTGCTAGAGATTTGTTGTTTTTTTTTTTAATTTTTTTACATTTATTTATTATTGAGAGAGCAAGAGCAGGGAAGGGGCAGAGAGGGAAGGAGACACAGAATCCAAAGCAAGCTCCAGGCTCTGAGCAAGCTGTCAGCACAGAGTCTGATGTGGGGCCTAAACCCACAAACCATGAGATCATGACCTGAGCTAAAGTCAGACACTCAACCAACTGAGCCACCCAGGTGCCCCTAAATTTTTTTTTTAATGTTTATATGTTTTTGAGAGAGAGAGAGAAAGGGAGTGTGAGCAGAGAAGGGATGGAGAGAGAGGGAGACACAGAATCTGAAGCAGGCTCCAGGATCTGAACTGTCAGCACAGAGCCTGAAGTGGGGCTTGAACACACAACCTGTGAGATCGTGACCTGAGCCAAAGCTGGACACTTAACCAACTGAGCCACCCAGGCACCTCTCATTTTGATTTTCTTGTAAGTTTTTTCCCTACAACTTTTCCCTCCGATTTTATTTTTTTTTTTTTTCAAATAGTTTATTGTCAAATTAGTTTCCACATAACACCCAGTGCTCATCCCCACAAGTGCCCTCCTCCATGCCCACCCCTCCTCCCCCCCACATCCACTAGTCCTCAGTTTTTGTCAGCATTCAAGAGTCTCTCATGGTTTGCCTCTCTCCCTTTCCCCCACCATTTCGCCCTTCTTCTCCCCTTGTTCCTCAGTTCCTCCTAATCCTCCTATACGTGCAAACATATGATATTTGTCCTTCTCTGCCTGACTTATTTCGCTCAGCATCACACCCTCAAGGTCCATCCATGTTGCTACAAGATTTCATTGTTTCTCATTGCCATGTAGTATTCCATGGTATAGATAAACCACATCTTCTGATCCAATGGACACTTTTCTTTCCATGTTTTAGCTATTGTGGAGAGTGCTGCTATGAACATTGGGGTATTGATGCCTCAGCATTTCTGTATCAAAAGCAGTGCTATTGCTGGGTCATAGGGGAGTTCTATTGTTAGTTTCCTTAGGAACCTCCACACTGTTTTCCAGAGGGGCTGTACCAGTTTACATTCCCACCAACAGTGCAACCCTCCGTGTGTTTTAAATCAATTTATATATTTAATTTACATTTCATCCCTTTACTCAGTAAAAAATTTGGAGGATGTATGGCAAAGGGGTTGTTCTGAAACTTTTACAACATAAAATTGAGAGGTACAAAATGCTTTATGAATGTAAAGAAAGAGTGTCCTTTGTGCCTGTTAATTCAAGGTAACAATTGCAATGGTACATGATGATGAACTGACATAATGTGGAGGCAGGAGACCTAGTGCTTCCCTGAAAGTCACACTATAATTTTATTTATTTTTTTATTTTTTTTAATGTTTTATTTATTTCTAGGAGAGAGAGAGAGACAGCATGAGCAGGGAGAGTCAGAGAGAGGGAGTCACAGACTCTGAAACAGGCTCCAGGCTCTGAGCTGGCAGTCAGCACAGAGCCCGACGCGGGGCTCGAACCCACAAACCGCGAGATCATGACCTAAGCAAAAGTCGGACGCTTAACCAACTAAGTCACCCAGGCGCCCCTATAATTTTAGTTAAAATATGCTCATTTCACCTGAAACGTATCTAAAATACATTCTCTTCCAGGTGTTACATTTGCTGTCAACATCACTTCTATTGTAGTAGAGACTGGACTCCATATCTCCAAGGTCTTGCAGGCTAGGGTCAGTCAGAATGTTTTCCTGAACTCAATGTAAATATAATGGATATTTGTTCATTTTGTTTATGTATAATTCACACGCCATAAAACTGACACCTTAATTGTACACAATTAAGTCACTTTATATGTATTTATAATTTTGTAAAACCTGTCAGTACTAACTCCAGAACAATTTCATCATCCCACAAAGCAACCCCAAACCCTTTAGCACTTCACATCCCCACCCCTTAGAAACCAGCACTATAATTTCTATCTCAGTGTTTATCCTTATTCTGGGCATTTCACATAAATGAAATCATACAATATGTGGCCTTTCATGTCTACCTTTCTTCTGTGAAAATGTTTTCAAGACTATCCATGTTGTAATGTGTATCATTACATGAGTCCTTCTTATGGCTGAATAATACTTCATTGTTGTATTATAATAATATCATGAAGTATTGTATGATATATGAAATCATTGTATGAAATTCTTTGGACTCCTACTTTTAAGCTATTCAAGTAATGCATTTACAAGCTTTTGAGTTTTGTTTTTTTGGTGTGTGTGTGTGTGTGTTTTGTGGACAAACATTCTCAGTTCTCTTGGGTACATGTATTGGGGTGAGATTGCAGTAGCATAAGAATCATGCCCACTAGTAATAGACAAGTATTTCAATTTCTCCACTTCCTCATTAACAGCTGTTATTTTCCATCTTTTTTTTTTTTTATTGTAGCTATCCCAGCAGGTGTAAAGTGGTATCTCACTGTGTTTTTGACTTGCATTCTTTAATGACTAATGGTATTTCATGTGTTTGTTGGCCATAGGTATATCTTGTTTGGAGAAAAAAATATATTTAAATGCTATACATGTTTTTAAATTGGGAAGTTGTCTTTAAGAATAATTTACATATGATAGATATATTACACCCTTATCAGGTATATGCTTTGCAAATATTTTATGGGTTATCTTTTCATTTTTTTTGACATTGTCCTTGACACACAACCTTTAAAAGTTTTAGTGAAACTATTTTGGGAAGAGGTTGCTTGTGTTGGTGTTGTATCTAAGAAACCATGGCTTAAATGTTATGAAGACTTCTACCTATGTTTTCTTCCAAGTAGTTTATATTTATAATTCCTGCAGTAAGTCCTTTGATCTGTTTTGAATTGACTTTTTAAAACAATTTTTCTTTACCATTTATTTATTTTTGAAAGACAAAGTATGAGCAGAGGAGGGGCAGAGAGAGAGAGGGAGACACAGAATCTGAAGCAGGCTCCAGGTTCT
The DNA here is from genome assembly GCA_017311185.1 of Proteles cristata cristata. NCBI lineage: Eukaryota > Metazoa > Chordata > Mammalia > Carnivora > Hyaenidae > Proteles > Proteles cristata. Next base: position 362,616 of record JAESUZ010004944.1, read on the forward strand.
GAGCTGTCAGCACAGAGCCCTATGTGGGGCCCTAACCTATGAACTCTGAGATCATGACCTGAACAGAAGTGGGATGTTTAACTGACAGCTACCCAATCGCCTCTAAATTGACTTTTATATATGGTGTGAGGTAGGGGTCCAACTTCATAATTTTCCATGTAGATATCCAGTTGTCTTACCTATTCAATATTTTTAAATGTTTTTTTTAATGTTTTTTAATTTATTTTCTGAGAAAGACAGTGCAAGCAGGGGAGGCACAGAGAGACAGACAGAATATGAAGGTAGGCTCTAGGCTCTGAGCTAACTATTACCACAGAGCCCGACACAGAGGCTGAACCCACAAACCCTGAGATCATGACCTGAGCCAAAGTTGGATGCTCAACTGACTGAGCTACCCAGGCGCCCCTTATCTATTCAATATTTTTAAGCATCAGAGTTCCTTTAATATATTTTAAAAGGTCAAAATTCCCCTTTCATTGAGATGAAATGTAGGACAAATGGCCCATTGAACCAATACAGTCATTCTGGTTGACATTGTTAGACTTTGAAAGCATGTAAATAGTAGTATTCTGAGGGACTGTAATGATCAGTATATATCAGGAAACATATACATACAATTATTCAAGAGTAAGAATTATGTAAATTAAGGCAAGAGCTGGAAAGGAGTTTGAGCAGTGAAATGTATGAAAGGCCGGTGGATCATAAGAACAGTTACTAACAGCTACATCCTAAAGGTCCATGGTGGGTAGAGAAGCCAAAGATCATGCATATGTCTGAGAAGTTAGTGCCCCTAGTTGCCCTAAATATGTAGTTAGAGCTAGTGGGGAGGTCTGCAGAGTCTATCTGTTCACTGGTGTCTCCTGAGATTAACTTTTTCTGCTTCACTTTTCTCCTCCAAATTCCATTTAGGTTTTTCTAATTGGCAAATTTCAGTGAGAATCATACAGTATTTAAAACCAAAAGTATTGACCATAGCAGACTGGGATATGGGATAAGCAATAGAAAGACCGAAAGCATGAGGAGAACCTGAGAAAAAAAATAAGGAAACGTGTGTGGAATAAAGACCACATATAATGGAGAACAAAGTACCCGAGAAAACCATAAGCTATCTCCTCTGGCTCTGCATGAACAGAAAGTGAAGGTAAAAGAGTAGTAAATGACTTGGTTAAGAGTTGGAGTGTCACAACTAAGAGCAAATCTGCAAATGATGGGAGAATAATTAACTTTCTTTTCCTCTTTCTTTTTCTTTTCCTCTTTTCTTTCTTTTAACACTAGACATTGGTGAAATCTCTGTCAAACCGCAATATGGTAACTAAGCTAATGGAAGAGAGACTACATTGATCACACATGATAATGGAAACAGCCTTTACAAAATTAGCTTGAGAAAGTCACTAAGCGAATTATAACCCACAACAAACAGCAAAAACATACTCTAAAAAATGAGGAGAATCTGATTTCCAGAGTTCCACTTTATACTATCTTAAATGCAAGTTTTCAACAAAATTATAAGGAATGCAAAGAAACAAAAGTATGACTCAGTCACACAAGAAAAGAAATTAAAAGAAACTGTTTTGCGCATGCCCAGACATTGGACTTTAAGCTGAAATGTAAGAATGCTAATTAGTAACATAAAAACATGAAAATAGAAAACACACTGGTAAAGTTAAGTAGTAGTCAAATTCAGAATGCTCTAATATTGCAATATAGTGGTGTGTTAACCACTTAGATCAAGTATAAAAAATTAAAGGACAAAAGTCATAAAAATATAACTAAAATATTTTTAATGCACATACAATGTAAAAAGTGACATCAAAAACAAAATGTGAGAGAGGAATAAAGAGTACACTTTTTATATGCAAAGAAATTTAAGTTCTTATCACCATAAAATAAACTTCTATCTATAAGATGGTTTATGTAAGCCTTATAATAGCCACAGAGCAAAAACCTACAGTAGACAAACACACACACAAAGAAAAAGAAATTAAGGCATACCACTATAGAAAATTATCAATTCCTAAAGGAAATCAGAAAGCAAAAAAATGAGGAAACGACAAAACAGCCAGAAAAACAATTGATAAGATGGCATTAGTAAGTCCTTATCTATTGATAATTAGTCAATGTAAATGAATGATCTAATCAAATACATAGAGTTTTTGGAAGACTTAAAAAAAGCCAACTGCACAATACTTACAAGAGACTTGAGATTTAAGGATACACAAAGGGTCAAAGTGAAGGGATGGAAAAACATATTCCATGTAAACGGAAACCAAAAGAGAGTGGCTACACCAGTTTGCATTCCCAAGAACCAGTATATAAGCATTCCTTTTTCACCACATCCTTGCCAACACCTGTTATTTCTTGTGCTATTGATTTTGGCCACTCTGACAGGTGTGAGGTGATAACTCACTGTAGTTTTGATTTGCATTTCCCTGATGATAAGTGATGAACATCTTTTTATGTGTCTCTTGGCCATCTGGATGTCTTTGGAGAAAGTTCATGTCTTCTGCCAAGTTTGTAATTGGATTAGTTGGTTTTTGGGTATTGAGTTTTATAAGTTCTTTATACATTTTGGATACTAGCCCTTTATTGCATATGTTATTTGCAAATGTCCTCTCCCATTCTGTAGGTTGCCTTTTTGTTTTGTTGATTATTTCCTTTTCCGTGCAGAAGATTTTTATTCTGATTAAGTCCCAATTGTTTATTTTTCTTCTTGTTTCCCTTGTCTCAGGAGACATATCTAGGAAAAAGTTGCTATGGATGATGTCAAAGAGGTTACTTCCTGTCCTAGGATTTTTATAATCTCAGGTCTTACAATTAGACCTTTGAGTTTATTTTTGTATATAGTGTAAGAAAGTAGTCCAGTTTCTTTTGCATGCTGCTGTCCAGTTTTCCCAACACCATTTGTTGAAGAGACTTAGCTTTTCCCATTGGGTATTCTTGTTTTATCAAAGATAAAGTGACCATATAGTTGTGGGTTTATTTCTGGACTTCCCATTCTGTTCCCTGATCTATGTGAATATTTTTGTGCAAATGCCATACTGTTTTGATTATTACAACTTTGTAATATAACTTGAAGTCCAGAATTGTGACGCCACCAGCTTTGCTTTTCTTTTTCAAGGTTGCTTTGGCTATTCAGGGTCTTTTGCAGTTCCATACAAATTTTAGCATTGTTTGCTCTAGTTCTGTTGAAAATGCTGTTGATATTTTGATAAGGATTATGTTAAATGTGTAGCTTTCTTGGGGGTAATATAAATATTTTAACAATATTTGTTCTTCCTACCCATGAGCATGGAATGTCTTTCCTTGTATATGTGTGTGTCTTTCCATTTGTTTGCATCATCTTCTATTTCTTTCATCAATGTTAAAAGTTTCAGAGTACGGGTCTTTCACTTCATTGGTTAGGTTTTATTCCTAGGTATCTTATTATTTTGGGTGCAGTTGTAAATGAGATTTAAAAAAGTTTTTTTAATGTTTATTTTTTGAGAAATGGGAGTAGAGTAGGAGAGGGACGGGGCAGAGAGAGAGGAAGAGAGAATCTGAAGCAGGCTTCTGGCTCTTAGCTGTTAGCACAGAGCCAATGTGGGGCTCGAACTGCTGAACCATGAAATCACGACCTGAGCCAAAGTCAAAAGCTTAACAAACTGAGCCACCAAGGCACCTCAAATTTCCATATATATTTTTTTTAATTTGTTCTTTTATTCATTGCTTAGTAGCATGTTATTTAACTTATGTTAAATATGGTCTTTCCACAGTTTTTCTTGTGGTTGACTTCTAGTTTCATAGCATGTGGTCAGAAAAATGTATGGTATGAACGTGATCTTGAATTTGTTGGGGCTTGTTTTGTGAGATACTATATGATCTAGAGGATGTTACATATGCACTTATAAATAATGTGTGTTCTGCTATTTTAGGAGGAAATGTTCTGAATATATCTATTAAATCCATTTAATAGTGTGTTAGTCAAAGCCATGGTTTCCTTGTTGATTTTATGTTTAGATTATCTGTGCATTGATGTAAGTGGGGTGTTAAAGTCCCCTACTATTATTGCATTATTACCAAATAGTTCCTTTACATTTGTTATTAACTGTTTTATGTATTTGGTGCTTCTAAATGTTGGGTGCATAAATATTTATAATTGTTATATTTTCCTGTTGGATTGTCCCCTTTATTATTAAAGACTTTAAAATTTTTTATTTTATTATTTTATTTTTAAATTTTTAATGTTTTATTTATTTTTGAGAGAGAGAGAGAGACAGCGTGAGTGGGTGGGGGGGTCAGAGAGAGAGAGGGAGACACAGAATCCAAAGATAGGCTCTAGGCTCTGAGCTGTCAGCACAGAGCCTGATGTGGGACTCGAACCCACAAAGTGCGAGATCATGACCTGAGCCAAAGTCGGACGCTCAACCGACTGAGCCACCCAGGTGCCCCTGAAGACTTTTTTTTTTTCAGCAAGTAGACACAAATGACAAAACTTGAGCTACACTAGGAGAAAAAAGAGACAACATTCAAAGTCAAATGAAAGAGGAGACATTACAACATAGAATTACATTATAACATAGAAATACAAAGGATAAGAAAGAATGAACCATCCAACAAATCAGATAACCTAAAAAAATACCTAGAAATATACAATCTACAAAGACTAAATCACAAACAAAACCTATCTAAACAAACTAATGACAAGTAAGGAAGTGGAATCTGTTATCAAAACCTCCCAACCAAAAAATAAGCCCTTGGCTTGGAGGGGCCAGTGGTCAGGGTTTGGTTTCCTCACTACCCCGATTCTATTCCAGGACTTTTTCATGTGCTTGAGCAAGGGACACTCTTCTTGTGTGGTTTCACACAAAGATTTAATTTCTTTTTTTTTCCTACACAGTACTCTAATGTGCACTGTTTCAATCCATTCCCAAAGGGGAAAACCTTTCTGACTGTTGGATCTGTCACCAAAAATTGTGATCTCTTCACTGTGTTGAAGACCACTTGGTTTCGTAACCAATTTCCCTTTAGTCCCAAATACTACTACTGATTATACCTGAAAGCCTATGCATGTTACCTATCAAAGTAGGTTGCTATGACCGGGTGTTCCCATAGCTTGTTTCGATCTTTCCCCAGTCATAACCATACTAGCTGAACTAAACATTACCAGTTTTGTCAATTGTATGACCCTTGCTTCCCCATGTTCTTTTGCCTACCTAAATATTATCTGTTCCCCTGTATCCAAGGAAATACATATAGACTCTCTTTTCAGGGTTTTTAGAAGACTCCTTTAGGATGAAATGGCTTCTCACAAAATGTCATACTATCACACAAAATGGGGTTATCATTCTGCACCTCATCGTATTTTGTATAATAATTTTTAAACTATTTTTCTGTCAAAATTTGCAAAAATGCATAATAAAGATACAGGGCCTTCCAATGATATACAAAGGCATATGCTTCAAAGTTCCTTCTCAAGTTGATTGTCATTGTTTTTAATCCACATTTTTAATGTTACTTTTTACAAATATAACATGTATTCATTTTTTGAACTATACTCATTTTAGGGTCTCCTAATGAGTACTGACAGTATTGAAATTTATCTAAGTATGGAATCCTGGAAAACAATATGGTTAAAAATTTCCCCCAGTGATTCTGTTCCAGGAAACAGCTTACTAAAAAAAACACCCTTTCTTATGTTACTTGGTAGGACTTACAGGTAGTCCATAGATTACTTAGGAAAGAGACACAGATCCCTGAAATTCCCATTTCTTGTTTTATGAATAATTAGGTGAACTGATTGTCCCTACTGATCAATTAGAATTTAATATTTGTAACATAACTTAATCAAATGTTAGTTAAGTTTATCTCCTAAGGAGCCTGAACATTGACTCATCCTTGAGTGTTATAAATTCAAGGAAACTCAAAGGAAAATCTTTCCTCCTAATAGTCTGTCCAAAGAGAGAGTAGACCTCAGGGCAAAACATTCCCTGATCAATTATAGCTGATGACACCTGTTCATCCACTATCCCATCTCTTCTTCTCTCTGGTCTTGTTTACTCCTCTTTATAAAAGAAAAGCTTTTTTCTGTCTGACCTTTGAGATCTTTGCACATTTTGTGATCAGAGAATTTTCTGTATGGCAGGAATGTTTTGTATATAGTCTCTCCTTATCTAAGTCCAGATTTAAAAAATTTTATAGTGATACATATCATGTGTTCTTAAAAATGTATAGTTTCTGTTTTTGTGACAGAGTTTAATTTCTAATTCACCTAGTTAAGCTAGTTCCTATGTTTTTCTGAACTTTGAAGTCTAATGATTTTGAAATCTCCAATCTTTAATAATTTGCATCCATTTTATAATGATATAACAGGGAGACATATGTCAAAATCTTCCTGTGATTGAGGAAATCGTCTCTTCTTTTTCCTGTGAATGTCTTCATTTTGCTGACTCATAAATTTTTATAAGGAACAAAATTCCCCATAAACAAAATGGGTCCATGACTTCAACCAATAATTGGCTTCTCTCCCCAACTATTAAAGAGTTTGAAGGGGTGGGGCGCCTGGGTGGCTTAGTCGGTTAAGCGTCCAACTTTCGCTTAGGTCATGATCTCGCGATTCGTGGGTTCGAGCCCCGCGTCGGGCTCTGTGCTGACTGCCAGCTCAGAGCTTGGAGCCTGTTTCAGAGTCTGTGACTCCCTCTCTCTCTGACCCTCCCCTGCTCACGCTGTCTCTCTCTCTCTCTCCTAGAAATAAATAAAACATTAAAAAAAATTTTAAAAAAAGAAAAGAAAAGAGTTTGAAGGGGTGCCTCGGTGGCTCAGTCAGTTGGGCATCCGACTTCTGCTCAGGTCATGATCTCACAGTCTGTGGGTTTGAGCCCCGCGTCGGGCTCTGTGCTGACAGCTCAGAGCCTGGAGCCTGCTTCGGATTCTGTATCTCCCTGTCTCTCTGCCCTTCCCCCTTTCGTGCTCTGTCTCTGTCTCAAAAATAAATGAAACATTAAAAAAAATTTTTTAGGAAAAGAGTTTGATGGAAGTTCCACAAGTCACTTATTTGCTTGTGAACATGGGAGTCCATGCTAAAATCTCTTTCACACCAACATGGGTGGTTGTCATTATTACATAATTCAGCATAATCTATATACACCACCTTCTGAAGATCCCCAAATCTATCTCCAGCACTGTGCTTTTTTTAATGTGAGGAAACAAATCCATGGAATGATTTTAATAGGATTGGATTCTCTTTTCAGTTACATCTGGGTGAATTCCAGGCATTTAAAACTGAGGATGCACATTGCAATTGTAATCAAGTAAAATCTATCAGAATAGTCTCTTAGTGTCACGACCAGAAAGAATTCTTCCTAGTGTCAAAACCAACATTTGCAAAAATGTGGGAAAGTTTTGGTCCCTTCTTTGTTGATAAGATATCACAGTTATTACCAAAAAAAAAAAAAAAGACCTATAAAAGTAATGACCTTTGAAAGTCTTTAGACAAGATAAATCTTCACTAATCAGAAATTCAAACTGGTGAGATCTTACAATTATACTGTACAGGGCGCTGTATTTAACCAAGAGTCAAACATTACTAAACACCAATAAATGAATACCTCAGAGACATCTTTTTAAAAAGTGTTTTATTTATTTTTTGAGAGAGAGCTCAAGTGGGAGAGGGGCAGAGAGAGAGTGGGACAGAGGATCTGAAGCAGGCTCTGCACTGAGAGACTGACAGCAGTGAGCCCAATATAGGACTTGAACTCATGAACCACAAGATCATGACCTGTGCTGAAGGTGGATGCTCAATCGACTGAGCCACCCAGGTGCTGAGAAATCTAATTTATGTTATTATGAGAAATGTAATATATGTTGCAACCTTTTCATCCAAAATTCAATCCTTTTGGGATCATCACAATATTAATTTTGGAATGAAAACTTAAGAATTTTATGAGTAATGATATTCAAACCTTAGTAAATGTTAAGTGATTTCAATGTAATGACCATCATAAGATTATAAGCACTACTTAAATATACCACATAATACATATGGAAGAAAAACCTTACAAATTTAACATATTAAAAGTCTTTTTATCCAAAATGAAATAGAAAACAAACAAAATTGCTAAAATATAAAATAGTTTTTTCAATGAAACCATGTTAGTTACTATGGATAAAAGTAAAGTGAATTTGGCAGAGGACATGAACAGATATTTCTCCAAAGACAACCAGATGGCTGATGGCTGAGAGACACATGAAAAGATGTTCATCACCGTTTACCATTATGGAAATGCAAATCAAAATGACAGTGAGGTATATCACTTTACACCTGTCAGAATGGCTAAAACCAACACCATAAGAAACAATAGGTGTTGGCAAGGACATGGAGGAAAAGGAAGGCTTGTGCATTGTTAGTGAGAATGCAAACCGTTGCAGCCACTGTGGAAAACAGTATGGAGGTTCCTTAAAAAGTTAAAAAGAACTATCTTATGATCCAGCAATCACACTACTGGGTATTTCCCCAAAGAATACAAAAACACTAATTCAAAGGGATAGATGCACCCCTATGTTTTAAACATCATTATTTACAATAGCCAAGATATGGAAACAGCTCAAGCGTCCATTGATTGATGAGTGGATAAAGAAGATGTAGTATAGGAGCATGTGGCTAGCTCAGTTGGTAAAGCATGGAACTCTCGATCTCAGGGTTGTGTGTTCAAGTGCCATGTTAGGTGTAAAGCTTACTTAAAAAATTAAAATATAATAATAAAATATGTACTACAAACACACACGCACACATGGTGGACTATTATTCAACCATAGAAAAGAATGAAATCTTGCCATTTGCAACAACATGGATGGAGGTAGAATGTATTATGCTAAATAAAATAAGTCAGTTGGAGAAAGACAAATATCATACGATTTCACTCATATGTGTAATTTAGGAAAGAAAACAAAAGACCAAAGGGAAAAAAATGAGAGAGAGAGAGACAAACCAAGAAACAGACTCAAATATAGAAAACAAACTGATGGGGGTAGGGAGCACCTGGGTGGCTCAGTTAAACATCTGACTCTTGATTTCAGCTCAGGTCATGATCTCAAGGTTTGTGGGTTCAAGCCCTGTGACCGGCTCTGTGCTGACAGTGGTAGGCCTGCTTGGGATTTTATCTCTCCCCCTCTCTTTCTGCCCACCCACTTTCTCTCCTTCTCTCTCACTCTGTCTCTCTCTCTCTCTCAAAAATAAAGACATAAACTTAAAAATTAAAAAAAACAACAACTGATGGTTACCAGAGGGGAGGTGGATGGGGAGATGGATTAAATAGGTGATGAGGATTAAGGATTGCACTTGTTCTGATGAACACTGGGTGATGTATAGAATTACTGAATCACTATATTTTATACCTGAAACTAATACAACACTACATGTTAGCTAAGTGAAATTAAAAACTATAAAAATTTTTTAAAAATAAAACTTCTGAAGTTAAAAAAAGTGAATTTGAAATTATATTTAGAAATTACTGAGGAATGAATTTTTATGTCACAAAGATTACCTGAAAGTTATTTGAGTTTATCAGTCACCTCAATTGTGGAACACGATGACAAATATAAAGAACGACTCAGCTTAGTTCCACATTTTGAAGTTTTGGTGTTTTGTTTGTTGTTGTTTTTGTTTTAGCAATAGTTGGTAAGATAAATTATCACGCCTTATCCCTTATCTCCCACACCCCAGGTCTTGTGGCTATGAACATCTCTGGAAATGAACACAGGATTGAGCACATGGTAAACGGGGATAGAAATGGAAATGAGGTTCTGAAAAATGTCGGTAAATAATGGCACATTTCACATTGGTAGTATTGCATACCACATTTCAGTTTGCATCCCCTACACAGACAGGAGCACTCCTTACTTAGTTAAATTGCTTAAATTCTAATGCAGGAGACATTTCTGGATCCAGCCATGGCCCCACATAGACTCCCCATGAGGGACCTAGTCCCAGACTGCAGACCCTGCCTGCCTCTCGCAGGATGTGCATCTCTACCACTTTGTGAAGTTTTCTTAAGTTTAAAATTTTAATTTCATTATAGTTAACATGCAGTGTTACATTAGTTTTAGGTGTACAGTATCATGCATGATTCAACCAATCTGTATATTTATTACCCAGTGCTCATCATAAGTGTAGTCTTAATCCCCATCACCTAGTTCTCTCATCTCCCCACTCACTCTGCTAACTATAAGTTCTCTAAGGTTAAAGGTCTGTTTGAGGGGAGGGGGGGAAGCACCTGCGTGGCTCAGTTAGTTCAGTGTCTGACTCTTGATTTCAGCTGAGGTAGTGATCTCACAGTTGGTGAGATCAAGGCTGGAGTCTGTCAGGATCTGCGCTGACAGTGCAGAGCCTGCTTGGGATTCTCTCTCTCTTTCTCTCTGCTCCTCTCTCCTTCGTGCTGTCTCTAAAGAGAGTAAAAAAAAAAAGAATCAAAAAAATGTCTCTTTTTTCCCCTTTTGTTTCCCCCTCCCCTTAATTCCGTGAGTGAATTTCTATGGTATTTGTCCTTCTCTAACCAGTTTATTTCACTTACCATAATACACTCTAGCTCCATCCATGTCTTTTGGAACAAGATTTCACTCCGTTTTATAGCTAATAATCCATTGTGTATTTATACAATGGCTTCTTTATCCATTCTTCTATGGATGGACACTTGCCTACTTTCCAAAATCTGGCTGTTATAAATAATGCTGCTATAAACACAGGAGTGCATATATCTTTGTGAACCAGTGTTTTCCTATTAGGTGGGTAAATACCCAGCAATGAAATTACTGTGTCATAAGGTAGTTACACAATTAAAAGTTTTAAGTAACCTTCGCACTGTATTCCCACCAACAGTGCAGGGGCGTTCGTTTTTCTCCACATCCTTGCCAAGGCTTAGTTTTCTTGTTGTGGAAACAGGTTGTTGTTGTTTTCAGTTCATGTATTTTGAGAGAGAAAAGTCCAAGTGGGGCAGGGGCAGCGAAAGAGAGAGAAAGGGATTGTCCCGGAAATAGTTTTTGAGTAAAGTCATTTTCACTTTGGTAAAATGTAAACTTTCAACACACGTGGACCTTTTTAAAATGTAAACTTTCAACACAAATGGCCCACACAACTCCAAGCTCTACCTGAAACTGTTGAAAGCATGAACTTAAAATGGGGAGGGTTCAGTCTTGATCCAGAGGACACAAAACATAATCAAGAGGGTGAGAAATTCCAAAAAAGACACGCCCAGCGGTGGACATCCAGAGGAGACCACTTCCCTCTCCCGCACGCCCGGCCCAGAGGTCTTGGCCTCGCCCTCAAGCCCCAGTCCCAGCGAACACCGCGGCTCTTCCGGTGCCGAAACCGACTGCTTAGGTTCCGCCCTGTCGACGCCCTCCCGCCATTCTGGGTCCAGAGGCCCATTCGTTTTCCTCCCATACCGGAAGCGCTCCCCCGAAGCTCCGCCCCATGCCGCCCGCAGCGTTGGGCCAAGGCCTGGCAAGTGCGTGCGTCCAGCCCTTCGCGCGAATCGCTTCACCTAGGCCCCGCCCCAATCCCGCCCCCAGCCCGGGGCCTGGCCAATAGACGCACCCCGCCCATTACCGGAAGCGCTCGCTCCAGGCCTGTCCCATTCCCGACCTTCCACGTGCTCGGACGCGCAGTTATTGAAAGACCCGGAAGCGGCTGACAGAAGCGAAGGTCACGTCGGCTTCAGTGGGTTTTGAACTTTAAGACGCGAGCGTCTCCATTCACATTTGTACGCGCCGAGGGTCGGGGGTCTTAATGCTCGTTAACGTCCCTTCCCCCACGCCTCTCCCCGCGGTAAGTCTGGCGTCGCGGACTCCCCGAAGCCCGAGGGCGGCGCTGTCGGCTCTGGGGTCCCGGTTCGTTTCGGTTCGGGTCTTTCCGAGTCGGTCCCCGCCTCTGGTGTTCGGGCCCTCGGGCCTTCAGACGTCGCCTGCCGCGTTGTGTCCCTGGGCACCCGTGCGCCTCGCGCCGCGTGAGTCTAGGGAGACGGGAGTGCGGCGTGGATTGGAGCGCTCTGCGCGCAGCCTGGCGCGTCTGGGCCGATCCGCGCTCGGAGTCTGGCGCTGGGATAGCGCAGACCCCGCCGCCTCCGGAGAATCCGCCCTGCACCCCCGCATGCGGTGAGAGGGACCGATGCCCCGGAAGAGCACACTGTTGAGAGTGGGCTTTCAGGGGCGGGACCGAGGACGGCGTGTCGGAGCGCAGGTCACCTCCCGCACCGAGGATGAGGGGCCTGGTGGAGGCCGCGACTGCGGCAGGGAGGCCAGGAAAGCGGCCGGATGAGGGAGAGGGCGAGGGGGCGGGGGAGGGACATGCTCCTCCCGCATGTGCGCATGCTCTCTCTCTCCCTAATATATATATATAATATGGGGGAAATACTACATGGTTTCTGGAATTCACTTGGGATGGGGGAGGACAGTGTCTGAGACCGTGGCCAGCTATTCCTGACCTACTTCTGTCACCTGATCCCCCGCTTGCGTCCTCCTCTCTCCTACCTCGGATAGAGGCAAACAGGTGTCTTTGCTGTCCCTGGGGCCAGGGTCAGCACTGCATCAGGGCTTTCCCAAGGGCGGTCCCTCTGCCTAGAGGTCCGAGACTCCTTAAATGCACGTGGTGAACTTGCTTCCCCAGGGCTTTGTTGTGATAATCCCGTTCTTGTGGGGCCATCCCAGACACCGCCGTGTCACATTCTAGCCTCACCCCCACCCCAGCTCTGGCCTGTAATGCCTGCTCTGCATGGGTCTGTCAGCTCCTTCCTCCAGCTGTCTGGATACAGGGGACAGGGCCCCGGGGAGAGCAGAGCCTTAGGTGGGAGGTGTGCTGGGCTGGTGGCCCCTGACTACGTGGGAATACTGAGGTATTTTGCAGATGCCTCTTGTGCCTGGTTTCCACAGAATTCCCTTCTTGTGTTTGGGGTGATGGGGACTGAACTCAGTGGTGTTCAGAATTCCCCAGGGGATTCTACTCTCTGTCCAGCATTGGGCACCAGGGCTCTGGCTCATGCGTTAATGAGGACTGAAAACAGCCCCTGGTCCAGAGAGGTGAGGGAGTCAGTCCTCAACATGGGGTGTTATCATGGGGGGCCTGTGACTTTAAGGGGAGCGTTAGTGCAGCCCAGACCCCTCCCTGGTGCAGTGTGTGCATGCGTGCGTGCGTGCCTGTGCACACATGCCTCACGAGAAGGGGAGTGTGTTCTGCAGAAAGAGGTCTCTGCCAGGCAGTTTACTGTTCTGAACCCCTCCTGTGGCTGTGGGCAGATGAGGCCTGTCTCCCACATGCCTTCCCATGCAGTTTGTGGTGCAGAAAGGAGTATATTAACTCTAAGCATTAACCAGCATATATTTGATATTTAGGGTTGACGTCTCAAGACGCATCTTGCCTGGAACAGAAGCGCAGAGGAGGAAAGCCCAGGACTCAAGAATGACTCTTTCTCAGGTAAAGTCATATGTGGGTTTCTAGTTCTGTCCTCTGTGTCCTCCACTGCCACTGGGACGTGCTCATCTCACTCTGAAGTGTCCCTCCTGACCTGCTGCTCATGCTCACCCCAGGACCTTCCCTCACCCCCTCTATCTCCACACAAATTCCAGTTCATGTATTTTTTTTTTTAATTTTTAATTTTTAATTTTTTTTAAAATTTATTTCTGAGAGACAGCATGAGCAGGGGAGGGTCAGAGAGAGAGGGAGACACAGAATCTGAAACAGGCTCCAGGCTCTGAGCTGTCAGCACAGAGCCCGATGCGGGGCTCGAACCCACGAACCGTGAGATCATGACCTGAGCTGAAGTTGTAAGCTCAACCAACTGAGCCACCCAGGCACCCCTTCGGTTCATACTTCAACTGAATATGTATTTAATGGAGATTGAATTACTTGTTACTATTTTTAAATATTCTTTTTGCAGGTAGCTGCCTGGCTGACTCAGTAGGTAGATCAAGTGACTCTTGATCTGGAAGTTTGAGCCAGACACTGGGAGTGTGATTACTTAAATTTTTTTTCTTCACAGTGTTGTTTTTGTAAGCAGGCTAAATAGAGTAACATTAACAATTTTATTTACCTTTAATGCAATTCATACGTGTTTATTGTACTAGAAATGCCGAAATGCACATGAGTAAAAATGATAGAGAATGCAGAGTTACCTATAAAAAATGTTATGTAGAGACTGTTAATTTGACTTCATTTTTTTTCAGTGTACATGTTGTGTGTGCACACATATGTGAGCAAGAGCCTGTGGTATGTATAAAGACTATGTCATTACAGAAATAAGTTTCAGATTTATTTTAACTTTGAAAGTATGTCTGACATGTTTTCCATGCCTTAAATTTTTTTCTGTGCCATCACCTACGTGAGGTAACAGCAGTGTGAATACTGTGTGTGCACATGCACCTGTGCAAGCAAATATATTTCTCTTTATCCGGGTTTATGTTTCACCCATGAACTTGTTTCGTATTTTTTCCGTTAGGAAGTTCTCTGAACAGACTTTCACTGTGTGTCCATTACATCCCTGTGAGGCCCTGTGGGTTCCATGCTAAAGCCTGACCACTTGCTTAGGAATAGGCCTTGCCATATATTACCTGACTGACTGACACACATTCCTTAGAATGTGTGTGAGAGTTGGGTCCTGTGTATGATGGGAACAACTACTAATTTAATTGGATTCTCTGTTCTTCTGCAGGTAGAATGATACTTAACCATATAAGAAGTGTTGAGAACTTCTAGTTGATTCTGTTGTCATCAGCTTCTCATTTTTCTTGTTTTCACCTTTCGTTGATGCTACTTTGGACTGGGTCATCCTTGAAGACACTACTCGTGATTTAGCTCAAGTAGAAATTAGGTGTTATAAGATGTATACAACATACTATCTAGATCTTGCATATAGTCTACCATTTGTTGAAGTTTTTTCATTTGTGAATTTTATGTGGCACAATATTGTAAAATTCTCTGTAGTTTATCTGATGGAAATTCTCTGATGGAAAAGTGTGACAAAGCAAAATGACTTGCTTAAAATGATCTTTTATGTACATATCTGATTACTCATTTCTAGCTTATGCTTACACCTCTCTCCTCCTCTCATTTTTGTGAAAGAAGTGCTCTCCTGATGGCCTCTTAGTGAAATGTGCTTTCATTTCAGGGACGGTTGACCTTCAGGGATGTGGCCATAGAGTTCTCTCAGGAGGAGTGGGAGTGCCTGGACCCCGCTCAGAGGGCCTTGTACAGGGACGTGATGCTGGAGACCTACAGGAACCTGGTCTCCCTGGGTGAGGATAGTTTCCCTGCAGAGGTTGGGAGCTGCCCTAGGGGATCTTTGTGTTTCTTTTGGGAGTCACTTGAGAGTCCCTGCCCTGTTTGAGATTGAAGGCCTGCTGATTGAGAAATGAAAAGCTTCACAATGAGGTGTCTGGGTTTGAAATGGCGCTGTTTCTTCAGATGATCTGCTCACTGCATGCAGGTTAGTGGTAGTGCTAGAGGTTGAGGAGAAACAAGACCTTCTGCCAAAACTTTAGAATGTTGGATTGCCTGGTCTTACTCCTGACTCTTGAGCCAGTACTTCTGGGAAGAGAGCTGGATATCTATATATGTCAAACATTTAAGCATTTGGAAGAAGTAGGTCACTGAACAAAGTTGTGAAGTGCTCTGCACAGCCTGCCTGTGTTGCATGTCCTTGGTCTCAGCTGACAAAGGGCTGGGATTAGTTTATGGAGAAGCTGCAGGATATCATCTACCAGTTTCCATGTCAGCAAGACTCTGTTTCTGAGCTGACTATTATCTCCATTGTGGAGGAAGGGAGAGCCCTGGACAGCCAACAGTGAGGTAAAACTAGCGACAAATTCAGGTGGGTGGGAAGGCATCAAAGATGAGAAGGCAGGTAATCATCAGATGGCAGTTGACTCCCTGAAATGTTGTTTGGGACAGTCTCCTCAGATGGGAGAGGTGTTTGGAAAAGAAGAGTTGATCTCTTATGGGCTCTCAAAGGAAGATGTTATTCTCCTTCACTCTCTTCTTCATATGTGTATGGTCCTGCCCTCAGTGATACTGCAGTTCCGGGCAGTTACAAGGGCAAAGTCTTTATCATGACCCAGATATGCTGTTCTCTGCCCCTACAGCCCCTTAATTCAACCCTGGGGAGCACATGGAGGGCTCTATGTAAGGGCCATTCTTCCTTCTTGCATCTCCTTCTGTAGTCAGTCACAGATCTTAGCTGAGGCCCCCTTCATCCTGACTGTGGGTCTCCACCTTGTATCCTGTTTCACGTGCTTCAGTCACCTATCATCATGGGAACATTAGCTGCTCTTTTGCATCTCGTTCCAGAGGCAGGTGCATGGTTTGTCTCAAGCCCTTTGCCTCCGCTATTTCTTCATTTCCATTTTCGCCCTCTAGGGGCATGTGTACTGGGAATGGAGTGGGTGTTTTGAGATTGTTACACAGCAATGCTGTAAAGACAGTGTATGTGGGGGCGGGGGGAGTGAGGAAGGAGGACCTTTGTTTGATCCCAGTCCTTCCTGGGGACCATATCTCAGGCATCAGCCTAGAGTCTGTAGAGAGACCCCAGATCCTGTTTCAGCATCCCACAAAGTATAACCCCCTTTTCTTACTCTCCTATATTCTTCGTCTCTGTCTTGCAGGTCTTCCTTAGTCTGGGAATATGGGAAAACCTTGGCTCTCCCCGATTTCATGCTCAGGATCCTATTTATGTGGTTTGCCTCTGAAATACACTTTCTCACTGTCTGAAATTTTATCCTCATATTTTCTGCTGTGATAACCCACCGTTTAGGTGCTGGACAACTTGTGTTGTGAACTCTCCCATGCAAAGTTTTACTGGTTAAAAAGAACATTCTAGATGGAGGACACTTATATTTAGATGTCACAGCACCCTTCTGCTAAGTGGAGTTGTGCCTCCAAAGCACCTGAGTAGAGTGGTCAGCATGTTCCAGGATGCTGTCATCAAGTATTACATGAGAGCCTGTCTTAGGGCTCCAGGACTTCCGGTTTTTGGAGTGTTATGAAAGTGTCTCTCGGGGGCACTGTCTTTGTGATCGAGTTCACTAAGAGTTATCACCTTTGATTTGGCGTGAAGAAATACAGGAAGTTATTCTAGTGAGATCATGGTCTGCCTTCATGACCCTATCTTTGAGACTGGTGACCTTGTTCCTTCTTCAACAAATTAGTGCTCTTTGTTTTATACCTGCAATTTGTGGGACTGCTTAATCACTGAATGAATGTTGTTTCATATATTTTACAAGATTTCCTTTGTGAGCATTAAGGGTTATGGCTGAGCATGCCTTTTCCCAAAACCTATACAACCTCTACAATGGGGAAAATTAAATCATAGTTATCTTGTCTCCGTGAGTTTTGCTTGACATTATAACCCATTATTAATAAATGCCTTTCTTGGTGCTCCTCAGTGGCCCAGTTGATTAAACATCTGGCTCTTGGTTTCAACTGATGTCATGATCTCACAGTTCCCTAGATCAATCCCCACATTGGCCTCTGCACTGACAGTATGGAGCCTGCTTGGAATTCTCTCTTTCTCTGCCTCTCCTTTCCTCAAGCTTGCTCTCTCTTGCTTTCAAAATAAATAAACATTAAAAAAATAAGTACTTTTCTCTTTTGAATGAATTTGGATATTAAAATTGGGAATATTTGATATCTTGAGAATATAGTTTTGTTATAAAATGACTGTTAGTTCTAGAATTATAAGAAATTCATCCATAAACAGTTATATAAGATATCATCATTTTTCTATAGTATATTTTAATTTGTCTAAAGATAACTTGTTGGATTTTATGTGAATTTTATATTTTTTAATTTTAGTTCAAATGTTTTATTTTGATCATCTCTATGTATAGATTCACCATGTAGCTCTGAGTATACAGAACTAATAGTTAAATATCTAATTTTACTTTATAGCAACATCACCAATTTCTTTCATGTACTTCTTTATTACCGTTACTTATGGCACAGATTTCTACAACATTTTTAGGGTTCTGGAAATCCCATTTTTCAGTTAACCCATGATGACTTATTTTGTTTCCCATCTTCGAATTAACCTGAACTCTTAAGGTTCACGTTGTTCTTATTGACCCACATACCAGTGTCCTGGGGTTGCCCCACCATTATTGTTGGTATCTCTGCACAGACAACCTCTTGTATTGATCTGGAACTGGCAAATATTGTTTCTGCTGTTAATTGCTACTGCCACCTTCATTAGAAGTTATTCCTTGTTGTTTTGGTCATGTGATCCTTAAGGTTATCTATAGTCTCCTGATAATTTTGTGAAGTCAGGGTTTATTAATTTTGGGCAAGTTCATGTTATTTTTATTTATTCATGATAATTATATGCTTTTTAATACATTTGGTGAAAGCATCCCTCACCTCATATATGTTTCATGTATGATAGATCCAGTGATAGAACTTCAGGGTATTAGAGGAAGCCAGCCTAAGAGACACTTTTATTTTTACATTATATAAATAGACTTAGTTTCAAATTTTTTAATCTCTTGTGAAATTAATAACTTCAGTTGTTAGCTAGTTTAGAAAGAACTTCTAATTAAAGTAGAATTCACATAACATAAAGTTAACCATTTTCGAGCGAGCAATTTAGCGCATTTACAGGTTGTTCAACTACCATCTCTGCCTAGTTGCACATTTCCATCACTCCCGTTTACCCATTAAGGAGTTTCTCCCCATTTTCCTCTGTCCCCAGTCCCAGAAACTACTAGTTTGCATCTGTCTCTGTTTATCTGTTCTGTAGGTTTTATATTTTGTCTGGACTCTTCACAGCCCTTTGCATTTTTGTATGTATTGTATCATGTTTTGCACTTTAAAAAAAATTTTTTTTATGTTTGTTTATTTTTTTGTTGGGGGGGAGAAAATCCAAAGTGGGCTCCACACTAACAGCAGCGAGCCCGATGTGGGACTCGAATTCATGAACCATGAGATCATAACCTGAGCTGAAGTCAGATGCTTAACCCACTAAGCCACCCAACCTGCCCCATGTTTTTTACCTCTTTAAAAATGGTTTTTGGAATTTTGACATTTCTTTGTAGAATCTCCAGACCACTTTGGTCAATATTACTTTTTTTTTTTTTAATATAAATGTCTCCATTTATTTATGTGTTTATTTTTTCTCAGCAGTGTTTTACAGTTTTCAGTCTACAGATCTTTCACCTCCTTGGTTAAAATTTAAAAATTTCCTTTTCAGATTCTTCATTATAGTGTATAAAACACAAGTGAGTGTTGGTACTGTGTCCTGCAACTTTCCTGACATCTTTTTGAACATTAGCAGGTTGTATGTGTTTATGTATGTTGGGGGGTATGTAAATATATATGTATATATATGTTTATGTATATTATATCGATTTGTCTGTGTCATCTTCACACAGAGATAATTTTCCTTGTTCTCTTCCATTATCTGTGCTTGATTTCCTTTTTTCTTGTTTTATTGTGCTGGCTAGAACTTGCAGAGTAGTGTTAGATACCAGCAATGAAAGTGGATATTCATGTCTTATTTCTTATCTTAGGGTAAATCTGCCCTGTTTCTTCTAGAATATTAGCTGTAGATTTTCATAAATAATCTTTAAAGATTGAGAAAGGTCACTTCTCTTCTGAGTATGCTGAGTGTTTTGTCATTTAAGAGTTCTAGAATATTTCAAATATTCTGCATACGCTATATTTAATGAGGTCATTAAATAGGTTTTTTTTTCCTTTTGTCTTTGTTCTATTAATGTGGATTATTACAATAATAGATGTTTATATGTTGAACTTTCTACCATTGAATTGTTGGAGTAAGTCCCTTTTACTTAATGTTTTGTGATTTTAATATGCTTTCTATTTAGTTGGCTGGTGTTTTGCTGAAGACTTTTACACATCTTTATTAATAAGAGATTTTTCTGTAGTTTTCTTGTGATGTCTTTGTTTGGTATCAGAATAATGTTTGCTTCAGAGAATAAATTAAGATGTGCCATTTTTTAATTCCGTGTAGTGCTGTTTTAGTTATAAGGAACTTCCTCACCTTTTGTTTCTGTATTAAGCCTTAATTTCTCCCTTATTTTCAAAGGACAGTGTTTCTGGAGATTGAATTGATGGATAGGTTTTTGTTTTTGTTGTCTTTGGCAACAGTTTAAATATGTTATCCCATGGTCTCTTGACTTCATGGTTTGGCCGAACAATCAGCTCTGGAAGTTATTGTGTGTGCTTCCTATATGACACTTCTCATTTCCTGCTTTCAAGATTCTCTTTTTAGTAGTGATCATGAATTGTTGCAGTGTTGTGCATCTCTGAATTTTTTATAATTGTGTGTTCACTGAGTTTTTAGATTAGTAGATTTTCATGTCTTTTAGCAGTTAGGAAATTGTCTACCATTATTTTCTCCATATTCCTTTGCCTCCCTCTCTTTCTTTTTGGGACTCCCATTGTTCATATATTGGTCCCCATGATGTTGTCTGGCAGAACTATTAGACTCTGTTCATTTGTATTCCTTCTTTCCTTTGTGCTGCTCAGGCAAGGTGATCTCTTTCTTTCCTTTTTTTTTTTTTTTTTAATGTTTTACTTATTTTTGAGAGATTGAGAGAGACAGCGTGAACAGGGGAGGGTCAGAGAGAGAGGGAGACACAGAATCCGAAGAAGGCTCCAGGCTCTGAGCTGTCAGCACAGAGCCCAACGCGGGGCTCGAACCCATGAACTGTGATATCATAACCTGAGCTGAAGACAGACACTTAACCGACTGAGCCACCCAGGCGCCCCATAGACAAGGTGATTTCAATGGATTTCCCTACCAGTTTGCTGAATCTTCTACCTCATGAAATCTGCTATTGAACTTCTCTGTGAAGTTTTTCATTTTGTGTATTTTATATTTTGAGTATTTTACGTTTAAACTTGAGAATGTGTTTGCTTTCATCTTCCATGTTCTATCTCTCTGTTGATATTCTTCATTTAAACACAGTTTTCTGGATTTCTTTTTAATTATTTGTCCATCATTTCCTTTAGCTTAAATAGTTGATTTAAAGTGCTTGTTTAATAATTCCAAAGTTTGGGCTTTTTAGGGCCAAGATTTGTTATTTATTTTTCTGTATAAGTTGTGATTTTATTGTTGTGTTGCCTCCTTTGTACCTTCTTGTTAAACCAGGATATTTTGAATATGCTGAGACTTTGGAGATCATGATATTCTCCCTTCCTAGGGTTTTTTATGTCTCTTGTGATTGCTGCTGTATGTTTCTCTCAACACGCATGATTAACACATAATTAGTTTTTAAGTATATTATGGTATATAACCTCAGCGCACTAATCATTAACATTGTGGTATGCCTATTTGCACGGATATATTTTTGGAGGAAGTATTCAGAATAATGTTTTATTATCTTCAAAATGTGGTCTTAATAGTGTACAATAAGTACTCAGTTAGCTTTAGTATGTACATTTTTTCAAATATGATTCACCTTTATCCCTCTTGTGAGGTTCTGTAAGCTTTAGGTGCCTGCGGAAAATTCCATTATTTCAGGGCACTGGAAACTTTTTTTTTAATGTTTATTCTTTTTTTTTTTTTTAACATTTATTCATTTTTTGAGAGACAGAGAGACACAGTGTGAGTAGGGGAAGGACAGAGAGAGGGAGACACAGAATCCGAAGCAGGATCCAGGCTCTGAGCTGTCAGCACAGAGCCTGATGTGGGGCTCGAACTCACAAACTGTGGGATCATGACCTGAGCCGAAGTTGGCCGCCCAACCAACTGAGCCACCCAGGCACCCCTTTAATGTTTATTCTTGCGAAGAGACACAGTGCGAATCGGGGAGGGACAGAAAGAGACACACAGAATCCCCAGCAGGCTTCAGGCTCCAAGCTGTCAGCAAAGAGCTCGGCGTAGGGCTCGAACCCATGAGTCATGAGATCATGACCTGACTTGAAGTCTGCTGCTTTACTAACTCAGCCACCCAGGCACCCCACTTGAGTTGGAACTTTTGACCACAGAGCATTGCAAAACAGGTTTCCCTGAAAATAATTTAAACCACATGAAATCATCCTTTCTTTACTGAAGAATTTTATGTTTTTTATGTTTCTATACATTTGCACACCATAGTTGATAACTCTGTCAGTTGTGAGTTTTACTTTTGGTGTAATACTTTTCAGTGTAAAGATCCATCTTCAAACTCTGGTTAATAAGAAGCCTACAATTATTTATATTTTACAGATACTGCTACTAGATATGTGGGCAAAGAATTATCACCAAGAGACTATGTTAATAATGGAGAATTATTCCAAGTGTTTACTTTTGAAAGAGACATAAGTCATGACTTTGATGATTTTCATTTGAATAAAGTCCAACAAGATGTGAACAAACTTGAGACTCAGTGGATTTATGAAGAAAAAAAATATGAAGGAATAACTACATCTTATTGTAAAAATCTCACCTGTAGAGAAGACCAACAACATCCTAAATCCTGGAATAATTTCCCTGTAAAGCACAGTGTTTCCATAAGAAGTACATCTCCATATTACAAACATGATATGATGAACCAGGAACTAAACTACAAGATAGGCCATTCAGGAAACAAGTATAAGAACTGCTTGGACAATAGGCATGGATTAAGCTTTCATTCACATCTGGCTGAACTGCAGAGATTTCAAACTCAAGAGGAAGTTTATGAAAGTAATCAAGCTGAGAAGTCTACCAAAACACCCTCAGTTTCACCACCTCAAAGAGTTGCTTCTAGGATCAAAACCAACATTGTTAATAAATATGGGAATGTTCTTATGCATCCTTCATTACTGACACAATATGAGGAAATCCCCAGTAGAGAGAAACCTTACAAATGTAATGAGTGCGAGGAGGCTTTTAGCCATTGTTCAACCTTAGCTAATCATCAAAGAATTCATTCTGAGCAAAGACCTTACAAATGTAATGAGTGTGGCAAAGCCTTTAACAGGTTCTCAAACCTTACAAGGCATCAGAGAATTCATACTGGAGAGAAACCATATAAATGTAATGTATGTAGTAAGCATTTTATGGTACGTTCCCACCTTTGGCGTCATGAACGAATTCATACTGGAGAGAAGCCTTACAAATGCAATGTGTGTGGCAAAGCCTTTTCTCAGTGTTCAAATCTTGCTCAACATAAAAGAATCCATTCTGGAGAGAAACCTTACAAATGTAATCAATGTGGTAAGGATTTTACCACTCGTTCACACCTTTGGAGTCATGAGAGAATTCACACTGGAGAGAAACCTTACAAATGTAATCAATGTGGAAAGTCCTTCACTGGGAGTTCAAACCTTACACGACATAAGAGAATTCATGCTGGAGAGAAACCTTACAAATGCAATGTATGTGGCAACGCTTTTAGTCAGAATTCAAGCCTTACAGTTCACCAAAGAATTCATACTGGAGAGATACCTTACGAATGTCATGAATGTGGCAAATGCTTTAAGCAGTATTCGAGCCTCAGTAGACATCAGAATATGCATGGAGTGAAGATATAGAGAGTGTGATAAGACTTTTATTAAGTGTTCTCACCTTTGGAGTCATAAGGGAATGTATACTGTGAAGAAACTTTATAAAAGAATTACAGCACGACCCTCATGACATGACTTGATCTCAGGATTTACCAAAGATTTCATGTTGGAGAAAATCCTACAAATATAATTAGGTGGTAAATTGCTTAAGCAGGTTCCACAATGTATTGTGTACATGTCAGAATTCCTAATAATGAGAACAAAGCTTAGTTCTTCAAGATTAATCAAATCAAATGTTATACTCTGCAGGTAAATTAAAACTCAAAATGATTTGAAATTCATGAGATGATGGGTGTCAGAGGATCAGTGACATCTGTGGAAACCCCTTAAGTTTATACAATCTTTTTATTCTTTGGATTTTTTTTTAAATTTTTAAAAATAATTTATTTTTGAGAGAGACAGAATGTGAGTGGGGGAGGGGCAGAGAGAGGGGGAGACCCACAATCTGAGATTGGCTCCAGGCTCTAAGCTATCAGCACAGATATCAGCACAGAGCCCCACGTGAGACTCACAAACTGTGAGATCATGACCTCAGCCAAAGTCAGATGATCAACTGACTGAGCCACCTAGGCATCCCTGTTCTTTTAGATTTCTTTTTTTTTTTTTAATATTTTTATTCCTAGGAGAGAGAGAGACAGCGTGAGCAGGGAAGGGTCAGAGAGGGAGATACAGACTCTGAAATAGGCTCCAGGCTCTGAGCTGGCAGTCAGCACAGAGCCCAGCGGGGCTCGAACCCACCAACCGCGAGATTATGACCTAAGCGAAAGTCAGACGCTTAACCGACTAAGCCACCCAGGCGCCCCCTTTTAAATTTCTTCTTCTTTTTTTTTTTTTTTACAAATAGTTTATTGTCAAATTAGTTTCCACATAACACTCAGTGCTCATCCCCATAAGTGTCCTCCTCATGCCCCTCCCCCATCCATCAGTCCTCAGTTTTTGTCAGCATTCAGAGAGTCATGGTTTGCCTCTCTCCCTTTCCCCACCATTTCCCCCTTCTTCTCCCTTGTTCCTCCATCAAGTTCCTCCTATTCCTCCCATACGTGCAAACATATGGTATCTGTCCTTCTCTGCTGACTTCCTTCGCTCAGCATAACACCCTCAAGGTCCATCCACGTTGCTACACATGGCCAGATTTCATTCTTTCTCATTGCCATGGAGTATTCCACGGTATAGATAAACCACATTTTTTTTTAAATACTTAGAAACCGAAGATAGTTTTATTGCATTTCAATAAATTATAAGTCTAATTTTCAACCACTTTTAGTTTTTATGTTTCATTAACATATCAATCAATCAACAACTATTTATTGAGTGACTACAATGTGTTCAGCACCATTAAACACTGTAGGGAATACAGAAACTTACAAGAAATTTATTCGTTCCTGAAACATTACATGAGCATCTGAGCGCAAGGCTCTATCCTGAGCACTTTGAAGGTATTCTGTACTTTGTGAAGATGAGACAGATATAATTCTGTCTTCAAGGAACCTACATCCAGTCAGGGAGGTACAATTTTTACATATAAAATTTAGGAAGAATATTGAATAAATGAAATATGCTGAAATTTCGACAAAGAAACTCTCCCTTGGCTCCTACTTTCAGAGTGTATTTCCCACTTGAGGTGGGAACTAGCTTTTGTTTTCAACTTGGGATTCAGATAAAAAGACAAAAAATAGATGAATGTTATGGTCTGAATGTTTGTGTGCCCACTCCCCCCAACATTCATATGAAGTCCTAACATTCATGGTGACAGGATTTAGGAGGCAAGACCTTTAGGAACTGGTTATGTCGTGAGGGCTGCATCCTCATGAATAAGATTAGCACTTTTATACAAGACACTCCGGACAGCTTGGCTACCCCTTCTACCTTGTGAAGACAAAGTGAGAAGGTATCAGTTATGACCAGAAGGAGGGTCTTCACCAGAACATAACCATGCTGGTGACTTGATCTTGGATTTTCCAGCCTCCAGAACTGTGTTTTTTTTTTTTAATGTTTTATTTATTTCTAGGACAGAGAGAGAGAGACACAGCTTGAGCAGGGGAGGGTCAGAGAGAGAGGGAGACACAGACTCCGAAACAGGCTCCAGGCTCTGAGCTGGCAGTCAGCACAGAGCCCGGCGCAAGACTCGAACCCACGAACCGCGAGATCATGACCTAAGTGAACGTCAGGGGCTTATCCGACTAAGCCACCCAGGCGCCCCTCCAGAACTGTTTTTTATAAGCTATCCAGTCTATGGTATTTTGACAGCCCGAACAGCCTAAAGCAATGAACCCATGTGTTAGAGAAATAACAGGGACAAGGGTAAATGATGTGTTTTAGAAGAAAGCGAATAGATCAATTTTACTAAAGGGAGTTATGTGAAATAAGTAAGACTGGCAAAAGTATCCCAGCAATTTTATTTGTATAGTGCCTCTTCAACCCAGCTCAATAAAGTACATTAAACACTATGCATAAGACATATGACTGCATTCCATAAGGAGTGATAAATGGAAGAGATAGAGTATAACTTTGCCAGGAACTTTTAATTAAGCATTGGGGGGATACACAAAGAACTTTGACAAATGTTGCAAAGAAATATAAAAACAGTAGTATAAGTAAGTAGGGCATAAACAAGGCATATGTGACCTGAGAGATATTGGAACTCTTAATAAAGGTGTCATGTGAGCCAAGTCTTGGAGAACATACAGAGTAACGATGAGCAGATTAGATAGAGAAGTTATTCCAAGTGAAATAAGCAACCTGAGCATAAGGAGGAGGGAAAAATAAAAGTGCATCCATGAAAGAGTACATATTCTCTTAATTTTTTTTAATTTCCCTGGAATTTTTTTTACAAATAGTTTATTGTCAAATTAATTTCCACATAACACCCAGTGCTCATTCCCACAAGTGTCCTCCCTGCCCATCCCTCCCCCCCCCACACATCCATCAGTCCTCAGTTTTTGTCAGCATTCAAGAGTCTCTCATGGTTTGCCTCTTTCCCTTTCCCCCACCATTTCCGCCCTCCTTCTCCCCTTTGGTCCTCTGTTAAGTTCCTCCTAATCCTCCTATACGTGCACACATATGATATTTGTCCTCTGCCTGACTTATTTCGCTCAGCATAACACCCTCAAGGTCCATCCATGTTGCTACACATGGCCAGATTTCATTGTTTCTCATTGCCATGTAGTATTCCATGGTATAGATAAACCACATCTTCTTGATCCATTCGTCTGTTGATGGACACTTAGGCTCTTTCCATGTTTTAGCTATTGTGGAGAGTGCTGCTATGAACATTGGGGTACATGTGCTCCTATGCCTCAGCATTTCTGTATCCCTTGGGTAAATTCCTAGCAGTGCTATTGCTGGGTCATAGGGGAGTTCTATTGTTAGTTTCCTGAGGAACCTCCACACTGTTTTCCAGAGGGGCTGTACCAGTTTACATTCCCACAGTGTAGGAGGGTGCCCATTTCTCCACATCCTCGCCAGCATCTAGAGTTCTCTGATTGGCTCATTTTAGCCACTCTGACTGGCGTGAGGTGGTATCTCAGTGT
Source organism: Proteles cristata cristata (assembly GCA_017311185.1). NCBI lineage: Eukaryota > Metazoa > Chordata > Mammalia > Carnivora > Hyaenidae > Proteles > Proteles cristata. Next base: position 389,649 of record JAESUZ010004944.1, read on the forward strand.
GGTTTTGATTTGTATTTCCCTGATGAGGAGAGATGCTGAGCATCGTTTCATGTGTCTGTTGGCCATCTGGATGTCCTCTTTGGAGAAGTGTTTGTTCATATCTTCTGCCCATTTCTTCACTGGGTTGTTTGTTTTTCGGGCGCGTAGTTTGGTGAGTTCCTTATAGATTCTCCCCTTTTAGATTTCTTAATGAGGTTACTTTATTATTGACTTTGAACCTGTGGTTGAAAATCTATTAATGCTGTGTCTTCATCACAGATGAAGTATTGCCATAATGCTGTCTATGATGGAACTTCTTGTTTTGGTCTAATGTAAATGGTTTTAGTTTTTAATTTTCAATTCACTTGTTCATTTCTGGTATCTTGAAGGCAGTTAACTTTTGTACCTTAACCTTGGTTAAGGTTTGATATAATTGGTATTTTATCTACCATTCTTTGGAGCATCGTATGAAATAATCCAATGCTATAGTGACAGGTACCACTCTGTTTTCTTCCTATTTAAAAACAGAATTCTCTGCTACCATACTAATACTGAGTGAATCTTGCAGTCATTAAGTCCAACTTGGTCTTGAGCCAGGTTCCTATTGTACTGTGTTACAATCAGCGTATCTATATATTTTTTCAGAGTATCTACATTTATTAAGATCTCAGAAGCTTTATGCATAATTTTTACTGGCATACAAAATAAATCGTTGCACATAAAGGGAAACTTGTCATAGCCAGTATTATAAATAACATACTAGTAATCTAAAATATGAGAACAAGTTATGAAGACACCTAAATGTCGATCTAGATTACTGGAAGAACATTGCCATCCAGCTTTTTCAGCATATCATCATGGTTAAATCCTGTGATTTGTTACCATCCCCTATAAGTTCAAGTCTTCAGTCCGCTGCTAAACAAGGTGTGAAGTTAGTGAAATCGCTCAGCCCTGTGTGCCTTAATTCTTAACAATGTGTTTGTATGTGAGAGGAACAGACACAATAGCCATGTCAAAGATGCAAGGACCATTCAAAGATCCATTAAAGTTCCTGGCCAATTTATTATTATTGTACTAGTCTAAGTTTTTAATACTCCTTTATTATCATTATTTTTTATCCAGAGGAAAAGTTCCCAGTTAGCAGCACTTCTCACTTTTTCAGGAAACTTCCACTATCTCCCTGTTTCTGGGCTTGAGATGGGTTTACAACATCCGGACTCACCCTTTCTCACAATGGGACTCTTTGGGAGCACATCCACAGTCCCTTGGTGTACACCTTAGTGGCTTCTTGGATCCTGGAGAGCTTGCAGGTAGCCACGGAAGCCTCCTGGGAATTAGGGACTTGATTGACCAGAATAGCCAGTGTGGGTTGGACCCCAGGGAAGACTCAAGGCTGGTGCACCGCGCTCCTCATCCAATACTCCTGCAAGCTTTGAGGACTGAGGCTTGGAGCGTTAGGAAAGCTGGCCTGTTTTCCTGAGCAATTTAGCTAAAAGCTGGACTTTTAAGAAAAAGGCGGAGGGGAGAGGGTCTCCAGAGGGAGGGAGTGCTACTGGGATGGAAAATAGGAGCTACCGGCCACCAGATGAGCCACCAGATGGGTGCATCTGATCAGAGGATTGCCTCCCCAGCTCCATGGAGCTGCAGCTGTACTGGGGCCTAGGGCTCATTGGAACCGTGGCTGGGCAGCACTTTGGCTTTCTTTTTGGTTAGGAAAACCATCCAACAAGAAGAGGACCAGAAGACCCAATGAGAGCATGGAGCATGACAGGCTGATTTCTATCCCTTAGTGAATCTTCCCCTTTGGTCACCATTAAACAGCTGCCATTTAATGTCAGCCTGGAAGTAGATCCTTGGTTCTGTGATGGTGTAGAGACTTCTACTTTATGGAAAACCCCCAAGAACCGGATTCATCCAACTTGCACAGTTCAAACACGAAAGGATAGAGCTGCTTCCCCCACACCACGGCCGCCCAGGCAGGCATTCCCTGCAAGCAAGATTTATTTATTTACATACATGCTCAGGTGCCCTTTTTTAGCCCCTGAGTCCCCCCTAAATCTCCTTAGTGAAAACCAAAAGATTTTGAGCCCCTTCCCTGCAGCTGCGGAAGCGCCATTTCCATCGGGTACTGCTGGCTCCGCTCACACCTTCCCCACATCCCGGCCATTTAACCGGTTGGGGAAGCCGGGGCGTGGGCCAGACCATGAGATGCCCGATGGCAGCGACGAGCTGGAGCCTTCACAGCGACATACTATCACTACCCTTTTCCGGTCCCGTGATTGTCGCGGACGCCTCCTTTCAGTCTCTCCTGCTCCCAAGGCGGTTCCACGGGACCAGCAGGGGGGTTGGCGGCGCGCACACCAAGGGCTTGGGGAGTCCACAGGGTGGCCTAGCTGGGAGTCCGGCTCTTCCCAGCCAGGAGCGGGGCGCTGGGCCGACCACTGCTCGGCGCGGAGAGGGCTTCCAGCCTTCGGGGGATGGATCCTCGCTGGCGTTTGGGGTGCCTGTGGGAAACTCCCCCGGGGCCGCTGGGGAGAAACGGAGGCGGAAGCTGAGGGACGAGGAGGGTGAGCGCGGAGCGCGTGGAGGCCGGGACGGGCGAGTCCCAAAGCCTGAGCCGTGGGTGTGCAGCCGCGCTCCGGTCAAGGGCGCCGCCCGCGGACTCCACTGCTTCCGACGTGCCGCTGCGGAGAAGGGTCTCCCGCGGCCGGTGCGCGCCACCGGGGCGGGCCAGGCCGGCAGGGCAGCCGGCGGGGACTCTGCGCGGCTCTGGCTCCAGGCGGGACCGCAGCGCGCCTCCACCGCACTTCCCGCCAGGAGCGGCGCCCGGACAGGCTTCCGGCCCGCCTCTCCCGGCGCGTGGTCGCCGCATCCCGCAGCCGTTGGGCGGCCAAGGTGCTCGAGGCCATACAGTCTGCACTTGGAACTTCCACTTTCACTGGGGGCACGGCGGGGACCAGGTGCTGTGTGGTGGCGTCGGGGTCACACCAGCGGGGTGCCTCTTGAAAATCAAGCTGACATTTTTATCTTCCTTTACTTGGTTGTGGATGTATTCCTTTGGGGTCTTACGTGGAGCTCTTTTTAACATGGTTTCTCCCAAGAAGTTGGTATGGATTTGATCACTTTGGGCGTAAAGGCTCTGGCTTTGGAAAAATCATCTCTTCTTTTTAATTACTCTACCCTCCTTTTCCTCCTTTAGCCTTCTTCCTTCCAAATCCGAAGTCTGGAGCAACCAGAGGATTAACCCTAAAAGGAAAGTGGTTACTTTTTCAAGGGCACTTTTCTGTGAGTTTAGGGTGAAGCACTAAGGTCATGTAGCTGTGCAATGATCGATTGCTGTGGGGCCTCGGGTTTCAGAGGTTACGTGCCACTCGGAGGCCATCTGTCCCTAGGTTCCTTTCACCCTTGCACATTTCCACTCTTCGGCCCTCATTGAATTGTAGTGCACAGAATGGAGAGTGGGCAGGAGAAACAGGCTGGTTTTTAAAGTATATGGTGGGGTTCTTTGGTGGTCTTCAGGCAGGTTTTTTAAGAGCTGAAAGGAAAAGGTTATTTGTCTTATACATTAGCAGCAGTGTTCATTTCTGTTTTCTCCTTTTGAAGACAGAAACTTGGGATTGCTTTGTGGGAGCTGTCTTTCTTTCTCCTTCCCTTCCTTCCTTCCTTCCTTCCTTCCTTCCTTCCTTCCTTCCTTCTGTTTTAGTAAGGCTATTATTTAAACTCCAGTTAGATAACATATAGCATAATATTAGTTTCAGGTGTACAGTATTCAGTACTTTCATACAACATTCAGGGCTCATTACAAGTGCACACTTCTTAATCCCCATCAGCTAGTGAACCCATTCTCCCACCATTTCCACTCTGGTAACCATGAGTCTGTTCTCTATAGTTAAGAGTCGGTTTCCTAGTTTGTCTCTCTCTTTTCCTCTATGCTCATTTGTTTTGTTTCTTAACTTCCACCTATGAGTGGAATCATATATTTGTGTTTCTTTGACTGACTTATTTTACTTAGCATGATAATCTCTAGGTCCATCCATCTCACTGCAAATGTCAAGATTTCATTCTTTTTTATGGCTAAATAATAATTCTGTGTGTGTGTGTGTGTGTGTGTGTGTGTGTGTGTGTGTGTGTGTGTGTACACCACATTGTCTTTACCCACTTGTCTATCAGTGGACACTTGGGCTGCTTCCATAATTTGGCCATTGTAAATAATCCTGCAATAAACATAGGGGTGTGTGTATCCTTTGAAAATTAGTGTTCTTATGGGTTTTTTGGGGGTAAATATCCAGCAGTGCAACTGATGGATTATAATGTAGTTCTATTTTTAAGGTTATCAGGAACCTCCATACTGTTTTCCACAGCGACTGCACTGGTTTACATTCCTACCAAGTGTAAGAATCTTCCTTTTCTCCCCACATCCTTGCCAGCACTTGTTTCTTGTGTTTTTGCATTTAGTTATTCTGATAGGTGTGAGATGATATCTAATTGTAGTTTTGATTTGCATTTCTTTATGTTCAGTGATGTTGAGCATCTTTCCACGTGTCTGTTGGCCATCTGGATGTCTTTGAGAAAACTTCTATTCATGTCTTTTGCTCATTTTAAAATTGAATTATTTGTGTTTTGGGTGTTGAGTTGTATCGGTTCTTTATACATATAATTTTGGATACTAACCCTTTATTGGTTATGTCATTTGCAAATATCTTTTCTCATTTAATTTTGTTGATTGTTATCTTTGCTGTGCAGAACCTTTTTATTTTGATATAGTCCCAATAGTTTATTGTTGTATTTATTTCAACATTGCCTCAAGAAACATATCTAGAAAAATGTTGCTATGGCCAATATCAGGCAAATCACTGCCTGTGCTTTCATCTAGGATTTTAATGGTTTCAGGTCTCACATTTTGATCTTCAAGCCATTTTGAGTTTATTTTTGTGTATGGTATAAGTAGTGATCCAGTTTCATTCTTTTGCATGTAGCTGTTCAGTTTCTCAACACCGTTTATTGAAGAGACTATTTCCCTTTGCATATTCTTGCCTCCTTTGTCAAAGATTAATTGACCATATAATTGTGGGTTTATTTCTAGGTTTTCTGTCCTGTTCTATTGATCTATGTGTCTATTTTTGTGCTAGTACCATACTGTTTTGATTACTACAGCTATATAACATAACTTGTATTATGATACCTCCAGTAATGTTTTATTTTTCATTTTAATTTTTTCTTTCCCTTCCCTGCCCCTCATTATTTTTTCTTTTTCAAGATTGCTTTGTCTAGTCAAGGTCTTTTGTGGTTCCATGCAAATTTGAGGTTTTTTTGTTCTAGTTCTGTGAAAAATGTTGTTGCTATTTTGATATGAATTGCATTAAATCTATAGATTGCTTTAAGTGTACAGATATTTTAAATAATATTTATTCTTCCAATCCATGAGCATGGAATGTCTTACCGTTTCCTTGTGTTGCAATTTCTTTCATTGGTGTTTTATAGTTTGCAGAGTAGAAGTTTCAGATTAAATTTACTCCTAGATATTTTATTATTTTGGGTGCAGTTGTAAATAGGATTGTTTTCTTAATTTCTCTTTCTGCTGCTTCATTATTAGTGTATAGAAATTCAACAGATTTCTGTATCTTGATTTTGTATTTTGCAACTTTATTGAATTTATAAGTTCTAGTAGTTTTTGTGGTGGAGTCTCTATAGTTTTTCTCTATATAGTGTTTTATCAGCTGCAAATAGTAAAATTTCACTGTTTCCTTACCAGTTTGGGTGGCTTTTATTTCCTTCCATAGTCTGATTGCTGTGGCGAGGACTTCCAGTACTCTGGTAAGTAAGAGTAGTGAGAGTGGACATTCTTTTCTTGTTCCCGATGTTAGGCGAAAAGATCTGTTTTCCTCCATTGAATTACTGTGGGATTTTCATATAATGCCTTTATTATGTTGAGGAATGTTCCCCCAAACTTACTTTATTGAGGGTTTTTATCATGACTGGCTGTTGTATTTTGCCAAATGGTTTTTCTCCATCTATTGAAATGATCATATGATTTATATTCTTTGTGTTACTGATGTGATGCATCATGTTGATTCATGAATATTGAATCACCCTCACATCCTGGGAATAAATTCTTCTTCATCCTGGTGAATAATTTCTTAAAACATATTGTTGGATTCAGTTTGCTAGTATTTTGTTGAGGATTTTTACATCTGTGTTTATCAGAGATGTTGGCCTGTAGTTCTCTTTTTTTGGTGTGGTGCCTTTATCTGGTTTTGCTATCACGGTAGTGGTAGCCTCATAGAATGAATTTGGAAGTTTTCTTTCCCTTTCTATTTTTTAGAAAAGTTTGAGAAGGATAGGTATTAACTCTTCTTTAAATGTTTGGTAGAATTTGCCTGTGAAACCATGTGGTTCTGGACTTTTGTTTGCTGGAAGTTTTTTGATTTATGGATTCAATTTCATTGCTGGTAATTGGTCATTAAGTTTTCCATTGCTTCCTGTTTCGGCTTTGGTAATTTATGTTTCTAGGAGCCTACCCATTTCTTCTAGGTTGTCTAATTTGTTGGCATAGTTTTTCATAATATTCTCTTACAATTGTTTGTATTTCTGTGGTGTCGGTTATTTCTCCTCTTTCGTTTCTGATTTTGAGTCTCCTTTCTCTTTCTCTCTCTCTCTCCCTCTCTCTCTCTTTCTCTGTACCCCCTCCCTCCCTCTCTTTTGATGTGTACAGCTAGGGATTTATTGATTTTGTTGATCTTTTCAAGGAACCAGCTCCTAGCTTCACTGATTTGTTCTATTGTTTTCATAGTTTTTATTTTATTTCTGCTCTAATCTTTATTATTTCCTTCCTTCTAGTAATTTGGGTTTTGTTTGTTCTTTTTCTAACTCCCTTATGAGTGAGGTTAGGTTGTTTATTTCTTGGTTCTTGAGATAGACCTGTATTGCTTCCCTGTTGGGACTGTTTTTGCTGCATCTCAAAGATTTTGGACTGTTTTGTTTTTATTTCCATTTGGTTCCACATAATTTTTGGTTTCTTGTTTGACCCATTGAGTGTTCAGACATTTGGGAGAGTTAACATCCCACTTGAGAGGTTCAGACAGGAGAAAAATTAAGGACTTCAGCATTTTTCAGGCTCCTTGTCTGCTTGGGATTCTTGCTTCCTCTCCCTTTGCACACACCCTCTCTAAAAAATATATATATATATATATATATATAATGTTATTTTAAGGTTCATCCTGTTTTTCTCCCATTTCAATTTATTGAATGAACAAAATTTAATGCCTTGAATTTCCATTTTGCATTATTGTCTTCTATCTTATCATTCCCAACTCACTATTTTCAGTTAATTTTTTCTAAAATATATATATAACTGTATATTCTCTAGTGATGATTACTTTCTACCATAAAATATTTTCTCACTTAATTTTCCTATACCATAGATTAGAATGAAACTTAGAGTATACATAATTTTTGTAGTTTATGTCATTGAGAAACAAACGGCATAGAATCATTTATGTTGCTATCCAAAGACGGACCTACACTCTATAAACCCAATTTGGTTATAGAAAATTATTCAGCATTTTATTAAGACTCTTGAATGGTCATTGACAAGTAAAATCTATCTATATAATAAATATCTACATGAAAATGATGAATTAGCACAAACTTGTAATCATTTTATAATATTGTATACAGTTGACTATTGAATCATGGTTTTTGAACTACATAGGTCTGCTTATGTGTAGATTTTTTTTAGATTACAATAGTATAAATGTATTTTCCTTATGATTTTCTTAATGATATTTTCGTCTAGCTTTAATGTAAGAATAAATTATGTAATATGTATGAAGATATAAAACACATATACAGCATATGTGTTAATAGACTATGTTCTCAGTAAGGCTTCTGGTCAACAGTGGTTGAGTTTTGGGAGAATCAGAAATTATGGGGAACCTGGGTGGCTCAGTCGGTTGAGGGTCTGACTCAATTTTGACTCAGGGGTCATGATCTCCCAGTCATGAAATCAAGCCCAGACAAGACGTAGAGCCTGCTTAGATTCTCTTTCTTCCTCTGCCCCTTCCTCATTCGTGCATTCTCTTTCTCTCCTCTCAAAAAAAAAAAAGTTATACATGTATTTTCAACTGCACAGGGAGTTGGCAGCCCAAATACCCATAAATACCCATGTTGTTTAAGGGTCACCTGTAGTAGCAATTTGGGGGCAAAAGACATGAACCTGTTTTTGATTAGTAAAGAGTTCTATTGCTTTTGAAATCTCCAGAGAACAACTTCAGAACAACAGCAACAAAAGGATATTAACTTAAACATGTTAATAATGCAATGTCTTTCTCTATAGTTAAATTACAAATAGTTACACAATTTCTAATGTAAATTTTCATTTTGGAATAAATTTATATATGCATATAAGTAGCAAAGATAATATAGAAACCTCCTGGGGGCTCCTGCCTGGCCCAGTCGGTTGAGCGTCTGGCTTTGGCTCAGGTCATGATCTCACGGTTCGTGGGTTCGAGCCCCACGTCGGGCTCCGTGCTGACGGCTCAGAGCCTGGAGCCTGTTTCAGATTCTGTGTCTGCCTCTCTCTCCCTCCCCTGCTCACACTGTCTCTCTCTCTCTCTCTTAAAAATAAATAAAACATGTTTAAAAATTTAAAAAAATCACCCTCCTGTATACTTTCCTACTCCATGTCTCCACATATTAATGTTGTAAATTACCAAGATACTTCTTTTTATTTGTTTGTTTGTTTGTTTAATCCCTATCCCCAGCCCTATGACCCTGAGATCAAGTGCCACATGATCTACTGGCCGAGCCAGCCAGGCACCCCCATGACACTTCTGCCAAAACTGAAGAACAACATCGGTGCAGTACTCTTAATTTACTTCACGCTTTATTTGCATTTCACCAGTTGTAACAATATATTTTCATATTCCAGGATCCATTTCAGAATATATTTTCTTTTTTTTCTTTTTTTTAATATTTTTATTTATTTCTAGGAGAGAGAGAGACAGTGTGAGCAGGGGAGGGTCAGAGAGAGAGAGGGAGACACAGAATTAGAAGCAGGCTCCAGGCTCCGAGCTGGCAGTCAGCACAGAGCCCGACGCAGGGCTCCAACCCACGAACCGCGAGATCATGACCCAAGCGAAAGTCGGACGCCCAACCGACTAAGCCACCCAGGCGCCCCAGAATATCATATTTTCTTTAATTGTCATATCTCCTTAGTGTCCCTTGTGCTATGTTAGTATTTTAACCCTTCCTAGTTTTTCATGGCTTTAGTGGGTTTGAGGAAGAATGGTCAGGTGTTTTTTTGTTGTTGTTTTGTTTTGTTTTTTGCATATCACTAAAGCTGAGTTTGTCTGATATTTATCTAATGATTAGAACACATTTGTAGATTTTTAGAAGAATATTCCAGTCTCCTGTCATATCATATCAGAGATTCAGGAAATTATCTTGATGTATAACTGATGCTGTTAGCCTTGATCACTTGGTTAAGATGATGCTTGCCAGGTGTCTCCAGAAAGGTGCTATGTTCCCATTTCCATACTTGCTTAGAAGTCACTAAGTCCATCCCAAAACAAAATCAAGGAGGGTTAAATTAATGTCTTTCTCCTGAAAGGAGGCATATATATGTATATGTATAGGTATATCTCTGTGTGTGTGTGTGAATATATGTATATTCTCTTTAGCATTTTTCTGCCAGGAAGATTTGTCTTTTGCCTCATTTATTTGTTTATTCAATTATGTATTCATGTCAGTATGAACTTATGTATACATATTATCTTACAGTAGATATTATAATCCAGTTATGATGCTATTTATTTATTTTGTTCTAAGGCCTTGAGGGGCTAGCTGTTGTTAGGAAAAGGTCACTTATTACTATTTAATAAAAACTCAGTCGTGAGACAATTCAGATGTATATCAGTGGGCCATATGCTTGGAGTAGGATTGCCAACCTGTTATCTTGGGGAGGTAGAGTTAAAGGAAGTTTTCAGGGGTGCCTGGGTGGCTCAGTAGGTTAAGCATCTGGCTTTGGTTCAGGTCATGATCTCACGGTTTGTGGGTTCGAGCCCCAGGTCAGGCTCTGTGCTGACAGCTAGCTCAGAGCTTGGAGTCTGTCTTCGGATTCTGTGTCTCCCTCTCTTTCTGTCCCTCTCCTCCTCACACACTCTCTCTCAAAAATAAATAAAACATTTTTTAAAATTTAATAAATAAATAAATAAAGGCAGTTTCCAAAGGTGTTTTTATATGTTAAAGGAAACTTACAGCATCCTGAGGTGGGGGGGTGGGGGGTGGGATAATATCAAGCTAAAGCAACAGATTGCTAGGGTGCCTGGGTAGTAATTTGGTTAAGTGGCAGACTCTTGGTTTCGGTTTGGGTCATGATCTCAGGGAGGGAGGGAAGGGAGGAAGGAAAGAAGGAAGGAAGGGAGAAAGGGAGGGAAGGAGGGAGGGAAGAAAAGGAAAGAAAAGATTGCCTTTTGCCCTTAGCAAACTATTAACATGAAGGCAGTTGAGTTCCTAGAGGAAGGTCACTCAGCCTATCTCAAGTATTTGTCAATGGGTTGCAAGTTGCAAGCAGATTTAATTTTTTTTCTTACGCCTTCATTCCCCATATCGGTAGGGGTCTAGAGTTTCAGAGTGAAGGCATACGCTTACAGGGTAAGAAGAGCAGATGTTTGGAAATTAGAGTTTTGCTCACCTGCATATCCCCTTTGGCCCCACTGAAGGAAATCCCTTTCCTGTCCACCACTGCTCTTCTGCCTTGGATTTTGTCAGCAGCAATTGGACAAAGCTGGTCTGGGGGTGCCTGGGTGTCTCAGTCGGTTACACATCTAATGATTTTAAAACATGTTTTGACTTCTGATGGGCCGTTTTGTAATATGTTTGGCTTGACAATAAGGGATAGAGTATATCATAATGAGATAGAAGAGCCTTGGGGATAAGAGTGTAGATTTCTTTTTAAATTTTTTTTAAATGTTTACTTATTATTTAGAGAGAGAGAGAGACAGAGTGTGAGCAGGTGAGCGGCAGAGAGAAAGGGAGACACAGAATCTGAAGCAGGCTCCAGGCTCTGAGCTGTCAGCACAGAGCCCGACACGGGGCTTGAACCCACAAGTCATGGGATCATGACCTGAGCTGAAGTACGACGTCTAACCGACTGAGCCACCCAGGCGCCTCCAGTGACAGTTTTTAATATCAGAAAGAGTCACCTGCCTGGTATGGCAAAAACATTAGTTTACCAAATATTTCTTCTTTCCATTTCCCTGTGAATGTACTTCCCCCTTTTTTGAAACTGTAAATCCCTTCATACAAAGATATGACTCTCCTGTTTTTAAGCCTCCGATCTTTGGGATTCCTGTAATTAAGAAATTAAAGTTGTTTTTGTCATGTGACGCTGATGAGGAAAATGAAGGCAAGAGAAATGTAGCTTAAACCTCCTTACAGCTTGCAACCTAGAGACAGACACCTGAAACACGCAGAGCGTGACTCTTCCCCCAAAGAACTCGTGGCTGCCTCCATGCCTTCGTGTTTATATTTTATCAAAGACTTAAAAGTAACCTTTTAGCAGCAGCCAGCCCCTCAAGGTCCAGAAAGCCTTGTTTCAAAATGCCTTAGAAATTTACCTTATTTCTAACCCCCCTCCCTCCACAAACTTAAAAGTATATAATCAGTCCCTCCTCAACCCCAGTGCAGCTCTTTCTGCCCACAGCTCCCGTTCCTGTGCTTTTTTTTTTTTAACATATTTAAATTTTTTTTTTAATTTCTGAGAGAGAGAGCGTGAGCAGGGGAGGGTGAGAGAAACAGGGGGACACAGAATCTGAAGCAGGCTCCAGGCTCTGAGCTGGCTGTCAGCACAGAGCCCGACGTGGGGCTCAAACCCACGAACCATGAGATCATGACCTGAGCTGAAGTCGGACGCTTAACCGACTGAGTCACCCCGGCGCCCCTCCTGTGCTTTAATAAAGTCATGTTTCTGCACCTAAAACATCTCAAGAATTCTTTCATAGCTATCTGATCATGAACCCCACTTCCAAATTTTATCAAATCTGTCTTATCTCAGTTTGATTATTAGATCAGCCAAAGAATCTAGATGCCAAGAACAAAATGTTTCTTTCCCTACAGGCCTCTCAGTCACCAGCATAAAAACAGCAAGGCTGCTTCATATTTTTCAGTGAGAAAGCACTTAATATTTTCTAGAATGGCTAAAATTAATTACAAAAAGGATAATATCAACCTTCCAAGAAATGTAGAGGAATTAGTCTTCTCATTTACCACAGATAGGAGTGTAAAAATTACATTGGGAAACTGTTTGGCAGTTACTTATGAAAATAGGCATTTACCTATTGAAGGGGAGCATTTTGTCACCCCCCAAATATGGATTATTTTAGGCTGGTTATTGTAAAGAAAACCAGATAAAGGAAAAGCTCTGAAGCACCGAAGTTTCCTTTGAAAGACATTTGCATGTATAAGGGAAAGTTCCATTTGTAAGAGTGTCTTCCTTTGTGTAGAAGAAAGGGGGAATGTGTAAATCTCCAGAAAACTCTGATCAGTGTAGAAGGCATGGATTTAAATGTGGACAATAACCATAGTCATAGTTAGTTTTCTGTCTGGTCATGTCCCCAGATGCTTCCCAATAGGCTCAAGTGTGGAGTTTCCAAAACGATCATTGTTGGTGCCCTCCCTTCAACTGATGTAAGTGGAAAAGCAGTGTTGTTTTAATTAAGTTCTCCAGGTGATTCTAAGTGAGCTCAGGGTTAAGCAGGAAGGATTCCAGTTAATTTATGGGAGTTGAGGTCAGGCGTTGGCTCAAGGAGACCTAACAGAGTCTGTTATGCCCGAATCGCGAGTCCCCTGAGACCTCCAAGGAGCCGACACCAATGCAAGTACATAAGGGCCTTTACTACAAGCTCGAGCAGGAGCTCACCTGTCAACCGGCGCAGCAGCAGCAGGGTGAAGCTCCGAACAATGGCGAGCAGGGTTTTTAGGGGGTAAGGGACGGGGGTGTTACAGTGCACATGTTGTACGCATAGCATCATCACATAAGCACCAATCATAATTGTACAGCACCCATGGCAACAGTTTTGACCATTCAGTATCTGTGAGGTGTCCGTTACTTTTGGCGGGACCCAACCCTGACCTTTGAGAATCCTTTGAAAATGACCAATTATGAGGTGAGTTTAAAGGGCCCACGTGGAGTTCAGGCAAGCTGTGGGTGATTGGCTAGTTTGTACAGAGTAGTTATCTATAGTCCCCAGACCGTGACTCAGACCACAGGAATGTTACTCCTATCTTTCTTACCTTCTTTTGATTGGCTGACCTGAGGGTGGTCCGGGGGTGGCTTCAGCTGAAGTTTTTCCTGGAGCTGGGGGTACATGCAGCCCGAGGTTGCTCTTAATGGAGGCCTTAATCTCAAAATGGCGTTACTTAGGCCCTTCAAGTCTCCTCTCCATGAGTGTGGGAGGCTCAGGACCCTATAGCACAACCTTCCTATGCTTTCTTCAGTTGAATTTGTGAGCATCTATGGGAGAGGAGGCCCCGCGAAAGTAGAGAAGGAAAAGGCAGGGTCTCCAAGTAGGAGCTCATAGCTTATGAAACGTTCCCGACACAAAGGACTAGGAAGTTGGGCATTTTCTGCATTTCAAAGTCCTGCCTGCAGGCGGGTAGTTTACTGTGAGGAGAGTCTGCTGGTGGCTTCAGAGGCATCTTCTGATGCAGCTGTGATTTCTCCACATCTCCTGAGAAAGAAATCTAGAGGACAAGATGAAAGAAGAAATGGCCAGTCCTCTGGTAAGCCGTGTGTTCCACGTCAGAGGCTGTGTCCTCTTCTTCTGAAATTCCATGCTTTTAGAAAATGCAAATGCTGATTCCTCTTGACCTGATATTTCTGACTTAATGTGTTCACCTAATTTTTAAACCATTTTATTTATTTCTAAAAACGTTATTTTATTTTTTTTCAAGTTTACTTACTTATTTTGAGAGAGATAGCAAGAGTGTGCATGCACATGAGTAGAAGATGGGCAGAGAGGAGAGAGAGAATCCCAAGCAGGCTCTGTGTTGTCAGTGTGAGGAGCCTGAGTAATGTCATTTTGAGATTAAGGCCTCCATTAAGAGCAACCTCAGCAACCTCAGGCTACCCATAGCCCCAGTTCCAGGAAACGCCTCAGATTGCTCAAGGCTGAAGCCACCCTCGGACCACCTTCAGATCAGCCAATCAAAAGAAGTTGAAAACATTCCTGTGGTCAGAGTCAGGGACTGAGGATTATAGATAGTTACTTTGTACAAACTAGCTAATCACTCACTGCTTGCCTAAAACCCCATGTGGGCCCTTTGAACTCACCTCATAATTGGTCATTTTCAAAGGATTCTCAAAGGTCATGATTGGATCCCGCCAAAAGTAATGAACACCTCACAGATACTGAATGGTCAAAACTGTTGCCCTGGGTGCTGTACAATTATGATTGGTGCTTATGTGATGATGCTATGCATACAACATGTGCACTGTAACACCCCCTTACCCCCTAAAAACCCTGCTCGCCATTGTTCGGAGCTTCACCCTGCTGCTGCTGCGCCGGTTGGCGGGTAAGCCCCTGCTTGAGCTTGTAAAAGGCCCTTATGTACTTGCATCGGTGTTGGCTCCTTGGTGGTCTCTGGGGACTCGTGATTCGTGCACAACAAGTGCAAAGCCCAACACAGGACTTGAACGCACAAACCGTCGGATCACAACCTGAGCCAAAACCAAGAGTCGACGCTTAACCGACTGAGCCACCCAGGCGCCCCTAAGCCTTTTTAAAAATTACAATCGAGGTCAGGTCTTTAGAGCACATCTCCTGTATATCCCAGAGCCTTCTCTCCCTTCTCCAAGTTGGCCTCCAAGAGCATATCAACAATTGTTGATTTGAATTAAAGTCCTATAAGTATTGAAAATATTCCCTTTGTGACAGATTCACAGGGGAAGACCTTGAGTCCAAGATTCCTATTGCTGATGGGTCAGTCAGTCAAGAAAAGCATTTCACATTTGGGTCCCATCTGGATGCTTTATTAGCTCTGTGTAGACCAGGATTAAGAAAATGAACAAATAAATAGGATGGATATGAGACCCAGAATAACTCAGAAGGTTCTCAAATAAAAAGGGAGTCCTGCTCTTTAGAATGTGAAAAGGATGTTTTATTTAAAATATGCTAAATATTATGGGACATAGAAATTATATATGATTGAACTTTGTATAAACCAACCATATGCTCATAATTTGACTTATATTCTGATTCATTTTTTACTGGCCACAAGAACACACCAGTGATATTGGGATCAATTTGTTTCATTATAGCTGATGTTCTTTTACTTGGCTTGAGGCTCTAGGGTAGATATTTCCCCTTTAAAGTTCATATTTTTTACTCTCAATCATTCCTAGTGTTCTTAGATGGGTTTACTGAATGATGTGCAGAAATTATCACCTTTAAATTGGAAACTTTTTTCGAGTTTCTCCTTGCTTGCAGTTTCTGATAAGGAGAACAAAGACAAAAGAAATGTAGATAAAATTAGTTTTCTTTTGACTTGCAGCCCATTGATAAATAGTTAAGACTGGCAGAGGAAGATATTCCTCAATGGATTCACAGCTACTTTATTTATTTATTTATTTATTTATTTTTTTACAAATAGTTTATTGTCAAATTATTCACAGCTACTTTAATGCTAATGCTACTCTCAAGGCATAAAGCAGCCTTAGCTGGACAGTAGCCAGACCTCCAGGATGCTTTAAGTCTCCTTTAACATAAGAAAATCCCTTTAGAGGGCCAACTACGTGGTTCTGTTGGTGGGGAATGCAACTCTTCGTTTCAGGGTTGTGATTTCAAGCCCCACCTTGGGTATAGAGATTATTTAAACATAAAATCTTTAGGCACTTAGTGGTGGCCTCTGCACAGACTAGACTTGACCCACTCGTGAGTCTTGCTCTGCTTCCTCTGCAACCTTGTCTGACAAACTCGATATGGCTGAGATTGAGAAATTCGGTAAGTCGAAATTGAATAAGACAGAGCAAAAATCCAGTGCCTTCAAAAGAAATGATTGAGTGGCACCTAGGTGGTTGGTGGAATGTCTGACTCTTGGTTTCAGCTCAGGTCATGGTCTCAGGGTTCATGAAATCCGGCCTTTGTGTTGGGCTCCGGGTGGACAGCACAGAGCCTGCTTGGGATTCTTTCTGCCCATCCCCTGCTTACTCTCTCTCTCAAAATAAATAAACATTAAAAAACAAAAACAAAAAAACATGATCCACTGCATGTACTGGATGTTTGACAAAATATTTGCATACAGGGGCTCCTGGGTGGCTCAGTCGGTTGGGTGTCTGACTTCAGCTCAGGTTGTGATCTCGTGGTCCATGGGTTCGAGCCCTGTGTTGGGCTTTGTGCTGACGGCTCAGAGCCTGGAGACTGCTTCGGATTCTGTGTCTGCCTCTCTCTCTGCCCCTCCCCCACTCACGCTTTGTCTCTCTCTGTCTCTCAAGAATGAGTGAACATTAGGGGAACCTGGGTGGCTCAGTTGGTTAAGCAGGTTAAACATCTGACTTCGGCTCAGGTCATGATCTCACGGTTCGTGAGTTCGAGCCCTGCATCGGGCTCTGTGCTGACAGCTAGCTCAGAGCCTAGAGACTGCTTTGGATTCTGTGTTTCCCTCTCTCTCTGACCCTCCCTGCTCATGCTTCCTTTCTCTCTCTCTCAGAAATAAATAAAACATTAAGAAAAATAAAAAAGAAAGAATGAGTGAACATTAAAAAACTTTTTTGAAAATTTGCATATAAATGGAAGAATAATGTGTTTGCTCTCTTAGATTATCTATGCTTTCATTAACTCATAAGAAGCTGTTAGATGATGAGGCACCTGGATGGCTCAGTTGGTTAAGCACTCACTTCTGCTCAAGTCATGATCTCTCAGTCCATGAGTTCGAGCCCCACATCCAACTCTATGCTGACAGCTCAGAGCCTGGAGCCTGCTTTGGTTTCTGTGTCTCCCTCTTTTGGCCCTTCCCTTGCTTGCTCCGGTCTCTCTCTCAAAAATAAATAAGACATTAAAAAAAAAACCTGTTAGGTGCTGTGTAGTAACTAGGAAATGCTCAGAAAGGCTTGTTACCTTTTTTGCACTTCTAGTAGAACCTGTAATTGCTATAAAACCCAATGCGATTTGAAGTTTGGGTTCCAGAGCAAAAGGCCAAGAAAAAAATTCTTGAGATGTTTTTGGTGTGAAACGCCCAGAGATCGGAAGACCCCCAAAATCAAACCACCAGAGACCAGAGTCAAAGCCAAGCGGCAAGGGTTGTTTATTTGCAGGTTCGAACCTGGACCTCCGCGCACTCGTTGCCGATGACGCTAAGAGGCCCAGAACAAAGCCTCTGCAGCCTTTTTATAGACAAAAGTAAACAAGTCATGGGGAGGGACAGGAGATTTCCATGGTTATAAGTTTGCCATTGGTTAACATTCAAATGTGAACATATACCGTATTTGATTGGTTCCCGCCATCAGGTTTTTTGCGGGATCCAATTATAACATTTGGGATACCTTTGAATTCAGTCTATCATAGAGCGAGTTTAAAGTCTTGTTTGGCGACTAACAGGTTAACATCTCTCTCTCCAGGCCCTTCCCTCAGCAAGGTGGGGGGCATCCGCTGGCCTTTTCGGATTGGCTTCCGCCAAGGTGGGGTGATGGGGTGACAGGGGGAACATGAAGCTAGTCGCTTGGGCAATCCGGTGGCGGGAAAGCAAGCCTTAAGCATTGTTACAGAAGCAGAAAGAGCTGGTTAGGTAATGGCTTCCCGTAGCGCAGGCATTTGTTCAGAAGCGGAAAAGCTGGTTAAGTTTATTTAGGCCTCTCATTCCCCCCTTTTCTTTGGTACTTGGGGAGCCAATCTTGGGTCCCATTGACTAAAGGGACGATAAGTCTCCAGTATCTACGGGTTGGTACTGTGACCTTAGTACCATTACCTGGATTGTATTGAGCTTATCTCTGATAAAGTTTAACAGTTTGTTGAAGACAATGGGGCCTATGGTCAGAAGTAAGAGAAGCAGTAAAAGGGGGCCGGCCAGAGCCGAGAGTAAAGCAGTGAGCCATGGGGATCCGTTAAACCAGGACGTGAACCATCCCTCCTGCTGTCCCCGTTCCCGTTTTCTTTTGGCGAGGCCCTCTCTGCCTTTGGCCGTTGATTCTCTAACAACGCCAGAGTGGTTAGCGTAAAAACAACATTCTTCTTTTAGGGCTGCACATAGGCCTCCCTGTTGGAGGAACAACAGGTCTAGTCCCCGGCGATTCTGTAACACGACTTCGGAGAGGGAAGTTAAAGATTTGACAAGAGTTCAGTATGATGCAATTGCCATAGAAATTTAGTTATTTTTGTGACATATAATAACTCTATAACAAAACATTAAAACTTTAGGATTTACATATATATTTGGGCAGTTATAGCATTTACCCATGCTATATAACCTAAGGTTTACTGTTGCATATAGTGTTTTTCCAAGTAACCTAGCATTTTAGATAAAAGGGCCTAATTGGCCAAAAGACCCTCTTTTTTTTACTGTTTAAATCCTGGGGAGTTTGTTAGAACCTTAGGAAGCTATAAAGCGTATCCTAAATAGGATTACAGATCATTACAAATCTTATTCAACCAAAGTGGCAATACATTGTCTTATCAAGAGCAGATTTACAATCCAAGAAAACTTTGTCTTTTGACCGGAGAGAAAAGCAGAGTTTTAACCTTTTATTAGTGTACTTTTCAAATTCCATTCATTTCAACCAGTCTATCCTGAGCACATATAAAATTCCTTTTCAAAGATTTCCCTTCACAGACCTTCTATATCTTTCCTTTGCCTTTAAACTTTGTCCCAAAGTCATTTCTCTCTAAGCAACCAGTCTTATTTAGGACAAAATTACTTTCTTTTACCCTCAACAAAAATGTATTTCCATTTCTTACATCTTTTTTATGGATCTCTCAGTTTTCTATATACAGGGTTGCTTTCCATCAGTCTTAAGTACTTAGCAGGATTTTAACTTGGGAAACCTTAGTCTCCAATTGAGGACCTAGTAACCAATTGAGAGGTGTTTACACTAGAATTTTTAAATCATTTTTTTTAAAAGGTCTAAATAGTCTTACTTTTTCTGCAATAGGAAGCTGAAAACTCAAACCTATGTTTAGTAACTATGTATTTTATTTTGATAGAAGTCATGCAATTCAGGCCAGACATGTTTTCAAAAGGAGTTAACCCTATCTGGTAGTGGGAGTTGCATACTCTATTGAGTGCAAAGGGGAGGAGAGCTATCCAGTCTCCGCCAGTCTCCAAAGTCAATTTAATTAAGGTCTCTTTTAGAGTTCTATTTATTTTTTTTATCTGTCCTGAACTCTGGGGTCTGTATGCACAGTGTAATTTCCAATTAATCCCCAGGGCCGTGGCTAAATTCTGGCTTACTTTGGACACAAATACAGGTCCGTTGTCTGACCCTATCATCTGAGGAAAGCCATACCTTATGAAGATGTCTTTCAGGAATTTTTTTTTTCCTGATCTGGGCAGTCTCACGTTTGGTTGGGAGTGCTCGGCGGGCGGTGGTTCCTCAGCTCCTTGGTAGGTGTTTTTCCTTATTAAGGGCCATTACTTTACCGTGGAGATCCCGGAGCTAGCCATCCGCAATGACGAGGAGCTTAAGCTGCTAGAGTCAAGGTCAAATCCCGCGCATCTGGTGTCAGCAGCGTTTCAGGCAAGCCTTCAAGTGCGTGGTGGTCGGTGATGGGTGAGTGCGCCTTGAGGAGGCCACGGGTTGGGCGGGGACGCCCCCAGAGACCTTGTCCGGGCTGGGGCTGGGCGTATGGCTCCGGGGATGTGGGAGCCATGGGGGTGCAGGCGGTCGGCTCGGGGCCGGTGCCATGGCCCTCATGCCCTGATGTCCCTACTGCGCGCTCCTCAGAATGTTGAGCCCAATGTCCATTAGGAACTTAGTGGATCGCCCTTTTATTTTTAGGGTTACCCTGGGTTTGGGGAGGGGTGCCGAACCCCGTTGCCCCTAGTCACTGTCATTTCCCATTACTAGAATGAGAGTTTCAGATTTATTCTTGGGGCATTCTTTGGCCCAATGTTCTTTTTCTTTGCCGTAGGCGCATTGATTTTTGCTTAATTGGGGGCGCCCCTCGAGCCGCTGGGAGTTCTCCTTACCTTCTTTTCCTGGAGCCAACTGTCTGAGGCGTCTTTTCCGGTCCTCCAGTTCCGCAGCCCCCGCGAGTAGCATCTTGGCTAGACCCTGGTTTTGTCTCTTTTCAGCCCTTACCTGTTTGTCCTCTGCACTGTCCCTGCTGCTGTGTACCCTCTCTGCCACGACCACTAGATCTTGGAGGCTCTTTTTCCTAGACGTTCTAGTTTCTGAAGTTTTCTCCAAATGTTGGGAGCAGACTGACAAAAGCCATGGCCACCGCAGCTAAGTTTTGCTGGGGCCTCTGGATCTATAGGAGTGCACTGGCGGAATGTCTCTATTATTCTTTTAAGGAACGCTGCTGGGCTTTCCTCTGGTCCCTGACTGACAATGTAGGCTTGCGAGCCGCAGCCTTGAGACCTGCCAACAGAGTCTGGCGGTAGACTAAGAGACTCTCCTTACCTTCAACCAAGTTGTAGTTCCAATCTGGCCACGCCAGGGGAAACCCAGCGTCATTTTGAGCCTGGTCAGTAGTGGGAACTCCAGTGGGCCCAGGAACCAATTTTCTGGGTTTAGACTGGATTATTTTTTTATTTCTCAGTACTGAACATGCCGGGAGCCGCACCGGCCTCCCCGGACGGCAGTCACAGCAAGGAAATGTCAGTGTCTGCACAGCTTCAGCCATGAGAAATAAAAACCGGTATCTCCCTCTGCTACTACTGTATTACTGGCTCGTGCTGGAAATAAGCCTACTGGCATTGACCAGGCCCCACAACACTCCACATTAGACCCATATTCTGAACACAGACTGATCATAGATACCTCATAAGGAGAAGTATATTCCTGCCTTTACAGAAGAGACTTTAGACGAAAGCTCCGTGGGCAATCGTCAAAAGGCCCTTCCTATGGGCCTTGCAGACCCAAGACTTAGACAATAAAGGGGGTTAAGAACACAAGAGTTACAATTGAGCCTGGCCCCGAGACAAGGAGCCTAATCCAAAGTTAAGGTACAGATAAGGGCAGAACATAAGTTACTATATTTATCTTTGCTAATTGCTGAAGCATAGCAGCCCCTTCCTCAAGGCCCATATTTCATAAACATTTTCCCTTATACTGGCAGCTGGGATGAGGACAGACAAGAGCAACTAAAACACAACCCAGGCGCAAAGACTGACATACTTATGGCCCCCACGGTGCTTGCACATTCAGCATCAAGGAAAAGGCTCATTCAAGCAATTTAGGAATAAGCCTAATATACATTTTATAAATAATTAGCCCTTGTAAAAATTCTGTCTTCTGATGTTATATTATCGTTGGACCTTAAAATAAAGACATCAAAACCGACAGGACAGAGATGCCTGCCTGGTGATCAGAAAGAATCTCAGGGCTCTCTCATTCTCTTTTGCCGACACCGTCTATCCTTCAGGGACTCCTGGACCTGTCAGAGCCGGCGCGGCCTCCGACATGAACAGAACCTGCAACAATTACTGGCAATCATCCCAGGTGGCTGATGAGTGAACAGAACAGTTTCTAAGGGGTTAATAATGGCGCGGGGATTCTCCGAGAACGGAGCGTTTTGAGACTTCTAATTGTACAGATTATTTGTGGTGAAGGGCCAGTAATGGTGGGGCTGGTTGCCCCGATCATCAGGGGGCCTGTAGCTCTCAGGGGCAAGACAGTTGAGTCAGTCCCTCAGGTGTCATTCCACGGCGGCTTCGGGTCCCTTGGGCGGGGCCCATTTCCCCAGGGCCGCTGGGTCCGGTGGGGCAGGGGGCGCCGGTGGTTCGGGTGGCGCCTTTGTTCCTCCTGCTGGGTCCTGTGGAGGAGGTTGCCTAAGGAGGGGGAGAAGTTAATTTTTCCTCCGTTCTGCCCTGTAAGAAAGGGTAGAGCGGCGCAGAGGATTCAGTTTCCTTTTTCGGCAGCTCCAAAGCCCGGGAGGGCGGGTGCTTTTTAGTCACCGCCAGGGTGTCAGGTTTCTGTGGAGGCAAGAAACTGTTAATCCAAGGGGGTGGGTTATCAACCAGATCAGCCCAAACCATGATGCCCGGTGGCCATCTCACATTGAACGTGGGCCATTCTGTGCAGCAGTAAGTTTAAAATGGACCCTTCCTAACAGTCATTGAGAGGTTATGGGCTAACATTAAGTCTAGGGGTTTGGATGAAGTCTGTCTCATAACGTCAGTCTCAGTCACAAGGTAATAAACACCAACAGAGAAAATCGACAATTTGACACAGACATACATAGAGAGAGAGACTGATAACAGAGTTCGCTGCGCACAGACATAGACACATAGAGACCGATAACAGAGTTCGCTGCGCACAGACACAGACACACAGAGACCGATAACAGAGTTCGCTGCGCGCAAACACAGAAGGCTAGCCAACAGAAAAAGACGCCGGCCTCAAACCGGTTCGCCAACAGAAGAAGGCGCCGGCCTCAAACCGGTGCGCCGACCGAAGAAGGCGCCGGCCTCAAACCGGTGCGCCGACCGAAGAAGGCGCCGGCCTCGAACCGGTGCGCCCACAGAAGAAGGCGCCGGCCTCGAACCGGTGCGCCCGCCGGCCTCGAACCGGCTCGCTAGATGGGCACCGTAGGACGTCTCCTCGGTCCCGACTGACCGCTCTATAGCGCGTCCGCCAGAGCCAGTACAGTCCCCGATACAGATTCCGCGCGGCAGAAACCGAAACAAACAGATAAGACAGAAACTGACGCTGAGACGAACAGATAGAGAGAGCCGGCTCACTTACCGATTGGTCGTAGGAACAACCCGTTGACTTGGGGTCTGGTGGGTCTGGGGGGGAAATCTCCCGGGCGAGCCCCCATATGAAATGCCCAGAATTCGAGAGAACCCCAAAATCAGACCACCAGAGACCAGAGTCAAAGCCAAGCGGCAAGGGTTGTTTATTTGCAGGTTCGAACCCGGTCCTCCGCGCACTCGTTGCCGGTGACGCTAAGAGGCCCTGAACAAAGCCTCTGCAGCCTTTTTATAGACAAAAGTAAACAAGTCATGGGGAGGGACAGGAGATTTCCATGGTTATAAGTTTGCCATTGGTTAACATTCAAATGTGAACATATACCGTATTTGATTGGTTCCCGCCATCAGGTTTTTTGCGGGATCCAATTACAACATTTGGGATACCTTTGAATTCAGTCTATCATAGAGCGAGTTTAAAGTCTTGTTTGGCGACTAACAGGTTAACATCTCTCTCTCCAGGCTCTTCCCTCAGCAAGGTGGGGGGCATCCGCTGGCCTTTTCGGAGTGACTGCCGCCAGGAGGCTAGTCCCTTGGGCAATCCGGTGGCGGGAAAGCAAGCCTTAAGCTTTGTTACAGAAGCAGAAAGAGCTGGTTAGGTAATGGCTTCCCGTAGCGCAGGCATTTATTCAGAAGCGGAAAAGCTGGTTAAGTTCATTTAGGCCTCTCAGGTAAAAAAATGTGTTTTAATTCTAGTACAAGGACAGGACCTGTGGGCAGAAAGAGTTGCACTGAGATTGTGAGGGGAGGAAAGATAACATAAGTTTTGAAGGAATTTGTTTATATACTGAAAGTGGAGTTTACTGGACCTTGGAGGTCTGGCTATTGGCAAGATAAAATTGCTTTTATTCTGTAGCAAAACATCCCCATTAAGGCAATCATGAGTTCCTCGAGGAATGTCACACTCTGCCTGTCTCCGGTATCTATCTGTGGGCTGCAAGTTGTAAGGAAATTTTAATTTTGGCTACATTTCCCTTGCCTTTGTTTTCCTCATCAAAACCCACTCAGTTCTAAGTCGTACTGTAGAGCCAAAAATTAAGTCCTCCATTAAGAGAAACCTCGGGCTGCACGTAGCCCCAGTCCTAGATAAACTAAACCTAAAACTTAACCAGCTTTTCTGCTTCTGAACAAATGCCTGCGCTACGGGAAGCCATTACCTAACCAGCTCTTTCTGCTTCTGTAACAATGCTTAAGGCTTGCTTTCCCGCCGCCGGATTGCCCAAGCGACTAGCTTCATGTTCCCCCTGTCA
Source organism: Proteles cristata cristata (assembly GCA_017311185.1). Lineage (NCBI taxonomy): Eukaryota > Metazoa > Chordata > Mammalia > Carnivora > Hyaenidae > Proteles > Proteles cristata. Next base: position 413,783 of record JAESUZ010004944.1, read on the forward strand.
CCCCATCACCCCACCTTGGCGGAAGCCAATCCGAAAAGGCCAGCGGATGCCCCCCACCTTGCTGAGGGAAGGGCCTGGAGAGAGAGATGTTAACCTGTTAGTCGCCAAACAAGACTTCAAACTCGCTCTATGATAGGCTGAATTCAAAGGTACCCCAAGTATTATAATTGGATCCCGCCAAAAACCTGATGGCGGGAACCAATCAGATGCGGTATATGTTCACATTTTAATGTTAACCAATGGCAAACTTATAACCATGGAAATCTCCTGTCCCTCCCCATGACTTGTTTATTTCTGTCTATAAAAAGGCTGCAAAGGCTTTGTTCAGAGCCTCTTAGCGTCACCGGCAACGAGTGCGCGGAGGTCCAGGTTCGAAACTGCAAATAAACAACCCTTGCCACTTGGCTTTGACTCTGGTCTCTGGTGGTCTGTTTTTGGGGGTCTTCCGATCTCTGGGCGTTTCAGTACAAGAATTCTTGCCTGGGAGTTCATCTCTCTGTTATTCAAAAATGTATCCCTTGGCCCATAGGCTAATACCTTGTAAGAAATGGAGACTCAATGGGTGCCTGGGTGACTCAGTTGGCTGAGCATCCGATTTCAGCTCAGGCCATGATCACATTGTTCATGAGATCAAGACCCACATCGGGCTCTGTGCTGACAGTGGAGAGCCTGCTTGGGATTCTATCTCTGCCCTTCCCTTACTTCTCTGTCTCTCTGTCTTTCTCTTTCTCTCAAAATAAGAAAATAAACTAAAAATTTTTGTTTAAATTAAGAAAAAGAAAGAAATTTAGACTCAGATCCCAGGGCAGAACTCCTGAACAGAATTTCCATTCTAACAAGATTTCCAGTGTACTTTTGTAAGTCTAATTCAGGTTAGAATTTGATAAGTATATTTGTAACTCACCAAAACTTTATATCAAAGAAATAAACACAAATTATACTTTATGATATAAGCATAGTGATGAGGGAACATAAGGCAAGCTGATAGGCCTCACCACTCCCCGTGTCCCCCTCCCCAGGTGGGATACACGTGGTATTCCTAGGGCACTCCTGGCTGCCCAAGAACAAAGGAAAGGGAACAGACAAATGGTTAACTAATAAAGATCATAGTCCCGCAGGACCTGTGTCTCCATCTATTTACAATTATCTTAGTAAATCACAAGAAAAAGACTTCTCAATAGCCTAATCTCTAGAAGCCTATAGACTGGACCCCCAACATCACCCTTCCTTTGTGGTGGGGAAACAAAGGCAGAAGGAAATGGCAGATAGAACTAAATTTCCTTATAACCTGTAGCCCATTGGCAAATACTTGAGAGCAGGCAGAGTAAAATGTTTTTCCAGGAACTCCCTACTGTCTTCATGTTGATGCTTTGCTAGAGAGAAAACCACCTTAGCTTGACATTAGCTAGGCCTCCACTATCCTGGAAGTCTTCTTTAGCATATGAAAATCTTACTGGAGACTTCCCCTGGACTTTACCTCTTCCCAACTCCATAGTATGTAATGAGTCTCTCCTTGGTCCCCGGGAAGCTTTTTCTGCCCAAGGGTCCTGTCCCTGTGCTTTAATAAAATCACCTTTTGGCACCAAAGATATCTTCAAGAATTCTTTCTTGGCCATTGGCTCTGGACCCTGTGAACCCCACTATCTCCCAAAAAAGTCTCATTGCATAGTACTTTTTTCTGTAGATTAGTGGCAGTTCTAAACAGTTTAGAACTCATAAAATGTCCTGACCACATCTTAAACTCCAATTTCCTCTCTTTGTTACTGTGTCTAGTATTTGGAAGTGGAGGACAAGATATGAATGTTGAAAATCTCTCCTGTGTGTTCTAAAAGGGTTATTGGGCAACAGCATAAGGGAAATCACTTCCTAGAATTCTACAATGTCCTCTTCTCTCTACTGAGTACGATACTGGATTGAAAGTTAGAATTTCCAGGGGCGCCTGGGTGGCTCAGTCAGTTAAGCATCCGACTTCGGCTCAGGTCATGATCTCACAGTTTGTGGGTTTGAGACCCACGTTGGGCTCTGTGCTGACAGCTCAGAACCTGGGGCCTTCTTCTGATTCTGTGTCTCCCTCTCTCTCTGACCCTCCCCTGCTCATGCTGCGTCTCTCTCTCTCTCTCTCTCTCTCTCTCAGAAATAAATGAAAACATTTTAAAAAGTTAAAAAGAAAGAATTTCCAGCAATACTCCTATTTCTTTTTTGTACTAAACAGGTCTCATGTCTAAGCCAGGCCTGGACATCTTTTTGGAGCAAAAGAAGGATCTTTGGGATATGAAGAGAAAGGAGAAGGTAGCCTCACACCCAGGTAGGTGAAATGAATGAACCAGATGACAAAGGTGAAATCCAAATGTGAAGGAGTAAGATAGACCTTAAAGTGTGGTTCTAGTAGCCCTCCTTGAATAATAGTTTGAGAAGCCTAGATTTATGCCTCTCCCTCTCACAATAGGACATCTGGTATCCAACATTATCATGCTCTTATTTTTTCTAAGTCTTCTCCTTCAGATCCAGTGATGGTCCATCACATCCACAGTGAGAGCCGGAAGACTTCTCTTGCAGTGTTGAGGGCCTCCATATTCTGAGAGCTTCTCCATTGCTTTCTCCCTGGAGAAATTTCTGAGGAACTCTAGGCTAACCCCTTTCTTTTTTTTAAATAATTTTATTTTAAAAAAAATCTTTTAATGTTTTATTTTTGAGAGAGAGAGAGAGACAGCATGAGTAGTGGAGGGTCAGAGAGAGAGAGGGAGACACAGAATCTGAAGACAGGCTTCAGGCTCTGAGCTGTCAGTACAGAGCCCGACAAGGGGCTCAAACCTACGAACTGTGAGATCATGACCTGAGCTGAAGTCGTTTGCTTAACTGGCTGAGCCACCCAGGCGCCCCTAAGCTAAGCCCTTTCTAAGTTCTGCTTTGCTTCCTGTGACAAATGTGTCAGGGTAGGGGTGGGCATTTTGGGGTTGGTGCAGAAACCCTGGGAACACGGAGGCAGATACCACGTGTTTTGATGTATGATTTCCAATGTTAGAAAGGTTTTATGCAGAAGGGTGCAAAAATAGAGACTTGGTAATTTCATCAGATAACAAAGTACCTCCCTAAAATGAGAAAATCTAGTCTTTTATTTCACTTCAAATGTTCATTTTTCTTTGTATTAACTAAAACTAGAAATTTCCACTCCATGTGTTTCATTCCTCAGTGGTGAAATAATTTAATGTATCTTTTTATTTCCTAGAATCCTATATAAATTAATGCCATAAGAGAACTAGAACATTAAAACTTAAAACTCACAATGTAAAACAAGTTCTCAATTGTTAACTTATTTCTTAATAACTGTATCATTTTATAATTTTGTCTTATATAATAAGAAGTTCCTGTGACATTGTCATATATTTTGTACTTTCTAACTATATATATATATGAGATTCATTTCTGATTTATTAAATCACAAGTTCTGAGATGATATTGGCATATGCTTTATAAGAAGTGAAATACATAATTAGTAAAATTCTCATTGAATAAAAAAGGATTGTTCATAAATGTAATTTTACTTCAGGAAATATTAATCAGTAGGATTTTTTCTACTTTGCTCAGAATGTGAATTTAATCCCAAATATTGAATTTTTATAAAGTGATTGTCAACATATTTTATAACATTGATAATATCTGTCTATTTAGAAATGAAAGGTTTTGGGGGCACCTGGGTGGCTTAGTTTGTTAAGCATCTGCTTCAGCTCAGGTCATGATCTTATAGCTCATGGGTTCAAGCCCTGTGACAGGCTCTGTCCTGACAGCTCAGAGCCTGGAGCCTCCTTCTGACTCTCTCTCTCTGCCCTTCTCCCATTCATGATCTCTCTGTCAAAAATAAATTAACATTTAAAAAATTTTTTAAAGAAATGAGAGGTTTTTGTTTTTCTGCTTAGTTCTAAATAAGGGATTATAGCCTTAAATTCTGTACAAGAGGAGGAATATATTAATAACAATCACTTTTAAGTGATTATTTATAAAATTTTTTATTATAGCTTTTCATGGTAGATTTTAATGAATATTCTTAACAATTTTACTATCAATGAAGACATGCCTATAATTCAAAATGCTTGTTTTTCATGGATACACAGTCACTGTTCAGAATTATAGTTTTATGTATAGTAGGTTTTCCTTTTAAATAATACCTCTTGGGGCGCCTGAGTGGCTTAGTCAGTTAAGCATCCGACTTTCGCTTTGGTCATGATCTCGCGGTTCATGTGTTCGAGCCCCACGTCGGGCTCTGTGCTGACTGCCAGCTCAGAGCCTGGAGCCTATTTCAGAGTCTATATCTCCCTCTCTCTCTGACCCTCCCCTGCTCACGCTGTCTCTCTCTCCTAGAAATAAATAAAAATATTTAAAAAATAATAATACCTCTTTTTTATGTAGAATTTTTTTGGTTAAATTTTGTCTTACTCTGTTTTTGCAATTCCACAGTAACCTTCTTCCTTTTATATGTGACTTTCTTTTATATGTGACAGTATTAGGTAGTTGTGGTTTTGTTTCCACCTGGGTATTCTGTTCTAGAATGGCAATTTTCACCTCAGGACATTTTTGAACAATGTGAGTGTTACTCAAATATGAATCAGCTTTATGCTCTTCCCAAGATTTGGTATTATATTTTATCCTTAATTTTGTTCCACCCATGACATGTTTTGATACCTTTCTCATTAACTTTTGTGTCCTCTGTATGTATTTTCATCATTGTTACCTTAGAGATTACTAAAACATTCTAAAGGTATAACAAATCATTATAAACTGATATTGTCAATTGTATACAAATCTCTTCTAATCAACTCTACCTCTGGACCCATCTCAGGTTCCCAATATCACTAGTTCTGTCTTTTATGTTGTGTACTTTATTACCTAGATTTGTGATTTTTATGCTTACTTTAAAAATTCTGTAACAGAAATAAAAGCAACTTGTGCTATCTCATTACAGCACTGCAGATTTCTATAATTGTGTAAATATTTATATTTAGCTGAGAGCTTTATGCTGTCATGTCATTTTAGTTACTGTTTAGAATCCTATTTCAACTAAGACTTCCTTGAGCATTTTTGTAGGACAGGTCTACTGGTAAACATTCAGAGGTTTTTACTTGGCTAAGTCTTCATTTCTACATTCATGGAAAACAGTTTTGCCAGGTAGGGTATTCTCAGTGGACATTTTTTTATCTTTCAGTACTTGAATACATTGTCCCATGCGTTTCTTCATGTCAGATCTGCTAAGAACCCCACTAATAATCTTACAGGAGCTCTCTTTTGTCATGCTTTCCAAATTCTCTTACCACTTGTGATTTTTTTATAGTTTAATTATAATGTGTCACTGTGTTCATGCCTTGACATTTATCCTACTTTGAATTTACTGAGCTCATTGGAATTGTCTCTTTTTTCCACATACATGGGAAGTACAAGCCTTTAGTTCTTCATGTAAATGCTCTGCCCCCTTTCACTCTCCTCTCCTTATGGGATCCCCTTAATGTACACACTGGTTCATGTGTAGGTGTCCCATGAGTCACTGAGCCTCATTCCTTTCCCACATTTTTCTTGTTTCTCAGTAGATAATTTAAAACAAGGGGTCTTTAGATTGTCTGATTCCTTCTTCTGCTTGATCAAGTCTGTTGCTCACCCCTTAGTGTATTTTTAAATTCAGTGATGTTACTCTTCAGCTCCCAATTTCTGGTTGATAGACTTTCTGTCTCTTTGGGTTTACATTTTAGTCCCCCCCAGTTGTCCCAGCATCATTTAGTTACCTGTTTTCTCTTCTTCCATAAGCATCTTTATGATGGTTATTTGAATTCTTTGTTAGGAAACTTAAAGTTCTTTCTTAATTTAAGGCCAGTTTTGGAGATTTATTTTGTTCCTCTGATTAGAACATTGTTTTCTATTTCTAAGTGTGCCTTGTGATCTTCTGTTACATTGGGGAATTGAAAACAAAAATAAAAGGCCTCTGGGCCCAGGATTATGGACTTGCTTTGTACAGGAGAACAAACATAATAGTAATTCTGTGGCCTTTCATATATCTTCTGGGCATTTGTAACGTCTGAAATTTTGTAATTTTCCAGTTTACAAAAGTGTGATTACTTCTTTCGAGCCCATGATACCTTCCTCTCTCTGCTTGTCTTCAGCTAATTGTTTAAACAAACACTCCCCTTTTGTCTGAGCATCCATCGCAGTGCATCCAGAGGGTTCTGTCATTCCCTCTGCTTCCACGTCGTGCATGACAGAAGCAAGTCCCTTGGGCAGCTACAAAGAAGCCAGATCACTGAACATACAGGTCACTTATTTGTTTCTCTCCTGATGAAAGGTAACTGTTTTCTCACAGTGTTGCCTTAGAGTGTCAGAGAGGGTGAGCAGCTGTTGTGGGCAAGTGTCACAAACTTTCCTTGTCTCTTTGATGTGGCTCTTCTTCATTTGTACTTGCCTGGGTGTGCTGTGTTCTCTAACTGGCTTCTGGAGCCCTCAAAAAGGTAATGTGGTCCATTTTTATCTCCATAGAGGAGTAAAGTCTTGGTTGCTTCCTATTCCTCCATTCTGCTGATGTCCTATGATGCATTAATTTTGCACATTAATGGGACACGTGGGTGGTTCAGCCAATTAATCTTCTAACTTATGATCTTATGGTTTGTGGGTTCAAGCCTCATGTCAGGCTGAGCTGTTAAGCACAGGACTCTGCTTCAAACTCTGTGTCTCCCTCTCCCTCTGCCCCTCCCCTGCTCTCTCTCTCAAAAATAAATAAACATTTAAAAAATTTAATTTTGCACATTAGCATTTTAATGTACATGCTTGTTAGTGTAGTAAGTGGGATAACTGATTTTGTATTTTTTGGTTGTGTCTTTCTATAACACTCTAGGCCTGTTGGCAGACAGGCAAAGAAGATTCATTCCCTAGAGTGATATGGGAAGATATGGAAGCTGTGGCCTTGAGTATTTATACTTAATGAATCACTGGGAAGGTGGTGGAAGGTAGTGACGCCCAGAATGGATATAACCAAACTGGGATAATTATCCATAAGGAAATCCTTACTGTTAGAAGAGGTCAAGGGTATAAAACATTTAGGGAAAACCCTATTCCAAGTCAATGACATTTACAGAAAAGTATCTTTGAACCCAAGGACCAAAATCCATTTTGTAATCTTACATATTCTTTGGAAAAACATTTGGAAATTCTGGAAAGTCACCTAATCCATCTCGAAAGTAATCATTGAAACCATTTCAAATATAAGATTGGATTAGTAATTCACTGTAACACTTCTTAAAGTTAGACATTTAAAAATAAAGATAAAAATTCTACATGTGATTGATCTGAGAAGCTCTTTTCAGAGGGTTCATTATTCTCCCACCAGCACATAATCCCTCCTCATTCTAAAGTCTGTAATTTTAATAAACTTCAGAGGGTCTTTATCCCAACATTACCGGTCAACAGTTATCACATGATACTTAATTTGAAGCAAGTTCTTATGTGTTGTGAACTTCAGAAGGCCTTTAGTGAGAACTCTTATCTTCCATAATTACTGAGATGTTTATAATGCAGATACAACTTACCAATGCAATGAATCTGGGAAAAAAATTTCGGTTAAGGGTCAAATCCTTGTAAACATCAGAAAACTCAGTTTCCAGTGAATCAGTATAAAAGTAATAAATGTGGGAAAGTCTTTTATAAAAGGTGAAAGCTTACTGTACTCCACTGTATCCTTACTGGAGAGAAGACTTCAAAATGTAGCAACTCTGGTGATCCTTTTAACTAGTCTTCAAAACTCACTCAACGACAGAGATTTAAAAATGGAAGGGAAATCTTACAAATATAAACAATATGGCAAAATGTTTACCACTTAAAATATCAAAAATAGGTAATATGTTATGGAGAGAGGCTGAAAAATATTTTTAAAAATGTGACAGTGCCTTTAAGCAGAACTATAAACTTTCTGAACGTCAGAGAGTACATAGTGAATGAAACCCTACCAACGTAAAGAATATGGTAAAGCTTTTATTTTTTTATTTTATTTTCTTTCTTTATTTTCTTTTTTTGAGAGAGAGAGACAGCATGAGCAGGGGAGGGTCAGAGAGAGGGAGATACAGAATCAGAAACAAGCTCCAGGCTCTGAGCTGGCAGTCAGCACAGAGCCCGATGTGGGGCCCGAACTCACAAACTGTGAGATCATGACCTGAGCCGAAGTCGGACACTTAACCGACTGAGCCACCCAGGTGCCCCAAGAATATGGTAAAGCTTTTAATTCATAAGCAAAACTATCCAACTATCCAAGAGATAGGCAATATCTCTTGGGGAGATAACTTACACATGACAAGAATGATGGTAATGTCTTTATCTGGCTTTGAACCCTTACTCAACATCAGAAAAGGCATATGGGTAGAAGCCCTATAAATGTAATGAGTGATGGAAGACCTTTGTTTTTAATACATACTTTAGGGGGAAAAATCTTTATAAAAGGTAAAAACATTAAAGTTATAAACAATTGACAAACTTTGGAATGGAAAACAAAATCTAAATAAAATGAGAAGTTTCACAGCAGAAAGCAACAAGGCGTATATCATTTTTCAGAGACTATTCTAAATCAGAGTAGTTATTATAGAGAAAAATCCAGTATAAAACTCTAATATAAATTACCTTTTAGAGAATGCCTTGTAGAATACAGGCATTTGGAGTATGACCCCACCACAACTGAGAATCTTACTGTAACTTTTGAGTCCCCCAAAATAAAACCATACTTAGTTTTCCATGGAAATAGCCTATTGTTGACTAGAAGTCTTTCCTAGAACATTAACTGTCAATCATCCCATTCTTTGTATGTTGTCTGTATTATATATGGTATTTTTTAATAAAGTAAGCTTTAGAAAAGAAAATATTAAGGAAATCGTAACAAAGAGGAAACTCATTTATAGTACTGCAAAGTGTTTGTGAAAAAAATTAATCTGTGTATAAGTGGTCCCACACTGTTCAAACCCATCTTATTCAGTGATCTTATTCAGTGGTCAACTGTATTTGTTAATGTGCCTGAAAGGATCAAGGGAAGGTGGATGTCTAGAGAGAAATAATTTCGGTGTGTCTCTCTTTTTTCTGTTGACCATATTTGAATTTTTTTCATGGCAAATATTATTAATTTTACTTTTTAAAAATGTTTTATTTATTTCTGAGAGAGAGAGAGCGTGAGCAGGGGAGGGTCAGAGAGAGAGAGGGAGACACAGAATCTGAACCAGGCTCCAGGCTCTGAGCTGTCAGCACAGAGCCTTATGCGGGGCTTGAACCCATGAACCATGAGATCATGACCTGAGCCGAAGTCAGTCACTTAACCGACTGAGCCACCCAGATGCCCCTAATTTTACTCTTAAATCATGTCCTGCAATGCCTTTATTGTTTGTGTGCATGCAAAATGATTTGATTGTTGTTTCACAGACATGGGTGGCTCTTTTACAATGGGGGAATTCATTCATACCTGCTTTTCCACGGAAGATTGAGAATGTAATGTACAATGTATGAAGAAAAATCTACCTGGAGATGCTGTTTGTGTTTGGTGTCCAAGAGTGATACAAGACAAGATGAAGTAAGGGTTCAGGGCATTATTATTTGAAATAAAGTAAGGTAGAGAAGAATTTGAGTTTTAAATAGCTTTGTTAGTTGCTGTTTAAGAAGAATGGCAGTTCATTAAAATCTAGATGTATCTTCATAATAGCAATTGATACAAGTCAATAATATTAGTTATGTGTTTGAAATTAAAATTTTTTTTCTCAGAGGAAATTATAGCTAACTCTTCCATAAAAGGGTATGAAGTTATTATAATCCACATATACTCAATAATGAGTAATTATTTGAAAGCATGTAGAGCACAACTCACAGATTCCTATATCAAAGGAACAAGAATTGTTCTTGAATGCTTGTCATGGGTATTTTGACCAAGAATCATACACTAATTTTGCAGCGTTTGTTTCGAGTGTGTTTGAATTTAATATATTTTCATTAATAACACTGAATGGATTTTAATGTGTTAACACTGATATGTAATACATGAAGTTTTAGCCTGCCCCACCTTCATCAAGGTTATAGGTAAACAGACAGTAACACAAACTACACTCAACCCTTGACCAACATGGGTTTGAACTGTGTGGGTCCACTTACAGTCAAATTTATTCATAGTACAGTACTATAAATATATTTTCTTTTGCATCTGATTTTCTTCATATTTTCTTGAGCTTCCTTTATTGTAGAAATACCATATGTAACATATGACATATACAGGAATATTAATTGACTGGTTTTGATAAGGTTTTTTGTCAAGAGAAAGCTATTTTTTGTTTTTTTGAAAGCTATTAAAATTAATGTTGGGGAGTCAAAATTATACATGATTTTCAACTGCATGAGTGGTGGGTACGCTGAACATTATTTGAGATTATTTTCCCTATGTTTATGTATCATATATTTTCTTCCTTATTGTGACTGCTGGAACATTATGATATATATTTTTTAATGTTTTATTTATTTCTGAGAGAGAGAGAGAGAGACAGCGTGAGCAGGGGAGGGTCAGAGAGAGAGGAGATACAGAATCCAAAGCAGGCTCCAGGCTCTGAGCTGGCTGTCAGCACAGAGCCTGATGTGGGGCTCAAACCCACGAACTGTGAGATCATGACCTGAGCCAAAGTTGGAAGCCTAACCAACTGCGCCACCTAGGCGTCCCCATTAAGATATTTTTGATGAGGATGATACAGAAATATGTCTGAGAGTGTAACTAATCAATTTCTTGATACTGTTGCCTTGGATTCCATCTTGCATAATTAGACTGCCTGCAGGGGCTTCTGAGGTGACTCCAGCTCCACCCAGTAGCAAATACACTAGATAACAGTCCTCAAAGTCATAAGCAAAGGTAAGTTCCTCATACAGTAGCCTTTGTGAATGAGTATCTACTCCTCGTGTATTTACCTTGAGCCCTCCTTGGAGAAGACCCTCATAATGTTTACCATGCTCCACTCATTTTGATTTGAATTGTGCATTCTAGACTTAGCACAGAACTCCAAAGCATTCCAAACATGGACCCTAAGAAAGGCATCTGCCCCAGTTCCTGCAATTCTCTCTGCCTGCACTCAGTCTTGACCTCTCCATGTTGTCCCTCAAGGGATATTGTGTACATCCTCCAGGATCTATGGGTAATAAACTTTATGTATTTTAATTTCTTTTTTCTCTTATTGAACCCTGGCTCACCATCCAATGTCTAGTGGTTCTACTTAACAACTGCTAATTGAACAAAGTCACTATAAATATAGTTATAAGCCATATCTGCAGAATTCTCAATCACTATTTTTAAAACTTTACACTATATATATTTGTTGCTTATTTGCTTTTCTGAGTATATGGAACACACTTTTATGGTTTTGATATGCACATATAATATGTTAAGCTAAGATATGTCTTGTAGTAAGAGAAAAAATTAAGAAGACATGCATGTGTAGGTGTGACTGTATCCCTGTCTAAATCTTCAGAATGGAAAGGAATATTAGATCAAAGAAGGTAATTTCCAAATTTCCAAATTGATGATTTCCTAGCAAGCAAAAATGTTATATATTCATAATGGGAATAATTTTCTCTACATTGTATTGATTTCTCCTAAATCAGTTGTATCTTGATTTGAGAATCTCCCCATGCAAATCCATTGTCTATCTTGGTTTGAGAATCTCCTCATGCAAAGCCTGTCTTATCTACCTACCTGTTAGTCATGTAGGATCTACTGTTTCCCTTGTTCATGAACTGTTGCTTATATGACTTGCTCAGAGATCTTAAGAATACCTTGCATGAAATGATATGATGTTCCAAAATTAATTTGAATATGGGAGTAATTCCACAGTAAGGATATGAAATTCTATGTAGTTTAATTGCTACATTTTACTTCCCAACTGGACAAGAATACTAAGTAAGATTTCTTTAGTTTCTGTTCTTTTTCCTTCTTGGAAGTGACATCATCCAAGTTACTCACTTTAGTGGAACAATTTGATTAGGTGAAACTTGGAGATTCATAAGTCATATGTTATTTTAACATTCATTCAAAGGAACTGAGCTTGGGACAGTCCTGGGTGTTTAGTAGATGTTCTAGACTTAGGAAGAAACAATATTGTAGTAAGAGTGATAATGCAGCCCAAGGTAAAAGATAAAACATCCAGGCTGAAGCATTGGCATGAATTCTTCATTTAGGTAGAGGACACCTGTCCAAGGCTGCACTACTCAGTCTAAGTGTAGAAGGATAAACTTTACTTGTTTTCTTTCCAAATCATCTCCAGTTCTTCCATGTCCTCATCTCCATTCCAGTGATGAGGGCATCACTGTTGTCCTTCTACCCCGTGTTATGGAGACCCCATTTTCACTGCTCTTTCCTCCCACATAAGCCACATAGGTCCTTGTAGGTTCTCAGGAATAGTCTGGAATTTTTTAATTCAATGGGAAGTGGTTGGTCACTGGATCATGTGGGGCCATACCTGGGACTTAAATACTATGTTGTCACCACTTCACTGAAGGAATAGGAAAATGCCATCAATGGGCCACAGGATTGCTTCAGCCACCTGGTACTAAGATGTGTGAGGACAGATAAAATATGATGATGATAAAGCCTACTAGAAGCAAATATGAAGAACTCTTCAGATGAGGAGAAAGATCTGGTAGGAAGCTCCTCTTGGTCACTGCAGGGTCCTAGGAAGCTACTTGTAATGAACAAATGTATGGGGACTTGGGAAATATGGTTTTCTAGGATTGAGGGAGTCAGATCCTTTCTTCACAATTTTATGAAATCCCTGGTGGTCCTGAGGACCATTGCTATTAGATAACAGAGATAACTGTACTTTCCCAGGCCCAGATGTATGGCAGTGGATGGAGAGGGGAGATTACATGATTTAAACATTATGGCCATTGCTTTAAGATATCACATGATGGATGCCTGGGTGGCTCAGTCAGTTAACCGTCTGATTTCAGCTCAAGTCCTGGAGCCCTGTGCTGACATCTCAGAACCTAGAACCTGCTTTGGATTCTGTATCTCCCTCTCTCTCTCTGCCCTCCCCTACTTGTACTATCTCTCTCAAAAATAAGTAAACATTTAAAAAAAAGATATCACATGACAGAATACATATTGAAGATGAAGTCTTCTGGATATGAATAATCAGAATCAGCAGGGCATGTGGATAGTTCCTCAAGGCACTGGTCTCCCAGGTATAAAATGCCAACATAGGTCTGATCTAGTATAAATGGATCACCTTCCAGGGATGCTGATCTGCACCTGTCAGGGACCCCTTTCACTTCCACTCAGCCTCGTGATGAATCTAGATCCACTCTCTGGACTGTGTACAAGGCACCTTTTAGTTAGGGAGCAGGTCACCGTTCATGGACAGTGAGCATTTCTGTTTCAAACAGCCCACCCAGTTTTTTAGTCTAGATGCCCCTACATTGTTTCACAGCCCATTCTATCCTTTCACCCATCCTGGCCTGGGTGGGAATAGGATTTTTATCAGTTGTAGAAACTGATAGAATAAAATTTGGTAGCATGTTATACTCACATTTAACATTGATTCCAATGAAGATTAATAATTCGTTTTTCAATGCCTCATATTTTATGGTCAGCTATACCATGAAAAGGCTGACTTGTACATATAGAAAAGATGTGGATTTTATGCTGTTTACAGTGAGTAGGTAGATGCTCATGTCTGTTCATATGGCTTAGACACCCTATGGTGTACTCTCGGTTTTCCATTCCTTCTCTCTGGTATTGTCTACCCCCAGGCATTGTACTCATACTTGCTCTCTCATGGCCTCATGATACCTACCCCACCAGCAGGCATCATACTGTGTTCTATGCAGCAAAGGAGGCAGTGTAACTCTGATTGAGTTAGGGAATTTGTTTTGAAGTCTTATTGTGTTCATTTAAGGAAGGCCATCCTTCTCAAGGTTCTACTCCCTTCAAGTCATTGACAAGAACTTTAGCATATGGTCCAATCCAAGTAGAAATATATAACTGTAACATGGGTAGACTTACAGGATGTTTGTGAGTGGCTCTTTTTCTCTGAACCGTATCACAGCATCTGACAGACAGGCAGTCACACTTTGCACTGAAACTAGCTATTATAAAAAGTCCACAGGGGTACCTGAAGGCTCACTTGGTTAAGTGTCCAATTTTGGCTCAGGTCATGATATCATGACTCACAGTTTGAGCCCTGTGTCGAGCTCTGTGCTGACAGCTCAGAGCCTGGAGCCTGCTTCAGATTCTGTGTGTGTCTCTCTCTGCCTCTCCCCTGCTCATGCTCTCTGTCTCTTTCTCTCTCTCAATTCACAGAGATCTTATTCTGCAGACAAATGGAGTGGTGATGAAACACTTCTTAAGCCTGCAATTCTTTATGGTCTCATGTTAAAAATCATCAATTACAGATCTTTAGTGAGAATGCTACATTCAATCCCATGATTCTATATAACATGTGTTAATGTATGTGTTTCATAATTTGATAAAATATTTCAGTAAGTTCCAATTCACTTTAACTCAGATTACTTTAATTCGGGAATGTGAACAGAAGTGTGTTTGGCATGATTCCAGGAAGATCAAGGAAAGCATTGAGAGAAGGGAGAAGAGGAAGAGGAGGAAGCCAAGACAGACTGTTAGAGTTAGATTCATTTGTGAATAAAGAAAATGTGTGTTGTAGATCTTGTGTGTGTGTGTGTGTGTGTGTGTGTGTGTGTGTGTGTGTGTGAGTGACAACATCAGCATGACCGCAAGCATAGAGCAATTCTAACAGTGATTTACCTGTGATGACCTTGTGATGTAGTTACCACAGAGGCTGTCAAATTAGTGTCAGAAACCCCTAGTGCACTTGAAAATCAGATTGCTGAACCTATCTCCACATTACTACTTTGGTAGTTCTGGGGAGCAGCTCCCCAAATTTCCTTTCTTACACATTTTCAGGTGCCTGTCTATGGAACTCACTCTGAGAACCAATGTCCTGGGACATCTTTATGTTGTGTTACTCAGTAAAAATATTAGCATCTGCAGAATGCAGTCAGACACACAGATCTCTAATCTTGGTTCTCCAGGCTTGAAAGTAGACTTGTGTGTGCTGGACCCTCCCTGTGCTTTTACTTTGAATGTCTCACCATTGTGTCTGGTTCTTAGTAGTCAACCAGAAAGCCACTCAGGCTCTTTGTGTGTGGTTTGGGCTGGGATTTTCACTCTGAAGTCTCAGTTCATGGAGTCTACTCTGTGTGAAGACTTCTGGTAGGGCAGGTTTGGATGCTATGCTCAGCAGTGGGAGGTGGCTTCCAGCTTGCATGCCTGCTAAGACAGGGCCATAGAATGGCCTCCATGCTCTAGTCCAACGTATTGGCTGGAGACAAAAGTCAGGCATAGATGCTGACAAAACTCCTCAACCAGGTGGGTCCATCTCAACTCTGCAAATGGACAGAATCACTGGTATCTGATTGGGTGTCACTGCAAGATGGAACACAGTCTGGTCTGACAGTCTCCCAATATATGAGCCCTGGTTGCTGTAAGGCTTACCCACCTTCTCCATCCTTATATGATACCCTGTGGTCCAGCAGCAGTATAGATTCCTCCAGCGATCCACTTGATAGGAGACCTAAGTGGACCACCCAGGAAGAAGCCTGCCATTTGCAGAATGTTGGATTCCAACCTTGGTTGCATTCTCCTTCTCTCTCTCTCTCTCTTTCTCTCTCTCTCTCCCCCTCCCTCCCTCCCTCTTTTAGGGGAGGAATCATTGTTCTAGGTGGTCCCTAATAGTGGGGCACTATGCTGTTCTGGGGGAGGTACTTGTGGTCAAAGTGAAATGGCTCTTCTTACTCTTCTAATGCTGTCTTTTTTTTTCCCCTAATGCTATCCTTCTTGGTCTCTGGTCTGGGGATGCTTCAGCCTCATCCTTGACTCTGAGATTTGCCCAATGGTGTCTTATGTGAATAAGTTGAGCAATATTACAAGAAGGACTGAAGTGGGAACCACATATTGCACCATCTTAATGATGCCACCTCTCTGTAATCAATATTTTCATGTCTTATGATCTAAATTATAAAATTACTTTGGTGTTTGTTTATTTGTGAGAGAGAGAGAGTGAAAGTGGGGCAGAGGATCTGAAGCAGGCTCACATGCGATAGCAGAGAGCCCGATGCAGGGCTTGAACTCATGAGCAGTAAGATCATGTCTGAGCCAAAGTTGATAGCTTAACCGACCAAGCCACTCAGGTGCCCTGTCTCATGAACTAAAAATGAATGTTTCCCACTACTTGCTGCATCTAGTGGGAGAGTGAAGACGATTCTCAACATTCATACTGTAGACATTACAGAAAATGTTGACATCAAACATCACTGTGAAGGAACACAGGTATTGAGAGAGGCTCCAGAGGAATCTTGTGAAGGGACTTCAGTCACAGCAGTGTAGAACTCAGTCTCCTGGAAAAGAAAAAGAGGAGGTTCTGAGTTCACAAATGGGGAAATAGAAAAGAAGTGGCTACTGTTCGCACCCTCTGTGGTCATGCACGATACATGATCAAGGGCATTAACTGGGCTTCTGTAACAAGATGAGGTCTGTATATGCTCACTTCCCCATCAACATTGTTATTTAGGAGAATGGCTCTCTTGTTGAAATTCAAAGTTTCACTGGTGAAAAATACATCTGTAGGGTTTGGATGAAGCCAGGTGTTTGGTTGTTCAGTATCTCAAGCCCCTAAAAATAAGTTAATTCTTGAAGGAGATGCCACTGAACTTGTACCAAACTCAGCTGCTTTGATGCAGCAAGCCACTATTGTTAAAAACAAGAATATCACAAAAATATTGGGATGGTGTCTATGTTTCTGAAAAAGGAACAATTCAGCATCTGATTAATAAGATCTGAATTGTCCAGCCCCAAAAAGAGCAAGACGCTGGATGATTTTTCAGACTTATTTATGATACTTTATTTTTTAATTTAATACCTTATCTTATAATTGTTCCCCTATACACATGTATGCACATCTGTATATGCTTATGTATGTGTACGAATATAGGTTTTATTTATTTATTTTTAAATTTTCATCCTCATGTTTTAGTTACAGCTCTAGGAATATTCCAGTGGAATGTATTCAAACAAATGTTAGGAGGAGCATTTGGCTTATTTATGTTAATATTCTATGGGAAGTGTTGGGGTTTGGATTTAACAAGTTTTTATGTTTCCCTTACACTCTATTTTTTTATTATATGTTTCCTGTATTTTCCTGTGTGCATTTTAAGAAAATAATTCTAAATTTTATTCTTTTTCTGTGAACATTGTATACCCAGTATGATATTGGTTTAGCTAGAAATTAAAGCATGCTTTCAAAGTCTAGTCACAGTATGAAGTTACTTCCTACTTTTAATTTGTCAATACGTATGTATAAGGATATTTATTTACTTATCTCTATTTTTTTATGATGATTTTTTAAAGTCACACACGCAGGTCATAAGTGAACAAACAGCTCAATGGAGTTTCACAAACTGATCACCTCTACAAGTCACTGAAGTCAAGAAACAGAATATTGTTTGTCCCCCAAATTCCCCCTTGAGGTCCTCAGTAACTTTGCCCAAAGCTCAGCACTCTTTTAACATGTAGGCAATAGATTGCTGTTCTCATTGCTCTGTTAAATGTAATCAGGCATGGGGAATTCTTTTCTTTTTTTTTTTTTTAATTTTTTAAAAATATTTTTATTTATTTCTAGGAGAGAGAGAGAGAGACAGCAGCGTGAGCAGGGAGGGTCAGAGAGAGAGGGAGTCACAGACTGAAACAGGCTCCAGGCTCTGAGCTGGCAGTCAGCACAGAGCCCGACGCGGGGCTCGAACCCACGAGCCGCGAGATCATGACCTAAGCGAAAGTCGGACGCTTAACCGACTAAGCCACCCAGGCGCCCCTGGGGAATTCTTTTCTATTTGACCTTTTTCTTTCCATCTATTGCTTGCAAATTTGTCTGTATCTACTACACACTGTTGTGGATCATTCATTAGAATGGATGGATCCAATTCCATTGTGTGAATATCTGTTTATTGCATCATTCCGGTATTATTGGGCAGGAGACGAATTCTCAGTGTAGAACTGTCATGAGTAGCACTGGCATGTAAAATCTATAATATGCCTTCTAGTGGAACATGCGCATATATCTCCTGGGTACCTATGTGGGAGCATATTGTTGGTAAATATGTACAGATATGGTCAGCTTTTATAGATAGTACCCTATACTTTGCCAAAACCTTTCTACTGATTTTCACACCCACCAGCAGTGTATGGGATTTCTGGCTTATCTTTATACTTTCCATAACTTGGTAGTTTATGTCATCTTCTCATTAGGCTTCAGGTTGGTATGCGATGTTACCAAGTCATGGTTTTATTTGCTTTGTTGTTGTTACTTCCTGTTAGTACGGAGTTAGGCATTAACCTTTGGATAACCCCCTTTTCAAAGTGTCTAGTTAGTTTTGACCGTTTTGTTCTGTTGTGATATCTTTCTCTTCAGGCTTTGTAGTTCTGTACGTATGTTGAGAACAAGTCCATTGTCTCCTCTCTTGTGCTACCTCTATTTCTAGCTCCCGAGCTTATGATGCAAAGAAGTTCTTAATTTTAATGTAACTAATTTGTAATTTTACCCTTTATGGTTAGTGTTTTTTGTTTTTAGAAATCTTCTCTTATACCAAGACCACGGATATAGAATCCTTTTTATTTTTCTAAAACCATCATTAATTATCTTTACAGTTTTGATCAGAAATGTATTAAAAATCAACGTGTTATATGGTTTGTGTAGTGACTGATGTTTTCTATCCTTTTTTTTTTCACAACATGACTAACAAAATGAAATGTATTCTGAAAATGCTATACTGTGCTTCTTTTCTCCTGCTTGCATGAATCATTTCTTTTTTAATTTTTTAAAAAAAAATTCAAGTTTATTTATTTTTGAGAGTGAAAGAGAGAGAGTACACAAGCAAGGGAGGGTCAGAGAGTGATAGGGAGACATAGAATCCAAAGCAGGCTCCAGGTTCCGAACTGTCAGCACAGAGCCCGATGCAGGGCTCAACCTCACGAGCACTGAGATTATGACTTGAGCCAAAATTGGATGCTTAACCAACTGAGCCACCCAGACACACCACACAAGTTATTTCTTGACATAGATTAACATCACCACCATCTTGGAGCACATGTATACTGTGATGTCTCTCCATCTTTTCCTGCCAGCAGTGTGTCTATTGTGTTATAATGTGTGTATTGGGTGTCTTCCAGACCATTAAGATTAGCCCTATGAACACTGATTGGAACTTAAAGTAAAAGCTTCTGGGTACATTGAGTTTTTAAAATTTCCCCCTGTATTGTCATTGCCAAATGAGCAACAAAAGCATCAAGAAGAGAACCCATTTTGGATATTGTTGTGTACATCAGAACAAAATGTTACATTTCTACATACAGCATTGTTATTATTCTTTGAAATTATGTTGTCAGCTCATGATCTAGACTAACATTTCCTTGATTTTCATCCAGTACAGGCACAAACCACGCTTTCATAGGATCAAGGTTTCATCCAGCTCTTCACCTGAATTCAGGGCAACCCACAGTGGTTTTGTCCTTGTGGCCACTTCTATTTCATTTTACGCAATCTCCTTCATCTTTTATATCTATGTTGCTCTTTTATTTTTTATTTTTTTTTAATTTTTGTTTAATGTTTTATTTATTTCTAGGAGAGAGAGAGAGACAGCGTGAGCAGGGGAGGGTCAGAGAGAGAGGGAGTCACAGACTGAAACAGGCTCCAGGCTCTGAGCTGGCAGTCAGCACAGAGCCCGATGCGGGGCTCGAACCCACGAACCGTGAGATCATGACCTGAGCGAAAGTCGGACGCTTAACCCACTAAGCCACCCAGGCGCCCCTCTATGTTGCTCTTTTAAATATTCCCTGTTGATGGTTGGTAAACACCTCTGCCCTAATTCCTATGTGTTTCTCAGCTCTCTCTTTTCTTATAATAAGCCATGATTTTATGCTATCCAGGACCTGCTTTTCCTGGCTAAGGAATACAAAATCCTCTCACCTTATTAGATTCATGTAAATTGTATGACTTTGCATAATTGTTTCTTCACCCATTTCCCTTAGAAAGCCCACTACTGAAATTTAAGGTAGACCCTCATGGTTACTGGGATTTCTTTACCTGGTTGAATGTGAGACCCACAGAGACAGTGTACAAAGTACTGATCATTGGAGTGAAATGGGGAGGAGCATGGGCAAAAATGGGTACAGGCGAATGGGAAGGACAGGCTCCAGGTTATGGAATGAATATGTCTTAGGGATAAAAGGGTCAGCATTGGGAATACATTCAGGGCTGTTAGAATAGCCTAATATGGTGACAGATGGTAGCTACACTTGTGGCGAGCACACGAGAACCTACAGAGTTGTCAAATCACTGTGTTGTACACTTGAACTTATGTAACATTGTATGCCAGTACACTTTAATTGTTTTGACTCGACTATCCAGTTCTGTGTTGAATGGAAGTAGTGAAGGTGCTTCAATACCTTGTCTCTGATCATACAGGAGAAGTTTTCATTCTTTTACATTGAATATGTTAGACTTCAGATTTTCATACACATATGGCCTTTTTTAGGTTTGTGGTGGTTTCTTCCTATTCCTATTTTAATGAATATTTTCAATCATGAAATGGTGTCCAGTATGCTCTCATTCCTGTTATGTGTCAATTAATATATTTGTGTCATTTAAAAAAAAAAATTTAACTTTTTAAATTTATTTCTGGGAGAGAGAGACAGTGTGAGTAGGGGAGGGTCAGAGAGAGAGGGAGATACAGAATCTGAAGCAGGCTCCAGGCTCTGAGCTGTCAGCACAGAGCCCGGCACAGGGCTCGAACCCACGAACTGTTAGATCATGTCCTGAGCTGAAGTTGGATGCTTAACCGATTGAGCCACCCAGGCGCCCCTAATCGTGTCATTTTTTATCTTTAATCTGTTAATGCACAGTCATAAACTGATAGTTTTCCATATGTTGAAACACCCTTGAATTCCAGGAAGAAGTCCCAGTTGATTATGCTGTAAAATGATAAAATGTGCTTTTGATTCAGTTTGCTTTGTTTTATTGTGGATATTGCAGGAATATTCCTCACAGGTAATAGTTTGTCATCTCCTTTACTTGTAGTGACTTTCTGTGACTTTGATTCCCTAGTGATTCTTGTGTAACAGATAATGTTTTGTTTTGTTTTAATTTTTTAAACACCTATTTATTGTTGAGGGACAGAGAGAGACAGCATAAGAAGGGGAGGGGCAGAGAGAGAGGGAGGCAGAGAATCCAAAGCAGGGTCCAGATTCCGAGCTGTCAGCACAGAGCCCGACGCGGGGCTCATACCCACGAACTGTGAGATCATGACCTGAGCCGAAGTTGGACGCTTAACCGACTGAGCCACCCCGGTGCCCCAATAATGTTTTGGTAATTTACCTTCTCTCCACTCCTTGGAAGTGTTGTAGGAAATTTGAAGTACGTTTTCATTAAATGTTTGTTTGAACTATCTGGTAAATTTATCTGGCATAGACCTTCCTTTATCAGTTTTTTGTTTTATTGCTCTTTCAATCTACTTTGTAATTGTAGATCACTTGTGATTTTTAAAAATATTTCTTCATGATAGAATCCAGATAGGTTACATCTTTTTTGAAATTTATATGCATTTTTGGTAATCTGTTTGTTGGCATATAATTTTCCATGGTCACCTCTTACAATTCATTTTATTTCTATGTTATCACTGTGTCCGCTTTCACTTCTGATTTTAGTTGCATCTTCTATCTTTCGTTGTTATGTGATTTAGTTAAGGGTCTGTCAATTTTGCTGATCTTTTCTGAAAACCAATTCTTCCTATTGCTGATAGTTTCCTATTTTTGCTGTCTCCTATTTTGTTGAGTTTGGTTTTATGTTTAAATTTCCTTCCTTCTGCTAATTTTGGGCTCATATGGTACTTCTGATTTTTTGAGGTATAGGAAAGTGATTTGTGCTATAGCATGACAATATTACAGAATTATCTCTTAGGCTTATGTATGCTGGCAGTACATTGTGTTCAAGTTTATGTGTTCATAGAGGAATGTTTCCTTCTCAGCCATCTGGTGACATCCTCTGATTAATTTTAAGGTTGTATATTAGAAGTTTTTCAGAATATTCATTGGAGAGTAGTAAATGGAATGATTTTACTTTTCTCTTATTTGATATCTTTCAGCTGTGTCTTCACATGGTGCCCAGAGATTACTGCCAAAGTCATGCATAGAAGCTTCTTTCCAAAAAGTGTCAGTGGGTAGATATCAACTTAGTACCCTTGAGAATTTACTCTTTTTTTTTTTAATGTTTTTATTTATTTCTAGGAGAGAGAGAGAGAGAGAGAGACAGCGTGAGCAGGGGAGAGTCAGAGAGAGAGGGAGTCACAGACTGAAACAGGCTCCAGGCTCTGAGCTGGCAGTCAGCACAGAGCCCGACGCGGGGCTCGAACCCACGAACCGCGAGATCATGACCTAAGCGAAAGTCGGACGCTTAACCGACTAAGCCACCCAGGCGCCCCGAGAATTTACTCTTAATGGCAGACTGGGACAATGATGGGGAGAGTGAAGGGCAGCAAAGATTCATGAAGAACATATCCAAATGGAGACAACTGCCCATAATAATATCACTGCTCAAAATGGTGAAGGATATAAAGCAGTTTGGAAAACTCCCATTTTTAAGTCTACTACTTCTGCAAAGCAGTATGTTTCTGTACACAAAGACTCAAATCAAATATTTAAGAATACATATTCATGAGAATTGAGAACTCAGAGCTGGACCCAAAGGTATACAGCCAATTAATCTTTGACAAAGCAGGAAAGAATATCCAATGGAAAAAAGACAGCCTCTTTAACAGATGGTGTTGGGAGAAATGGACAGCAACATGCAGAAGAATGAAACTAGATCAATTTCTCACACCATATACAAAAATAAACTCAAAATGGATAAAGGACCTGAATGTGAGACAGGAAACCATCAAAACCCTAGAGGAGAAAGCAGGAAACAACCTCCTTGACCTCCCCCGCAGCAACTTCTTACTTGACACATCCCCCAAAGCAAGGGAATCAAGAGCAAAAATAAACGATTGAGACCTCATCAAGATTAAAAGCTTCTTCACGGCAAAGGAAACAACCCACAAAACTAATAGGCAGTCAACAGAATGGGAAAAGATAGTTGCAAATGACGTATCAGATTAACGGTTAATATCCAAAATCTATAAGGAACTCACCAAACTCCACACCCGAAAAACAAACAATCCAGTGAAGAAATGGGCAGAAGATAGGAACAGACACTTCTCCAAAGAGGACATCCAGATGGCCAGCAGACACATGAAACGATGCTCAGCATTCCTCCTCATCAGGGAAATACAAATCAAAACCACCTCACGCCAGTCAGAGTGGCTAAAATGAGCAAATCAGAGAACTCTAGATGCTGGTGAGGATGTGGAGAAACGGGCACCCTCCTACACTGTTGGTGGGAATGTAAACTGGTGCAGCCCCTCTGGAAAACGGTGTGGAGGTTCCTCAGGAAACTAACAATAGAACTCCCCTATGACCCAGCAATAGCACTGCAAGGAATTTACCCAAGGGATACAGAAATGCTGATGCATAGGAGCACATGTACTCCAATGTTCATAGCAGCACTCTCCACAATAGCTAAAACCTGGAAAGAGCCTAAGTGTCCATCAACAGATGAATGGATCAAGAAGATGTGGTTTATCTATACCATGGAATACTACATGGCAATGAGAAACAATAAAATCTGGCCATGTGTAGCAACATGGATGGACCTTGAGGGTGTTATGCTGAGCGAAATAAGTCAGGCAGAGAAGGACAAATATCAAATCCATTTTTTAAAACATATGTATTCTCTGAAAGGAAATTTGGAAACTCTGGAAAGTTACATATTCCATGCTGAAAGCAATGCTTTGAACCATTTCAAATATATGAAAGAGTAATTATTCAAACATATCTGTGAATTAGAAGTTTGAAAATAAAGATTAAAAAGACTAAATATAATCAATTTGAGAAGTCCTTTTCTGAAGGTTCTTTATTATTCTTCTACCAACAAATATTCTTCCTTGTTCCAAAGTCCCTAATTTTGATAAACATGGGAGAATCTTTATCCAGCTGTCACTGTTAAATAGGTATCTCATAATACACAATCTACAGCAACTATGTGTAATTAAGGCCTTAGGAAGGCCTCTTGTAAGGACTTTATCTTCAATAAATACCAAGGTGTTTATAGTGGAGACAGAACTTACATATAAAAGGAATCTGAGGAAAACATTTACAAGGGTAAAATCATAATAAAGTTCTAGATACCATTCTAGATACTTTCTAGATACCATTATTTAAAAAAAAAAAAAGTTCTAGATACCATTCTAGATACTTTCTAGATACCATTATTAAAAAAAAAAAAAAAAACAAATGTCAGGGGCACCAGGGTGGCTCAGTCGGTTAAGCGTCAGACTTCAGCTCAGGTCATGATCTCATGTTCGCAACTTTGAGCCCCCTTGTTGGGCTCTGTGCTGACAGCTCGAGCTTGGAGCCTGCTTTGGATTTGTGTGTGTCTCTCTCTCTTCCCCTCCCCCACTCATGCTCTGTCTCTCAAAAATGAATAAACATGACAAAAATCTTTTTTAAAGAAACAAATGTTGGCAAGTCTTATCAAAGCTGAAACTTTTTTTTATGTCATTGTATCCTTACCAAAGAGAAGATTTATAAATGTACTAAATGTGGCAAACCTTTTAACTCATCTTCAAAACTCTCTCATTGACAGATTTCATACTGAGAAGAAACCTTACATATGTAAAAACTGTGGCAAAGCCCTTCACCAGTAATCAAAATTATCTGGAAGGTACATACTGGTAGAAATCTTGAAAATGTCAAGAATGCAGCAAAACCTTTAATAAGCACACAAACATTGGTGCTTTGGTGAAACCTTTAACCACCGCTTAAATCTTCTTTAACCACTGCTTACATCTTGATATCAGAGTATACATTCCTGGGAGAAAACCGAAAAATATAGTGATTATAGCAAAGCCTTTCACCAGGGCCACAACCTAAGTTAAACAAGCAAACTGGTAAGAAAACTTATAAATGTAAAGAACATGGAAATGCTTTACATGGAACTCAACATCAGAGAATATATACTGGATAATAACCCTTGAAATGAACAGACAAAAAACATTGTTGTAAATGTACATATCAGAAAAAAAGAGACTCATACAACATAAAACTTTAAATATGTAAAGTTGGCAATGTGTATGATAAAAAAACAAATATAGTTAAAAGCAGAAAATTCACAGTGAAAAGCACTAAGCATACACAGCTTTTCAGACATTAATCTAAATCAGAGTATTTAGAATACTCTGAGAATAAAACAGGTTAAAACATATTATTTATAGTAGAGCCTTCCACATGCAGGGTTAGGGGCTCTGACCTCTATGCAGTTGAAATAGGTGTATTGCTTTTGATTCCCACAAAATGTAACTATTAATAGCCTACTGTTGACCAGAAACCTTACTGAGAATATTTTGATCAACACATATTTGGAATGTTATAAGCAAAACCATGGACACCACAACTCTCAGATCATTATATCAGAGAAACAAGACTGGCTGTTGAATGTTTGTAGTCTGTATTTTGACCAAGTATCAAACAGTGATTTTGCAGTGGTTTGTTTAGACTATGTTTGAAATGAATATATTTTAATTAATAAAACTGAATGGGTTTTCATGTGTTAATAACACTGATATGTAATGAAGGAAGTGTTTTCCTTGAACCAACCTTAACCTACTCCACGTTAAACAACATTATAGGTAAACAGACTGTAACGACAAAGTTCTCTCGCGCCTTGAACACATGAGTTTGCACAATGCTGTGCACTTACATCCATATTTTTTATGGTACAATACTTTAAGTATATTTTTCTTATGATTTTTGTAATAACATTTTTGTCTACCTTACTTTAATATAGTATATAATACATATAACATAGAAAACATGTGCTTATAGACTGTTTATGTTTTCACTGAGGTTTCTGGTCAACAGTAGGGTATTTGAAGTTAAGTTTGGGGGAGCGAATGTTATACATGTATTTTCAGCTGCTGAGGGATTGAAGAACCAACCCCTCCATTATTCCACACTCAACTGTACTTATGAATACAATGGGGTAACATCACAAGTATTCTCTTTTTCCAGTAGACTGATATAATTTGAGATTATTTTCCCCAAATATATATACTGTATCTTTTCCTCCATTTTGTAACTACAGACATTATAATGGTTCTAATATAGACGATTTAAAAGTATTACTGAGAGTGTAGCTAACTTGTTTATATTGTTGAACTGGACTCTATTTTATGTAACCAGGCTGCTGCACAGGAGGTTTGAACTGACATTCGCTCCTCGTAATAGCTAATGCATTAAATAACAGCCCCCAAAGTCACAAGCTAGTGTAAGTTCCTGATATGACATCCCCATCAGCCCTTGTGAACACCAGTCTCACTCCCAGTGTATCTATCTGTACATCCCTTGGAGAAGACCTCCACAGAGTTTACCATGCTCCACTCATTTTGCTTCAAATTGTGAATTTTAGATTTGGTTCAGGAATGGCAAGGCACTTCTACCGTGGACCACAATAAAGTTATCTGCCCCACTTCCTGCCACAGTCTGCCTCAGCTCCCCTTTGGCATCCTCATGGGCCCCTTGAAGGCATATTGTATACATGCTCTTAGTTCTATGAGTAATAAACCTATATCAATTTCCTCTGTGTTCTTGTATTGAACCATGGCTCAAAATCTAATTCCCAGAAGCTTTACTTAATAAATAATAATTCATCACAGTCACTGCAAATATAATTATAAGCCATACCTGCACAATTCTAAATCAATATTTGTAAAATTTTATTTTGTAGTATACTTTGCTCATTTCCTTTTTCTGAGTGTTCTGAACTCAAAAGATTCCCATGATTTTGATATGCAAATTATAAATATACTAAACTTAAGATATAATTGAAGTGTAATAGAACTAGTGAGGGGAAAGTTTGTGCATATATGTGTACCAATATCTTCAGGATAAAAGGGAATGTCGGATCAATGTAGGTAATGTCTAAATTTCAAAACTGATGATTTCCTAGCAAACTTAAATGTTACAGATTCTTAATGTGAAGACTTTTCTCTAGATTGCATTGAATTTCTTTCTCCCAGATCTCATGACTCTTGATGTGAGAAACTGCCCATGCAAATCCTGTCTTGTCTACATGCCTATTACTTGTGTCGGATATACTCTGTTCGCCTTGTTCAGGCATTCATGAGCCATTGCTTGTATGACTTGCTCATTGATTTTAAGAATGAGTTGATTGAATTACATTCTGTGCAAATATTAATTCAACATGCGATTAATTACACAGTGATCCTATTAAGTTCCCTGTGTGGTTGATATATTTCATTCCTTCCATCTTAATGGGACAAGAGCACTATTTCAGCTTTTTTTAGTTAATGTTCCCTTCACTTTTTATAAACGATATGATCCAAGTTCACATTGCTGTAACAATCAGGTGAAAATATGGAAATGTCATAAGTCCTGGGTTGTTTTGATATTTGTTTGAAGTGAACAAGCATGGGACCGTGTGTAGTAGTTTTCTATACTTAGGAAGATAACAGTATTCCATTGAGAGTAATGTTACTGCCCCAAGTAAGAGATGAAAAACATTCAGATGAAGTCTTAGCATGCTTTCACATGTGTCCTGGGTGGCACTAGTGACTCTTAACTTAGGAAGGTAAACTCTATTTGTTGCCTTTCCAAATCATCTCTAGTTCTTCTGTGTCTCCTCATTTCAATTCCCATTAACCTATGTATCAGAGCTGTACCCCTCCCACATCAGTCACTTAGGCCCTTGTAGGTTCTCATCAGTAATTTGGATTTTTTCTGAGCAATGAGGAATGATCTTTAAACAGATCACTGGAGGCCATATTTAAGATTTAAATACAACATTGTCACTACTTCTTTGAGATAAGAGGAAAGAGGTATCAATGGACTACAGGTTTAATTCAGGCACTTGACACTGGAAGAGTTATGAAGGCATATAAAACATGATGATGGTGTCTTTTGAGAGGAAGATAAGACCAACTGAAGCAAATGTGGAGAACTCTGGAAAGGTGGGTGCACAAATGGCAGGGAGTTCTTTTTGTCACTCCAAAGGCTTAGGAAACTACATGTGGTGAACAAATGTGACAGAGATAGAAACTTGGGAAATGTGATGGGTTTCAGATAAGTCAGTTCCTATCTTCATGATTTCATAAATTCTGTGTAATGCTGAGGACATGTGATGTTGGATGAAAGAGATTGCCAAAATCAGTGGCAGTGGATGGAGAGGGGTTGTTGGAAGATGCAAACATTGTGGGTATAGTTTCCAATGTCACATGGCAGAGTAGATGCTAGAAATGAGGAAGCCTACTGGACATTGGCGGGGTCAGCAAGCTGTGTGCCCTTCTTCCACAAAGCACTAGAATCTTAGGTATATAACACCGTGTTGGTCTGATCTGCTGTAGATGGATGATATTCCAGTGAAGCTGATCCACAGCTGGCAGGAAACTCATTTCTGCTTGAGTCCCATGATGAGTGTTCCACTTTGAAGATGGTGTAAGGTACTGATTAGTTGGGTAGCAGAAATCAGAGGCAATATTTCTGCCTCAAACAGTCCACTAGTCTTTAGACTAGATGCTTCTCTGCTCATTCACAGCCAAGATGGCATTTTTTCCCATCTGGTGAGGGAGGAGAGACAAAATTTCTGTCCATTGTGGAGACAGATACCATGAAGTTGAGAACCAGGTTATGCTTACAATTAACATTGGCACAGGTGATAATAATGATGCATTTTGGGATAGCTGTTCTTTTGTGTTCCGCTATACCATGAAAAGGCCAATGTGTACTTAATAGAAGATATAAATTTTGTATTATGGATACAGTGTGTAGATAGATGCTCATGTCTGATAAAGTGGCTTATATACCCTATGGTGCACTCTGGCTTTTCCATTTCTTCCCTGTAGTATTGTCCACCTGCAGGCATTATACTCACACTTGCTCATGGCCAAAGATGCTTGCCCCACCATCAGGTATCAGACCATGTTCCATGCAGCAAGGAGGGAGATACATCTGATAGGACTTATGGAACTTATTATACAACTAGTCCTTTTTGACTCAGGACAGCTCATCCTTTTGAAGGCACTTTTCTCTTTGCCTCATTGACCAGAACATTGGAAAACCACAACTCTAAGAAACAACATAGCTGTAACATAGGTTGGTATGTGAGATTGTTGGGAATGGCCGGTGTTACCTGAAATGTTTCAAGGCATTTGACACAAAGGACATCATGCCTTGCACTAGAATCAGCTGCTATGGAAAGCACCTGAAATTTAGAGTATGCCTACCCAGATTCACAAGAACTGTATCATGTATGCAATTAGAGTACTAATTCTTTATACTTGGGCACCAAGAGCTGCTTAAACATGCAATTATTTACTGTCTCATAGTAAAAGTCATGAAATACAGATTCATAGTGAGAATGCTCCTATATTCAACTCCATTATAAAATAAAACATATGTTAATGTTTGTCTATATGTGTTTCATACTTTATTTGATAAAATGTTTGAATAAATTCTAATTCACATTAAGTTGTATTATTTGATGAAGGAATGTGAGAAGTGTGTTTCTGGGTGATTCCAGGATGCTCAAGGAGGGCGTTGAGGAAAGTGAGTCATGGAAGACATGAAAACCAAAACAGACCACCTTAGAGTCAGATTTACTTATGAACAAATAAAACGTGTATGTTGCATGTGCGTGTGTGTGTGTGTATGCCACACTACTAACATCACTGCTAATATAGACGGTTCCTAAGAGTGACTTCTCTATGCATAACTCAGGGATGACCTGTGATTTAGTTACTGCAGAGACTGTCAAATTCATTTTGGATCAAGTTTACCTGGAGCACGTACAAAATATCAGATTTCTAGGCCTAGTCCCATGTTATCATTTCAATAGTTCTGGGCTGTAACTCCCCAATTTTCCTTTCTCACAAGTTCTCAGATGATGCCTAAGGACCATGTTTTGGGAACCTACTTGGAGAATAAATGTCTGGGGGCATATTTATGGTTGTCATCTTGAATAAAGATTCAATATTAGCCCATTGTGGTGCCTGGGCAGCTTATTTGGTTAAGCTTTTAACTTCTGCTCAGGTCATGATCTCATGGTTTATGACTTCAAGCTCCACATCGGGCTCTGCACTGACAACATGGACCCTGCTTCGGATTCTCTGTCTCCCAGTCTCTCTGCCCTTCCCCAGGTCATACTTTCTCTCTCTCTCTCAAAATTAAACATTAAAAAAAAAGATATTAGCCCATGAAGAATGAAGTCAGATGTAAGGATGACCATGAGTTGTTGTAGGTAGACTGTGGTCCTGGTTTCTAGATGTGAACGTGGGCTCATGTGTAGTCTAGGCTCCTCCTGTGTTTTAAGCCTGAAAGGCTAAATACTGTACCTTGTCCTCAGTAGTCAAATAAATACACAGTCTGTTATCTAACATCAGTAAAAAAGAAATCAGATTTGTCCAAATGTATGAAACCATAAGGGTTAAAGTCATTAGAATAAAGCACTAATAACAGTGAACCGTACATTTTAAACACTATAGAGTGACTTTAGATTTGGGTGAGTAGTATAGATTGGATTTAATTTTTCATGGAATGCATAGCCCACAACTCATGTTTCCATGCTGATTTCACTGTTGTTGAATATAAATATTGAACCATGGAAAATGGCAGCTGTGTATTGAGAGTGGAAATGATCTTCCTGGTCCAGATTTTCACTGGACACCTGCAGGATTTCTACCTGTTATGTCATCATTTTCCTTTACTCTAGTGTAACCAGGGCAAGGTGGACAGGTTTTCCTCAGTCACCTGAATGTAACCAAGTGTTGGGAATTATTCTAAGGGAATCCCAGACACCTTAGTGGCTTTTGGTTTGAAACATTTTCTCCATGATTTTGGATGCAGACTTTTTGCCCCCTCAGCTTCTCAGAGAGTCCAGACGTGAGTCCATTGGCAACGTTGGTCCTTGAGTGTCTTCCAGGCCATCACCATCAATCCCAGGAACTCCAGGTGAGCAAAGTATTAAGTAACAGTCTCACCTTCCATTGCCCTTCCAGTATCCTCTGCTGGATCCAACCTGAGCTGGTAAATATCACAGCTCCTAGGTATATGTGTGACAAGAAGAACAAGAGATACATCACAAACACTATAGGCTTTGGATAATCTAATATACTCTGTGACAAGCACATGGACGTATCTATGCAGCATTCAGATGTACCCAGATGTTTTGTTTTAAGGATTCATTATGGTTTTTATTCTGTGTGTGCACAAGCCAAAGGGTGAACACCTTTATGGGAACAATATCTCACCTAGATCCTCCCCTGAGATAACAGCTACACCAAGAATTCTAGTCCTAGGGAGCACTTTTGTAACGTTTTATACCCTCTCTTCCACCCATTGTAACTTTTCTCTTTCATTAGACTATGTGGATGGAAGTGAACAATGGAGCCTTAACCAAAGCCCACTTCCCACGTGCCAACCCTTTATTCTCTGGAGTGATGACCACTGTGTAAGCAGGTTCTTCTCTCTGTGGGAGGCAAAACAAAACACTTTTTGTCCCTGTCAGTCATTTATATATTCATACCTCACTGAGTGTTATGCACAATTACACGGCAGTCACATTGTAGGTAAAATTGTGGGTAAGATAATCTAGTAATAAGTAATAAAGTATAGCCATACAATGAATCCTTTTATAAGTATTATATAATTATCCATACAATTATGTAGTATTAATGCTTCCAGTAGATAAGGAGAGAATCTAATCAGTACTAAACAGTTTGTCCTGAAAGATTGCAGAGATACTCAGAATGCCTTTAGATGTGTATCTTTCAATATGAGGTATTATATTTGCCTAACATTTTCCTGGGCATGGGGTATTGGAGACAGTTTCACAATGGGGTTAACATGTATGGTGACCCTTGAAAACACTGGTGTCCCTGGTGGTCAGGGCAGAATCCTAAGTGGCAACACGCATGGGCTTCAAAGCCTGCCAACTAGGTCCTGCCTTAATGACTCCAGGGTGGGGTGGGGGTGGGGGTGGGGGTGGGGAAGGAAGATCCTTTAACATTGCAAGGTGAAGGTCCACAGAATATCTAGAATCATGACAACTTCAGCTACCTATAACCTGTGCTAATCGAAATCGAGGCTTCTTATTCCAGAGAGCTCTGCTCAGGGACGGAAGCATCACCCCTGCACCAAGGATGCTGCTCCAGCAGGACAGGTCTATGCTCTACCTGAAGGCCCAGACTCAGCATAAGGTTTCTGGTTCCTGAATCACTGTAGGGGCATCTGTCCAGTACCAGGGAATCTTTGGAATATTTGGGGATGTCCCATGTAGACTGGGTTAGGCAGGCACCAGAATCTGAATCTGCTTCCATCTCAGAGAAAAAAAGGGTAAGTCATCCAGTGTCCTCTCCTCCCTCCATAGAAGGGATCTCCTTCATGGTACCCCGGTGGGACTCAGTCCAGGTTCTTCATACTGTGGTAAAGAACACTGAGCAAGCGTAGAGATGCAAACAGATAGATACTGATTGTTTCCATGTACCTGGTCGTGAGAAAAACAGGGGAGACTCAGGATCCCTACCATGTGGACATTTTCAGACTAGAGCTAATGAGAAGGCACATTGTTGAATTCAGGACTGTAGAGAGAATGAGAGGAAGAGCTGGCAAAGTTGGGCCAGTTCCCTTCTCTGTGGTCTGGTGTGAGTTGTGGGGTCATTTCTGATGGGCATCCATGGACCAAAGAGTTTTCATTAGCAGTAGAAATAGCATTTATTTTACATTCTTGTTAAGAATAAAGTTTTCTAGGGGCGCCTGGGTGACTTAGTCGGTTGAGCGTCCAACTTTCACTTAGGTCATGATCTCTCGGTTCGTGTGTTCAAGCCCCGCGTCGGGCTCTGTGCTGACTGCCAGCTCAGAGCCTGGAGCCTGTTTCAGTCTGTGACTCCCTCTCTCTCTGGCCCTCCCCTGCTCGCGCTGTCTCTCTCTCTCTCCTAAAAATAAATAAAACATTTAAAAAAATTAAAAAAAAAAGAATAAAGTTTTCTAATGTAATTGTCCCAGAGAATTCTAAGTGTTTTATGTTAAGTTGCTCTTCATTGTATTTTCTTAAATAGAAAGGAAAGAGATGAAATAGATTAAAATAATATGAGCTAAGTGTATGACATTTCTTTGGGCGGGCTTACCACTGACAGAGTGGGAAGAACCCAGAGTGAGGGGATCAGAGCCGGCAGCCAGCTCCCTCCCTCGCCCAAGGCAGATCCACCCCCTTCTGAGACTGTGTCCAGGTCTACCTGGCTCTGAGATCTCCTGCCTTCCCAGGACAGATTAGAGGAGGTGAGATTCTGAGTCATTGTTCTTTTCATCTCCCAGGGCGGTGCTCACAATTCCAAATAACCAGAAGCAGATAAATGGGAGCAGAGGACTATATATTTTAGTCCCCTCATCTCTCTTTTTATCATTAAATCCTGTTTTTCACGACCCTTGACCCAGAATCCTGTTTTCCATTCCTGCAGATTTAGTAGTTCCTCAGGTAACAAAACATAAATATATGTGTATTTTTTGGTATGATTATAACAATCTAGCTAATTAACATGCCCATCACCTCATATAGTTAAGTGTCTTGATTGATTTATTTATTTTTAAATGTTTATATATATTTTTAGAGAGAGAGAGAGTGGAAGAGGGGAATAGAGAGAGGGAGATGCAGAATCTGAAGCAGACTTCAGGCCCTGAGCTGTTAACACAGAGCCCAACTTGGGGCTTGAACCCATAAACTGTGAGATCCTGACCTGAGCCGAACTCCAAAGCTTACCTGACTGAGCCACCCAGGTGCTCCAGGTTTTTTCTGTTGTTGAGAACATCAAACATATACTCTCTTAGCAAATTTCAAGTATAATAGACATATAATTATGTGTAGTTACTATGCTGTACTTTAGATCTCCAGAATTTCATGGATACCTGAAATTTTGTACAATTTGACCAACATCTCCCACTGGGCCCTCAGCCACCTCTTGGCCATCACAATTATACTGTGCTTTAGTAGTTCAACATTATTAGATTCCAGATACAATTGAGTTAATGCAATATTTGCCATTTTCTGTGGCTAATACTACTTAGCATAATATCCTTCATAATATACTACTTAGCATAATCCCCTTGTTATTCTAAATGGAAGGATGTCCTTTTTTTAAGGCTGAAGCATGTGTATATGGATATTATATATTATGTATTATTTATGATACATCATATCTTCTATTAGCTAACATAATTTATAATTATATATATAATTACATATACATTTTCCATACTCACTTGTAGAAAGCAGGGAAATGAGAGGGAGATGACAGTTCTATTTTCTAACATGACTATATTTGAAGGAAGCAAACCTGGAAACAACAATGTGGAATTAAAATATCATGTATTACCGATGAGGCTGTGCATAGTACAGGAAACTGGCATTCATTTATACACTCAAACATTTCTCTACCCTATTAACAAATTTGTAAACACAGTAAAAACTCTCTGAATTTAAAATCTACCTTAGGGGCGCCTGGGTGGCTCAGTCGGTTAAGCATTGGACTTCGGCTCAGTTCATGATCTCACGGTTAGTGGGTTTGAGTCCTGATCGGGCTCTGTGCTGACCGCTAGCCCAGAGCCTGGAGCTTGTCTTCAGATTCTGTGTCTCCCTCTCTCTCTGATCCTCCCCTGCTCACACTGTCTCTATCTCTCTCTCAAAAAATAAAGAAAACGAAATAAAATCTACATTCCTTTCAGTATATTTCATTCATCCATATTTCACTCCGATAATAGTTTTAAAAATTTCAATACAAACATTTTTTAATCGATAGGGAGAAAGAAGAGGAGGCACATGGGTGGGGCCTCATATCACATCTTCATGGTTATTATAGGACACCTACTGCCCAACTGTCAGGTGATTATGAGGATTAAATCACATCATGTCTTTGAGTTTCCCACAACTTCCTTGTGAACACAAAGTTAGTGCTTAATAAGCACGGCACTAACCCACATATACATGTTGTTATCCAAATAGAGACGTATTCAGACATTAGAGTGTTCAGAGCCTTCTGTCTGTAAACTGTGAAGTGCGGTGGAAGCATGTGGTCCTGCAGGATGGTGACGGTGGTCTTTGCTGGGAACCAACAGTAGACTCACCACAGAGGAAAGGAGGTGGCAAACTCCTCCCTGGGGACTCAGCAGGAGCTGTTTGTGTTGAGTCACATGGTGGCTGCGGGGGCTCAGGCGTGCCGTGCTGCATCTCTCGTGGAGTGCCACTAACCACGGGTGCGGGGGGGCCGCATCAGCACTAACAAGGACCCGGTGGCAGATGCCAGGTCACAGGCCCGATTCCAAACCTGCAGAATCACCGTCTCTTCTATGGGACCTGGACCACGTGACTTATATGTAAATTAAACTTGAAAGCACAGAACTGCTGATCAGCCTGGGTTTACAAGAAACATCCCACGGCGAGTTTCAAGAACCAGCATCACCTGGGCCCTCGGCCGGAGTCTGTCTATTGGTCAGAGTGAGAGCATCGGTGCTGATTTAACCATGAGCCTCAGGTGATTCTCGGGTGAGGCCAGGGAGAAGCTCGAGGAGCCGCAGACGTATTTCGGAGGCTGCGTCCGCCTTTCAGTTGAAGAGACAGATACTCAGTTCAGTGTGGACTTGGAAGGGGCAGGTGAGTGCCGCCCCCGTTCTCTGGCCTGTGGCGGGGTGTGTGGGTGTCTGTGGGGAGGCGGGATATCTGAAACCCGGGATGAGAAACTCACAGGTAAGTGTCCATTCAAGAGCTCCGTTTTTTCTGAATCTTTCCTGTGATGAAGTCACGGAGAGGGCGTTTTCTGCATTTCAGGATTCTTCTGCCTCGGAGGTGATGAGAGCAGGTGAAGAGGCTGTGCTGAGGCCTTGAAAGGCCGACAGGTGTGACTTCTCCCCGTCCTATCTCCCCATGAGCACTCGAGAGCACGGAGAGGAAGACATGGCTGCTTCTCAGGTAATCTTGTCCTGACTTAGCTCAGGGACTGTGTCCTCGTTTCTTACTGAAACGCTATGATTTTAGAACTTGCAGACCTTTACTATTTTTACCTCTGGTGCGCGTGCCTGCCAGATTTGTTTTGTATCCCTTTCATGACAGTTAAATTCAGCTCCTTAGGACATTCCTGGGTTACATCTCTGGGCCTTCTCTCCATTCTCTCCCACCGGCTTTCCCGTACAGCATGGACTCCTACCATGAATCATGACCTGCAACTACTGAAAATATTCCCTCTGGGTAGATGACTGTGGTGCTGTGTTGGTACCCAAGATTCACACTGGAGATGGTCTGGTTTCGGGACCCCAGGGAAGGGGTAGAATATAGACTACTTAGGTCTTGTCTGGGTGTGGCCTGGGTCTAAGGAAACTAGTTAATGAACATGAACAAACAAACCAGATGACTGTTGGGCCCAAAATACGTGAGTGTTCTGAAAAAGAGAGCCTTACTCTCCAGATTTCTTCAAAAAGAGACTATTTAAAATTTTTAATGTTTTATTTACTTTTAGGAGAGAGAGAGAGACAGCGCGAGCAGGGGAGGGTCAGAGAGAGAGGGAGACACAGAATCTGAAACAGGCTCCAGGCTCTGAGCTTGCAGTCAGCACAGAGCCCGATGCGGGGCTCGAACCCACGAACCACGAGATCATGACCTAAGCGAAAGTCGGACGCTTAACCGACTAAGCCACCCAGGCGCCCCCAAAAAAAGGGCTATTTAAAATACGTTAAAAATGGGCGCCTGGGTGGCTTACCTTTCCCTGGGAAATATTTAAAATACGTTAAAAATGGGGCGCCTGGGTGCTAGTCAGTTAAGCGTCCGACTTTCGCTTAGGTCATGATCTCGCGGTTCGTGGGTTCGAGCCGCGTCGGGCTCTGTGCTGACTGCCAGCTCAGAGCCTGGAGCCTGTTTCAGTCTGTGACTCCCTCTCTCTCTGACCCTCCCCTGCTCACGCTGTCTCTCTCTCTCTCTCCTAAAAGTAAAACATTTAAAAAAAATTAAAAAAAATTAAAATATGTTAAAGATTATAGGATGTGAGGTGAATCTATGCTTGAATTTGCATGAAACTGCTGTATTTTCATGTTTGGAATCATAATTTGTGTTTGTTTTGTATCTTGCAAACTACATCACAGTAGCACTGAGTCCTATGCAGCAGGCCACCGGTACCAATTTGTCTTGTTGCAGTTAATGATAACTTTCTTCACCTGGTTAAGGGTCTTTCTCCCAGATTCACCCAGAAAATGAAAGCTCGCTCCTTTGTTTACTAGAGATCTTGGTTTTTGCAAATACAAGTTTGTGTTAGTTCTTGATCTCTTAAGATTGCGTTTTCGGGGTGCCTGTGTGTCACAGTCGGTTAAGCATCTGACTTCGGCTCAGGTCATGATCTCATGGTTCGTGGGTTCGAGCCCCACTTGGGCTCTGTGCTAACAGCTAGCTCAGAGCCTGGAACCTGTTTCAGATTCTGTATCTCCCTCTCTCTCTGACCATCCCTTGCTTACATTGCCCCTCTCTCTCTCTCTCTCTCTCAGAAGTAAATAAAACATTTAAAATATTTGATTCCATTTTTTTTTTGCACAATGTCAGAGACACTGTCTCATTTATCACTCTTATTTTCGGCAAAAGGCAACCAGTATCATTTAATTATGGTATGTACAAGTGTCTTAAAATTTGAAAGAGTAGCTCAGCACAAATGACAAAGGACATCATTGCAAAAAGGAACTAACCAGGCATTTGTTGATGTAAAGAAGGAAGTATTCATGATGTTTTATCTTCAATTTAACCTTCCCTTTTATCTGAGCTTATCTGTGACCTCTGTAGATTAGTTATAATTCTAGGGCCTAAATGGCCTTGAATATTGTTGTACACATTTCAAAATCCAATATCTATTCTTTATTTTTGATTCAGTAGTACTTCAAATTAAAGTGAAGGAGGGGCGACTGGGTGGCTCAGTCAGTTAAGCATCTGTCATTGGCTCAGGTCATGATCTCATGGTTCCTGGGTTTGAACCCTGCATCGGGCTCTGTGCTGACAGCTCAGAGCCTGGAGTCTGCTTCAGATTCTGTATCTCCCTCTCTATCTGACTCTCCCCTCTTCATGCTCCCTATCCCTCTCTCTCTGTCTCCCAGAAATTAATAAAACATTTTTAAAAAGTTTAAACCAAAGTGAACGAGTAGAACATTGAAAAGCCTTCCTAAGTGTTCTAAAGATGCCACCAGGAAACAGCATTTGGAGATACCATGTTCTGTATCCTTCTGTGATGTGCTGTTTCTCTGGAGCACAGAGCTGGATTTGAAACTGTATATTTACCAGCAAGAATCATGTTTCTTTTTCTTATAAATAGGCCTTGTTGTCTCTAGGTTTGACCTGGGCAAGATCTTTGGAAAAGGAAATTGCTCTGTGCATGGAGAGAAAGGAGATTGTAACCACACACCCAGGTAAGTGGGAATGAATGAAGCATATGACAGAGGTAAGGACCAAAAGTGAAAAGAAAGACTTGATGTTAAAATGTGGCTTTGAAAGCTCTGCTTCAATGGACTGATTGTAGAAGCCTAGGTTTATTTCTTCAGTGGTCACAGAGGGACATGAGCTGTCTTTCTCTTCTCCTGCTCCTACATCCTCTAAAGAGTTGCCTTCTATGCCAGTGTCTTCCATGGCATTCACAGTGAAACCCAAAAGCCTCCCATGGCCAATGAGGGTCTGTATGATATGACTGGTGCTCCATTGCTTTGAGGGGCCTGTGAAAATCTCTCACTTGGGAATTGGGTACTGCACATTCAGGTTTTCCAGGAGGGTTTTGGATGCTGGGTGAGCCTTCCTGGGATTAGAGATGGTTTCTCTTCTTTTACATCATCAGTAATCTTAAAAACGATGGCACAAATCTGAAAACCATCATTGTTGGCAATGATGGCACAAATACAGAGAAAAGACTAAGAAATAGAAAAGGAGGGTGGATTAGAGGAATACTTCATAGGTCAGTCATTTTCCTTATGTATTTGGTTAACTTTATTTAAAATGTTTATTCATTTTTGGAGACAGAAAAAGAGTGGGGGGTGGGCAGAGAAGGAGAGAGACACAAAATCTGAAGCAAGCTCCAGGCTCTGAACTGTCAGCAGAGAGCCCAGTGCAGGGCTGCACTCCACCAACTGTGAAATCTAGACCTGAGCAGAAGTCAGCTACTTAACCAATGGAGCCACCCAAGTGCCCTGTATTTGGTTAAAATTTTTGATAGTTTATTTTTGAGACAGAGACGGAGAATGAGTGCAGGAGAGGCAGAGAAAGAGGGAGACAAAAAATCTGAAACAGGCTCCAGGCTTTTAGTTGTCTGCACAGAACCCGATGCAGGGCTTGAACCCACAAACCATGAGATCATGATCTGAGCCGATGTTGGACGCCCAACTGACTGAGCTACCCAGGTGCCCCTATATTTGGCTAATTTTGAATGTGGACTCTCAATGGACATCCCAGAAATAGAAGATGGGATGCTTTGGGTTACAAGGTGAAATGGATTCATTAAGTTGTACATCCTCTGCTCTCCTAGATCTGAGTCTGAGCCTCAAGACCGTGTCAACATCAACTTGGGCCACTCAGTAGGTAGAGCTGCCAGGAAACCTATTCTCTGAGGTGTTCTGAGAAGGGAGTATCAGGGACTGGTTGTGGAGGCATGGAGGGCAATTTCATGGCCTACCAGGTCATTTTTGACAGAATCTGAAGGGAAAATTCGGTTAGGCTCCATTTAGGCAGAGGGTTTCTTCCCAATGGAAATTCAGGGGCATCTGACCTCTGTGCCCACAATGTTGGCCCCAAATGATGCATCAGGAGTCAGAGTGGAGGTGGTGTCTTAGAAGGGCCGCTGGAGGTGGGAATGATGCACCTGGTTGAGCCAAGCTTCAAGGCTGGTGCTGTGGAGCCCTGGGCAGGTGAAAGAAGCACATGCCTGTAGGTTTTGGTCCTGAGGGGGCGGTCTGTGCGACCAGTCCCCTGTGTGCATGTGCAGCACTCGGTGGAAACCTCTATCTGCACAGGTGATGAGGGAAGCCATTACCCAGAGTAAAGTCTGGGCAAGTGAGGGTAGAGCTTCACTGGTGTCTTCGGCACCCGTGCAAAAGTGAGTGGTGAGGGGCAGCGAAAGACGTCACACTGACTCTTCTGCCCACAGTGCAAGTGGGCAGGAACATCGAATAGGCCTTGTGAGGAAAGTGGTCAAATGGAAGGTGATACTGTGTGGTAGTAAATGATGAGCTGATGTACATTCGCAATTTCAAGGGTGCATTTAACCATTTAATTGATCTATCGAGATGGTTAGGCATGCTCCACTTGTAGGAGGTAGTGGTAAGGTTTTGACAGAGAGAAGGTGGAAGCAGAGGAAGGAGAGTGTTGGATTGCAAACACCTTAAGCATTTCCCGTATGTTTGGAAGGCCTAGTTGACTGTAATTGTTCTTAAGTTCATTTTCTTCTGCTCCAGTGCAGCGACTGCTAATTCAATCTGTTTCCTTACGAGGCTTCCTTGGCCTTAGAACCACCTAAGCTATGGCTTCCCTATTGAACTGTGGAAACCTAGTTGGTAGGATATTATGTTGTGTTTGTTTTAAATCTGTTTGCAAGGGAAATCTAAACATAGTCCAACCATGGTAAAAATGCACAGTCATGAGGCAGCAGTCTCGTCTCCCAGAACCACCCTGTTAAGTCACATGTGTACACATGAAAGATCACATTTCATGATGTGTGTGACAGCAGGATACAGGTATGTTCAACTAGGGAAGCATACAAACCAGTAAATGTATGAACATAGATGTCTTCTTAACAATTACCGTGGTGTATGATGTGGTTTTTTTTTTTTCTGTGTGTGTGAGGTCCATGTCTACTGGTGTGAAAATACCACCTTCAAGTAGCATTAAAAAAGCAATTTGATTGAGAATAAGTTTGTGACAATATTTACATAAACAATGAACCAAGCACAAGATATTTAGTACTTACGTGTTAAAGAATTTTGAATGCAATTAAACATACACGCTGAATTTGCATAAGAGGGAGGATCCACCTCTACTTGAAAAATAGCGATTTCTGAAGATCAAACTATTGTTGATTGGGAGAAATCAATGGTTTTTACTTTATTTAAATATTCTTATAAACATAGAGTTTATAATTTTTATATTATAATTAATGAGATGCCTAATGTAGTTATTTTCTATCACTACCATAACCAATCATCATGTATTTAGGAGTTAATAAAAACACAATTGCTTGTTAGTAAGTGTGAATTTCAGTGGACTTGGATTTACTTTCAGTTAAGGGTCTTGTATGGTTAAAAACGAGGGTCTCATGAAGCCTGTATCTTCTGGGTCACCATCCTCATCCTTAGATCCTCATGTATGCACAACCACTAATGTGCTGATTTAAGGCTTTTTTCCCCACGGGTATTGAGATAAGTGACATATTATAGTAGAATAAGGTGTACAACTTAAGGATTTGATACAGGCATATATTGCAAAGTATTTACAATAAATCTGGTTAACATCCATCACCTTATAGTTAGGATTTTCTTGGGTGTGATGAGAAGTTTTAGGAGCCACTCCCTTTACCTCTTTCAAAAAGGAAGTACAGTATTGTTTGTTATAGCCAGCATATACTGTACACACACACATTATCTCTTCATCTGACAGTGGACCCGAGTTACTTTCATGTCATGGCTTTTATGAATGTTGCATTTTGCTTAGTTTTCACACACTTGATATGTTTTCTGTTTTGTTTTGTGCTTCTAATTAACTTCTAGCTTTATGTCATTGTGGTTGGAAAAGATACCTGATGGTATTTTTTTTTCTTGCTTTTGAGAGAGAATGTAAGCAGGGGAGGGGCAGTAAGGGAGAGAGAGAATCTCAAGCAGCCTCTACACTAGATGGTGGACTCTAATGTGGGGCTCAAATCCAAGAACTGTGAGATGGTGATCTCAGCCAAGGTCAAGAGTCGGACACTTTTGAGTCATCCAGGCACCCTGCTTGATAGGATTTCAATCTTAAATTTACTAAGATTTTTGTGAGCCAACATAGAATAGATGCTGAGAATGTTCTATGTGCACACAAGAGTATTTTACTGCAGGTGTTGGATGGAATGTTCTAAGACCACCTACTTAATGGAATTGAAGTCTGATATTTCCTTACCGATTTTTCTGCCTGGATAATCTATTCATTATGGGAAAGTACACTATTGATGTCCCTTGCTACTGTACTCCTGGTCTTTTCCTCTCCTTGTCTGTTAATAGTTCCTTTATATTTAGGCGCTTTTATGTGGAGTGGATAAATACTTATCAAAGTTCTATCCTTTTGTTGAATTGAATATATTCTATTTATTCTTTTTTTAGGGAAAGCTGGTTCTATTTCTTAAACTATGAAAGATTTCTAT
This sequence comes from Proteles cristata cristata, assembly GCA_017311185.1. Lineage (NCBI taxonomy): Eukaryota > Metazoa > Chordata > Mammalia > Carnivora > Hyaenidae > Proteles > Proteles cristata. The sequence goes on from JAESUZ010004944.1 coordinate 456,425, forward strand.
ATATATTTAACAAACAAAATTAGTTTCAAAAATAATTGACTTCTACGTACTAAAATTTGACCACATCAACACAACAATCCAATGCACAAAGAGATTATTATGTAGCTCAGGGAGTAAGAAGCAATAAACAGAATTAAATGTCTTCTCAATGCAGACACTACATGAATATACAAATATATATCTTTATTTTTTTAATGTTTTATTTATTTCTGAGGGAGAGAGGCAGGCACCGTGAGCAAGGGAGGGTCAGAGAAGGAGATACAGAATCCAAAGCAGGCTCTAGGCTCAGAGCTAGCTGTCAGCACAGAGCCCGACGCAGGGCTCGAACCCACGAAATGTGAGATCATGACCTGAAGTCGGATGCTTAACCAACTGAGCCACCCAGGTGCCCCAACAAATCTACAGCTTTAATGTAACACAAACAAATCATAAGGACAGTGCTGGTTACCTTTCTCCAACATGAAAGGATTAATGTATTCTATTTAGTGAATACGTATATAATGTATTGCCAGAATCCTGCTCCAGCCATTCCAGGGATCCCCGAAGGATGGACTGTGTCAGCGAGAGAGTGATGCGAGGGTCCAGAGATTGTTTCCGGTCATCAGGCAGGCATCTCTGCTCAGTTTATTTATACATAAATAAACTTTATTTATATGTGAAGGTACAGGGAACAAGTGGCATTTGCCTTAGTAGATGATGATTACAATGTTTCCAGCATAGCCTTGACAAAAACCTTTTACCAAGAAATGAAAGGAATTGTATACATAAAGGTCAAACTTTAATGAGTAAGGGTCATTAATTTATTTATAACTCAAGGAAAATATCAAGAAAAACAGGATCTGCCAGAGACACAATGTCTACTCTCACAACCTTAAAAGAAGATATCTTTAGCATTAGCCACAGTGCCCATAGTTCCCACGTCATCCATGCCCAGGAATAGCGTGTTACTCTATATGGGCATATTATTTTATTGTTGAACTAAGGGCGGGATCTGACCTTTCAACGTTATCAATTATTTGTTCTAATCATGATTTCCAGGCTACTGAACATTAATGTCTCTCCATATCACAAGTCCTTAAGCAGATGAAATCATCATACCAGGGCCAGAACAAGGGGACAAGCCATTCCTAATCTCAAGTAACAAAGCGCTCCAGGGTACAGTGCTCCAGCACAAACCATAAGAAAAGGGGCAGCTAGTGGTCACCACCCGATGGTGGGACATCTTGCAAGCCTGCCTTAACCTCACAAGTATTCTCAGCTAGTGACTTCAGTATGGCTCCCAACAATGTATAAATCCTCAATTCACACATACTGTGTCTAAAAAGTGTGAACGAGGTAGACCATAAGGTTTTCCCATCTAAAGACGTACATTTCAGAAAGAACCTAACGGGAAGTAAATCCACTATCACAAGTATTGCAAAGGTGATCCATAAAAAGTTGATCATGTGCAATTAATATTAAATTAATATTAGAAATTTTAGAGTGGTGGTATGGTAACGTGCCTGAAAAGATAAATAATTTATTTGTTCTCTGATATTTTCAGACCCCAATGTAAATTCAATGACCTGTGAGAGGGGGGGAAATGCAATGTATTACATCAAGAAGTTAGCAAATGAAATACTGTGCAAAAGATTTATTAGCCTCTACAAGTTGGTTTTGATAAACTATTGGCTACTTGTTACAGTAGAGTACCAAGATTTTCATTGCAACAGTATTTTCCCACACTCATCAAAACCTCAAAGCAAAAGGTCTTTCTCGAAGTGGCATTCAGGGTTCTTTTTTTTTCCTCCAACCCTCAAACCACAGGAATAGGATTTTTAGTATCAACTAGCCAGTTAGGGGACTCCTAAGATACAGATGTTCATAAACATTACACAAACAACAATTCAGGTACCTGCACAAACACCACCAACATGAATGGAAAAATGTGTTGGTTTTAAGTGGTAAACACTGTAGGAGTGACACGAACACACTATCGGTGTCCTTCCCAAACAAAAATGGGGGGAACCTTACTGGCTTTCTGCCCAACACCACGTAACTAAAAACGCTGCATGAGGTGACCCCTCTATTTTATAAGGATGTTCACTGTGTCTTCTTACAGTCTTTAGCTTAAAGTCTATTTTGTCTGATGTAAGCATGGCTACCCCCACATTCTTCTGTTTTCCTTGGCCTGGAAGATCCTTTCCCACACCTGCACTTTCAGCCTGAGTGTGTTCCCACAGCGGAAGTGAGTCTCCTGAAGGCAGCACATACTGTTAGTTTGTGAACCTCTGTCCTTTCAGCCAATATATCTTTTGACTGGAAAATTTAGTCCCTTTATATTTAAAGGAAGTATTGAGACATGTATGGATAGAGTTACTCTTGTCATTCTTTTCAATGTTTTTAGCTGTTTTAGAGTTATTGGCCCCTTTCTTACCCATTTGCTCTTTATCTTTCTGTTGGTTCTCTACAGTGCTGTACTTTGATTCCTTTCTCTTTTGTGTATCTCCTACAGACTTGGGCTTTGTGGTTACTAGGCTTGTCTCCTTTAAGTTGCTAACGCCTTCGTTTTGCATACTAAACTCTTTGAGACCTGAGGTAATTCTTTAAAAATCTGAATGTACAATCCCGTGCCTTTTTAGGGAAGAGTTAGCTATTCTCTTTCTCATATCTGTGAAGACTTCATTTCAACCACATCAACTGATATTCTCTACTTCTATTGCTGTTATGAAGTTGTCTCGGTATGTGACTGGACTGCCACCTCTTGTGCCTTAAAAGGCAGCAAGTAAACCATTTTATTTGTAACATTCAGAAACTTTTTTTTAGTTTGAATAAATGGACAAGAATTTTCTTGGATGTTCTGAACACCTAGTTTATCATAACTTACATCATGACGTTATAAGCATAGACAACATTTCCATTTAGATTCTTTTATAGACTGTACATCATTCTGTCCTTCATCTTCCACGGAAAATCAGGTATACAGGCATCCCACTGAAGGAGGAAGGGCATCGGATATCTTTGATGCATAAAGACCAGCCACATACTTTCACACACCCACGGGAAATAAATGAATTCCTGAAGTGATTTGAGAGTAGAAAGACATTAATACTTACTAGTCAACATCTTAAAGAGGACCAAGGTAAAACAAGCACACATTGAAATTAATGACTCCTGTTTAAAAATCCATCCCTTGTATATTTGAGGCATACCAGCAGATATATTAAGTGTTCAACTTTGTTTTATCCCATAAAGTTAAGTATTTTTATTGAGAAAAATGTCTGAATAGCATGACCAATGTATTCCTTTCTACTCTGATTTCTGTGACATTTATGGACAGTTGATCAGGTAAGTACAATCTAAATATTTATATCTTTCAAGTTACCTTCCTCTCTGTATGCTGATGTTTTCTAAAGTGTATATTTAAAAATGTCTTTTCTTATTCATACATTATCCTCAAGTGTGCATTTGGGGATATTGAGTCATGACTGAGTTCCAGTTAGAGACACGGCCACACTCTGGACATTTTACTGTTTCACTCCTGTGTCATACCTGTGATCATGATGAAGTTGTGAGTTCCAGCCAAGGGTTTTCCACATTCATTATATTTGGAACGTTTCTTAACAGGAACTGTGATCCTGAGTAAGGCGTGAACAGTCTGAAATGTTTTACCACATTATTTTAAAGTTTTCTCTGTAGTATGAGCTCTGTGATGTGGAATGATGCTTGAGTTCTGATTAAAGGGCTTGCCAAATTCTATTTATAAAATCATCTCCAGTATATATTCTCTGATGAGGAATCAGGGTTTAGCATTGCTTTCAGGTCTGACACATTCCCAAATGTTTATCATTCTTCTCCAATATGAATTACCGGATGTGGAATAAGAGTTGAGGAGTCCTTACAAATTCTGTCATTGTCTTAACGTTTAGAAGATTTGCTCCAGTATGAATTCTGTGTTAATAAGGAAAGGTTGAACAGCGATTAAAGCTTGTCTCACATTCTTTGTATTGGTAAGGTTCATCTCCAGCCTGAGTTCTGTGATGTTCAGTCAGGGTTGAGAGGTACCTAAAGTCCTTGCCACATTTTTTACATTAGTAAGGTTTCTCTCCAGTATGGATTCTGTGATGTTGATTAAGGACTGAGAATTGGTTAAAGGCCTTGCCACATTCATTACATTGGTAAGGTTTCTCTCCAGTATGGATTCTGTGATGTCGAGTAAGGATTGAGGATTGGTTAAAGGTTTGGCCACATTCTCTACATTGGTAAGGTTTCTCTCCAGTATGGATTCTGTGATGTTCAGTAAGGTGTGAGCGGTGGGTAAAGGCCTTGCCACATTCATTACATTGGTAAGTTTTCTCTTCAGTACAAATTTTGTGATGTCTGTTAAGGTCTGAGGATCAGTTAAAGGCCTTGCCACATTCTTTCATTGGTAAGGATTCTCTCCAGTATGAGTTACCTCATGTTGTGTAAGGGCTGAGCACAACTTGAAGATCTTGCCACATTCTTCATATTTGTAAGGTTTCTGTACAGTATGCATTTGCTGGTGGTCAAGGGCTTTGACACCTTCATTACCTATACACCTTTTCTCTCCAGTACTAATTGTCTTATGCATATTTAGTTTTGAATGACTAAACATGTTCCCTGTTTTATTACCTCTGTCATGGATTTCTCCCACATGAACCCTCTGATGATCACCAACATTGGAGGACTGGTTAAGAATTCTCCCACATTCATTATATTTGTAAGGATTCTCTCCTGTAGGGATACTCTTGTGTGTAATAAAGTTGGTGCTTTGATGAGAGACTTCCCCATATTTATTACATTCATAATGGTTCTCTGGAAAAGGAGTCCCCAGATGTCTTTGATGGCCTTCATTCTCCCCATCCTTGTTGCAGTCTGTCATTACATGTCCATTCTCAAGGGAACTATGTTTATAGCCACTCGTTGACACGTTTTGGAAAGCAGCTTCTAGGCATGGCTTTGGCAGGAATGTCTGGGTGCCATGTGAAAATATAGCTGAAAGAGATCAAATAATAGAAAGTAAAATCATTCCAGGTACTACTCCTAGGTGAATGTACTGACAACTTATAATAAATAACCTTAAAATCAATCAGCGAACATCAGGAAGATAGCTGAGAAGTAATCACCAGGACTTCACTCTTCCATGGATACATATAAACTTGCACACAGGAACTGACCACATAGCTTAATAGATAATACCATAACATATCTTTCTGTAGCACAAATCAATTTCTTATATCTAAGAAGAATCAGGAAAGCACCCTATGGACTCAAAATTACCAGAAGAAAGGAAATTCAAACCTAAAACAAAAATGGAAAATAGAGGCTTTGGCAAAAATAGGAAAAATTAACAATGGGAAAAGTTGATGTTCAGAGCATACTCCCAAAATTATCAGACCTATATCTAGTCAAGTCAGAATGGTAGAGAAGATTATAATCAGAAGTGAAGAAGTGAAGGCAGACACAGTATAAGCGAAACCATTGAAATAAAAAATAAGGCCATGGTCGATAATTATATGGCAAGAAGTAGATACCAAAGAATGGTTATGAATTTCCAAAATGGTAAAACCTACCCGAACTCCATCATGAAGAAATCTATCTATCCATCTATCTTGGATCTTTAACACAGCATAAATCTTTTGGGTAACTGGGAAATGAAAGGTGCATTTTGGCACTCTGTTGAAGTTCATTTAGGGAGTAGAGCAAGAGACCAGGCATGTACCTCATCGGCATTTTGACACCCTCCCTTACCGCCTTGAGAATTATACCAGTATACTCTGGTCAGAAAGCAGCTCCTGCCTACGATTTTGGAAGAAAAATAATTCTCTTCACATTCCCAAGAAATGATTTATGAAACAATTGTGCTTCTGATTTGAAAGAACTAGAAATAGGTAAATTTCCTCGGATTTGGAGTGTCACAAGGGGAAGTTGGTACAGCAACATGTGGTAAGAGGGTTTCATTACTTACAAAGGGCGGTCTGCCTTGCACATTCGTTCCCTGCAGGCGACCATGGCAGAATCACTGGTTGCCAGGACAAGAGGCAATACTGGGGCCCAAGCCTCCATAGATTGGGGAGGGGCTCATTTGGGATGAGGTAGGCTGTGGGCAAGAGGCATCTCAGTTTCTAGGGAAGAAATTGCTAGTGGATCTTGGTCTCCTCATGGTGGTTCTCTGTGGCTTTGGGCACATTTTAAATGCAACAATACTGGGCAGGATATTTTTCAAAACCTGTCAACAACTGCAATATAATGAGTATGAACTAAGGAGAGAATCCTGGTTATTGCTATATTGGAATAAACAGAATTTTCTTAGGTAACACTTCCATACTTTCAAATTTTTAATAGATACCACACTCCTATGAATCAGAATCTTAAAATGATAGAAAAGTCTACCTATCATGATTATAAAATTATTATCCATAGAATTATCCATGTATCCACCTATTCCTACTCTCCCAAAATAAAAAGCTTTCTTAAGTACACTCTCAGAGTGGTTTTTCTATATATATACAATTATAAATGTAGATAATTTTCCTTCTTCCTCATATTTGGGCATTATTCCATTTAATTGGTTTTCTACCAAAGGATTTGGGTTATCCCAATCTTCATTTTTTACATAGGTATGGTGAATACTTGTAGGTCCTTGCTTTGCGAGTTTGCAAGTATTCTGTAGGCTAAATTTGAGGTGGAAATTGCTGGTGAAGAGAAGAAAAAGCACACAGAATTCTGCTAGATAGTACTAAATTGCTTTCCACAGGTATTAAAGTGAGCTCACCCCCAATACTAAAATTGCCTGTTTCTCCACAGGGTCACCCAAAGATGATTGGCACTCTTTCTTTGCCAGTCTTGTAAGGTGCAGAGTCTGAGTTCAGGATTTCTGGCTTGAGTCTGCTTTATAGGCCAGCAGTTGTGTCTCCCTCAAATTCCCCTCAGCTAGGGCACCCTTCAAACAATCATTTGGCAACGAATGTGTGTGGGAACCTCAACTGGAGAACTGGGAACCCAAATTCTGCAATGTGAAACACACAAAACTGTCCTTGCCCTGATGGAGCACCTGGGTGGCTCAGTAGGTGAAGCATAAGACTCTTGATTTTGGCTCTGGTCATGCTCTCATGGTTTGTGAGACCCAGTCCCTTCTGGTGCTTTGGGCTGACCATACGGGGCCTGGTTGGAGTTCTCTCCTCTCTCAAAATAAATACACATTAAAAACAACAAGAGAGGCACCTGGGTGTCTCTGTTGGTAGTGCATCTGACTTAGGCTCAGGTCATGATTTCGTGGTTTGCAAGTTCAAGCCTTGCACCAGCTCTGTTCTGACAGCTCAGAGCTTGGAGACTACTTCAGATTCTGTGTCTCCCTCTCCCTCTCCCTTCCCTGCCTCCCAAAAAAGAAAAAAATTAAAAAATTTTTAAACGGCAACAAAAATTGTACTTAAAATCTAGAAGTTCTGTCCCAACTATAGCACTGCTAGGAATTTACCCAAGGGATACAGAAATGCTGATGCATAGGACCACATGTACCCCAATGTTCATAGCAGCACTCTCCACAATAGCCAAAACATGGAAAGAGCCTAAGTGTCCATCAACAGATGAATGGATCAAGAAGATGTGGTTTATCTATACTATGGAATCCTCCATGGCAATGAGAAAGAATGAAATCTGGGCACGTGTAGCAACATGGATAGAACTACAGGGTGCTATGCTGAGTGAAATAAGGCAGAGAGGGACAAATATCATATGTTTGCAGGTATACGAGGATTAGGAGGAACTTAACAGAGTAACATGGGGGAGAAGAAGGGGGAAAATGGTGGGGGAAATGGTGGGGGAAAGAGGGAGAGACAAACCACGAGAGACCCCTGAATGCTGACAAAAACTGAGGACTGATGGATGTGGGGGGGAGGAGGGATGGGCATGGAGGAGGGCACTTGTGGGGATGAGCACAGGGTGTTATATGGAAACCAACTTGACAATAAACTATTTGTTAAAAAAAAAAAAAAAGTTCTGTCCCAAGGGCAGTGCCTCCAAATGTAGAAAACAGCTTTAGGTTAATCCGTGTCGAAGTAGTAATCTGGAAATTTAACAATATGCCATAGAGTCCATGCACATGCTAGACTGAAGATTTTTTAACCCTTAAAAAAGACCAGAAAGTTTTGAGAAAATTCATAAGAAAAGTTTTGGAATAATATTTGGAATAACCTGAGAATTAAAAGAAAATCTTGAATTTTAAGCTTTTGACCAGGTTTCCACCAAGGGTAAGTGCAAGATTAAGAGAAGCATAACAGCTTTCATTGTAATGGAGATGAGGGTCTGCTCTAGGGAAGGTCAGACATTAGACAAAATACTTTTGAACATCTTAATGGATTTACATGTACTAAACTTGTTTAAAAAGCAGGGGTACCTGGGTGGCTCAGTTGTTGAGCATCTGACTTGATATCAGCTCAGGTTATGATCTCATGTTTGTGGGTTCGAGCCCCCCCATCAGGCTCTGTGCTGGCCGTGCTTCACCTGCTTGGGATTCTCTCTCCCTCCCTCTTTGCCCCTCCCTGTTGGTGCTCACTGGCTACCTCTCTCTCTCTTAAAATAAACATTGAGAAATAAGTGTCCTGTACCAGATGAAGCCACTGGATAATTCATAGAAACAATGAGGAAGTGCTTCAGATCTCTTCATACATACATTTCTAAGGAGTAAACAGAAGAGAGATTATGAAAACACACTATGTAACACCAGCGTTACCAGGTTATCCAAGCCAAAGGAAGACACTACAAGTAGAGAAGAGAACACAGTGCCACCTACTGGGAATATTTATGGAACTACATAATACAAATCAAACTGAATCAAAAGCACATTTTACCATTTTACAACAAAATCAAGTGCAAATTCTTCCTGGAATTCAAGGGTGTTTCAACATATGGAAAATTACACATTTGAGACTGCCCACATTAACATAATGATGAAATCTGATATGATCAAACTGATACAGAATAGGGAGTGAGCATATTGCACACAATTTTATAATTAAAAACACTCAAGAAAGTAGGAAACCACCCCAACTTAATAAAGGCCATGTATGTATGAAAAGCAGAAATCTCACATATTCAATAGTAAAAGACTAAAAGCTTCTCTTATGTCCTCAGAAACAAGGTAATGAAGCAACTTGACCACTCTCATTAAACAGAGTACTGGACATTCTTGACGGAACAATTAAGAAAATTAAAAAAAAGACCAAGAATCCAAACTAGAGGAGGAAAAGCATTATTCTCTCTGTTAATAGCTGACATGCTCTGGGGTACCTGGGTGGCTCAGTCGGTTGAGTGTTCGGCTTTGGCTCAGCTCATGATATCCCACTTGTGACTTCGAGCCCAGCATCAGGTTCTGTGATATTAGCAGGGAGCTGCTTCACATACTCTGTCTTCCTCTGTCTCTGCCCTTCCCCAGCTCATGTGTGCATGCTCTCTCGCTCCCTCGCTCTCTCTTAAAGATAAACATGTAAAATTTTGTTTGAAAAGAAAACAAAAACAGATGACATGCTCTAAAGAAACCTAGAGACTCCTTTATTTTTGTGTCATAACTTATATTGTTTATGTCCATAAATTATTTTAACTTTTTTTTTTTCTTTAGAGAGGGGGAGTGCACGACCCAGGGAGAGAAAGAAAAAAATCTTTTTTTTATAATGTTTTATTTATTTCTAGGAGAGAGAGAGAGACAGCGTGAGCAGGGGGGGTCAGAGAGAGAGGGAGTCACAGACTGAAACAGGCTCCAGGCTCTGAGCTGGCAGTCAGCACAGAGCCCGACGCGGGGCTCGAACCCATGAACCGCGAGATCATGACCCAAGCGAAAGTCGGACGCTTAACCGACTAAGCCACCCAGGCGCCCCAAGAAAGAAAAAAATCTTAAGCAGGCTCCATATTGGCTAGGAGCCCGAGGCAGGGCTCAGGACTCAATCCCACAACCCTGGGGTCATGACCTAAGCTGAAATCAAGAGTCAGATACTCAACCTACTGAGCTACTCAGGTGTCCCACAGCTATAGGCTCTTTACCTACAACCTTTACCTACAACCCAATACAGTGGGTTAAGGTTGGTGCAATGATAATACTTCATTCATTACACATCACTGTTAACACATGAGAAAGCATTGGGTTTCACTAATGAAAATAATCAACTAAATGTAGTCTATACAAGCCGCTGCAAGGTTACTGCATGGTTCTTGTTTAAAATACAGACTTACAGACCTTAAACGGCTAGTCTTGTTCATGTGATACATATTCTGAGAGTTGTGGCTCCGTGGCTTTACTTTTCACATTCTGAATGTTGTGTTTGAACTGTTTATGTCCTCAGTAAGGTTTCTGTCCATTAAGTTTCATTTGGGGGGGATCAAAAATGATACCTATTTCAACTGCATATGGGTCAGAATCCTTAACCCTGTATGTTGAAGGCTCTACTATCAGTGATCCAAGGGTTGGATCATTATCATTCTCGATAATAAAAATCCGATTTAGATTAACATCTGAAAAGTGGTATATGCTTAGTGCTTTTCACTGTTAATTCTCAGATGTTTACTTGGATTTCTTTTTTTATTACATACATTGCCAATTTTTTACATATTTAACGTTTCTATGGTCAATGAACATCTTTTTACGTGAAAGTAACATTTATTTTTTAATTTCTTAAAAGTGTTTTATTTCTGAGAAAGAGAGACCGTGTAAGCAGGGGAGGGCCAGAGAGAGAGGGAGACACAGAATCTGAAGCAGGCTCCAGGCTCTGAGCTGTCAGCACAGACCCCAACGCAGGTCTCAAACCTACGACCTCAGTCGAAGTTGGACACTTAACCGACTGAACCACCAAGGCCACCTGAAAGTAATATTGAAAAGAAAGTATTTTCCCTATTTGTGACATTTCTAGGGTTTCCATCCAGGATACACAGTCTGATGTGTTGATGTTGAGTTCTGTGTAAAGACTTGGCAACAGTCAAACATTAAAAAAAAAAAAATTTAAAAAAAAGGGGCGCCTGGGTGGCTTAGTCGGTTAAGCGTCCGACTTTCGCTTGGGTCATGATCTCGCGGTTCGTGGGTTCCGGCCCCGCGTCGGGCTCTGTGCTGACTGCCAGCTCAGAGCCTGGAGCCTGTTTCAGTCTGTGACTCTCTCTCTGACCCTCCCTGCTCACGCTGTCTCTCTCTCTCTCCTAGAAATAAATAAAACATTAAAAAAAAAAAAAAAAGACTTGGCAACAGTCTTTACATTTGTAAGTTTTCTCTCCAGTATGCCCTCAGTCATGTTTAATCAGGGCGTTATTCCGGTGAAAGGCATTCCTGAGTTGTGTACATTGGTTGGATTTCTCCTAAGTATGTAGAGTCTGATGTCAAAGATGGTGTAAAGAATGCTTAAAGGATTCACCAAATTATTCACCTTTGTAATATTTCTTCCCATTAAATATTCTCTGATGTTCAACTCTGATGTGTTGGAGTGCTGGGGAAAAGGTTTTGCCACATTCTTGTCAATTTTGAAGAGTCTCTCCAGTAGGTATTCTCTGCTTTTGAGTGAGTTTGGAAGTCTGGTTAAAACTTTGCCACAATCACTACATTTGTAAATCTTCAGGTAGGACACAATGGCATATAAAGACATTTAACCTTTGATAAAAGACTGTGACATTTCTTTCTTTTAATATGGCATCTGAAAACTGAGTTCTTTGAAGTTTCTTAGGATTTGACCTTTGTGAATATTTCTTTCTGGAATCATTGCTTTCATAGGTTCTGTCTCAAGTATAAACACCTTGGTAGTTATTAAAGATCAAGCCCTCACAAAAGGCCTTCCTAAGTGCATTCAACATAAGACATTGCTCCAAATTATGTATTTATGTGATAATTATTGAACAGTAATGGTTGGATAAAGACTCTCCTGAGCATATCAAAATTAGGATCTTTGGAACAAGGAGGGATTATTTGGTGGTAGAAACCCTCAGGAAAGGACTTCCCAAATTGATGACATTTAGCCATTTTTTAAAAGTGTATGTATTTTGAGCAAGAAAGCACAAGCCAAGGAGAGGGGCAGAGTGAATCATAAGCAGGTTCCAAGCAGTCATTATGTAGCCACATGCAGGGATTGTTTCCACAAACCCTGAGATCATGATCTGAGCCAAAATCAAGAGTTGGATACTCAACTGAATAAGGCACCCAGGTGTCCTTCAACTTTTCTTCTTCATATTCCCCAAAATGAAATTTAGCTAAAACTCAGAAGCAGAAGAAAATACTAAAGAAAAAAATCAGAAACATGGGGCTCCTGGGTGGCTTAGTCGGTTAAGCGTCCGACTTTCGCTTAGGTCGTGATCTCGCGGTTCGTGGGTTCAAGCCCCGCGTCGGGCTCTGTGCTGACTGCAGCTCAGAGCCTGGAGCCTGTTTCAGAGTCTGTGACTCCTTCTCTATGACCCTCTCCTGCTCACACTGTGTCTCTCTCTCTCTCCCCTAGAAATAAATAAAACATTAAAAAAATTAAAAAAAAATCAGAAACAAATAAAATAGTTGGGGCACCTGGGTAGCTCACTCAGTTAAGGATCCAACTCCTGATTCAGGCCCAGGTCATGATCCCAGGGTTGTGGGATCAAGCCCCTGGTAGGACTTCATTCTGAGTGAGGAGTCTGTCTTACATTCTGTCTCTCTCACTCTGTCCCTTGCCCCAGTTTGCATGTTGTCTCTCAAAAAAATTTTTTTTAAAAAGCTAAAATCTTAAACAATAGAAATAAAATAGAGACCATAATAAACCATAGCATTGAAAGGGATGCCTGTTTTTCGAAACAAACCAAATTGGAAATGCTTTAACTACATTAATGAAGAAAAAAGGAGATAGGACTCAAACACCAAATGGACAAATGGAACAGAGACAACATAACAGATAACCTCAAAAATATATAGTTTGATAACATATGACTATGAAAAATTATATACTAACAAGTTAGATAAAATCTAATTTTTTTTAATGCACAAGTTACCAGATTGAAATGTGAATCTTGAACTCAAGAAATAACAAATCTTCTTAGACCAATCACAAAAATAAAAGTTGAATATGCAATAAAAAATCTCCTGGCATAGGAAAGCCCACAATCCCTTGCCTTCATTGGTCAATTCTAACAAACATTAAAAACAGGGAAAAAAAAACAATCTTAATCAAAATCTTACAAACAGAAATGAAGGAATGCATTCAAAATAATCCTAGGAGGCCAGCTTACTCTGGTACAAAAGCAGGATAAATATCATAGAAGAATAAAAATATCTAGTTTGTCTATTTGAAGTGTTGCTACTCTGGCTTTCTTTTGACTTTCATCTGCATGATCAACGTTTCTCTGTCACCCTCACTTTCCATCTGTAAGTATCTTAAGGTCTACATTGAGTCTGTTGTAGGCAACATATAGATAGTCCTGGGGCTTATTTTTGTTGTTTTTGTTTGTTTTATTCCATTCAGAGACCCTATGTGTTTTGATTGGAGTGTATAGTACACTTTCATTGAAAGTATTTATTGATAGATACATATTTATTGCTATTATGTAGTGTCATCGTTTCTAGATTTTCTGTGATCCTTTTTCTGTGTCACTTTTAGTGTCTTCTTTACACTCCAAGATTCCCCTTTAACATTTCTTGCAGGGCTGGTTCAGTGGTGAGGAATTCCTTTAGATTTTGCTTGTCTGGAAAATTCTTTCTACTTCCCTTCTGGATGGTAGCCTTCCTGGACAGAGTATTCTTGGCTGCATATTTTCCCAGGCAGCATGTGGAATATATCATCCCTCCCTTCTGGCTTCCCAGGTTTCTTTTGAAAAATCACCAGCTAACCTTATCAGCTAACCTGATAAGTGAAGGATGTCTTCCTGCTTTGAAGATTTCTTTCTCACCATATTTTTAAATTTAATTCTAATAGATCCTGGTGTTGGCTTGCTTTTGTTGGTTTTAATGGGAGTTCTCTGTGTCTCCTGGATTTTAGTGTCTGTTTCCTTAGCCAGGCTAGGGAAGTTTTTGGCGATTATTCCTTGAAGTAATTTTATAAGACTAACCCAAGATTTACAAGTGCTCTAGGTGATTCTGATGAATGCTAAATTTGAACCTCTGCAGGAACTAAGTCATAGATCATCCCTGAGTTCTCCGCAGATAAGTCAGTCTTATAAACCCTCTGTGATCATGCTCCTGTTCTCTCTCACACAGAACCATACACAACACATTTACTTTATTCAGAATTGAAATGGACTGTAACACAATCTGTGTTGGGTTCCTCTTCTTATTATCCCTTCTCTCAATTCTTAAAAGCTTCCTTGAGCTTCCTAGGATCGAGAATGTTTACATTCTTGAATGAAAGCAATCAAGATTAAAGTGAATTGGAACTTATCTAAATATTTTATGAAGTAAATAATGAAATGTATACAAGACATAAATGTTATATATTATAAAGGAAAGGAATATAGCATTCTCAGTATAAATCTACTTGATGGCTCTTACTGTAAGACTATAAATAACTACAGATATAAGCAGCTCTTCATCGCTGTCCATTTGCATGTAGAATAAATGCCTGTGCACTAAGTTTCAGGATACTCTAAATTTTAAGGGCTAATTTCAGGTAAAAGTGTGATGGCCTTTTTTCAGATGTTGTGAAACAGTTCAGAGAACAAGAGCCGTTTACAAAGACCTTATATGTCCACTGGCACTACTATTTCTAATTAGACTAGCCTTTATATCACATTTCTGGTCAAAGACTTGAAGGGAGTAGTCCCTTGGGTAAGAGGGCCTTCCTGAATGAAAAAGGAAAGATCTCAAAGTGAATTCTCTAAGTCCTGTCAGAATTACACTGCCTCCTCTCCCGCATGGAACATGGTTTGATGCCTGCTGGTGGGGCAGATACACTGGGCCACGAGTAACACTTATGAGCAAAATGATGGGCGCAGAAAATACCAGAGGGAAGAAATGGAAAAATCCGAGGACACTCTAGGGTGTCTGGGTTATTTTATGAGACATGTGCATCAACCTACTTACTGCATACAGAGCACAAAATACACGTTCTCTTTAAGGTTTTCAAAAAAGGTTTCATTTTAATCACTCTCAGCTCAGCATAACAAGTACACTCTCCTTAATTGTCATCACCTGTTTGATCCAACCCCCCCCTGCTCACCTCCCTTGTGGTAACCATCAATTTGTTGTCTATACTTGAATCTCTTTCCTGCTTTGTCTCTTCCCTGTTGCTCATTTGTTTTGTTTCCTAAATTCTACATGAGGGCAATCTTGGTATTTGTCTTTCTCTGACTTATTTCACTTACCATTATACTCTCTAGCTCCATCCAGATCTTTGCAAATGGTAAGATTTCATTCTTTTCTATGACTAATATTCCATTGTATACACCATGTCGTCTTTATCTATTTTTCTCCTCATGGACACTTGGGCTTCTTGGCTATTTTAAATTATGCTGTTATAGTAATGTTGAAGTATTGTTTTTATTTTCATTGGGTAAGTACCCAGTAATGGAATTGCTGGGTTGTAGGGGAGTTCTATTTTTAAAATTTCTTTGTTAATTCTGAGTGAGACTGAGTGCAACAGGAGAGGGGCAGAGATAAAGAGGGAGACAGAATCCAAAGCAGGCTCCAGGCTCTAAGCTGTCAGCACAGAGCCTCACATGGGGCACCAACCCATCAACCGTGAGATCATGACCTGAGCCAAAATCAGATGCCTAACTGATTGAGGCATCCAGGCTCAGAAAAGTTGTATTGGAAAAAAAATTTTTTTAATGTTTTATTTATTTCTAGGAGAGAGAGAGAGAGAGAGCGTGAGCAGGGGAGGGGTCAGAGAGAGAGGGAGTCACAGACTGAAGCAGACTCCAGGCTCTGAGCTGGCAGTCAGCACAGAGCCCGATGCGGGGCTCGAACCCACGAACCGCGAGATCATGACCTAAGCGAAAGTCGGACGCTTAACTGACTAAGCCACCCAGGCGCCCCAGTATTGGAAAAAATTTTTTAAAGTAATCTTTACGCCCAATGTAGGCCTTTAACTTAGAACCTAGAGTTCAAGAATCATGTACTCTGCTGCCTGAGCTAGCCAGGTACCCCTCTGTTTACATTTTCTTTTCTGTAAGTACACAGCAACATTTCATGGTATGGTTTACAACAGAATAACAAATAGTAATGAATGAATTATCTTTCAGTTGAGCCAATGTGAAACGTGAGTACAACTTATAAAAATCGTCTTTCCACTCAGGTCAGGATGGGGGAGGAAAATAACATAGGCTGTAAAACAACAGAGACATGTAATCTAAAAACTGAGTGGCCTTGGGGCATCTGGGTGGCTTAGTTGGTTAAGCATCCGACTTTCGCTCAGGTCATGATCTCGCAGTTCGTGGGTTCGAGCCCCGCGTCAGGCTCTGTACTGACTGCCAGCTCAGAGCCTGGAGCCTGTTTCAGCCTGTGACTCCCTCTCTCTCTGACCCTCCCCTGCTCACGCTGTCTCTCTCTCCTAAAAATAAAACATAAAAAAAAAACTGAGTGGCCTATTTGAGGCAGACCTACTCACTGCTGATGACTGGTGGTCTGCTTCCCAACGAATCTGTGTCTTGCAAACAGTTGAGAGCCCAGGACTAGATTCACCATGAGGCTGCATGGAAGGGACAGAAGTCCCTGCTCGCTGTGAGCCAAGATACCTGTGAGGTCATCAACCATAAGGATCAGAGGTGTGGGGGGCTGTATACCTGGGATACCAATGCTTTGTGGAACCACACCACACGCCTTGCTGGCTCTGACTATTAGTGTGCAGAAGCTGGCTTCATCTTCAACATCTACTGTCATGTGTAGATGTTAAAGCAATGGCTATAATGTTTAAATCCTCCAATTTCCCCTCTCCAGCTACTGCCGCATATGTGGGCCTGTGAAAGGACAGTTATCTATTGTATCTAAGAGTAACTGGTCCTCAGGAAACCAGGAAATTCATGAAAACATGAGGAAAGCATCTGACCTCCCACAATCCCAGAAAACTACATTTCCCAAGTCCCCAAGTATGTCACATTTGTTCATCACAAGTACCTTCCTAAGACTTTGCACTGACCAAAGGGAGCTCCCTACCAGATCTTTCCCAGCATTTCAAGAGTTCTCTGTATGTTTTTAGTAGGATCTATCTTCCTCTTCAGGGTTACTATCATCGTGTTCTATCTGTCCTCACAGCTGTCTCAGTGCCAAGTGCCTGACCTAATCCTGTGGCCCACTGATGGTGTCTTCCTATTCTTCCAATATTGTATTTAAATCTCCGGTATGGCCTCCATACCGGTTACAGACAATTGGCCTTTGGATTAACAAGAGCCCATGTAGCTTATATGGGAATATGAGAGTGGTGAAAATGGGGTCTCCATAGCACAGGGTAGAAGGGCATCTCTGATGCCTTCATCACTGAAATGGAGAGGAGGACATGGAAAAACTCAAGATGATTTGGAAAGAAAACCAGCAAAGTGTATCCTTTTCAATTCAGAGTCAGCAGTACAACCTTGGATTGGTGTCCTCTTCCCATATGAAGAATGCATGGCAGGGCTCCAGCCGAGATGTTCATATTTTCCTTTGGGCTGCAAGATTACTCCTATTACAATACTGTTTTCTCCCTACATTTAGAACATCTAGTAAGGACCAAGCAATGTCCTATGCTCGGTCTCCTCAAATCAATGTGAAAACAACCCATGACTCATGAATCTGAAAATTTTTACCTAATCGAACCATTACACTAACATGGAGAACTTAGACAATGTCACTTACAAGAAGGGAAAAGAACAGGAACTAAAGAAATCTTACATAGTATTCTTGTCCAGTTGAGAGGAAGAAGTGAAATGCAGCAATTAAACTGTATGGAATTTAGTATGTTCATTGTGGAATTAATTACTCCCATAATCAAAATAATTTTGGAACACCATGTCATTTCATGCAAACCATTCTTAAAATCCCTGAGTATATCCAATAAGCAACAGTTCCTGAACATTTGAACAAGGAAAAGAGAGTACATTCTGCATAAGTAATAGGCAGGTAGATGAGACAGGATTTACATGGGGAGATTTTCAAGCCAAGATCCATGAGATTTAGAAGATAGAAATCCAATAGAAGAGGGATACTTATTACCATTATGAATCTATAACATTTTTGTGTGCTAGGTAATCAATTTTGAAATTCGGAAATTACCTCATTTGATCTAATATACTCTTACCTTCTAAAGATCCAGGTACACATACATTTACACACACATCGCTATACTCACACTTCTTCCTAGTTAGTTCTTTTACTCCAAAATGCATCCTTAGCGGGATGCCTGAGTGACTTAGTTGCTTAAACATCCAACTTCCACTCAGGTCATGATCTCATGATTTAGGAGTTTGTGTCCCATGTGAGGCTCTGTGCTGAGACCTCAGAACCTAGAGACTGCTTTAAATTCTGTCTCTGTCTCTAGTTATCCCTCCGCTGCTTATGCTCATGCTCTGTCTCTCTCAAAAATAAACATTAAAAACGGTAAGAACAAAAAACCCACAGTGTATCTTTTGCTTCATATAACATTGCATTCTGTGCATAAAATTTTGTGTTCTGTGTACTTATAAAAACATAAGCAAACAAAAAGTGTAAAAATGTTAAAAACAGTAACTGAGAAGTCTGTACATATGGCTTATAATTATATTTTTAATAAGTTTGTTCAATTAGTTGAGTAGAACCCATGGTCAGTAGATTGTGAACTATAGTTCAATAAAAGAAAAACAAACTGAAACACATAAAGCTTATTACTTACAAATTCTGGAGGATGGACCCTATATGCCTTGACATCAAGGCTTAGTGAAGGCAGAGAGAGTGGAAGGAAGTGGGGCAGATGCCTTATTTAGGGACCATGGACCCTTATTTAGGGTCCACTTCCTGGGCTATGTCTAGAATGCACAATTCAAACCTAAATAAGTAGAGGATGGTAAACTCTGCAGGGTTTTTCTCTAAGGGGAGTGGGCACTCTTTCACAAAGGTTATTGTGAAAGTCCAAGCAGGAACTACTTTGTGACTCTGGTGGCTTTTATCTATTCTATATGCTGCTGGACGAAGCTAGAGTTCATTTAATCCCCTGTAGCCAGTCTGGTTATACAAGATGGATTTATTGGCCACGGTATCAGAAATGGACCAGCTACGCTCTCGATAGTACTTCTGTATCATCCATATGAAAAGTACCGTAATGTCCCAGCTGTCACAATAAGGGAGATAGAATACATGAATGGGGAAAATAGATCATTAGAGATATCATCTTACTGCTTTCACAAGCACAAGTTGAAGGCACCTGGGTGGTTCAGTCGGTTAAGCATCCAACTTTGGCTCAGGACATGATCTCGCAGTTTGTGGGTTCGAGCCCCACATCGAGCTCTGTGCTCACAGCTAGCTCAGAGCCTGGAGCATGTTTCAGATTCTGTATCTTTCTCTGACTCTCCCCTGCTCATGCCGTGTGTGTGTGTGTGTGTCTTAGAAATAAAAGATTAATGGAAAATTTTTTAAAAAGTCAGAAAAGAAAATACATTGCTGTACTATAAATAAGCCTGACCGTAAATGGACCCACATAGTTCCAACCCATGTTGTTCAAAGGTCAAGTGTTCTTTGTGTTACTATTTACCTGCAACCTTAATGAAGGTGGGGCAGGCTAAAGTTGGGGTAGGAGAACATCATTCATTAACACAGAGTTAACACATTGAAATCCATTGTGTTATTAATAATCCAGTGTTATTAATGAAAATGTATTAAGTTCAAACCCACTCCAAACAAACCAGTGCAAAACCACTGTGTGATCCTTGGTCGATATACCCATTTCAAGCATTCAAGAACCATTGTTGTTCCTCAGATAGAAGGATCTCTGAGTTGTGCTTTCCATGCTACTCAGATAGGGGCTCATTGTTGAGTACGTATGGATTTACAATGAGTTTACATATGCATGCGTAATATAAATGTGTTTTCATGAGGATTTCCTTAATATTTTCTTTTCTCAACCTTACTATATAATAAAAATGCTGTATATGATTGGAGCGCATAATAAGAATGGGATATTGACTATGTTCTAGTGAGGCTCCTAGTCAACAACAGATTATTTCCATGGAAACGCACTTATGCTTTTAAGTTTGGGGACTCACAAGTTAAAGATTTTCAACTGTGGAGGAGTTGGCATCCCATACCACCTCCATTGTACAAGGCTAAATAAATGATCTGAGTGTTTTTACTTTGGATTTTTCTAATACTCTGATTTAGAATCATGTCTCAAAAATGGTATGGACTTCTTTCTGCTGTGAATTCTGAGTTTATGTAGATTTCACATTTCATCACACAGTGTGCCATTGGTTCACAACTGTAATTTTTTAAATCTTTATAAAGAGTCTGTTGTTTTAAAATATATGTCTAAAGTGAAGGTTTTCATCCTTCACTGCGTTTCTGGAGATTTTATCCATTGTAGTTTCTCTGATGTCGATTAAGAGTTCAGTTCTAAGTAGACTTGGCCAACGTCCTTGACATCTGTAGGGTATCTCCCCAGGACTTTTATATTTGTAGTGTTTCTTTCGGTACCCACTCTGATGTTCACACAGTTGGTAGTCCTGCATAAAGCCCTTGCCACACTTTTTAAAATATTTCCCAGCCTTCTCCCCAGTATGTATTACCTCATGTTGACAAATTTTGAGGGCTACTTACCTTTGCCTTTGCCACATTGTTATATTTGTAAGGTTTCTTCCCGTTATGAAATCTCTGCTGTTGAGCAAGTTGGGAAGACTAGTTAAAAGCTTCACCAGAGTTGCTGCAGCTGTAAGTCTTCTCTCCAGGAAGGATACAATGATGTACAATAGGATTTGAGCCTTTATAAGAGACGGTCCCATGTTTGTTACTTCTAATCTGCAGTTCTGGAAACTAAATTCTCTGAAATTTAGTAGGATTTGATCCTTGATGCATGTTTTTCCCCAGATTCTTTCCCTTGGTAAGTTGTGTCTCCATCATAAACACTTTGGCAGGTATGGACGATAGAATTCTGACTAATGGCTTTCTAAAGTTCACAGTACATAAGAACTTGATCCAAATTAAGTATTATGTGATACCAGTGGACAGTCATGTTTGGAATAGGAGTGTCTGGTTTTTATCAAATTTAGAGACTTTGGAAAAGGAGGAGTATGTATTGGTGGAAGAAGAATGAAGCCTCTGAAAAGAATTTCTCAAAAACAATTGCATTTAGAATTTTTATCTTCCCTTTTAAATGACTTTTGGAAAGTGAATGATTAGTCCTATCTTATATTTGAAACGATTTCAATAATTAGTTTTGGCGTGGACTGGTTGATTTTCCAGAACTTCCAAATGTCCTTCCAGAGAATATATAGGATTAAAAATGGACTTTGGATGGGCACCTGTGCGGCTCAACTCAGTTGGTTGGCCGTCTGACCTTGGCCCAGGTCACAATCTCCTGGTTTGTGAGTTCAAGCCCCACACTGGGCTCTGTGCTAACAGCTCAGAGCCTTGAGCCTGCTTCCGATTATGTCTCCATCACCCTCTGGCCCTCCCCTGCTTTCTTTCTCTCTCTCTCTCTCTCTCAGAAATTAGAAACCGTTTTTAAAAAGTTTCCAAAAAAAGATTTTGGTCCTTGGGTTGACATATAACTGACTTAAGGTGAGGTTTTTTCCCGAATATCTTATACCCTTGATCTCTTCTGGCAGTAAGGACTCCACTAAGGGGACTTGTCCCTCTTTGGTTACAAGCGTCATAACATCCTTTTTGCCCTTCACTACCCTCCATCTTTATCCAAGCCATTCATTAAGTATAAATACTAAGAGCCGCAAATTCCATTTCTTCCTCGATCAGTCTTGAGACTGAATATTCTTTTTTTTTTAATTTTTTAAAATTTATTTCTAGGAGAGAGAGAGAGACAGAGACAGCGTGAGCAGGGGAGGGTCAGAGAGAGAGGGAGACACAGACTCTGAAACAGGCTCCAGGCTCTGAGCTGGCAGTCAGCACAGAGCCCGACGCGGGGCTTGAACCCACGAACCGCGAGATCATGACCTAAGCGAAAGTCGGTCGCTTAACCGACTAAGCCACCCAGGCGCCCCGAGACTGAATATTCTTAAACTGACTTTGCAACAGGCCGATGGTGTTATGCAAAGACAAAAGTACAAGGCACACAGTAAGTTATCCCTCTTACTAAACTCACATGCGTATATGGTAAAATGCTAATATACAAAATACCTATCACAGGACATCAGCAGTGGAGAAATAGGGAGCACCAGGACATGGCTCCTCCATGGAGACAAACATAGACCAGTTTACCTCTCTGAGTGCTCCAGAAGGCAATGAGGAGCCCTAGCACACCCAGGCAAGTATAAATGAACAAGAGCCACATCAAAGTTTGTGACACTTGTCCAAGACAGCTGCCCACCCTTCCTGACACTCCATGGCAACACTGAGCAAAAACTGTTACCTCTCATCCGGAGACAAACACGTGAGTGTCCTGTATGTTCAGTGATCTGGCTTGTTTGCAGCTGCCTGAGGGACTGGTTTCTGTCATGCAGGACATGACAAGCAGACGGAATGACAGCACCTTCTGGATGCACTGTGGAGGCTGCTCAGGTAAACAGCGTTTGTTTAGACACCAGAGAGACTACAGAGCTGAAGACAACAGAGGAAGGTACCATGGGCACTAAAGAAGTAACTATACTCTTGTAAACTGGGAAATCACAAAAATTCAGACATTGCAAGTTACTATTTGTGTTCTCCTGTACAAACAAGTTCATAAGCCTGAGCCCAGAGGCTGTTTTTTTTTTTTTTTAATTTGCTCATCTCAACAAAGATCACAAGTCCACAAAGAAATAGGACTTGTTCCCGTCATAGGAACGAAATCTCCAAAACTGACCTTAACTTAATAAGGAAGTATTGATGATGTGACAAAGAATTCAAAGAAAACACATTACAAAGCTGTGCATGGAGGAAGAGAAAACAGGTAGGTAACTAAATGATAGCAGAAAAACTATGCAGGACCAAAATGTAAACCCAAAGAGATAAAGGATAACAAACAGTCACCCAGAAATTGGGAGCTCAAGTGTAGAATCACTTAATGTAAAAATCCACGAAGGAGTCAGCAACAGACTAGATCAAGCAGAAGAAAGTATCAGAGAATCTAACGACCCCTTGTTTTAAATTATCCAAGAGAACCAAAGAAAAATGTGGAAAAGGACTAGGAACCCATGGGGCACCTACAAGTAGACCAATGTGTACATTAAGGGGACCCCATAAGGAGACGAGAGGAAAAGGGGGCAGAGATTTTCCATGAAGAACTAAAGGCTTGTAGTTCCCATGTGTGTGGAAAGAAGAGACAAATTCACAAGCTCCCTAAATTTGCAGTAGAATAAATATCAATGGAGGGAGATGGGTGAGAGAGAGGTTGGTGGGTGACTGGTATTAAGGAAAGCACTTGTGATGATCAGAACTGTATGTCATATGTAAGTGATGAACCACTGAATTATACTGAAACCAATAGTGCACTGTATGTTAAATAATTAGAATCTAAATAAAAAGTGATTTAAAAAATCAAGACATGAACACAGTGACACGTTGTAACCTCTCAAAAATGACCAGTGAAAAGACAATTTTGAAAAGCATGACAAAGCAACTCACCTTGTACAAGAGAGCTCCTATAAGATTTTTAGTGGGATTCTCACTAGATCTTCTAGAAAGAAAAACTTGGAACAATGCATTCAAATACTGAAAGATCAAAAAATATCCACCAAAAATAACATACATGGCAAAACTATTTCCCATGAGTGTAGAAATGAAGACTTGGTCAAGTCAAAATCCCTCTATGTTTACTAGAAGACTCGTCCTGCAAGAAACGTTAAAGGAAGAAAGAAATCCTTCTGGGGCACCTGGGTGGCTCAGTTGATCAAGTGTCCAACTCGACTTGAGTCATGATCTAATGGTTCATGAGTTCAAGCCCTGTGTCAGAATCTGTGCTGATGGCTTAGAACCTGGAGCCTGCTTCAGATTCTGCCTCTGCCTCTCAAAAAATGAATAAATATTAAAAGAAAAAAAGTTCTCCTAGTTGAAGTAAAAGGATTCTTAAGAGTAACCGGAACCACATTATCACAACAAGCTCTCAGATAAGTATAGATATTTATACAATGATAGAAACCTGTAGTGTAACAAGGTATGATAAGTCATTTGTTTCTGCTACAGACTTTTTCTTAAAAGCATAAAAATCTAGGTAATAATATATGCAATATAAAAACAATTTGTGATACCATCAATATAAAGTGGGTGCAGGTGTGGAGATAGGTAGAAGAGTTTTGTATAAAATTGACCATATCACCTTAAAATGGTTTGTTAGGGGCATGAAGGTGGCTCATTCAGTTAAGCGTCCAACTCCTGATTTTAGCTCAGGGCATAGTATCACAGTTCAAGAGTTCAGGCCCGGTGTTGAGCTCGGCACTGGAAGCATATGTGAAGGTTTCTTTTCCCTTTAAGAGGTTTGAAGTAATCTCTAAGGTAACCAGAATGAAAATACATACAGACAATACATTCACCAATAAAAACATGATGAAATTTATTATTAGGACAAATCACCTGGAGAGGATACAACATTCAGTTAGGACGAATCAAGGAAAGAAATGCAGACTTGACTCACAAAGGATGCGTGCGTAATATTCCTACAGACAATTAAGAAGATACTTTTATTGGCAAAGGGTATAAAGCTGATTCCTAGTTGTGTTAGACTCACATTGTCCAAACATGTAATGAGTTGAAAGTTGTTACCCTAAGACAAAATACTCAGGTAAAAACAAAATCCCACTTAAATTGTCATGGAAAGTTCTATATACAAGGAAGCACATTATTATGGAATGCAAAACCAGACAAAATATAACCCACAAAATAGTACTTGAAAACGATGAATTACTTTAAAGGTTTTTTTTTTCCTGAGAGAGAGAGAGAGAGAGAGGCAGCGTGAGCAGGGGAGGGTCAGAGAAAGAGGGAGATACAGAATCCAAATCAGGCTCAGGCTCTGAACTAACTGTCAGCACAGAGCCCGACGCGGGTCTCAAACCTAGAAACCCTGAGATCATGACGTGAGCCGAAGTTGGACGCTTAAGCAACTGAGCCACCCAGGCGCCCTGATGATGAATTATTTTAAAGAAGTCTACTATATATATAATTTTTTAAAGCTTCTTTTGAGAGAGAGAAAGCAAAAGCAGAAGAGGAACAGAGAGTGAAAGAAATAAAGAATCCCAAGCAGGCTCCACACTGTCAGCACAGAGTCCGATGCAGGTCTCAGACTTCTGAACCAGGAGATAATGACCTGAGCCCAGGTGCCCCTATGTAGCTATCATGTTCAGCTCTGACTGTAAGCCCATAAAAAAGCAACATTTTGAATTACAGGCATGTCTTCATGGGCATTAAAATTGTAAAGAATATTCATGAAAATCAACCATGGAAAACTCTCATGAAAACTTTTATGCATTAAGCACTCAAGACATTTAAAGATGTATTATGTTAATAGATCCCTCCTCTCCCACAGAATTTAAGGGTATAATCCATTCTTTTTAGTTTTTTAATGTTTATCTTAGAGAACATGCAAGTCGGGGAGAGGCAAGAAGAAAGGGGGTCATAAAATCCGAAGCAAGCTGCAGGCTCTGAGCTGTTAGCACAGAGCCTGATGCCGGGCTCCAACTCAAAAACCATAAGATCATGGCCTGAGGTGAAGTTGAAGACCTAACCGACTAAGCCACCCAGGCTCCTCTATAATCCATTCTTCAGGATCAAGCAAACAAAAACCTTTCCTTTCTGCTTTTTTTTTTTTATAAGTTTTTTTTTTTTTTAGTTTATTTTGAGAGAGATGGAGAAAGGAGAAGGTAAAAGAAAGAGGAAGAGAATCCCAAGCATACTCCACACTGTGGGTGCAGAAATGGACTTAGGGCTTGAACTCACAAACCATGAAATCATGACCTGAGCTGAAATCAAGAGTCAGATGCTCAACCTGTGAGTCACCCATGTGCCCCAAAACCTTTCATTTCTGAATAAACAAACATCAAAATTATAAAATAGGCCCACAACCACTTTATTAAAAAAAAGTCTTTGGGATTAAATTCAGATATATTCTGAGGAAAGTAGAAAAACTAGTAATTCATTTTTCCTCATTTTTCCTGAAGTGAAGTTACATTAATAATTAAAACTTTTTCTAAATATAAGAAATTTACTAATTGTCTATCTCACTTCTCATAAAGCACATGCCCGTGTCATATCAGGACTTTTGATCTAATAAAGGAGTCTCATACATAACTGCTCAAAATGAAAACAGGACAAAATGACAGGAACTTCATATTCTACAAAAAAATCATAAAAGTATTCAATTAAGAAAAATAAGGTAACAATTGAGACTTTATTATAGGCTGTGAGTTTTATCTTGTAAATATCCTAGCTCCCCTATGGCATTAATTAATATAGAATTCTAGGAAAATAATAGGTGCTTTAAATTATTTCACTATTGAGAGATGGAATACATTGAATGGAAATTTCTTATTTTAGTTAAAAGATGAACTCAAACATTTTTTAAGTTTGTTTGAGCAAGGGATAAAGAGTGATAAGAGGAAGACAGAAGCCAAACAGGCTCTGCGCTGTCAGCCCACAGCCCCATGTGGGGCTTGAAGTCAAAAACCCGGAGATCACGACCTAAGCCAAAATTAAAAGTTGGACTCTTAACAAACTGAGCCACCCAGGTGAACTGGACTTTTAAAAACATATATTTCATTTTTGAGAAAGAGCATACGGGAGTAGGGCAGAGGATCCCAAGTGGGCTCTGCACTGACAGCAGAGAGCCTGCTGAGGGCTTCAAACTCACCCACTGTGAGATCATGACTTGAGCTCGACTCAGACGCTTAACCATCTGAGGCAACCAAGCAATTCAAGAAATGAACATCTGAAGTGAAATAAAAGACTAGATTTTCTCATTTTAGAGAGTTGCTGTTATCTGATGTATTTACTGGGTCTCTATTTTGTATGATGAAGATTAAAGCCTCTGTAATACCAGAAATGATGAATCAGAAAACTTGTGAGGTCTACCTCCAGTGTTCCTGGGATTTTTGCACCAAACCTCAAGATGCCCACCACCCCCCGACATACTTCATACGTAAAGCAAAACAGAACTCGAATCAATTAACATAGACTTCCTCAGGAATAGAGACTTCCCCAAACCCTCCAAGCAGTGGAGAACCAATCAGATTATGGAGATTCTTATTGTGGATGTAAAAGACCTTCCGTGGAACTGAAGGAGAACTTAGAGAATGTAAGAGTGTGATGTGTTGGAAAGCAGATGTCCAACGTGAGAGGAAGGACATAAAACTGGACTTTTCAAACTAATTTCCACTCAAGAAGAGCTGCTCAAACCACATTTTAAGGTCTATCTTCCTCCTTCTCACTCAGACCCCGCCTCTGTCATCTGCTGCTTCATTCCCATACCTGGGTAGGAGGCTACTGTCCCCTTTCTCTTCACATCCCAGATGGCCTTCTTTTGTTCCAAAAAGATGACCAGGTCTGGCTTTGACACAACAAGACCTATTTATTAGAAAAAAAGGAATATGAGTACTTTTGGAGATTCTAATCTGATCCACCATTATGCTTACTTGAGAAGACAAGACATAATAGAATCCTAGAAAATGATTTCCCAAATGCTCTGGCCCAACAACCCTTTTGGAACACACAGGAGGAATTTTCCATGTTCATATCTTGACCTCCACTTCCGAGTACTACCACGACAATAATGAGCAAGAAATTGGTATTTGAGACATTAGAAATACCATTTTCTGCCACTTAATGTTTAGAATTGCCATGAATGTACAAATAATGATGTCACCCTAAGGAAGGGGAAGCTGAAAAGAAACATCTTAAAGATACTGATATTGATAGATAAGATATAGATATTGATAAGATATTTCTCTACATCTACAAAGCCCTGCAATCTTTCCCTGACTGCAAGGATCTGAATCCCAGTCATGAAAAGGGGAAGATTCCAAGAGACAGTCTTCAAACCCCAAGTGTGGTTTGGGAAATCTGGAAGGAGTGGTCCTCACCCAAGAAGAGGAGGTGTCCATAGTTGTCTAACATCACATCGCTGTACAGTTCCCGCTGACTGTGGTTCAGGCATCCCCACTCCTCCTGAGAGAATTCTATGGCCACATCCCTGAAGGTCAGCAGTGCCTGCAGTAAATAACACAGTTCCCAAGTGACCATCAGTAGAGTTCATAATGGTACATAAAATGAAAGAGGGAGTTAGTGTCACCAGCTGGACCCCAAGATCTGATCTTCACAGTTAATGTGCTTGTACCCACCAACCTTAGTCACACATTAAAAAACATTTTTTTTAATTTCTGAGAGAGAGAGAGACAACATGAGCAGGGGAGGGTTAGAGAGAGACAGGGAGACACAGAATCTGAAGCTCGCTCCAGGTTCTGAGCTGTCAGCACAGAGCCTGACATGGGGCTTGAACCCATGAACCATGAGATCATGACCTGAGCTGAAGTGGAACCCTTAACTGACTGAGCCACCAAGGTGCCCCTTAGTCACACATTTTAACCTCTTCTATCCACTTTATTTTTTACTTTAGACAAAACACCCCATGGGCATAGTCTCCAGTGGTGGAAACAGAAACCATCCAACAAAAGGTAAAGACTACCCTGAGGAAGAGCTTGCATCGGCGCCATTTGAGATAAACCCCTGACTCACACCTAAGCAACTGCATAATAAACCATGAAGTGATTAGTTACCTTCACCTCCATATGTATGTATGTATATACATATTTTAAATGGTATTTCTTAGAGCACAAGTGGAGGTGCGGCAGAGAGTGAGTGAGACAGACAGAATTCCAAACAGGGTCCATGCACAGAATGCAGCCCAATTTGGGTGCTATGTCAGAACTTTGAGATCATGCCCTGAGCCTAAATCAAGAGTTGGGAGCTCATTGGATTGAGCCACCCAGGAGCTCCCTTGCACTTCCCTGGAATATTAAAATCTCCACCCCCCAGGAGTACAAAGCTCATTCATGATGGAATATACAGAGTATGTATAGAACTGTTTTCTTAAGGCTCATGTGCAACCTTCTACTCAACTCTACATTAGATAATGGACTCCTCTTTCTGAATATCCACCCTAACCCTAAATGAAAGGACACCATTCGCCCTTCCTCCAGGAGTATCTGCTTTAGAAATTACTCCCTGTGGTCTCCTTATATCTTGTAAATCATTTTCCTTTGTCTCACATTCTCACCGTGTGTGTGTGTGTGTGTGTGTGTGTGTGTGTGTGTGTATTTTTTTTTTTCCTGATTCACCAAGAACTGAACTCCTCTTAGCTCACTTATATTAGGAGAACTGGTTCTGGCTTAGGAGAGTTTCCTGCTTTATGAGGTAAGATGGTTTGTAGCCCAGTATTATGCTCTATTTATTCAATAGGATTTGTAAGATGAAGGCAACAACACAGGAATATACATGCAAATACATACTGTATTTACATCATACAGTGCACCTGACATATATTTCCTTAAATGGAAAGTGTTGGGGAGTTAAAAATGTATTTAGCATATTATATTGTGAATTTGAATTTCACACCACCATCTAGGAGATCTTTTTAAATGCAGATTCTGTGCCAGAGTTCTGGGATGGGGTAGGTGTTTGCATTTCTAACAAGACAGTTCTCCAGGGTCCAAGGGACACACATTTCAATAACAAAGAGGAAGAACTAAAGGCAGGGAATCTTGGAAGACTTGGAACTGAATGGGTTTTATAGCAAGTGCAGGTTCTATTAGACTAGCAAGAAAGGCAACCAGGCTTTCAAGCATTTCCTGATTCATAGAGAGCATTAACAATTTTTATAAATTAATAGAAAATAATCAAGAAAACAGAAACTTTCTTTTTGGTGAATATTTTGTCAAGCATCTGGTACATGGTAGGGATTAGGTTTTAACACAAGTCATCTGACCTAGAGTTGACCTAAAATTACACACTTGTCAATATATAGAGGGGACCCTAGAGCAGTGTTCATAGCAGAGATCAAACCTGAGAAGAAAGATGGGAAGAAGGTATGGACATGAGATTACATCTCTCCTTATCCATTCTATGCTCACATCCATGATTAAAAGAAGTTGTATAGACATTAAACGTCATAAAGTAGGAAAGGGTAATGGTGACTAAGAAACATTTTCAATGAGGGACACACAAGTGGCTCATTTGGTTAAGTGTCCACCTCTTGATTTTGGCTCATGATTTCACAGTTCATGAGTTTGAGCCCCATATCTCAGGCTCTGTGCTGACAATGTGCAGCTTGCTTGGGATTCTCTCTCCCTCTCTCAAAAACAAATATTTTCAGTGACATGAAACTCTTAAAACTAGTGGTAGATGATGATGGTTAGGTCTTTTACTCAATCAACACAAGCACATAATGCTCCAAATAAAAGTTATATTTCTGATTCTAGGATGATAAGGGATACTATCAGAAAATTTTTACCCTTTAGCACATAAGGTTAACATATAGTCCTATACTTTTGATATGCATCAAATAAAGGCTAGTTCCTACATTCTTTTTTAAAATTATGTAAGTTTGTTTATATTGTGAGAGCCCGCACGGGGAAGCATGGTGAGAAAAGGAGAGAACCCCAATGAGGCTCCAGGCTGTGACTGGGCCACCCAGGTACCCCTGGTTGCTGCATTTTTATAAGGTCTCGTGACGTCCAGCACATCTCACCACTGCTTAATGTGGAACTGAATGATGAGCCCCAGAGAAATCTTGCAGGAGTCATCATACAAGTAGAAACTGAAAGAAACCTTTGTGTCTGAATACTCCATGCACCTACCCTCCCCCTTGAACATAGAAGCTCCATGCAGCCAAAGTACAGTTCTTTCTCCCCACGGGCCCTGGCCCTGAGCTACTTCGATAAACTATCTGGCACCATACAAGAATGGTCCTGACCATGGTACTCCATGATCCCATAACATAGTGTTTCTTTGAAAGCTTTTTAAAATTTTATTATTTTCTAAAATTTATTTATTTATTATTTATTTATTTACTGAGAGAGAGAGGGTGCAAGTGAGTCAGGGCTGAGAGACAGGGCAGGGGGAGAGAATACCAGAGGGGTAGAGAGAAGCAGGGAACAGAGGGAGAGGGATGGCTCCGGTTCACCTGATGTGGAACTCCAGCTCAGGAATGGGGAGATCATGACCAGAGTGGAGGTCAGATGCTTAAACTACTGAGCCAAACAGGTACCCCCCTCACTGAAAGCTTTTGTTTCCTTCATCATTTGGGCTCTGTCTTATTTCGGTATTTAAGACACTCCAAATGGTAATTATGTGCTTCTTTTCCTTTTCAGAAAATCCATGGAAGGAAATAGAGCATGTCTGTGTCATGATCATGGAGCAAAATAAAAACCTACAGGGTGAAAGTCTGACTCATTTAAGAACCTCCACTCCCAGAGGTCATTCCATGTACTGCACGAAGGTGAGAGCCTTCCTTGTCCACTGGAAACTGATGTGATGATGTGGGCCAGGAGGAAATAAATGCTCGAGAAAATATTCCTGAGGACTTTTTGGTAAAAGAGGCTTTTTTGCTAAAGCACAGGGGCAGGATCTGTGGAAAGAATGAGCTGCAGTGTGGCTGTGAGGAGCCATTGGTTACGCCCTTTCAGTTGGGGGGAGGGTAGAAATATCAGCGTCTAAAGGGATTTTCCTATGTTAAAGGAGATTCCCAGGATCCTGGAAGTCTGACTGTGGTCAGGCTAAGCTTGCTTTCTGCCTCTAGAGAAGCATCACCATTAGAGCAGTTGTGAATTCCGGGAGGAAGGTCTCCCTCTGCCAGTCTCAAGTGTTTCTCCGCGGGTGGTAAGTTGTGAGAAATTTTAATTTTACCTACATTTTTTTTCTTTTATTCTGCTCATCAGAAACTACAAGACAGGGGAGCCTGGGTGACACAATTGGTCAAGCTTCTGACTTTTGAATTCGGCTCAGGTCAGGATCTCTTGGGCTGGGAGTTTGAAACCTGCATCTCACTCAGTGGTGGTGCTGTGTTGCCTACTTGGGGTTTGTGCTCTCTCTCTGCAACTCCTGCTCTCCCTGTGTTTCTGTCAGTATAAGTAAACTTAAAAAAAACACAAAGGAAATAATGCAAGGAAAGAGAAACTAGAAAGTAGTTTCCAGTTTAAATGTGATGCTGTCTGGAAATCGCTCAGGGAGTCTGTCTAAACTCCTTACAGCTGATAAGAAAGAAAATATGAACCTTACAGGGGAATAATCTGGCAGCACACAGCCAAGTAAAAGAAGGTGAGAGGCCTAGATAAACTAAACCAAAAACTTAACCAGCTCTTTCCGCTTCTGTAACAATGCTTAAGGCTTGCTTTCCCGCCGCCGGATTGCCCAAGCGACTAGCTTCATGTTCCCTCTGTCACCCCATCACCCCACCTTGGCGGCAGCCAATCCGAAAAGGCCAGCGGCTACCCCCCACCTTGCTGACGGAAGGGCCTGGAGAGAGAGATGTTAACCTGTTAGTCGCCAAACAAGACTTTAAACTCGCTCTATGATAGACTGAATTCAAAGGTATCCCAAATGTTATAATTGGATCCCACCAAAAACCTGATGGCGGGAACCAATCAGATACGGTATATGTTCACATTTGAATGTTAACCAATGGCAAACTTGTAACCATGGAAATCTCCTGTCCCTCCCCATGACTTGTTTACTTCTGTCTATAAAAAGGCTGCAGAGGCTTTGTTCAGGGCCTCTCAGCGTCACCGGCAACGAGTGCGCTGAGGTCTGGGTTCGAACCTGCGAATAAACAACGCTTGCCGCTTGGCTTTGACTCTGGTCTCTGGTGGTCTGATTTTGGGGGGGTTTTCCGAATTCTGGGCGTTTCAAAGGTAACGTCCGCTGTAGGGAAACAAAGTGATGTCAGTGCCTGAGGCACAGCTCAGGACACAGGACCACAGGTGTGTTCCTGTGACCCCCAAACAGCAAACCAGAATAGAAACAACTTTGAGGACACAGCGGATTTATACTGCCTTCAATCACATACTCTCCATGTCCTGTAACATGTCGTATATCTTAGAGTATCTTTTTTACACACGAAAGAGCAGAAACATTTCAGGTTATTCTGTGCCTCACATCCATCTTGTGTTTTTGTGTTTAACCAGGGGGTGTGTGCTACTCTACCCAGAGCAGAGAAGCCTTGAGATCAGACCTAAATGGGAATTGGTTTACTCAAGTGCTATCTCAGGACCAGACCTCATCACCAATAGGACACTTGGTTTTAACACCGTCCCCTCTGGATCTGTCACAAAGGGAGTATTTTCAATACTGGCAGGAATTTAATTCAGAGGGACAACTGTTGGTGCCCCACTGGAAGCCAGGTTGGAGAGAAGGGCGAGGAGTCTCCTGGAATAGGGGGGAGGAGTGATCTTAAGATCTCACCTGGAATATCATTTCTGAAGAGGTTAAATACTAGGTGAAAACATAAAGCAGGGAGCGCCTGAGTGGTGAGGGAGGCATCTGACTTTGGCTCAGATCATGATCTCACAGTCCTTGGGGTCGAACCCTGCATTGGGCTCTATGCTGACACCTCAGAGCCTGGATCCTGCTTCACATTCTGCATCTCCTCTCTCTGTTCCTTCCTCACTTGCACTGTGTCTGTTTTATGGCTTTATTTTATTTTGATGGACAGAGACAGAAAGTGACTGGGAGAGGGGCAGAGAGAGAGAGACAGGATCTGAAACAGGCTCCAGGTTCTGAGCTGTCAGCACAGAGCCCAACACGGGGCTCGAACCCACAGACTGTGAGATCATGACCTGAACCGAAGTCAGACCCTCAAATGACTGAGCCATCCAGGCGCCCCACACTCTGTCTTTTTCAAAAGTAAGTAAACAAAGAAAAAGTTTAACATAAAGCAGAAGCATTAGACCTAAAACCATGCAAAAATAATTGGCATTTAAAAGTTTTTTTTCATTGAGAGAGAGAGAACGTACATGCAAACGGGGAACAGGGAGAGAGAGAAAATCTTAAGTGGGCTAAACCTCAGAAGAAGGAACCCTGATGCAGGGCTGGATCACAGGTCCTTGGGATCATGACCTGAGCCTAAATCAAGAGTCTGATGCTCAAGGGACTGAACCACCCAGATGCCCCGCGGTGTCTCCATGCAAGGAATATCCCGAAAACGACACGTCTTCCCACCTGGAACGCAAGGCTTACCTGAAAACTGCCCATTTCTTCTCTCACCTCCTCCTCTAGATTTATTTCTCAGAAGATCT
This sequence comes from Proteles cristata cristata, assembly GCA_017311185.1. NCBI lineage: Eukaryota > Metazoa > Chordata > Mammalia > Carnivora > Hyaenidae > Proteles > Proteles cristata. The sequence continues at coordinate 490,709 of JAESUZ010004944.1, forward strand.
GAGAATGTGGTGCTATCACAGCTGAATAAAGAGAAGATGTCTTTAAAGCCACCAACACAGCCTCTTCACTGGTAAACTCCCCTGAAGGCAGGGCTTTGAAATGCAGACAAGGCCCAACTTCGTAGTCCTTTGTGTCAGGAGCTATTCAGAAACTGTGAGCCCCTACTTGGAGACCAAGCCCTAACTTTCTCTTCTCTGTATTCAAGGGGCCTCCCTCCCAGACACCCACAAATTCTACTTGAGCATAGAAAAGGTATGCTACGTGGACCTGACCCTCCCCAACTCCTGTACAGGAGACCCTATTACCTCTCCTTGAGCCAAAGCCTGCACTCAACTCTCAATGTAATGGGAAGCCTTCCTGTTTAACTCTGGCATCACTTAGAATGTTGATAGAAAAAAATAAGATTCAGTAGGCAAAAAAGGAAATATTAGGACTTAAGGTCCCTGGGTGGACAATAATATGTTTTGGAACAATGCTGGGAGTAACTGACCACAACAAAGCCCCTCAGGTGTACGCTTTCTCTTAAGAATGTGACACCACCTGGGGCACCTGGGTGGCTCAGTCGGTTAAGAGGTCGACTTTGGCTCAGGTCATGATCTCATGGTTCATGGGTTCGAGCTCCGCATCAGGCTCTCAGAGCCTGAAGCCTGCTTCGGATTCTGTGTTTCTCTCTCTCTGACCCTCCCATGTTCATGCTGTCTCTCTCTCTCAGAAATAAATAAAAAACATAAAAAAAATATTAAAAAAAAAATGTGACACCACCTACGCCCCCCTCCTCAGGCTCCCCCAGGAATTGACTGAAGACCTAAGAATTAGTATACCCTAAAACATTAGACTCTCAAGGAACAATATGGCCCTAGAGCACCCCTCACACACACACACAAATAAGCCTATCAGGAATGGACAACCCATTACCTAGAGTTATTAAACCAGTAAGTGTAGGACCTGAGGGGGAGACCTGAAGGGGGAAGAGACCCAACGCTCATAAAACAAAGTACCTTGTCTATTGTCACAGGTATTCACCTTCCAATGCCCTCTCTATGTAAAGAGACCTTTCCTAATACTATCCCTTTCTTAGACTCTAATAAACTTTTGCCTGTGGCTCATTGTCCACCTCTTCATTCTTTGAATCTACAAGATAACAAATCCCCAATCCCGGGTATGGATGTAACAAAGATCCATTAACAGAATCAGCTGGAGCACTTCACTCAATCAACACTGTTGTTTCCACCCACCCGGCTGGGGAATCTGAGGGGGAGGCAGCGGCAATGCTCGTTCCTGAAACTCCACAGATTGTTCTGTTGGGAACCATTTGGGGAAGTGACCAGGCCACAAACAATACTCATGACCATGCTTGCTGTCCAGACTTAAATCCATGCCTTCTCCACTGATCACAGTATCTGTCCATGTACACATTCTCCTTTCCGCTTCACAGAAGGAGACACCTTTACAAATGGACCTTCCCCGACACATGCACAAGATGACGTTTTGGGGTGAGAGTGGGGTGATCCAGAGCCAACGTCCAAGAAAGAATTCTTGAAGACGTCTTTGGTGCACAAAGATGATCGTATTAAAGCATGGGGACAGAACCCGTGGGGAGGAAGAGCTGCCCCAGGACCATGAAGGGATACTGATTATACACTTGGCAATGGGTGGGAGGTAAAGTCAAGGAGATATTTCCAAGGAGATTTTCATATGCTAAAGAAGACTCCCAGGGTCCTGGAGGCCAACCTATTGTCAAGGGAAAGTTGTTTTTCCCTCTAGCAAAGCATTAGCATTAAGATAGTAAGGAGTTCCTGGAGAAACTTTTACTCTACCTGCCTCAAGTATTTGTCAATGGGCTGTCAGCTATAAGGAAATTTAATTGCCTTCTGCTTTTTTTTTTCCCACATCAGCTGCCAACTAATTTTCCAAATAGAACATACTTTTTAAATTCCCATTCGCCATATACAAGTATTCTCATTGCTCAGTATTTTCATTCCTATTTGGTGTTACACTGTTTTCTTTTTTAGCCATTCTAGAAAATATTGAATGGTTTCTCGCAGTAAAATATGAATCGGTCTTCATACTGTTGCCTTGGTGACTAAAATGAAAATCGCTTAAAAGTGTAAAGTGGAACAAAAATCAAAATGGCGGCATTAAACCATCAGCAAGCCTTGATATTTAACCAAGTAACCTTTTCTTCCTCTTGGGGAAACCTCCCCTCATCTCTTCTTAGCCTTAAAAATATTTTTCTTGGGGCACCTGGGTGGTTTAGTCGGTTTAGTCAGTTAAGCGTCCGACTTTCGCTTAGGTCATAATCTCGCGGCTCGTGGGTTCGAGCCCCGCGTCGGGCTCTGTGCTGACTGCCAGCTCAGAGCCTGGAGCCTGTTTCAGTCTGTGACTCCCTCTCTCTCTGACCCTCCCCTGCTCACGCTGTCTCCCTCTCTCTCTCTCTCCTATAAATAAATAAAAATATTAAAAAATATATTTTTCTTATATTTTTGAGGGGGGGCACATGAGAGGGGGAAGGAGAGAGAGAGAGCACGACAGAGACTCTGAAGCAGGCTCTATACAGCAGAGAGCCCAATGTAGGGCTTGAACTCACAAGCTGTGAGATCATGACCTGAGGCACAGTGGGATACCTAAATGACTGAGCCCCTCTGAGTCTTTTTTAAAAAGAGAAACCCAGGACCACACTGAAAACACTATGAACAAGGATAGCAGCACAAACACAGAAACTGTCAAAACCGGTTGGATCCTGTATTTTCCTACACCACCCACCCCCTTCCTCTGGGTGGGCCTGCAGTTCTGAAGGCCCTAACCTGGGGCAGCCTCCTTTACCTGCCAGAGCAAGAAAGCTATTGGTCCTCTTCATCCCAAACTCTGTCTTCACATTAGATTTTGGCTCTCAAGTACAGAGGTCTGTTTTCAACAGGAGAATGAATGTGTAGGAGAGAAAACCATTTTTCTTCATCTTTCCTCAATTCTTTGGGGGTTCCCATAATGAAACTGACATAAGACAGTTCCACAAGAGGAAACATTTTAATTATAGGAACATCAAGGAGATGAGGGTCAGAGTCAGGCAAATGAGGCTTAAGTGCCATGTGTGACTTAAGGAGAAGAGGTAGGGATTTAGAATTTCAAAAAGGGGGAAGTACATTCACAGGAAAAAGGAAAGAGGGAAAGAGTCAATGTTTGACAAACAAATGTTTACCGAGCCAGACAGGTAACACTCTATAAAAAAGATTCCTCTCTGGTATTAGCTCTTTTCCCGGTAGAAGTCCCTCATCTAATTTATTGCTTGTATAAAAGCCTCAAAAAAGAAAGAAATCTTTCCCTTGGCGGCAATAGAATATCCTAGAGGACATTTCAAGTTAAATGAGCCCCACACAGCAAAATATACCCTGTATGAAAGCATATATATGTGGAATACAAAAGAAGACAACATTGTAAGATTAGCATGTGCGCTGTCTGGGGCGGAGGATGGGGAAATGTTCAGACATGGGATCAAATGATAAGAGGTTTACTTATACAGGATGTGTAAGCACTGAACATTTATAGACGTGACTATACTTAATACTAGTGTATTGTACACTGAAATTCGCTAGGAGAGACTATCCTAAGTACTCTCACAATACACACACACACACCATCGTAACTATCAAGGTGAGGTGTATGCTTATTTGATTGATTTGGGTAACTCCTTTGTAAGCAGGACCCAAGGGTGCAAGAGCACCTGGTCCCAGTGGCCCCAGACAGACCCAGTTCTGCCACTCATGGTGGACAAAATCCAAGGACAAAAAAAGAGGACTTCCACTAACTCAATTTTGACTTCAACTTTTCTCACTGGGTTCCTTCCATATGGTCTCCTGACTCCGGAAAAAGACCCTGAGGGGAACTAGACCTACCCCTCAAGCCTCAAGGAGTACCCTGAGTCAGAAAGATACCACCCGTGGTTGACTCCAGGATCAAAAAGAAACCACCCATGGTTGACTCCAGGATCAAAAAGAAACCACCCATGGTTGACTCCAGGATGATGACAGACTTAAACTTCATTGCGGGTCTCCAGCAGGGGGCGCGCGAACAGGGACCTGAAGGTAATCTCTTTAAACTTTATCTAGGGGCGCCTGGGTGGCTCAGTCGGTTGAGCATCCGACTTCGGCTCAGGTCATGATCTCACAGTTCTTGGGATTTTGCCCCGTGTCAGCAGAGAGCCTGGAGCCTGCTTCAGATTCTGTGAATCCCTCTGTCTCTGACCCTCCCCTGTTCACGCTGTCTCTCTCTCTCTCTCAAAAATAAAACATTTAAAAGAAACAAACGAACAATCTCCTTTTCATTGCATTACCAAACAGGGGATAAAGGTATCTCCTCGACAAATTGCTCCGTTTTTCATCTTCAAGCCCATTGCCCCTCCAAATGATAATAAGGTGGACTCAGGGACTGTCCCCAACTCCACCACTACGAAGGTTTCAACAGTACCATCAAACAATTGGGCCTTCCCCATCCAGGCGAGAAAAACTTCATTTCAACAAATAGACACATTCAAGGAACAGCCCCCCAAACCACCTCCTCCTCTTCCTCCGTTATCCTAGTCAAATAGGTTAGAGAAGGGGCCATTGTTCCACTAGCTGCTGACCCCATAGTCGGGAAGTCTCCTCCCCCTATATGGGTTGAACAATGGCTCCTAACCTCTGAAAACATATCAGCAGCAAGGCAACTAATTGAACAACTAGAAGCATGTCATGTAGAGTTCTCCGTAGTCCTTGTAACACCCTTATCTTCGTTATAAAGAAAAAAATCTGGAAAATGGAGGTTTTTGCAAGATCTGAGGGCCATAAATGTTACTACTGAAACTATGGGCTCTTTTCCACCAGGACTCCCGTCCCCTGTAGCAATCCCAGATGGATACCAGATCATTGTGAAGTTTGTTGACCAGGCCTTTCAACCGGTTAGACAGGCTCATGACAACCTTTTCCTCAAATAGATTACAGGCCCGCACATTTAGAGCTCTGTGTTAACCCTGTGCGGTCCCCACTGTCAATAAAGACTCCCTTCATTCAGCTTCAGTGGTCTCCGTTGGTCTCTGTGTCCTTCGATAGAACATTTTGGAGGTCCCACCAAGATGATGGAGACCTCAGACCTCCAGATTCCGGTCTCATTCGCCTGCAGCCTCCCTGGCTCCTAAAGATGTCCTGGGACCGAGGGAAACATTCTTGTCTTTTTTTTGCCGCCCCCAAAAGTGGTCCCAGTTAATCTTTGGGAGTCACCTTTCTAAACCTCTGGAGGTAAGTCAATTTACCATCTGAATTCTGAACGCACATGTACTTCTGTCTGGGGGATTGTTAGGCTGGAGGCACCTCTACTTCCTGCCCCGGGGCACACTGAGCCATCCGTGTGGCCACATCTGTAACCTGTAAACCTGTTTTGTAGCCACTTCTGTACCTGTTTCATCCTGTTGTCATTGTTTTTAGTCTCATCTGTAGGAATTCTGTGGGAGGGAATGCAATCACCTCTGGTGTGTACGTGAGTGTGAATGTGCGACTCGGTCTGGCTTGCCTGCCGGGATCGAGTCTGTGGCTCCTCAGGTGGGCATCCATAAGGTCCCCAAAGGCCTACAAGTCTGAGTGGGCCCATCTGCGATTCCGTGATGAACGGCATAGTCTATGGCGGCATCGGAATAGTTTCTGATTCTAAGACACAAAGCTGACACCGCTAAGGCTAAGCTTCACCTAATCCTTCAGGACACGGCCAGACTGGCATCTGACTGGTCTCATTTGAGGGGGCACCCCAACCCTTTGTCTGTCTTTGCAACACTGCCTCTCGGGATTGAGTGCCTCAACTGGAATGGGCCCCCCAAACCCAGCACATATCGGGACCTCAAGAAGGGGAGCTTATTGGTCTGGCTGAGATAAAATCAGGCTGAAGGGTACGCTAACTCTCTCTGTTCCTCTGCCTAGTAGATGTGAGGGCTTCTCTCACTCATTTCCCAGGTAACTCTGTCTCTATACATTTTCCAAAGTGTCTCATCACAAAGAACTATCCATTCTAAAAATTCCATTTTCTGATGCCATGTTATTGTTTGTCCTATAAATAAAGACACCAAAACCGACAGGGTAAAGATACCTGACTGGTGACAAGATTCTTGTGGTTCTCACTCTCTCTTGCTGACACCGTCCATCCTTCAGGGACCCCTGGACTGGCTGGAGCGGGCCTCCAGCAACCTAAAGCCTGGGGCACAACCTGACAAGGAATGCTAATATGTTAGGAAGCATACCTAAGGATCCAGACACACTTGGACAGGCGACTCAAATCGTTCATCTAAATGATGCGAGTCCCCATGGAATACTCTTCTGCTATCCATGAAAAAGCTTGGCACAATTGATTACCACACTATACAGGACCTAAGAGCCATTAGTGAAGCAGTTGTCACACTGCATTTAGCATTGCCTAACGCATACACTCTACTAGAACTCATACCCTCTGAGGCAGGATGCTTCACATGTCTAGATTTAAAGGATCACCTTTTATCTCCAACTAGCACCTAAGAGCCGAACCCTATTTGCTTTTGAATGGGAAATCCCTACCACAGGGGCAAGGAATTGTTCCCTTCGACTAGAGTGCTACCAGGACTCAAAATTCACCAAATTCATACACTGTTGCGCTGGCATCTGATTTAGCCAGGCTTACGGGTTGGGACCTAGGATGCGTCCTCCTCTAATATATGGATGATCTTCTGCTAGCCAGTCCCAGGAGGACCCAGGTGGGAACCAGGGCCCCAGTCAGGCTACTAACAGAGGCAGGGTATCGGGTGTCAAGAAAAAGGCACAGATTTGCCAACAGGAAGGTAAATATTAGGGCTTCAAAATTACCCAAGGCAAATGGATGCTGGAAGCCTAAAGGAAATAGCTAGTTGGTGCCATTCTGGTTCCCACTACCTGCAGCAGATGTGAGAGCTGCTGGGGGCAGCAGGATTCCGTCACATATGGATCCCAGCGTTTAGGAGTGGACCTGACCTAAATGCAAGGCACTAAAGGGGGAAGAGAGAGCACTCCTTTTATGGGACCCCAATCAAGAAAATGTGTTCAATACTAGAAAAACAAAACTCATGGAGGCACCAGCCTTGGGACTCCCAGGTGTATCAAGAGATTTCAACCTGCTTGTATATGAGAAGAATGCGGAGGCCCTGGGAGTCCTCACCTAGGAATTGGGGCCTTGATTAACACCAGTGGCGTATCTTTCAGAACAGAGTGACTTGGTTGTGGCGGGACGGCCACCCTGTCTCAGAGCACAAGCAGTCATCACACTTTTAATCAAGGAAGCAGACAAATTCCCACTGGCACAAACCTAAATGTTAAGGCGCCCCATTCTGTTATTACTTTGATGGATGCTGGAGGGCAACACTGGCTAATGCACGCGCGGATGACACACTGTCAGGGGCTGCTATGTGAGAACCCACAGGTAAGACTGGAAGCTGTAAAAACTCTAAACACTTCCGCTTTCCTCTCCACAGGCACGGGGTCCCCAGAGCCCGACTGTCTAGAGGTACTTGATGAAGTCTATCCTAGCCAACCCGACCTATCAGACAGGCCCTTACAAATCCTGACTTCATCCAGTGCACCGACGGCAGCAGCTTCATGAATGAAGGCAAAAGATATGCCGGTTATTCGGCAGTCTCCGATTTTGAGGTCAGAGAACCACTGGCCTTTCTACAAGGATAGTCACCCCCAAGAGTAAAACTGTGGGCCCTAATAAGAGCACTAGACTCAGTAAAGACAAACGGGCCAACATATACACTGACAAACGCTATGCTGTCGTGACTCTACAGGCCTATGGGGCTCTATACGAGAAGAGAGGACTTTTGACCAAAGGAGGAGAAATAAACATCGGGAAGAAATCCTAAAACTATTAAGTGCAGTCTGGGAAGCGATTTCAGTAGCAGTCATCCACTGCAAGGGACACCAAAGGGGAAAGGACCCAGTCTTGAAAGAGAATCAACAGGCTGACACCACAGCTAAACAAGCAGTGGGAAAACACACAACACCTTCAAAAATCATGCTGCCCCAGAATCTCCAACTTCCCCAAAGTATACAATTTAAGAAACAAAAGGGGCACAACAGGAAAAAGGAGCCCAGACAAAAGTAGGACGGTGGGTACTTCTGGACCAAAGAGTCTATATACCAGAGCAGCTAGCCCACCAGGTGGTTTTCTAATAGTGTGAACTCACCCACCTAGGAAAAAATGTCCTTCAAGCCTTATTGAGCAGTTACTATGTAATTGCTTGACTACCGTCCCTCTGTGCCTTGGTCTTTCAATGCTCCCTCCTCTGAGCTCAAAATAATGGCAAACAAGGCCCCAAAGGGCCTATGGGAATGCAACGCTGTGGTCAGGCACCCTTTGAAGATTTTGAGGTAGACTTTACCGAAATAAGGCCCCGTAGAGGATATAAATACCTTTTGGTATTCATCTGCATGTTTTCAGGCTGGGTGGAAGCCTATGCTACATGGACCAAAAAGGCAAGAGAAGTAACCAAGGCCTTGCTAAGGGATGTCATTTCTAAACATGGAACGCTGGTAACTACAGTCTCAGACAATGGCCTGGATTGGACCGCTGAGGTGGTGCAACAAGTAGCCAAATCCCAAGGTATCCAATGGAACTTACACACAGCCTACCGGCCCCAGAGTTCAGGGAGAGTGGAATGTATGATCTGGACCCTTAAATCAGCCACGGCAAAACTATGTCAGGAAACTAAATTGCCCTAGCTCTTCTCTGAATATGCTGTATACTCTGGCGAAAAAGAATTCTCCCCATTTGACATCCTATGTGGAAGACCCCCCTCCACTAGTCAAATCCAAAGGGGACCTGACAGAGCTAGGGAATTTAGAACTACAAACCCACTACAAGGATTAGGAAATACTGTATTGGAGGTGCATAGGTGGGTGAAAGACAGGATACTTTTTTCCCTAGGAATAACTTGTACACCCTCACAAACTTGGGGATGAGGTTTGGATAAAAGATTGGAAAAGGGAACCACTATAACCTACCTGCAAGGGACCCCGTTTAGTTGTGCTAACCACTCCACAGCCCTCAAGGTTGCAGGACTAACCACCTGGATCCATCATTCTCAAGAAGGGCAGCCCACCTGACACCTGATAGCCACTTGGAATGGAAAGTAACTGCTATCTAGAATAATCCCCTACTGAACACCCTTAAGAAGAGAGCAGATGATAAGTGGCCTGCAGCTAACACCTGAAAAAGGTTACCAGAGGCTTGAGGAAATTAACAAGCAACTTAAAGAAACTATAATACATTGTTCTCTTTCAAATTTCAGTCACCCCCTGTCTGTGTCTTCTTCCATACGTGTTGTTATACTCTTTGCTGTAGGGCTTAGCCAAGTTACTCCCGTAGATAGGTGCCTCAGTCACAAACTCTTCTTGGCCTTCCTCTGTTTACTAGTGTCAGAATGCCTAATTCTCCTGAGATGTATATGATCTGAGTTGTAATTGATGTCCTTGTCTGCATGTTTCTTCTATTTTCATAACGGTCTCCTACCTCAGCTGGACTAATCCTGGCATTAAACCTTGCCTTCTTACGTACACCTTCTTGCTAGCCAATTGCCTCCTTATATTCCTTGCCTGATTGAGGTCTCCAGGGTGGATTAAGAAATTCTTTGGAAACTATTTACAAAATGAAATTTGGGGGCATCTGGTTTCCTCGGTCTGTTAAGCTTCGGAATTCACCTCAGGTCATGATCTCGCAGTTTGTGAGTTCGAGCCCGGCATCAGGCTCTGTGATGACAGCTCAGATGCCTCATCTGATGTCTCATCACCAAACTTCTGCTCTTCCTATCACCCTGGACTTACATTCCACTGCTCTGAGATCCCAGACTCCTACACACTTCTCCACCATCCAGAGTCACATATACCCCTCATTTTGCCTGTCTTTAAAATCTCCAGGTCTCTGTGGATTCATTGTACATATGCCATTACATTCATGTACAAAAAAAAAAGATTTTTTTTCTTATTCATTGGTCTTTTGTCAACCTGATTCTTAGTCCAGCTAGAAAGACCCGACAAGAGGACATGAATTCTTGCTCCCAGACATTGAATATTAGATGTTTGATCACTCAGATAAAATTCATTTCCATAATCACCCTTATTTGAGAGGGGGCATCCAATTTAGATTCCTCTATGAAGTTAAGGGGGGAACCAAAGTTCCCTGGAGCCCATAGGGCCTTGATTGGCTCCAGCTCCAAATAATTCACATGGCGACATGGCACATTCAGACAGGGCCTGTCCCAATCCCGTTCAAAGTACAGAAAGACAGAAATTAAGGCACTAAAACAGATAGCCTTTGCTTCCACCTATCTGACTAGGGGTTTCAATGAAACATTAGCACCTATCATTGAGAAGTGGGAAGAGGAGTGAACCAAACCTCTGAGGATTATACACTGCTATCTTGGATCACATCCTTGTGGAGGGAAAAATAATGAAGATTAGAGAAATATTAATAATTCTGTCATTGTACGATATTAGCGTGTCACTGTTAGTTGTAGGTTTCATCAAAAGTACCAGCATAATATCCATTACCAACAACAAGGGAACAGAGTGCAGAGTAGAGGAGTACTCTCTGTGTCCTCTCTGCTACCCTCTGGGGTGGTAATAAAGTTTTACTTATTAATAAATATTAAATAAATTTATATTATTACAAAATAAAAATTCACTTTAAAATTGTAACTTTATAGGGGCTCCTGGGTTCCCTTGTTAAGCCTGTGACTCTTGATTTCAGCCTCAGGTCATTATTTCGTGGCTCAGGAAAGTGAGCCCACATTGGGTTAAAGGCTTTGTCATATTCTCCACAGTGGTTGGGTTTCTCTCCAAGTATACATACTCTGATGTCAAGGAAACTCTGAGCAATGGCTAAAGGCTTCAGCAAATTATTTACATCTGTAAGGTTTCTGCCCAGTACAAATTATGTGGTGCCCAGGAAGGCTCCATTTCCACGTATAGATTTTTGCCATACTCTTGACATTTCTTTTTTTTTTTTCCAGTTTAAACTCTGTGATGTGGAAAAAAATGGAGTACTGGTTAAGGACGTTGCCACATTCTTTACATATCTATCTTTTCTTCTCAAGATGAAAACTCTTCCTTTAGAAAGTTTTGAAGACTGCTTAAAAACTTTGCCACAACAACTATATTTGTTACCGTTCTCTCCAGCAAGGAAACAGTGACCTTTAATGAGGTTGAGCATTGATAAAAGACTTTCCCACGTTGATTTCTTTTATAGCCATTCTCTTGAAACGCAGTTCTCTGCTATTTATTCGGATTTGACACACGCTTAACCTCTCCCCCAGATTCACTGTGTTCTTAAGTTCTGTCTCCATAATAAACACATTGGTAATTATTGAAGAAAGAGTCCTCACTAAAGATTTTCACAAGTTCACAACCCATGAAAAGTTGCTCCCAACTCACTATTATGTGATACTATTGAAGAGTGATGTTTGGATAAAGTCCTTTCTATAATCATCTACATTAGAACTTTGAATCAAAGAGGAATTATTTGTTGGTGAAAGGATAATAAGCCCTCAAAAAAGAACATCCCAGGGGCCCTTGGGTGGCTCAGTCAGTTGAGCGTCCGACTTCAGCTCAGCTCATGATCTCATGGTTCATGAGTTCGAGCCTCACATCAGAGCCTTGAGCCTGCTTTGGATTCTGTTTCTCGTTCTCTGCCCCTCCTCTGGTCACGCTCTGTCTCTGTCTCTCAAAAATAACAAACATTAAAAAATTAAAAAAAGAACACCCCAAATTGATCACGTTTAGAAATTTTACCTTCATTTTTAAATTTCGAACCATCAGAAATGTTGGAATCATTTATCCAAAACTATATTTTAAATAATTTTTCCTTTTCTTCGTGTCCTTCCCATCTTCCCTTACCCCCCCTTCCCTCTTCTTCCTTCCTTTTCCTTTTTACTATATTACTATTTATTTAGGATGATAGGCAGGGAGGGGCACAGAGAGAAGGGGAGAGAGACAGAGATACAGAGAGAATCGCAGTCTCCACCATCTCAATACACAGCCAAACTTCGTGCTCAAACTCATGAACCCATGAGATCATGACCTGAGCCAAAGTTACGAGTGGGATGTTTAACTGACTGACCCGCACAGGCACCCTCCTTAATCTCTCTAAGCAGTAAGGATTTCACTGTGGGGAAGGAATCTCCATCATAAAACTCCTTCTGCTCTTCCTTCTCCCCTTCACCTTCCCAATCTTTTGCCGAGTTCAAAAAGCCACAGTTACCATATCTTCCCAATAGCACCCAATGTAAACAATCTCGTTTACCTGCCTTTGTCAATAAGCCCGAGGTGTGATCAAAAGGTGTAAGTGAAAGGTACCAAATGCATGATCCCACAACTGCAGTTGCATCAATATACTATAGGTGCTAATGTAAAAACGTAATACCCATCACCAGATTTGAGAAATAGGAGGCACAGAGATTTTACTCCTCCTCCAGGGAAAAACAGACTGACCAAATTGCCATTTCTTAAGACTTTTTTTGATGTTTTATTTATTTATTTTTGACAGAGAGAGAGAGAGAGAGAGCGCCATCGTGATCAGGGGTCACTGAGAGAGTGAGAGTAAGAGAGATACAGACAGACGAAGATAAAGAATCCGAAGACAGCCTCCAGACTCTGAGCTTGCTGTCAGCACATAGCCCGATGCGGGGCTTGAAACCACAAATGTGAAATCATGACCTGAGCCAAAGTCAGACACTTAACTGACGGAGCCAGCGAGGAGTCCCCCCACTACCTCCCCAGTTGCCTTATCAAGTGCTCCAGAATCCAGTTCGGCTAACAAAGCAATCACAGGCAAGGACAAACTGAAGAAGACTCACAGCCAAGAGGGAAGAAAAGTTTGTGACACTTTCCACCCATAGCTCTTCACTCTACCTGGTTCTCCATAGCACGATGATGAGAATATGCTCCACTTTGCTCATGAAATAAGACATGAGTGACCTGTGTAGTCATCTGGCTCTTTTGCAGCTACCTGAGGGGACTTGATTCTGTCTTACATGACAGTGAGGGCTTAAGGAATGGAAGCATTACGAATGCATTGTGCTGGCTGCTCGGAAAAGAAGCTGAGTATTTCTTCAAACACCAGAGAGACTGCAGAGCTAAAACCAAACACCAGTGACAGAGATGTATTATGTGCTCTCAATAAGTCCCAACACACTTTCTTAACTGGGAAATTTAAAAAGCTCAGGCTTTACACATCCTCAGGATAGGTTTCACAGGCCCCAGGATTTCTAACATCGCTGACTATTATTTGTGTCCTCCTTTACAAAGCACGTTCATAAAGCCGGGGACTAGAAGATGCTTTGTAAATTCCCAAAACTCAGTGAAAGGTCACAAAGCATACCAATAAACAGAAAAAAACGTGTTCCAATTGAACGAACAAAATAAAACTCCAAAACTTACTGTCAATTTATACATAACTAGTCATTACCTGACAAAGAACTCAAAATAATCACCATAATCATGCTCATGGAGGAAGAGGAGAAAAGAAATGGGGAACTAAATGCTATCAGGAAAACTATCCATGGACAAAATTAAAAAAAAATGAAACCAAGAACAATCTTGGCTTTCTGTCAAAAAAATATAAAAAATGAACCAAAAATTAGGAGCTAAAGAATCCAGTAAATGCATTTTTAAAAATATTTTATTTCTGAGAGAGAGAGAGAGACAGCGAGAGCAAGGGCGGGTGAGAGAGAGGGAGATACAGAATCCAAAACAAGCTTCAGGCCCCGAGCTAGCTGTCAGCACAGAACCCAGTGCAGAGCTCGAACCCACGAACTATGAGATCATGACCTGAGCCGAAGTCGGACGATCAACCGACTGAGCCACCCAGGCGCCCCCCCTCCCCCAGTAAATGCATTTTAAGAACCAGTGGAAAGGGTGGCAGTGCTTGGCTGGCTTAGTTGGTAGAGCATGCAGCTCTTCATCTCAGGGTTGTAGGTTTCAGCTCCATATGGAGTGTAGAGATTAAATAGAATTTTTCAAAAAGAAAAATAGTCAAGGGTTATCAAAAGACTTGATCAGAGAGAAAAAAGAATCAGACAACTTCAAGACCACTTGTTTTAAATTACCCACGGATGCAGCACATTGAGATTGGAATAGGACAGGGTCCGAAGGACTTCCGGGACACCAACAAGTGAACCAACATACACATTAAGCGGACCCCGTAGGAGAGGAGACTGAAAGGGGACAGAGAGCTTACTTAAAAAACTAATAGCTCCTAATTCCCATATTGGTGGAAAGAAACAAACATGCAGGAAGCCCAGGGAGTTTTACACCTACCCAAATGTAAAACACAGTGACACACTAATGTATCATCCATCATAGGTGAACAGAGAACTTTGAAACACTAGGAGAAAAGGAATCCTCCTGTGCAGCAGATCCACTGTAAGAGAGGAATGGTGTCTCAACACACCTTATAAGAAATAGGCATAGGATAATATAGTCAGGAATAAAATAAAAAATATCAACCAAGAACATTCTATCTGGTAAAACTGTCATTCAAAGTGGAGAAATGAGGAGCGCCTGGGTAGCTCAATCAGTTGGGCATTTGGCTTCGGTTCAGGTCATGATGCTACAGTTTGGGAGTTCGAGCCCCGCGATGGGCTCTGTGCTAACAGCTCAGAGCCTGGGGCCTTCTGATTCTGTGTCTCCCTCTCTCTGCCCCACCCCTGCTCGGACTCTATCTCTCAAAAATTGATAAGCATTTAAAAAGAATTATTGGAGAAATAAAGGCTTTCCCAGGAAAAACCTCTAGAAGTTTACCAGTCAACCGTCTCTACAAGAAAAATTAAAGGGAGATTCTGGTTAAAGCACAAAGATTGTAAAAGTAACTGAAACAAAATTAACATATAAACACTTTGCTCGATGTCATTACTTAAGCAACTAGGCAAACCTGCAGTTTGTAAGGAGGTACCACAAATCATTAATATTTCTGTGACAGAGTCTTCAAAAAATTAAAGGCATAAAAAATCACAAATCCACGTTGCAGAGCATACAAAATAACAGACAGAATATGAGATATCGGTAAGATAAAGCAGGTGCTGTGCTGGACATGTTGGTTATGAGAAGTTTTCAGTCATTCTCATGGTAACCACAAAGAAAATGCTGAAAGAAGATAAAGGATAGGAGAATTCTATCAAAGCAGGTCATTACAAACATCCGAAAAAGAAAAAAAAACAATGGAACACAGAACAGAGGGGAAATGATATAAAATAGCCATAACAAATACAGAAAGCTACAAAAAAATTGGCAGTAGTGGTTCCCTTTTAATAATACATTGATGGTAAAAGGATTCAAATCCTCCAATTAAAAAAAAAATAGACTGGTTCAGTAAGTAAACTACAAAATCCTACAGTACCTGTCTATAAGAGGCTCACAGTAGATCTAAGGACACACATAGGATGCAAATGAAAGTATGTAAGAAGACATTCCATGCAAATGGAAGCCAAAAGAAGGCAGAGGTGGCCAGACTGTTATCAAACAAAGTAAGGGTCAAAAACTGTCAATGATAGAAAAACAACATTTTAGAAAGATAAAGTCATGAAATTACTGGGGCACTATAACAATCATAAATATGTATACACCTAGCATCAAGGATTCCCTAGGTCAAGCGAAGCACATAGAACAGAACTGAGGAAGTAAACAGCATCATAAGAGTAACAGAGGTTAACACGCCAGCTTAACCAGAAAGACAGAATTCAACTCCAATAAGAAATGCACTTAAGCAACATGACAAATTATGTATGATAAACAAAGGACCTCTCCACCAAAGAGGGGCGAAATACACAATCTTGTCCATTGCGCACGGATCACGATCCTGTAAAGATCATGTGTAGTTTACAAATCAAGTCTTAAGAAATTTGTGAAGACTGAAATCATACAACTATGTTTTTTTTGGCCACCATGGAATGAAACTCACTTTTAGGATCAGATGGAAAATTGGAAAGTCCACAAACATTTGGAAGCTGAACAATATGCTCTTGAACAATCAACGAGTGAAAAGACATGGAAGAAAAGGACCAGGAAATATCGTGAGCCAAGTGAAAGGACACACAATCTAGTCAAACATATGGAATTCAGAGAAAGTAATTCTATGGCAACAGTGGAGTACAGAGGCAACCTGTAAAATAGAAGTAAATTTTTTGCAGAGCATTTAGAGCATAAGGACTTAATATGTAGGATAGAGAGAGAACCCATGCATCAACAACCAGAAAGCAAATACCATGGTTTAAAATTTGAAGAATAGAATAAGCATCATCCAGTGAAGGCCTACAAGAGGCCAATCGTATGATAGATACTCAAAATCATTATTCCTTAGAGAAATACAAATCAGGCCACAGTGAGGGATGACATCACACCAGTTCACATCCCACTATTGAACAAACAGAAACACGTGTTGGAATGGATGTGGAGAAATTAGAACTCTTTTGCACTGCTCAAGTAAATGCAAATGGCACTAACACAATGGAAAACAAGATCAAGGTTTGCCAAAAACATTTAAATAATATCATCATAAAATCAGTATCCCGGTTGTCGGTATATAACCCGAAGAATTTAAACTAGGATCTGCAAAATACCTGTGCAGAAGTAGATTCCTAGCAGCATTATTCAGAAAAGCCAAGAATAGGGATGGCTGGGTGGCTCAGTCGGTTAAGCGTCCGACATCGGCTCAGGTCATGATCTCACGGTTTGTGGGTTTGACCTCGCATCGGACTCTGTACTAACAGCTAGCTCAGAGCCTGGAGCTGCTTCGGATTCTGTGTCACCCTCTCTCTCTCTGACCCTCCTCTGCTCATGCTGTCTCTCTCTCTCAGAAATGAATGAAATATTAAAAAAATAAAATTCCTTCATAGAAAAAAAACAATAATAAATGAAAGCAACAGAAATGTACATGCGTCCATGAATGGGTAAAGAAAATGTACCATATACACACACTGGAAGAATATTCAGCTTTGAAAAAAAGACCCTATTTCATGACCTTATACAACGGCTAAAATGTGATGACATTATGCTCAAGGTATAAATGAGGGACAGAGACAGATAAGCTGATTTCACATACGTGACTAACAGAATATAGCAAACTTCATGAAGGAAGGAAGGAAGAGACAGAAGGAGGGAGAAAGAAAGTGTAGATGGGGCTTAGAACAGATATAAACGTGGAAGTGGTTGTTTAAGAGGCATGGAGTTTCAGATCTACAAGATAAAAAAATTCCAGAGATTGGTTTTGCAACAATGCAGATGTAAGACTACAGTTTAAAATGGTTTGAATGGTAAATGTTATGGCCTCTCTGAAAATTCTGAAAATACAAATTTTTGTAAATTTCAAGTCAGAGACTCCTCTCTATTCTTATAGTCTTTAATGATTCTGAAAAAGAAAGTCTTTGAAACACACTACACAGCAAGGCTCTTTTTCAGAACATTGACTTATTCTGGGACCAACAGTTAGCTGAATTGTTTTTCATGTTTTTTTTTTTCAGTTCATTTTGAGCAAGAATGAATGGGGGTGAGAGAGAAAGGGAGAGAATATGCCAGAGAGGCTCTGCTAACAGTGAGCAGTCTGACACAGGACTCACACAAACCATGAGATCTCGACCGGAGCCGGAATCAAGATTGCAACACCTCACTGACTGCACCACTGGGGCCCCCTGTTCGTTCATGTTCCTAAGCAGTTTACATAGACTCAGGCCACACCCAGACAGAACATCCATATATAATCTTGTCCTTCACTGGGGCCCCAAACCTGACCCATCTCCCATGAGAATCTTGGGTATCAACACATCTCCATATTGATCTCTCACCGAAGGGTTATTTTCAATAATTTGCAGGTCATGAATTCATGGCAGGAATTCCTCATGCTGTATAGAAAGCCTGGTTGTAGAGAATGGAGAGAAGGACTGGGGATATAACACAGGAAGGTCCTAAAACACTGACTTTGACTATCATGAAAGGGATAAACACTAGCCCAAAGCAAATTTGTTAGGCAGGTTCATCAGAGGAAGAAAAGTAAATATTTGGAAGCTCTAAATACATGGGATTTCATTAAGTAATGAGGACACAGCCTCTGAGCTCAGTCAAGGAAACTCTTACCTGAGACGCAGCCATTTCTTCCTCTCCTTTCTCCTCCCTCGTGTTTTCTGGGGTGATGGTAGGTGGAGAAATCACACCTGTAGGCTTTTAAAGCCCTCAGCAGAGCCTCTTCACCTCTCGTCACCTCACGGTAGAAGGATCTTGAAGTGCAGAAAAGGCTGCCTTCTCCTTGACTTTGTCACGGGAATGATTCAGAAAAATGGAGCTTCTACGTGGAAATGTTTCCTTCCCAGATTCAGACCTCCTCCTCTCCCCCAGACAGCCACACATCCCGCCCCAGCTCAGGGAGCGGGGGCTGCACTGATCTGCTCCTTCCAAGTCCACACCGAACACACTACCATCATCTCTTCAACCGAAAGCCGGACGCAGCCTCCCAAATAGTCTACGGCTCCTCGAGCTTCTCCCTGGCCTCACCTGAGAATCACCTGGAGCTCATGGTTAAAGCAGCACCCATGCTCTCACTCTGACCAATAGACAGACTCCGGCCGAGGGCCCAGGTGATGCTGGTTCTTGAAACTCGCCATGATATGTTTCTTGTAAAACCAGGCTGATCAGCAGTTCTGTGCTTTCAAGTTTAATTTGCATACAAATCACGTGTTGAACATCATATGTTCAACCACAATTTTACAAGAGTAAAATATAAAGCTTAACGTTGATACAAAGTTAGGAGATTAAAAATATTACCTTCAACTCCAGATGGTATTTCTCTCACTATGGGAATATGCTTTCACCCATTTTCAATTACGTGTCAAAGGCAAATAGAAGTTAAAAAAAAGGAACCACTTACTTGAAGGACCCCTGGTTGGCTCAATCAGTTGGGCACCTGGCTCAGGTCATGGTCCCACAGAGTGTGGGTTCAAGTCCCACCTTGGGCTGTGTGCTGACAGCTTGGAGTCTAGAGCCTGCTTTGGATTCTGTGTCCCCCTTTGGATTCTCTGCCCCTCCCCCATTCTATCTCTCTCAAAAGTAAATAAACATTAAAAAAAACAAGCCACTTACTTTTGAGGAGAGCTGAAGTGTAGTTTCTCCAATTCAAAACAGAGGCATACTGCACTGTAATGGAAGTGTCTGAAAACAAAGTCGTATAACAAGAAGAAAACTAATACATTGTTAATTATATATGAAACATCACTCCCTATATACTTATGGAAGCATAGTTTCTTCACCTCTATGCAAGCCTCACACACAATATTCTAAAGAGGAGTACTTAGGCAATAGTAATGAAAGAAAATACAACTCTTACACTTTCATGGCTGACTAATATTCCACTGTGTACATATACCACCTCTTCTTCACCCATTCATATATTGATGGACACTGGATTGTTTCCTTATCTTAGCTATTGTAAATAATGCTGCAATAAACACTCAAGGCTGCATGTATATTTTTGAAGGATTTTTCTTAGCCTTCTTTAATTTTTCAAAACTTATTTAAATTCAACTTAGTTGAGGTGCCCAAGTAGCTCAGTCAGTTAAGCATCTGACTCTTGATTTCAGATCAGGTCATGATCTCATGGTTCATGAGACTGAGTGGTGTGTTGGGTTCTGTGCTGAGAGCATGAAGCCTGCTTGAGATTCTCTCCCTGTCTCTCTGCCCTTCTTCTCCTCCCCCCCTCTCAAAATAGATAAACTTAAAATAATGAAATAAGTTCAAGTTAACATACAGTATAGTATTGGCTTCAGGACTAGAACCCAGTGGTTCTTCACTTACATAAGACATTCAGTGCCCATCTCAACAAGTACCCCCCTTAATGGCCAGCTCCCTTCCCCAATACCCTTCCAGCAACCCTCAGTTTGTTCTCTGTAATTAAAAGTCTCTTAAATTACGTTGGGGTCTCCACGTACAATCCCCTATTGTGTACAGATGTTCACATGCCCCCGGAAGCAAGTCAGATCACACAGAGCCTTACTGGCCATGGGGAGGCTTTTGGATTTCATGGTGAATGCCGTGGAAGACACGGGCACAGAGGGTACGCCTTACAGGATATAGGAGCATGGGAAGAGAGAGACAGGAAAGTCGTTCCATGACCATCAGCAAAATAAACCTAGGCTTCCAGAATCATTCGATTCAAGCAGAGCTTCCCAGACCACATTTTAAGGTGTAAGGTTAAAGTTTTCTCCCTTAACCTTCGGCCCTCCCTTGTGTCCTCTGCTTCATTCATTCCCACTTACCTGGGTGTGTGATTACTCTCTCCTTTCTCTTCTTCCGCCAGGGCTCTTTCCTTTTCCCAAACATCATAACCGGATCTACTCTAGAGACAGCAAGACCTGTTTATAGGAAAAAAAGATCCGTGGCCCTTGCTGGATAATCGACAATGCCAAATCCAGCACTAGGCTCTGTAGAGCAGAGAACACATTACAGAAGGATGTAGAAAATTATTTCTCCAAACGTGATTTCCTGATGGCCTCTTTCAAACACTTCGGAAGGCTTTGCAATAATCAGCTTCTTAACTCCACTTCCAGGCACTATGGAATCAAGAATAATGAATATTGGGGCACCTGGGTGGCTCAAATGGTGAAGCATGTGACTTCTTCTCAGGTCATGAACTTGCAGTTCATGAGGTCAAACCCCACATAGGTGTCTGCACGGAGCATGGGGCCTGCTTTGGGTTCTCTCCGTCCTTCTCTCTGGCCACCCCCATCTCACACTTACGCGCTCTCTTTCTCTCTCTAAAAATAAACTTTAAAAAATTTACAACAAATAAGGAATATATATCCCACTGTACGATGTTGACAACAGTATCCTATGCTATTTACTTTCTAGAATTATTACTAATTCACAGTGAAGGTAACAGAGAACCTCAGGGAAGGGTAACATGTCAGTCAAGAAAAACATCATAAATATTTCATTCCTGTCACCAACAAATGCCTATTTCCTTGAAATGGAATTATTTGTCACTTGTGCTGAGTTACATTATAGAATTTTAAGAACCATGAACATAGAGTAGTTATAAGATACTTGTTAGATTTTGCTGTAAATTTACAGATAGTATAATGAAGAAAACACCTGTTATCTCATGCAAGATAAAATTCAAACTTAATAGATTAAGGACTAATATAAAGCCTTTATTTGCAAAGGCCAGCATCTCCAGGAAACAAAGGAGAGAGACTTCATTTTCGGGGGGAATCTGTCAGAGAGACCCTGATCCACGTTATCCACGATAATATCAGCTGTAACGAGACAAATTGACATCGGGGCCTCATGCCTATAGAAGGACTCATCAAGAACGTGATAGAGCTTCCAAAGGAAGAAAAAAATCATACTAGGATACAAATTCTGAAAATACAGATTTTTGTAAATTTCAAGTCAGAGACTCCTCTCTATTCTTATAGTCTTTAATGATTCTGAAAAAGAAAGTCTTTGAAACACACTACACAGCAAGGCTCTTTTTCAGAACATTGACTTATTCTGGGACCAACAGTTAGCTGAATTGTTTTTCATGTTTTTTTTCTTTCAGTTTATTTTGAGCAAGAAGGAATGGGGGTGAGAGAGAAAGGGAGAGAATATGCCAGACAGGCTCTGCTAACAGTGAGCAGTCTGACACAGGACTCACACAAACCATGAGATCTCGACCGGAGCCGGAATCAAGATTGCAACACCTCACTGACTGCACCACTGGGGCCCCCTGTTCGTTCATGTTCCTAAGCAGTTTACATAGACTCAGGCCACACCGAGACAGAACATCCATATATAATCTTGTCCTTCACTGGGGCCCCAAACCTGACCCATCTCCCATGAGAATCTTGGGTATCAACACATCTCCATATTGATCTCTCACCGAAGGGTTATTTTCAATAATTTGCAGGTCATGAATTCATGGCAGGAATTCCTCATGCTGTATAGAAAGCCTGGTTGTAGAGAATGGAGAGAAGGACTGGGGATATAACACAGGAAGGTCCTAAAACACTGACTTTGACTATCATGAAAGGGATAAACACTAGCCCAAAGCAAATTTGTTAGGCAGGTTCATCAGAGGAAGAAAAGTAAATATTTGGAAGCTCTAAATACATGGGATTTCATTAAGTAATGAGGACACAGCCTCTGAGCTAAGTCAAGGAAACTCTTACCTGAGACGCAGCCATTTCTTCCTCTCCTTTCTCCTCCCTCGTGTTTTCTGGGGTGATGGGAGGTGGAGAAATCACACCTGTAGGCTTTTAAAGCCCTCAGCAGAGCCTCTTCATCTCTCGTCACCTCACGGTAGAAGGATCTTGAAGTGCAGAAAAGGCTGCCTTCTCCTTGACTTTGTCACGGGAATGATTCAGAAAAATGGAGCTTCTACGTGGAAATGTTTCCTTCCCAGATTCAGACCTCCTCCTCTCCCCCAGACAGCCACACATCCCGCCCCAGCTCAGGGAGCGGGGGCTGCACTGATCTGCTCCTTCCAAGTCCACACCGAACACGCTACCATCATCTCTTCAACCGAAAGCCGGACGCAGCCTCCCAGATAGTCTACGGCTCCTCGAGCTTCTCCCTGGCCTCACCTGAGAATCACCTGGAGCTCATGGTTAAAGCAGCACCCATGCTCTCACTCTGACCAATAGACAGACTCCGGCCGAGGGCCCAGGTGATGCTGGTTCTTGAAACTCGCCATGATATGTTTCTTGTAAAACCAGGCTGATCAGCAGTTCTGTGCTTTCAAGTTTAATTTGCATATAAATCACGTGTTGAACATCATATGTTCAACCACAATTTTACAAGAGTAAAATATAAAGCTTAACGTTGATACAAAGTTAGGAGATTAAAAATATTACCTTCAACTCCAGATGGTATTTCTCTCACTATGGGAATATGCTTTCACCCATTTTCAATTACGTGTCAAAGGCAAATAGAAGTTAAAAAAAAAGGAACCACTTACTTGAAGGACCCCTGGTTGGCTCAATCAGTTGGGCACCTGGCTCAGGTCATGGTCCCACAGAGTGTGGGTTCAAGTCCCACCTTGGGCTGTGTGCTGACAGCTTGGAGTCTAGAGCCTGCTTTGGATTCTGTGTCCCCCTTTGGATTCTCTGCCCCTCCCCCATTCTATCTCTCTCAAAAGTAAATAAACATTAAAAAAAAACAAGCCACTTACTTTTGAGGAGAGCTGAAGTGTAGTTTCTCCAATTCAAAACGAGAGGCATACTGCACTGTAATGGAAGTGTCTGAAAACAAAGTCGTATAACAAGAAGAAAACTAATACATTGTTAATTATATATGAAACATCACTCCCTATATACTTATGGAAGCATAGTTTCTTCACCTCTATGCAAGCCTCACACACAATATTCTAAAGAGGAGTACTTAGGCAATAGTAATGAAAGAAAATACAACTCTTACACTTTCATGGCTGACTAATATTCCACTGTGTACATATACCACCTCTTCTTCACCCATTCATATATTGATGGACACTGGATTGTTTCCTTATCTTAGCTATTGTAAAGAATGCTGCAATAAACACTCAAGGCTGCATGTATATTTTTGAAGGATTTTTCTTAGGCTTCTTTAATTTTTCAAAACTTATTTAAATTCAACTTAGTTGAGGTGCCCAAGTAGCTCAGTCAGTTAAGCATCTGACTCTTGATTTCAGATCAGGTCATGATCTCATGGTTCATGAGACTGAGTGGTGTGTTGGGTTCTGTGCTGAGAGCATGAAGCCTGCTTGAGATTCTCTCCCTGTCTCTCTGCCCTTCTTCTCCTCCCCCCCTCTCAAAATAGATAAACTTAAAATAATAAGTTCAAGTTAACATACAGTATAGTATTGGCTTCAGGACTAGAACCCAGTGGTTCTTCACTTACATAAGACATTCAGTGCCCATCTCAACAAGTACCCCCCTTAATGGCCAGCTCCCTTCCCCAATACCCTTCCAGCAACCCTCAGTTTGTTCTCTGTAATTAAAAGTCTCTTCAATTACGTTGGGGTCTCCACGTACAATCCCCTATTGTGTACAGATGTTCACATGCCCCCGGAAGCAAGTCAGATCACATAGAGCCTTACTGGCCATGGGGAGGCTTTTGGATTTCATGGTGAATGCCGTGGAAGACACGGGCACAGAGGGTACGCCTTACAGGATATAGGAGCATGGGAAGAGAGAGACAGGAAAGTCGTTCCATGACCATCAGCAAAATAAACCTAGGCTTCCAGAATCATTCGATTCAAGCAGAGCTTCCCAGACCACATTTTAAGGTGTAAGGTTAAAGTTTTCTCCCTTAACCTTCGGCCCTCCCTTGTGTCCTCTGCTTCATTCATTCCCACTTACCTGGGTGTGTGATTACTCTCTCCTTTCTCTTCTTCCGCCAGGGCTCTTTCCTTTTCCCAAACATCATAACCGGATCTACTCTAGAGACAGCAAGACCTGTTTATAGGAAAAAAAGATCCGTGGCCCTTGCTGGATAATCGACAATGCCAAATCCAGCACGAGGCTCTGTAGAGCAGAGAACACATTACAGAAGGATGTAGAAAATTATTTCTCCAAACGTGATTTCCTGATGGCCTCTTTCAAACACTTCGGAAGGCTTTGCAATAATCAGCTTCTTAACTCCACTTCCAGGCACTATGGAATCAAGAATAATGAATATTGGGGCACCTGGGTGGCTCAAATGGTGAAGCATGTGACTTCTTCTCAGGTCATGAACTTGCAGTTCATGAGGTCAAACCCCACATAGGTGTCTGCACGGAGCATGGGGCCTGCTTTGGGTTCTCTCCGTCCTTCTCTCTGGCCACCCCCATCTCACACTTACGCGCTCTCTTTCTCTCTCTAAAAATAAACTTTAAAAAATTTACAACAAATAAGGAATATATATCCCACTGTACGATGTTGACAACAGTATCCTATGCTATTTACTTTCTAGAATTATTACTAATTCACAGTGAAGGTAACAGAGAACCTCAGGGAAGGGTAACATGTCAGTCAAGAAAAACATCATAAATATTTCATTCCTGTCACCAACAAATGCCTATTTCCTTGAAATGGAATTATTTGTCACTTGTGCTGAGTTACATTATAGAATTTTAAGAACCATGAACATAGAGTAGTTATAAGATACTTGTTAGATTTTGCTGTAAATTTACAGATAGTATAATGAAGAAAACACCTGTTATCTCATGCAAGATAAAATTCAAACTTAATAGATTAAGGACTAATATAAAGCCTTTATTTGCAAAGGCCAGCATCTCCAGGAAACAAAGGAGAGAGACTTCATTTTCGGGGGGAATCTGTCAGAGAGACCCTGATCCACGTTATCCACGATAATATCAGCTGTAACGAGACAAATTGACATCGGGGCCTCATGCCTATAGAAGGACTCATCAAGAACGTGATAGAGCTTCCAAAGGAAGAAAAAAATCATACTAGGATACAAATTCTGAAAATACAGATTTTTGTAAATTTCAAGTCAGAGACTCCTCTCTATTCTTATAGTCTTTAATGATTCTGAAAAAGAAAGTCTTTGAAACACACTACACAGCAAGGCTCTTTTTCAGAACATTGACTTATTCTGGGACCAACAGTTAGCTGAATTGTTTTTCATGTTTTTTTTCTTTCAGTTTATTTTGAGCAAGAAGGAATGGGGGTGAGAGAGAAAGGGAGAGAATATGCCAGACAGGCTCTGCTAACAGTGAGCAGTCTGACACAGGACTCACACAAACCATGAGATCTCGACCGGAGCCGGAATCAAGATTGCAACACCTCACTGACTGCACCACTGGGGCCCCCTGTTCGTTCATGTTCCTAAGCAGTTTACATAGACTCAGGCCACACCCAGACAGAACATCCATATATAATCTTGTCCTTCACTGGGGCCCCAAACCTGACCCATCTCCCATGAGAATCTTGGGTATCAACACATCTCCATATTGATCTCTCACCGAAGGGTTATTTTCAATAATTTGCAGGTCATGAATTCATGGCAGGAATTCCTCATGCTGTATAGAAAGCCTGGTTGTAGAGAATGGAGAGAAGGACTGGGGATATAACACAGGAAGGTCCTAAAACACTGACTTTGACTATCATGAAAGGAATAAACACTAGCCCAAAGCAAATTTGTTAGGCAGGTTCATCAGAGGAAGACAAGTAAATATTTGGAAGCTCTAAATACATGGGATTTCATTAAGTAATGAGGACACAGCCTCTGAGCTAAGTCAAGGAAACTCTTACCTGAGACGCAGCCATTTCTTCCTCTCCTTTCTCCTCCCTCGTGTTTTCTGGGGTGATGGTAGGTGGAGAAATCACACCTGTAGGCTTTTAAAGCCCTCAGCAGAGCCTCTTCATCTCTCGTCACCTCACGGTAGAAGGATCTTGAAGTGCAGAAAAGGCTGCCTTCTCCTTGACTTTGTCACGGGAATGATTCAGAAAAATGGAGCTTCTACGTGGAAATGTTTCCTTCCCAGATTCAGACCTCCTCCTCTCCCCCAGACAGCCACACATCCCGCCCCAGCTCAGGGAGCGGGGGCTGCACTGATCTGCTCCTTCCAAGTCCACACCGAACACGCTACCATCATCTCTTCAACCGAAAGCCGGACGCAGCCTCCCAGATAGTCTACGGCTCCTCGAGCTTCTCCCTGGCCTCACCTGAGAATCACCTGGAGCTCATGGTTAAAGCAGCACCCATGCTCTCACTCTGACCAATAGACAGACTCCGGCCGAGGGCCCAGGTGATGCTGGTTCTTGAAACTCGCCATGGGATGTTTCTTGTAAAACCAGGCTGATCAGCAGTTCTGTGCTTTCAAGTTTAATTTACATATAAATCACGTGGTCCAGGTCTCAGAGAAGAAATGGTGATTCTGCAGGTTTGGAACCGGCCTGTGACCTGGCATCTGCCACCGGGTCCTTGTTAGTGCTGACCCGGCCCCCCCGCACCCGTGGTTAGTCGCACTCCACGAGAGATGCAGCACGGCACGCCTGAACCCCCCGCAGCCACCATCTGACTCAACACAAACAGCTCCTACTGAGTCCCCAGGGAGGAGTTTGTCACCTCCTTTCCTCTGTGGTGAATTTACTGTTGGTTCCCAGCAAAAGACACCATCACCCTCCTGCAGGACCACATGCTCTCATTGCACTAGGTAACTTTCCAGATGTGCAAATAGTTGTTCTGCACATATTCATGTTCCACCATTTGCTTTGAGCTTTTGTTTACAGAAACTCACTGCTTTAGTAAAGTACTGAACTTAGAAAGGAGGATTTCAAAAATGGTTTATATCCTTCACAAGTTTGGGCAGTGAGATTCTCATTACACACAATTGTCTCAATTTGGATTTGTCCTTCCTGATATTTATGATGAACTTCACTCTTTCCATCATTGTCCTTGTCTATCATTACGTGTAAATTCTCAAGGGCACTAGGTTTACATCTACTCATTGACATGTGTTGAAAGGAAGCTTCTATGCACAACGTTGACAGGAAGCTCAGGGTGCCAGGGGAAGATACAGCTGAAAGACATCAAATAACACAAAAGTAAAATCATTCCACTTATTACTCCCACAGGGTGTGCTCACGAGTTCTAATATATATCCCTAAAATCACTCAGAGAATGTCAGCAAGGTGGCTGACAAGGAATCATCAGAACCTCATTCTTCCAGAGACACATAAACTTGCACACAACGTACAGACCACATAGCCTAATTGATAATGCGGTTGTATTGTCATGGCATAGCACAAATCACATTCTTATACCTCAAATACATAGGCAAAATACCATATGAACCCAAAATTACCAGCAAAAAGGAAATTCAACCATACAACAGAAGTGAGCAAAGTAGGATACAGCAAAACTAGGAAAATATAAAGAATACAAAGGGTCAGTTCTCACAACAAATGAAAAAAATTGGCAACCCTTTACATCAAGAAAGAAAGGAATTGAGAAGACAAATATGATCAAGGGGAAGAACTGAAGACAGGCACAATATAACTGATACCATAGAGATAAAAATTATTATAGGAGGTGCCACTAGAGAATCACATGACAAGATACATATCAAAAAATGGGTGTAGATTTCAGACAGATGGAACTTATCTGGACTCCCTCATGAAGAAATATTTTTAAAAATCTCAGTGATTCATATCTACTAGGTAGATTGTAAAAATTAATCAAAATCAAAAACAAAAACAAAAAACCTCCCAACAAAGAAAAATATTTGTCCAGTGAATGAACTGGATAATCCATACAAACATTTGTTGAGAAAACTGTTCAAATCTCCTCCAACATTTCCATGGAACAAGAGAAAGGATATTAAGAACACATTCTCTGTGACCCCAGTTTTAATAAGTTATCAAAGCATAATAAGACATTATAAGTAAAGAAGAGAGAAAAGGAAATAATAAAAAAATGTTTTAAACCCTAACTGGGATTTCTTCCTGAAATTCGATGGTGTTTCCACATATGAAAAACCATCAGTTTAAAAGTGCACATTAAAGGAATGAAGATAAAAAGGACATGATCCTATTAATTGATGCAGAACAGGAAGTGAGCATATTGGACAGAATTTCATGATGAAAAAGACCCAATAAAGCAGGAATGGAAGGAAACAGCCACGACCTAATAAAGGCTATTAGTGTATGGAAAGCTGAAATCTCACATAGTCAACAATAAAAGACTAAAAAATTCACCTGTCTGATCAGAAACAAGATAATGAAGCGACATCACCACTTCAATTCAACATGCCACTGCAGAGTCTATTCAGAACAAGTGGGCAAGAAAGAAATAGATTAAATGCATTGAAAATGGAAAAGATAAAACAAAATGATCTCCGCTCACAGATGACATGATCTATAGAAATCCTAGAGAATCCTTATTTTTATATTTTTTTTCTTTTTAGTTTGGTTTGGTCATCATTTGTGTTGCTTATTTCTGCCTCTTTTATCCAGCAGGTACTCTGTTTTCAAATTTTTATACTACAAATGGTTGAATTAAGTTGTTTGCCTCAAATTTCTTTTCTTTTTGTTCAGTGCTTATTTATTTCTGAGAGAGCCAGAGATGGAGAGGGAGAGAGGAGGAGAGGGGAGGGACATAGAGAGAGAAGGACCAGAGAAGCCCAAGCAGGCTCTGCCCTGTCACAAAGAACCCAATGTACTTTCAATGAAGACTTCCCTTGCAGGTGAGGACTGCTTTTCTCTTGATGTTTTTAAGGTTTTTCGTAGCCTCATATTTTACAAATTTAATTGAAATACGTCTCAGTGTGGGACTGCTTCTTGTTTATTTTGATGAAAATACTCTCTGCCTCCTGGATGTGGATGTATGTTTCCTTCCCCAGAGCAAGGACATTTTCTAATATTTCTTCCAATAAATTTTCTGCCCCTTTTCTCTTTTCTTCTGGAGCTCCTATAATAAAAATGTCATTACTTTTGAAGGAGTCACTGAGTTCCCTAAGTCTGTTCTCACGTTGCAAAAATGTTTCTGTCTCTTTTGTTAGGATTCACTATCTTCCATAATTTTGTCTTCTCGCTCACTAATTCACTCCTCTTCTTCCTCCAACCTGCTGTTCATTGCATCAGGATGATTTGTCATCTTATTTATTACATTTTCCATATCTGTTTGATTCTTTCTTCACACTTTTACCTCTGTGGGAAGGGGCTCATTAATGTTTTCTATTCTCTTCTCAACCCAGTATTTCTTATGATTATTGCCTTACATTCTCTATTTAGCATGTTACTGACAATTGTTTTACATAGATCTCTGATCGAGGCTATGCCTTGTTCTTTCATTTGGGCAACATTCTTCCATCTTCGCACTTTGTGTAAGTCTCTACCTTCCTCTCTTTCTTTCCAGAGCCAGTTATCTCCTCACTACAGGCCAGTGACCTGCACATGCTCTCCTGGCCGGCTGTGGAGTGTTTGGTGCTTGGCCTGAATGTGGCAAATGTTCATTAGGTGTGAGGAGGTCTGTTTGTGAAATCAGACCCGACCCCAACTCCACCAGAACGGAGGCCCTGCAGAACTGTCGGGTCAAGAGACAGGTGTGGGCAGGGGCTTGTGCAGGTCTCCTGGAGAGGGTCTGACCTTGCCTGGCCTGAGGCAAGCTTGACTCAGAAGGGCACTCCCACCACGGCGCGGGGGTGGGGCTTCCTGTAAGCACCTTACACAACCAGTGTTGCCACTGAACTGCTTCACCTAGGTAGGAGATTGTTTATGCTGAGGGGTGGGGGAAGAAAATGGTGCCACCCAGCTCCCTTGTATTCAGGCAGGCATCTCAGTGAATGTTCTCTCTGACGGAAGTGCTCCTAGAATAATCTCACCCCTGCATGCCCCCCTCCCCTCCAGTGATCTTTAGATCTCTGTTTCTAAGCTGGCTCACCCCTAGTTGTGTGCCTGCCTTCTCTTCAGGAGGAGTGCAATGCCTTCCTGTCTCCAGTTGATCTTTAAAACTCTAGGCTTGGGGTGCCTGGGTGGCTCAGTAGGTTAAGCGTCTGATTTCAGTTCAGGTCATAATCTCCTGGTTCATGGGTTCAAGCCCCATGTCAGGCTCTGTGCTGGCAGCTAGCTTTATATAAGCTTTAATAAAAGCATTAAACTATAGCTTTAATAAAAGAATTTAAAAATTTTTTTAAAGCAGGATATAAAGAAAAATTTTTAAAAAGAAATCAAAAAATAAATCTCTAAGCTTTATGCCATACAGGTTGCAAGAACTCACAACATTGAGGTGCTCTCATTTTCCAAGCCACTGGCTTGGGGAAATATTCTCCTTGTGCATTCCCCTGTGTGCTCCTCTTTCTCTGCCTTTCTCCACAACCACAACTCCCACCCCTCCATAGCAGTACAATCTATTTCTCTCCAAGCCATATCTCTGTACTGCCTACAGTACAGTCTTTGAAGTGCCTCTTCTTTCTCCTTAGTTAAGGTGTTCCTCTGTTCGGCTTCAGGTTGCTTTTTGGGATATTAGTATGATTTGATAGTTATCTAGTTGTGTTTGTGGGATGTGATGAGCCTAGAGTCCTTCCACATCACTTCCATCATCCTCTTTTCTGAAGAATCCTTCCTTTTAAAAACCTGTTAAATCTCACAAGAATTTTGCGAAGTTGGAGAATACAAACCCAAAGCTTATAAATGAACTGTGTTTCCATACAACAAACAACAATATTCCAAATAAAGACAATTGCATTCACAATAGTATCACAAAGAATAAAATGCACAGTATTTCATGCCACATAGAGGTCATAACTACTGTGATGAACACTTGAAAATATTGGGCCTGAACTGGAAAAAAAATAGAGAGAGGAACCAATCCATCTTGCAAAGAATGTTTAACACTCCTGGGCTGTTGGGCACAGTATGGCTCAGTTGCTTAAGTGTTCAGATATGGCTCAGATGCCCTGTATCAGGTTCTATGCTGACATCTTGAAGCCTGGAGCCTGCTTCAGATTCTGTGTCTCCCTCTCTCTCTCTGACCCTCCCCTGCTCATGCTGTCTCTCTCTTTCAGAAATAAATAATAAAAAACATGTAAAAACTAAAAAAAAAAAAAAAAAAAAAGACAAACTCCCAAGCAGGCACCACACAGTAGCATGGGAGCCCATTATGGGGCTCAAACTCATAAACCACAAGGTCATGCCCTGAACCAAAGTTGGCACTCAGTCAAATGAGGCACCCAGGTGCCCTGATTTTGACGTATTTTAGATTCTACGTGATTTCATATAGTATCCCCACACACCCCCGTGTGATTCTTATTTAATTCAACAAAATCTCTTCCAGTTTGTATGAGTCACACACAGACTCTTCAATGCTGGACCCCTTTGGCAGAAAGATTAGACTTAAGAAGCAGTCAAAATTAAACAGATGAAGGAAAAATGTTTACTTTTCACCTGTCTAAAAATAATATACATAGGAAAGCTGCCCACAATGACAGCACTCACCCAACGGACTACATTATGATACAAGCTCCGTATGGTCAACAGGAAGGAACCCAGGAACGACCATGTGAACAAAGTTTTCTATGTCCTACTGTTTTAGAGTAGCCTAGAAAATATTTGCTTATCAAATACTTACTTTTCATCTTCCTATGAATTACATGCTTTCTCTTGGAGTCCCCAGACTTCTGTTCTTCCCTCTTCCCCTTCTTCCTTTCTTCCTTCTCTCTTCTTCAAAGACATGTATACCTTACTCTTCCTTTCTTTGCAATTTCCCTCTTTGGGGAGTCTCCATACATATACCATTAAATTTGAATGTCTCCTGTTTGTCACATGGCAGTTTACTTCTTTGTCAACAATGAGAACTTCCTCTGAGGTTCCAGTTCATGCTTTCACATATTCTTCCAAACCGTACTTCGCTCCTCTTTTATACAATGAACGTTATGGGAGAAAAAGAAACCAAAAAGCAGGGCACAACACCTATATTCTGGGGGAAATACTCGGCACCCATTTTCAAGTCCTAAAGTATGAGAAGGGTAATTCACATACACGTTCCTGAGGTATCCAGCACAGCACCTCGTGAGTAAAACTGTGTGCGTGAAGAGTAAAAGCTCCATAAACACTGCCTTAATGATGTATCTATGTTATTTTCCAAATACAGACTTTCTCAGACTATACCTGTTCCAAATACTGTCATGGGTACATACATCTAACACACTGACCTTTGCTCTCGAGCTTATGGCTTGACTAATTGCCGCTTCTTTCAACAGGCCACTGATGCTGGGGAAACAAGGAACCCAATGTTGCTAGAAATTCAAGCTTGACCACGTTAGAAAAGTGGCCTTTTCTTGTGCCAGCAAGTCCTGAGGTCATATGGAGAATGATTCAGCACTGTACCACTGCTTCCCCTGCATGTCAGTGCTCAGGAGTTCCCTGACTCCCCTTTAAAAACTCCCTGCTTCCTAAGTGGCTTTGTAGAGTTTCTATAGCCCCTGCTTCAGAGAATGAAAACAGGTTAAATAATAAGTGTTTCTAATAAATCTCATCGGGTCCCTGTCTCTGAACCTATCCCACTGTGTCCAGGCCCTTTGAGCATCATCTCCAATATCTACTGTAATGTGTGACATTTGACAGCAATGCCCACAATGATTACATCATCCAGTATGTCCTCCTCCATAACTGCCACTGATCAAGGCCTGGGCATCACTGGAATCATTGTCATTTTACAGCATCTGGTTCTCAGTAACACACAGGAATTCAATTCAATCATTAAGATCAAATGGCACTTCCCTCATCCTCAGAAACCCACCACTTTTGCCAATTTCTTATCTCTATGATGATGCACCCAAGAGCGGCCTCTGACTTTGGTGTTATGAAAGGAAGCAACTTCCGGTTCCCACCCTACACTGGAAAGAGATCTTCACATTTTCTTACTTTCCATCCCATTCCTAGAGTATTTAATGATATGAAATAGGTAAAAATTGGTGGTCAGATAACACTCCACTCCACATATCCAGGTAAACACATTAAAATCAATTGTTTTATTAATTAAATGTATTAAGTTCACACATAGGCAAAGTCATGCATTTCAAGTCCACTCTATTACCACTGTTCAAAACTTAGAAAACCTTCTAGATCTCTAGATCTAGAAATCTAGAAAACCTTCACAAATATTTGATAAGATGACTTGGGAATACAGACGTCCATAATTTTCAGGCCTGAGATTCTTGTAAAATATGTATAATCGTATGACATTTTGGGGGAAGAGGTTGTTATGCTCTTTCTAATCTCTCTGAGCATTCCATCATTTCAACCACATTAACTGACATTCTCTAACTATGGCCATGGTGAAGATATACCAGTGTTTCACTACCCTGCCACCTCTTTTTTCCTTATAGACCATTTAGGATATTATTTTATTTACAATAGTCAACAAGAGTTTTACTTTTATTATTATTCTTTATTTATTTCAGAGAGAGACAGTACGTGGGCAGGGGAGGGACAGAGAGAGCAGGAGAGGGAGACAGAATCTGAAACAAGATCCAAAATCTGAGCTGTCAGCAATGAGCCTGACACAGGGCTCAAACACATGAACCATGAGATCATGACCTGACCTGATTCGGACACTCAAACGACTGAACCACCCAGTCATCCCAAGATTTTCAGTTTTAATACAAGGGAAAGAATGGTGTTCTGAACACCTATTACATTAGGACTTACATCAATGATTTCACCGAAAAAAGCATCTCCATGAAGATTTTCTTCATAAATGGTATATTATGTTGTCCATCTTCCATGAAAAATGACACGAGTCACACCTAATAAAGAAGGGCACGTCATATCTTTCATGCACCAACAATCAGCCACATAATTTTCAAAAACCACTGGGAACTAATGAATTTTGGAAGTAATTCAAGAGTAGAAATATATTAATGTTTACTAGTCACAAATGTCACTTAGGGTTGAGGTGAGAAAAAACAGCACAGACTGAAATTAACGTGCCTATGCAAAAATTGATCCATTTAATCTCTTGAGGCATAATGGCATATACACTGTTTAACATTGTATTATTCCTTATCATTAGTATTTTGATGTGTGTCTGAGTAGAGACTGATGTACTACTTTGCAATGTGAATTCTGAGACATTTATTGGCATTTGATATTCCGTTAAATACCCTTGTAAAGATTTATATCTTTCAAGGTACCTTCTTTTATGAAGAAGTGTCTGTGCTTGCTAACATGTACATTTAACTCGAAGGCCTTTCCTCAGTCATTATGTCTGTAGAATTTACATCTTGTGTGTACTTTAGGATATTGATTAAGGATCCAATTCCAGTCATAAGCCCTGCAACTTTCTCCACATGTTAGTTCTATCCAGTAAGAGAGCTATGATATTGAGGAAGTTGTGAATTCCAGCAAATGGCCGGACACGTTCTTTACTTTTGTCATGTTTCTCCTCAGTAAAATGTCTGTGATGCAGAGTAGGGTTAGGCAGTCATGGAAGTTTTACCACATTCCTCATAGATTAAGTGTTTTCTCCAGTATGAGTTCTGTGATGCAGACTGAAGCTTCACCTCTGATGAACAGGCTTCCCAAATTCTTTATATTTGCAAAGCCCTCCCCAGTGTTCCCTCTTCGATCAGGAGTCAGGGTGTAGCATTGCTTTAAAGCCTTGACACGTTCTTTAGTATTCCGTGGTTATTCTCCAGGATACATTTTCCAATGGGAAGTAAGGGGTGAGCTGTCCACAAAACGTTTTACACTTTCCTTAAGTTTGGAAGATTTGCTCCAGTATGAATTCTGTGTAAAAGCAAAGATTAAAGAATGATTAAAGACCATAGAACATTCTTTACATTGGTTTCTATCAAGTATGAATTCCATGATGTCGACTAATGCTTGCTTCTTGGGTGAAGGCCTTGCCACATTGTTTACATTGGTGAGGCTTCTCCCTAGTATGGATTCTGTGACGTTGAATAAGGTATGAGCGGTAAGTAAAGGCCTTGCCACGATTCCTTACATTGGTAGGGTTTCTCTCCAGTATGAATTTTCTGATGTGCAGATAGATTTGAGTGCTGGGTAAAGGTCTTTCCACATTCTCTACATTGGTAAGGTTTCTCTCCAGTATGGATTGTGTTATGTTGATTCAGAGCTGAGCAGTTCTTTAAGGCCTTGCCACATTCTTTACTATGGTGAGGTTTTGCTCCAGTATGGATTTTGTGATGTTTGGTAATATCTGCGTTGTGGGTAAAGGCCTTGCCACATTCATTACACAGATAACTTTCCTCTGGTATGGATTCTGATATGCTGAATATGGGATGAGCGATGTGTAAAGGCCTTGCCACATTCTTTACATTGGTAAGGTTTCTCTCCAGTATGGATTTTGTAATGTTCAGTAAAGTTTGAAGAGTAGGAGAACGCCTTACCACATTCTTTACATTGGTAAGGTTTCTCTCCAGTATGGATTCTGTGATGTTGATTCAGGGATGAAGACCAGTTAAAGGCCTTGCCGCATTCTTTACACTTGTAAGGTTTCTCTCCAGTATGGATTCTGTGATGATCCTTAAGGGTTGAGGATCCAGTAAAGGCCTTGCCACATTCTTTACATTGGTAGGGTTTCTCTCCAATATGCATTTTCTGATGTGCAGATAGATTTGACTGCTGGGTAAAGGTCTTTCCACATTCTCTACATTGGTAAGGTTTCTCTCCAGTATGGACTCTGTGATGTCGAGTAAGTTTTGAGTAGTGCATAAAGGCCTTGCCGCATTCTTTACACTTGTAAGGTCTCTCACCACTATGGATTCTGCAATGCTCCTTAAGGCCTGAGGATCCAGTAAAGGCCTTGCCACATTCTTTACACTTGTAAGGTTTCTCTCCAGTATGGATTCTGTGATGTCGATTAAGAGCTGAGGGCAATTTAAAGGCCTTTCCACATTCTCCACATTGGTAAGGTTTCTGTCCAGTATGGATTCTGTGGTGTTGATTAAGAACTGAGTGGTTTTTAAAGGCTTTGCCACATTCTTCACATTGGTAAGGTTCCTCGCCAGTACTGAGCAGTTTATGTCCATATATTGATGAGCCATAATTAAAGATTTTACTATATTCTTCACATTTGTAAGGTTTGTCTCCAGTATGCACTCGCTGATGTTGAAGTTGTGTTGAGTGCCAGTTGAGGGCTCTGTCACATTCCTTACCAATGTATTCTTTCTGTCCACTCTGCATTGTCTTATTTATATTTAGCCTTGATGACTCACTAAACATGTTCCCAAGTTCACTGCATGTAGATGGGTTTTTTCCCACATGAATCTTCTGATGATCATGATCATTAGAGGACTGGTTAGGAATTTTCCCATAACCATTATATTTTGAAGGATTTTCTTCCAAATGTATCCTCTTATGTATAAGAACGTTGGAGCTTTCATGAAACACTTGTCTACATTTATTCGATTCATAATGGTTCTCTGACAAGCGTGTCCTTCGATGTTTCATAACATTTGAACCCTGGTTAAGTATTGGCTCAGATCCACTGCAATGAGCAATTCTGTTTTCATTCAAAATGCTGTGGTTATGGTTTAAGGTCGATTGCTCAAAGAAGGACCCTTCTAATGGATGCCACTTACCACTTTTTCCTCCAGTTGTAAATCTCTGATTTTCAGAAATATTTGACTGAGAGGTCAATGAAATCCTATGGCCAAAATGGTACAAATGTGTGTTTTCATGATGGACAAGGTCACTTCCCAGATTTTCAAAATTTTTGTTCTGCAAATATGTGTGTTTCACCACTTGATTTGAGCCTTTGCCTATAGAAACACACTGCTTTGCAGAAGTAATGGACTTCAAAATGGGCATTCCCCAAAATGCTTTAGATCCTTCACCAATTGGGGCAGTGAGACTCTTATAATGGGCAGTTGTCTCCATTTGCATAGGTGCTTCATGAGATCTTTGATGTCCTTCTGTCTCTCCAGCTCTGTTCCTATCTATCACTAAGAGTCCATTCTCAATGACGCTCTCTTTACATTTACCCACTGACACTCTTTGGAAAACAGTTTCTATGCACATCTTTGGAAGGAGGCTCTGAGGGCCATTTGAAGACACAGCTGAAAGGTAATGAATAAAAGAAACATCATTCCACATACTACTGTCAGGTGAATACAATTAAAATTTCTGGCACACGAAACTGAAATCAGAGAACTTTAACTTTAGGAAAAATGAATCATTAGTTTTTCTACATCACTCAGATTGTATCTGTATTTAATTCCAACTATTTTTATATAACGTTATTGTTGGCATATTTTACAACTTTGATGGCATTTGTTTATTTAGAAATAAGAGGTTTTCGAGTGCCTGGGTGGCTCAGAGGGTTGAGCATATGACTCTTGGTTTCAGTTCAGGTCATCATCTTGTCTTTAAGGAGTTCCACCCCACATCCTGTTTGGCACTGACAGTGTGGAACCTGCTTGGGATTCTCTCCTCTTTCTTTGCTCCTCCTCCACTCTCTAACTCTCCATATCTCGAAATACTGGGGTGGGGGAAACCTTAAAAGAAATGAAAATGTCTTACTTGCTTGATCCTAAAATATGGGTTATGCCCTTAAATTCTGTGTTATACTGTCTTTTAAGTGCTTAATACATCAAGGTTTTCATTAGAGCTTTCCATTGTGTATATTAATGAATATACTTTACGATTTTACTGTCCATGAAGACATGCCACTAGTTCAAAGTGTTCAGTTTTTTCCTGGATGCACACTCAGAGTTCAGTATTATAGCTACAGGGGACCTAGGTGGTTCAGTACGTTCAGTATCCAGGTTCAGTTCAGGTCATGATTTCAGGGTCAGTGAGTTGGAGCCCCGTGTCAGACTTTGTGTTGACAGTTCGGAGCCTGGAGCCTGCTTCAGATTCTGTGTCTCCATCTCTCTCTGCCCCTCCCACGTTCAGACTCTGTCTCTCCTTCTCAAAAATGAATAAACATTAAGTATTTTTAAAAAGGAAACAATTTATAATAATAGATACACAGGGACTCCTGGGTGCTGTTTTAGTTGGCTGAGTCTGACTGTTGATTTCACCTCAGGTCACGATCTCACATTTTAGGACTTCAAGCCCTGCATTGGGCTGTGTGATGACAGAGCAGAACATTGTTGGGATTCTCCGTCTCCCTCCCTCTCTCTCTCTTCCTCCTCCCCTGGTGCTCTCTCTCTCCCAAAAGAAAAAATAAATGTATAGTAACATTCCTTTACATAATTCACCATTTTTATGTAGAATTATTGGGTTATAGTTTGTCTTATTCTGATTTTGCAATTCGATAATAATGTGCTTCCTTTTGTATGATTTCTCCACTACACTACTTTTCAACTTCAGCTTTAGGTGTGGTTTTGTTTTTACCTGTGTATTTTCGTATAGGGTGACAATTTTCAGCTCATTACATTTTCGGACAATGTGAGTGTAACTCAAATATAAATCACCTTTATGCCCTCTGCCAATACAATTATCTTAGTATTTGTCTCTAGAAATATTACCCTGGCATACTTTGTGAATCATCCTGTGTTATTTCTTCCCTGGGTTAGTGGTCAGTGAATGTTGTTTCATCTCCATGTGTGTTGTCATAAGAATAGAATTAATTTTGTATATGTTTATTGGTGAATATATTGTGTACATATTTTCATTGTGGTTTCCTTAGAGATTATTTAAAATACCTTAAAGGTATAACAAACCATTATACCCACTGTTGGCACAGAGCTGGACACAGGGCTTCAACTCACAAACTGTGAGACCATGACCTAAGCCTAAATCAAGAGCCTGACAGTTAAACAACTGAGCCACCCTGATGCCCCTATGTAGCCATAATATTAAATTGTGACTGTATACACATAAAAGAAATGGAACATTTCGAATTATTGGCATGACAGTAAAGTTGTGAAGTATGCTAATTAAAACCAATCATGGAGGGGCACCTGCGTGGCTCCATCGGTTAAGTGTCCAACTTCAGCTCAGGTCATGATCTCACCCGTTCATGAGTTTGAGCCCGGCATCAGGCTCTGTGCTGACAGCTTAGAGCCGGGAGCCTGCTTCGGATTCTGTGTGTGTGTCTCTATCTAGGCCCTTCCCCTACTCACACTCTGTCTCTCAAAAATAAATGAACATTAAGAAAAAAAACACCAACCATGGAAACCTCTAATGAAAACTCTTATGAATGAGGCAGTTAAAAGACATTAAAAGTGTATTATGTTAATAGATCCTTCCAATTACATAAATTTTAAGACTGTAATCTATTCTTTAGAATCGAGCAAAAAAAAAACATTTCCTTTAAGTTTTTTTAAAGTGTATTTTTTTTATTAAATTTTTTAAATGTTTTATTTATTTCTAGGAGACGGAGACAGCATGAGCAGGGGAGGGTCAGAGAGAGAGGGAGTGACAGACTCTGAAACAGGCTCCAGGCTCTGAGCTGGCAGTCAGCACAGAGCCCGACACCACGATCCGCGAGATCTTCACCTAAGCGAAAGTCAGATGCTTAACCGACTAAGCCACTCAGGCGCCCCTAAGTATACTGTGAGAGAGACAAGGTAACAGAGAGGGAGACAGAAAGAGAAAGAGAAAATAAGAGGCAGAGACAGAGGGAGAAAATCACAAGCAGGCTCCATGGTGTCAGTGCAGAGCAGGATCCAGGTTACAACTCACAGACCATGAGGATCATGCCTGAACTGAATTCAAGAGTCTGATGTTCAACGCTCTAAGCCACTCATGTTCCCCGAAATCTTTTATTTCTGAGTAAACAAGCACTGGCAGTATTGTAAATAGCAAATACATTATTAAAAAAAATCTCTGGGATTGAATTCAGATACATTCTGAGAAAAGTAGAAAAACTAAGGATTCATTTTTTCTGAAGTAAAATTCATTTACAATTGAAACTTTTTTCTACATACAGAAATTTTACTAACCATCACCGCCATTTGTTATAAAGCAAACACCCCTGTCATTTCAGAACTACTGATCAAGGGACACCTGGGTGGCTCAGTCAGTTGAGCATCAGACAGACTCAGGTCATGATCTCACAATTTGTGGGTTTGAGCCCCATATCAGACTCTGTGTAGATAGCTCAGAGTCTGGAGCATGCCTCTGATTCTGTGTCGCCTCTGCCTCTGCCCTCTCCTGCTCACTCGCTCTCTTTCTCTCACGAAAATAGACATTAAAATTTAAAAAAATAAAAAAATTTTAATGTAGGGGCACCTGGGTGGCTCAGTCGGTTAAGCGTCTGACTTCAGCTTGGGTCATGGTCTCACGTTTCGTGGGTTCAAGCCCTGCATCGGGCTCTGTGCTGACAACAAGCTCAGAGCCTGGAGCCTGTTTCAGATTCTGCGTCTCCCCCTGTCTTTGACCCTCCCAGGCTCATGCTGTCTCTATCTCTCTCTCAAAAATAAATAAAATATTAAAAAAAATTTTTAATGTGATAAATCATAATGTCATCTCATACACAACTACTCAGAAAGTAAAAACATATATGACAAAGTCACATGAACTTCATAGTATACATGACAGAATTCTAAAATGATTCAAGTACCAAGAAATAATGTAACAACTGAGACTTTATTATGGACTACGAGTTTTAAATTCTAAATGTTCTATCGCCCCTATGGTATTAATTGATGTAGGAATGCTGGCAACATCATAGGTGCTTTAAATTCCTTCGCCAGTGAGGAATGGAACACATGCAGTGTAAATATCTCATTTTAGTTAATAATACACAAAATGAACTTCTCTTAGTTCTTAAAGCTTATTTGTATTTATGTTGAGAGAGAGATAAGACTAAGTATGGGAGGAGCAGAGAGCGAGGGAGGGAGATGAATTCCCAGGTTGCTCGGCGCTGTAAACACAGAGGGGTGTGTGGGACTCAAATTCACTAACTGTGAGATCGTGACTTCAGCTGAAGTCAGAAGTTTCAGAAATTGATCCAGCCATGTGCCCTAAAACCT
The DNA here is from genome assembly GCA_017311185.1 of Proteles cristata cristata. Classification (NCBI taxonomy): domain Eukaryota; kingdom Metazoa; phylum Chordata; class Mammalia; order Carnivora; family Hyaenidae; genus Proteles; species Proteles cristata. The sequence continues at coordinate 532,122 of JAESUZ010004944.1, forward strand.
GAACTTCTGAAGTGAAATAAAGGTTGAGATTTTCTCATTTTAGGGAGGTGCTTTATTATCTGATGAAATTAGTGGGTCTCAATTTTGTATGATTGAGATGAAAGCCTCCATAATATTGGAAAGCATAAACCAGAAAACACGTGATATCAGTCCACAGTGTTCCCGCGATTTCTGTACCAAACCCCAATATACCTACCACTACCCTGACACACTTCTCACACAAGGCAAACACTCAGAAATGAATTCACATAGACTTCCTCAGAAATGCAGAGATTTCCCCAAACCCTCAAAGCAATGGAGAACCAATGAGATGAGGGAAGCCCTCACTGTGGCTGTGAAGGATCTTCAATGGAACTGAAGGACAATCCATAGAGAATATAAGAGCGTGAGGTGTTGGAAAGCAGATGTCCTCTGTGAGAGGGAGAGACATGAAACTAGGTGTCTCAAACTAATTTCTATTCAAGAAGGGCTGCTCAAACCACATGTTAAGGTCTGTCTTCCTCCTTCACATTGCGACCTCCCCTCTGTCATCTACTTCCTTCCTTCCCACCTACCTGGGTAGGAGCCTACTGTCTCCTTTCTCTTCACATCCGATTGCTCCGTCTTTTGTTCCAAAAAGATGACCAGGTCCGGCTTTGACACAACAAAACCTGTTTGTGAGAACAACGGGATAGAGTATTGCCTCAGATTCTACCTTTTAACCGAGTATTGGCCTCAGTAGAGAAGAGAGGACATTCTAGAATTCTGGAAAATCATTCGCAAATGCTGTTGCCCAACAGCCTCTTTGGAACACACAGGAGGGATTTCCAAAAGTTCACAGCTCGGTCTCCACTTCCAAGTATTACCACTACCATAATCAGTACAAATTGGTATTGAAGAAGGAAGAACCATTTTATGCCACTAAATTGAATTGCCATTTAAGAAAGGCAGGTTAGAACTGCCGTTAATCTAAAAAATGATGATGTTACTCTCAGGAAGAGAACACTCACCTGAAAGGAAAAATCGTGAAGATTTTTCTCTGCATCTACAAACCCCTACATCTTTCCCTTACTGTAGCGATTTGAATCCCAGTCATGCAAAGAGGAAGCTTCCTAGAGACAGTCATCAAACGAGGAACAAAAACCTGAGTGTGTTTTGGGAAAACTGGAGGCACTTATCCTCACCCAAGAAGAGGAGGTGTCCATAGTTCTCTAACATCACATCCCTGTACAGTTCCCGCTGACTGTGGCTCAGGCGTCCCCACTCCTCCTGAGAGAATTCTATGGCCACATCCCTGAAGGTCAGCAGTCCCTGCAACAAACACCACAGTTACCAAGTGGACACATGAGGAGGTCATAATGGTACCTATGGTACTTATGAGAGAAAACTGATGTCATCAGATGAACCCCACGACAGAACCTTCACTGCTTACCTGCCTGGGCTCATCGACCTTAGTCCCTCATGTTACTTACTACTCTTATGTACACCTCTCTCCTACTTCAGGCAAAACAGCCTACGGGCACAGTGTCCTGTGGTGGAAACAAAGTATCCAACAGAAGGTAATGACTGCACTGAGGAAGACCTTGAATTGGCTTAAATTGAGTTTAACCCCTGACTCCCATCTATGGAGATAAACTTTATAGGGTAAACATGGAATGAGGACAGTTACCTTTTTCTCCATTATGTATTTCTCAAAATGTTTCTTTCCTCAAAGAGAGAGCACATGTATGGGTGGAGCAGAGATTAGAATACCAACCAGGTTCCATCATCACGAAGGACCTTGACTTGGGGCTATTAATCTCAAGACTGTGAGATCATGACTTGAGCCAAAATCAAGAGGCGGAAGCTCAAGGGACTGAGCCACCCCTTTACCTCATTATAATACTAATATCTCCACTCATGGAGGAGCACAAATGTCATTTACTGTGTAACATACAGAGAATGTATAGAACTGTTTTCTTAAGGTTCATGTGCAACTTATCCTCAGCCTCCCCTTTCTAAATATCCACCCTATCCCTAAATAAAAGGAAACCATTCCGGAGCACCAGGGTGGCTCAGGCAGTTAAGCCCCCGACTCTTATTTTCAGCTCAGGTCATGATCTTACAGTTCGTGAGTTTCAGCCCCGCATTGGGCTCAGTGCAGAGCCTGCCTGAGGTTCTCTTTCTCCGCTCCTCCTCTGCTCTCTCTGTATCTAAATAAATAATCTTTTTTTAAAAAAAGCAAACAATTGCCCCTTCCTCCTGAGTTTCTTCCTTTGAAGGTTTTCCTTGTGATCTCCTTATTTCCTATATATCAATTATCCTTTGTCTGACATCCACACCTGATACATTTTTTTCTGATTCACCAAGGACTAAACTCTTGTTAGCTCAGTTATATTGGGAGAACTGGTTCTGGGTTAGTGGAGTTTCTTGCTTTCTGCAGTAAGAAAATTTGTAACACAATAGTATGCAGTAATATATTTTTTAATTTGAGGTATGAACTGTTATAAATATTGTATTTATTCAAGAGAATTTGTAATATGAAGGCATCAACACAGGTACACCCATTAAAACATGATTTTTAAACCTTATATTTTTGAGAGACAGAGAGAGAGCATGCGTGGGGGAGGAGCAGAGATAGAGGGAGACACAGTATACAGAGCAATCTCCAGGTTTTGAGCTGTTAGCCCAGAGCCCAACGTGGGGCTTGAACCTACAAACTGTGAGATCCTGACCTGAGCAGGAGTCGGAAGCTCACCTGACTGAGCCACCCAGTCACCCCACGAATACACATTTTTGAAGGCTGTATTACATCATTTAGAACATGTGGTGTCTATTTCTTAAGAGAAAGTTTTGAGGGTTACAAATGTACTTAGCATATTCTAATATGAATTAGAATTCACAACAGTGCATTAGAGATCCAATTAAATGCAGATACTGTTCAGGACATCTTGGATGGGGGAGGTGTCTGCATTTCTAACAAGGCATTAGTCTATGGGCCAAGGGATACATATTTCAATATGAAGAAGTAGAACTTAAAGGGAGGAACTCTTGGAGGACGTGGAACTGAATGCGTTTTACAGCAATTACAGGTTCTACTAGGGGCGCTTGGGTGGCTCAGTCGGTTAAGCGTCCGACTTCGGCTTAAGTTATGATCTCACAGTTCGTGGGTTCAAGCCCCGCGTCAGGCTCTGTGTTGACAGCTAGCTCTGAGCCTGGAGCCTGGTTCACATTCTGTATCTCCCTCTCTCTCTGACACCCCCTACTCATGCTGTCTCTATCTCTCAGAAATAAATAAAACATTAAAAAAAGTTTTTTATAGGTTCTACTAGAATATTAAGAAAGGTGGCAACAAACCTTTCCAACCATTTCCTGGTTAGTTGATAACATTAAAAGTTTCCCATAAATTCATGGAAAATTAATAATAAAAATCTGAGAGAAGAAACACATTATTCTATTTTAGTGAATATTTTGCCAAACATTCGGTACATGGTACAGATCAAATTTTAATTCAGGTTAACTGACATAGAGTTGATAAAAAATGACACACAGGTCAATATACAGTAGGGACCTTAAGTCAATGTTCATAGCAGGATCAATCCAAAGAATGATGGAAAGAAGAAGGCATGCACACAAAAACTCATCTTCCTGTATACATTCCATGCACACACGCATACGTTTTGAAAGTAGTTATATACCATTAAAAGTGATAGAATAGAAAATTATCAGGGTGAGTAAGAAACAGTTTTAATGAGCAGTGCCTGGGTGGCTTAGCCAGTTAGGTGTCCAACTTGTGATTTCAGGCCAAGTCATGTTCTCAAGGTTTCTGAGTTCAAGCCCCACCTCAGGCTCTAGGCTGACAGTGTGGAGCCTCTTTGGGATTCTCTCTCTTCATCTCTTTCTCTGCCCTTCCCTCTCTCTCAAAAATAATTAAAAAAACCAACCAACAAAAAACATTTCGATGTCATGAAACTCCTCAATCTAACTGTAGAGGAAGATGCTTAGGTCTTTTCCTTACACTATCAACACAAACACATAAATGATATGAATATAACAGTTGTTATTTCTGAGTCTACTATAATGAGGGATACAAATCGAAATACGTTCACTTCACCACGGAAGCCTGACCTAGAGCCTGCATAGTTTTTGTAACCGCCAAATAAAGACTGCTTCCTGCATTCTGCTGCTGCTGCTGCTGCTTTTCAATGTTTATTTATATTGCGAGAGAGAGTACGGGCAAGTATGTTGTAAAAGGGCGAGAGGCAGAGAGACGGAGAAAAATAATCCCAAGTAGGCTCCAGGCTGTGACTGAGGCACTCAGGGGGCCCTGGATACTGCATTTGAAAAGGGTCTCATGACCGCTGATATGTCTCACCAGTTGTTAAATACTGAACTGAAAGACAAGCAGCAGAGAAATCGTGCGGAAGTCGTTATACAAGTAGAAATCTACAGAAACATTTGTGATTGAACACTTTGTGCATCCACCTTCCGCTGTGAACTTATAAGCTTCATGCAGCCGAAGTACAGTTCTTTCGGCCCACAGGTCCTGTCCCTGTGCTACTTCAATAAATTACCCGTCTTGCATCAAACAGTAACTTAATACTTGTTTCTTGACTCTAGAACTCAATGATCCCATAACATCATATTTCTTGGAAATGTTTTTATTTTATCATTTTTTTAATATTTGAACTTTTTTTTTAAATTTTATTTATTTCTAGGAGAGAGAGAGAGAGCGCGCATGAGCAGGGGAGGGTCAGAGAGAGAGGGAGTCACAGACTCCGAAACAGGCTCCAGGCTCTGAGCTGGCAGTCAGCACAGAGCCCGACGCGGCTCGAACTCACGAACCGCGAGATCATGACCTAAGCGAAAGTCGGACGGTTAACCGACTAAGCCACCCAGGCGCCCCAATATTTGAACATATTTATTCTTTTTTAAAAATGTTTTATTTATTTCTGAGAGAGAGAGAGAGCAGCGTGAGCAGGGGAGGGTCAGAGAGAGAGGGAGTCACAGACTGAAACAGGCTCCAGGCTCTGAGCTGGCAGTCAGCACAGAGCCCGACGCGGGGCTCGAACTCACGAACCGCGAGATCATGACCTAAGCGAAAGTCGGACGGTTAACCGACTAAGCCACCCAGGCGCCCCAATATTTGAACATATTTATTCTTTTTTTAAAAATGTTTTATTTATTTCTGGGAGAGAGAGAGAGACAGCGTAAGCAGGGGAGGGTCAGAGAGAAAGGGAGTCACAGACCGAAACAGGCTCCAGGCTCTGAGCTGGCAGTCAGCACAGAGCCCGACGCCGGGCCCGAACCCACGAACCGCGAGATCATGACCTAAACGAAAGTCGGACGCTCAACCGACTAAGCCACCCAGGCGCCCCTGAACATATTTATTCTTTATTGTGAGAGAGGGCACAAGTGCGGGAAGGTGGAGAGAGAGAGAGAGAATCCCACGAGGGGCAGAGACAGAGAGAAAGTGAGTGAGTTGTGGGACTCGACATCATGAACCCTGAGATTGTGACCTGAGTTGAGTCAGATACTTGAACTGAGCCACCCAGGCACCTTGAAGGCCTTATTCAAAAATTTAGTGTTGGAGCGCCTGGGTGGCTCAGTTGGTTGGGCCTCCGACTCGGCTCAGGTCATGATCTAATGGTTCGTGGGTTCGAGCCCCACGTCGGGCTCTGTGCTGACAGCTAGCTCAGAGCCTGCAGGCTGGTTCACATTCTGTGTCTCCTTCTCTCTCTCTGCCCTTTCTTTGCTCACACTGTCTCTCTCAGAAATAAATAAACATTTCAAAAAATTTGGTGTTTATTTATTTTAAGAAAGGATAAGGGTGCGGAGGGGGGGGGAGGGAGAGAGAGAGAGACTCCCAAAAGGGCTTCTGTGGTCAGCATGCTACCTGACATGGGGGTCGATCTCATGAACCTCGAGATCATGATCTGCACTTAAATCAAGATTGGAGACTTAATCGACGGATTCACCCAGGCGCCCCTCATTGAAAGCTCTTGTTTCAATCATCATTTGTGCCCTATGGTACTTTGGGATTTTCACATGCTGAAACATGTGAATTATGTGATTCTTCCCTTTCTGAAAACAGAAAGAAGTGCATAGAACAGCATGTCTGCGTCATGACTCTGCAGCGAACTGCACAAGATGAAGGCCTTCACTGCCCAATGGAAACTGATATGATGTGGGGCAGGCATAAATAAAGGCTCAAGAGAGTATTCCCGAGACTTTTTTGGTGAACGACGCTGATCTTATTAGAGCACAGGGACATGATCTGTGGAAAGAATGAGCTGCAGTGTGATGGTGAGGAGCCAGTGATTATATACTTTAAGTTGAGGAGTAGAAATATAAGTTTCCAAAGGAATTGTCATAGGTTAAAAGACACTCTCTGGATCCTGGAAGTCTGGCTATTGTCCAGCTAAACTTGCTTTTTGCCTCTAGAAAAGCATTAACATTAAAGCAGTTGTAAATATCTTGATGAATATCTTCCTCTGCCAGTCTCAGGTATTTCTCACAGGGTTGCAAGTTGTACAAAAATTTAATGATATCTACATTTCTTTTGCCTTTGTTCTCCTCATCAGAAACTGCCAGGAAGGGCTGCCTGGGTGCTCAGTGAGTCAAGCATCTGACTCTTGATTTCATCTCAGGTCAGAGTCTCATGGTTAGTGAGTTCTAGCCCGAAATGAAGTTCTACACTGACCCTGTGGAGCCTGCTTGGGTTTCATGCGCTCTCTCTACAACTTCACTGCTCGTGCTTTCTCTGTCTCTGTCTAATTAGTACACACACACACACACACACACGGAATGAGAAACTGGAAGAAAGAAGTTTCCATTTTAAATATGATGGTGTCTTGAAATCGCTCAGGGAATCTGCCTAAAATCATTTCAACTGATAAGAAGGAAAATATGGATATTTTAGGGGAGAAATCTGGCAGCACAACGCCAAGTAAAAGAAGGTAACCTCAGCTGTAAGGAAACAAAGCGATCTCAGTGCCTGAGGCACAGCTCACAACACAGGACCACAGGTGTGTTCTGGTGACCCCCAAACAGCAAGTCAGAATAGAAACAACCTTGAGGATCCAGTGCATTTTTACAGTCTTCAAACACGTATACTTTCCATGTCTTGTGATATCAGAATATTTTGAAGTAACTTTTCCACATCCTAATGAGCAGATTATTTTGTCTTTATTTCCATCTCATGTATTTGTGCATTTTCGGACCTACTGTACCCAGAGCAGAGAGAGCATTGAGATCAGACCTAAATGGGAACTGTTTCCTTGACTGCTATCCCAGGACCAGACCCCGTCAGCAACAGGAGACTTGGACTCAACACCCCTCCCCCCACCCCCTAATCTGTCAGAAAGGGACTATTTTCTTTTAATTTTTGTAAATTTTTATTTCTAGGAGATAGGGACAGTGTGAGCAGGGGAGGGTCAGAGAGAGAGGGAGTCACAGACCGAAACAGGCTCCAGGCTCTGAGCTGGCAGTCAGCACAGAGCCCGACGCGGGGCTCGAACCCACGAACCGCGAGATCATGACCTAAGCGAAAGTCGGACGCTCAACCGACTAAGCCACCCAGGCGCCCCTCAAAGAGACTATTTTCACTACTTGCAGGACTTTAAGTGAAATTAACAACTGTTGATGCCCTCCTGGAAGGCAGGTTGGAGAGAAGGGAGACGAGTCGCTGGGAACAGGGGAGGAGGGCTCTAACTACCTACCTTGAGTATAATTTCTGTGAAGGTAAAAATTAGGTGAAAACATAAAGCAGAACCATCAAAACTAAAAGCAAAATAACAGGCTTTTTTTTTTTTTAATTTCTTTTGTAACAGGATTCTCACACTGAGGCTTTTCTTTGCAGGAAACTGAGAGGGGCAAAAAATCTCTTATAATATGGCGGGGAGGGGGCGCCTGGGTGGTTCAGTCGGTTAAGCGTCCGACTTCGGCTCAGGTCATGATCTCACAGTTCGTGACTACGAGCCCCCGGTCGGGCTCTGTGCTGACAGCTAGCTCAGAGCCCAGAGCCGGCTTCAGATTCTGTGTCTTCCTCTCCCTCTGACTCTCCCCTGCTCACGGTGTCTCTCTCAGAAATAAATTAAAAAAAAAAAAAAAAAAGATGGCCGACAGGATGATAAGGAAATTACCTGTCCCTGATCAAAGGCTCCTTCCTCTGGGCTCTTCTTCCCACACTGCTTGTCTCGACCAGAAACGAGGAATGCGGAAGTAAGAGGCTGTAAATTCCTCCCTCTGCTGAAGCTCTGGGCTCCGACCTCTGGAGAATGATCTCCTCTGAGTCCCCGGTGTAAAATAAACCCCCTCCCTTCCGAGATCTCCGAGTGTCCCCTGGTTCTTCCACCAGCGATCCAGACCAGATTTCCACAACAAAACACTGTTATGCCAGCCAGCACCACTCAGCTGGGCTCCTACCCGATGTACTGAGCCCTGAACACCACGTGGCATAGTTTTTATAATTTTTGATTATTTGTCTTCCATGTATGGTAACACACAAACGTGTAGTCTCACCTAGTGTCTCTTATTAAAAAGTCAAGAGGGATATTGTCAGGTGCTCATGGAGCCAGGTTGTCTCAGTGTTTTGTTTCCTTAGTGAGAAGACACGACCACACTTTCAGAGAGAGAGAAAGAGAAGGAGAGGGAGGGAGAAGAGAATGCAAACTGAGGGAAGAGGGACAGAGGAAGGGAGAAAGGACTCAAGGCTGAAACATAGGTCCCCGGGATCATGGCCTAAACTCAAGTCAAGAGTCTGATGCTCAACTGGCTGAGTCACCCAGGTGCCCTGCGATTCCTACATGCATGGAATTTTCCCCCCAAAAAACACCAGGGCCTCAGGCCAGGCCCACAAGGCTTACCTGCGATTTAGCCATTTCTTTTTTCACTTTCTCCTCTAGATTTGCTTCTCAGAAGATCTTTGTGGAGAAATCCCAGCTGAAGTAGGAGAAAATGTCTGTGAAGCCAACACACCCTCTTCCCCAGTAAACTGCTTGCCTGCAGGCAGGACTTTGAAATGCAGAGAGAGCGAAATTCCTAGCCCTTTGTGTCAGGAGCTATTCAGAAACTGTGAGCTCCTGCTTGGAGACCTATCCTTGAGTTTCCCTTCTCTGCTTCCAGGGACCTCCCTTCGCTCAGACGCCCACAATTTCTGCTTGAAATCGTGTGCTCCTCGGACCTGACCCTCCCCAACTGCTGTACTGGAGACCTGTTACCTCTCCTAGAGCAAAAGCCTGCGCTCAACTCTCATAATTTTAAAAAACATTTTATCATGGATTCTTTTATGATTTTTAATGTTTTATTTCCTTCTGAGAGAGACAGGTGAGCAGGGGATGGTCACAGAGAGAAAGAGACAGAATCCGAAACAGGCTCCAGGCCCAGACCTAGCTGTCAGCATAGAGCCCGACAGGGGGCTTTAACCCACAAACCATGAGATCATGACTTGCGCCCAAGTCAGATGCTTAACCGAATGAGCTACCCCGACACCCCTCAACTGTCATAAATTAATGGGAAGCCTTCCTGCCTAACCCTGGGCCTCACTTAGAATTAGAATACAAAACGACAGGATTCAGTAGGCAGAAAGGGAAAGATTAGGACCTGAGGTCTCTGGGTGGGGAAAAACACATTTTGGAACAATGCTGGGAGTGTCTGATCCCAGCAAAACCCCCTCAGGTGTAAGGTTTCACTTAAGAATGTGACAGTCACCACCTACTGGCCCTCAGGTTCCCCTCAGGAATTTGACTAAAGGCCTAACTAAAAACTAGTAGTAGACCATAAAACCTAAGACCCACAAGGAACTGTATGGCCTGAGACCGCCCCTCATACAATGGAAATGAGACAATCAGCCATGGAGACCCCAGCAGCTACAGTCATGAAGGCAGTAAGTGTAACAGTTGATAAGCAACCAGGGGGAAGGGAACGAGGGTGGGAGACACCTGACCCTCATAACACAAAGATTCTTGCCTATTGTCTCGGGTTCTCACCCTCCAATGCCCCCTCTCTGTACAGAGGGCTTTCCTACAACCTCCCTCTCTCATACTCTAATCCACTTTTGCCTGTTGCTCATTTTGTGTCCATTTCATTCTTTGAAGCAGGGAGACAAGGAATCCCTTGTGTTGAGGTAAGAAAAAAAAATTCCTGCACCAGAATCCCGGGGAGCATCTCACTAAAACAACACTGTTGTTTCCCCCCGCCCACCTCAGGGATGCTGAAGGGGAGGGCAGCAGCAAGGAACCTTCTTGAAACTCCACAGGTGATCCTGTTGGGAAGCATTTGGGGAGGTGACCAGGCAAAGCACAGGAACTGTTGTGCCCAAATCGCGAGTCCCCTGGGACCTCCAAAGGGCCAACACGGATGCAAGTACATAAGGGTCTTTATTACCAGCTCGAGCAGGGTCTCACCCGTCTACTGGCTTAGCGGCAACAGAGTGAAGCCCCGAACAATAGCGAGCAGGGTTTCCATGGAGTAAGGGACGGGGGTGTTACAGGGCACACGTTGTGCATATAGCATCATCACATAAGCAACAATCATAATTGTACAACACCCATGGCAACAGTTTTGACCATTCAGTGTCTGTGAGGCGTCAGTTACTTTTGGCGGGACCCAATCCTGAACTTTGAGACTCCTTTGAAAATGACCAATTAGGAGGTGAGTTCAAAGAGCCTACGTGGGCTTTAGGCAAGCGGTGAGTGATTGGCTAGTTCGTACACAGTAAATACCTGCAGTTCCCAGCCCTGACTCAGACCCCAGGAATGTTACACATTTCTTTTAATTGGCTGATACCAGGGTGGCTTCAGCTGAAGCCTTTCCTGGAACTGGGGCTACGTGCAGCCCGAGGTTGCTCTTAATGGAGGACTTAATTTCAGGCTCCTCAGAACCATGGCTCGGGTCATTGCTCAAATGAAAATCCATGCAGTCTCCACTGATCAGAGTTTCTGGAGATTTACACATTCTCCCTCTATCTGCTCCACAGCGGGAGCCACCCTTCCAAATGGAACTTTCCCTTGTACATGCAAATGTCTCTTACAAAGGAAACTGGTCCTGAGTTTCAGAGCTTTTCCTTTGTCAGATCAAAATAATCCTTATGCAAAAAGACATAATTTGAGGTGACAAACTGCTGCCCTTCAGTAAGAAAGTTTATTTTCCTAGGTTACTGACAAATAGCTCTTCAAATAGAGTATACTTTATTTTTTTTTTAATTTATTTATTTCTAGGAGAGAGAGAGAGAGACAGCGTGAGCAGGGAAGGGTCAGAGAGAGAGGGAGACACAGACTCTGAAATAGGCTCCAGGCTCTGAGCTAGCAGTCAGCACAGAGCCCGACGCGGGGCTCGAACCCACGAACCGCGAGATCGTGACCTAAGCGAAAGTCGGACGCTTAACCGACTAAGCCACCCAGGCGCCCCAAATAGAGTATACTTTAAAAAAAGTAATGTTTATTTCTGAGGAAGAGAGAGTGAGACAGAGAGAGCATGCGCAGAGAGATAGGGAGACACAGAAGGTGAAGCAGGCTCAGCTGAGCTGTGAGCACAGAGCCTGACACGGGGCTCCAACTCTACCACTGCGACATCATGACCTGAGCCAATGTCGGGGGCCCAACCAACCGAGCCACCCAAGCGCCCCTAGAATGTACTCTTTAATACTCCCATCGGCATTATATGAAAATTCTGTACAAATGGCTCAAGGTTTTCAGTGAAATTTGGTGTTGCCCTGTGTTTTGGGGGGGTACTTTTTTGTTTTTCTGTGTGTTTTGTTTTGTTGATTCTAGTAAATATTGATTTGTTCATAATATAATACGAAGTGGTCTTACTAAAGGTTTTCCTGGTGACTGAAATTGAAATCGCTTAAAAGTTTAATGTTGAAGAAAAAATCAAAATGACTGCATTTCAACATAGCATGGGTTGAGGGCAAACTAAATAACCTTGCTTTTCTATTTGGGGCAACTGCCCATGCCATTTTAACCTTTTTAAATAGTTTTTTTTTTAAAGTGTATTTATTGTAGACATAGACACGAGAGACCCAGAGAGGATCTGAAAGCAGGGGAGGAGCAGGGAGAGGGGACAGAGGGTCCCAAGCAGGCTCCACGCAGACGGCAGCGAGCCCAGTGAAAGGCGGGAACACATGAACTGTGACGTGACGACCTGAGCAGAAGTGGGACGCTGAGCAGACTGAGCCACTCAGTCAGTCCTCTTCACCTTTTTTTTTTTTAATGAGGAAATCAGTATACCACCCAGGACACCCAATGAACAAGGCTGCCAGCACAAAGGACTCCTGGCCAAACCGGGTGGATCCTTATTTCCCTACAAACCCCCAGCCCTTCCTCTGGGTGGCCTTGCAGTTCTGAAGGCCCTAACCTGCCTCAGCCTCCTCAGCCTGGCAAAGCAGGAAAGCTACTGTTCCTCTTTCTCCCACATTCTCTCTTTTCAGTTTCTTTTGGATCTGAAGCCCCAAGGTCATTTCTCAACGACAGAATGAATGTGTAGGAGAGGAACACTTTGCTTCATCCGTTCTCAATTCTTTGGCTGGTCTCATAATGTAACTATTATAAGACAGAAGCATAAGTGGAAAAAAAGCCTTCATTATAGGAACATCACCGAGATGAGGGTCAGACTCAGGCAAATGATCCTTATGAGCCATTGTGACTCAAGGAGACGGGGTAGAGAATTAGAATTTCAAAGAGGAGGAAGTACACTCACAGGAAAAGGAAAGAGTAAATGTTGAGCAAACAGATATTTGCCATGCCAGGCAGGCAACTCTTTTTTACAGGTTCCCCTTTGGTGTTACCTGTTTTCCCAATAGAGGTCTCTCTGATTCATTCTTTGTCTAAAAGCCTCAGAAAAGAAGGAAATCTTTCCCTTTGCACCAACAGAAGAATCCTAGAGGATATTTTGTTACGTTAACTGAGCCACAAAGAGACAAACATGTACTGTATGATCAACGACATTCTGGGGTGACGCAGGGTTTGTGGGGTCCTGAGCTGACGACAAAGAAAGAATTTTGAGGGCATCTTTGGTGCAAAAAAGTGAGTTTATGAAAGCAGGGAGACAGGACCTATGCACAGGAAGAGGTGCACTGAGGTAGTGGGGGCAGGGTGCCTCAAGCTCCCTCATCAAAACCACATATACATGGAATCTAAAACAGACAAAACTAAAAAGATTAGCATGTTTATTGCCAGGGACTAAGGACAGGGAAATGTTCAGACATTGATTCAAATTGTAAAAGGTTTACTGATGCAGGATGGGTAGGCACTAAATGTTATAGTCTGGTGAGTAGAGTTAAGACTAGTGTCTTGTACACGTGGAATTTGCTAGGGGTAAGGTACCTGGGTGGTTTCAGCTCAAACCATGACCTCACAGTCTGTGGGTTTGAGCCCCCGTGCCTGGCTCTGTGCTGAGAGCTCAGAGGCCAGAGGCTAATTCAGATTCTGTGTCTCGCTCTTCCCCTGCCCCTCCCCTGCTCGCACTCTGTCTCTTCCCCTAGAAATAAAAAACCATTTAAAAATGGTCTTAATTAAACAAAATAACCACAATTTGCTAGGAGAGGTTATGCTATGCGGTCACAACACACAAACGTCCACATGTATTAATTCTGGGAGGTGAGGGATATGGTCATTAGATAGAGTGTGGTAAGTAGTTTGTAAGCAGGACCCAAGGGTTCAAGAGCACCTGCCTCCAGTGGCCCCAGACAGACCCAGTTCTGCCACTTGCGGGTGACACAGTTGAAGGCAAGAAAGAGCACTTTGGCTCCCTCCATGTTGACTTCAGACTTTCCCAGTGGGCTCCTTCCAGCTTGTGTCCTGACTCAGGAGGGAGCCCCTGAGGACAAAGCACCGTGAGGGGAACTGGAACTACCCGCTCAAGCCACAGGGACTGCCCTGGGCCAGAAAGACCCCAGCCCCGAGTGACTACTACACAGGACACCTTTAACCTTCACCGCCTACCTGCAGGTCCCCACTCACTTTGGCCCCACATCTCACGGAAATAAATCGAATATTTCCCCCACGTCAGAGTCAGGAGAAAACAACCACTGAGCACACTAACCAAGAAAAACAAAGTAAATCACGAGCAAAGCGTGTATGGGTAATATTAATACAGACAAAAATGCAAGTAATTTATTAGCAACTGACATATAGCTGATTCCTATTTGAATTAAACCCTCAGTCTTTTAAAATGTACTCAGTTGGAAAATTGTTATCCACAAACCTCAAACATAAATAAAAAGTTAAAACAAATTTAATTGCCGTTGTGGAAACTATCATACCAGAGGCAGTATGATTAACAGAATTCGCAAAGAACAATCAGAGAAATTTTAACCATCAAAATCCTGAATAAATCATAGATATTTGTTATAAAAGGATCTGTTTAAAGACAAAGACATTAAATTTTTTCAAAAACCCTCCACGTGCAAGTAGTTTTCAAAAATAACAAGGAGTGGAAATGAGAATGTAAGGAGGAGCCAATACCATTAAATGTTACCCCATATATAGAGTTGTCACTCATCTACAGTAAAGGATGATGGTACCTTACGAAGGGGACAGTAAAGCTGAAGATATGAAACATCATGAGGATTTTTATCTCAATATCTAGAAATCCCCAGTTCTTTCCCTTACAATAGGGATCTGAATCCCAGTCATACAAAAAGTAATCTTCCAGGAGACACTCCTCAAAGGAAGTAACAAAGCGCCAAGTGTGGATTTGCACCCCTGTGCCAGGAAGTAAATGAGTTTTAAAATGTCAGCCCCAGGATCCCCAGCAACCCTCCCTCTTCTTCAAAGAATGTGAACCTTTTCTTTGTTTTTGTACAACAGAGATTCATGTTTATTTCTTGTTTTAAAGTTTATTCATTTTAGCAATAGAGACTTTTTAAAATGCCTATTTTTTGAGCGAGACATTTTTTTAAATGTGTCCGTATTTTTGAATGGGGGAAGGGCAGAGACAGAGACACGGAATCCAAAGCAAACTGTGTCACCCTAGAGCCCAAGCAGGGATCCAACCCACCAACCACGAGATCATGACCTCAGCCGAAGTCAGATGCTTATCTGACTGAGCTACTCAGGTGCGACAGAAATTCATATTTATTGAGAGGTATCATGGTTTATGCGTTGATAGTGAGGATGCAGAAATATAATTGCTTTATGGTAGCTTAGTACAATCAACAATTCTTCAAGGTAGACTAGTGTATACACTAACCAGTAACTCATAAAAGTTTTAATGGCATACAGTATAACAGTCATAGTCATAAGGCACTATTCGAAATATTGTTACATCTTCTTAAGAACCACTTGTCAAAAATAAATTTAAAAAACATTAAAAACACAACTACTTACTTATGACTATTGGCTGAAATGTAATTTCTCCCATTCCAAATGGTAGGAATTCGGTGCTATACTGTAGGTATAGGAACAGAAAATTGTAGAGCAGTAAGAAAACTAATACACTGTTAATATATATTGAATATCAATATATATACTTTAAAAAATTTTTTTAAATTATTTCTGAGAGAGAGAGACAACATGAGCAGGGAGGGTCAGAGAGGGAGACACAGAATCTGAAATAGGCTCCAGGTTCTGAGCTAGCTGTCAGCACAGAGCCCGACACGGCCTCGAACCCACAAACTGTGAGATCATGACCTGAGTCGAAGTCAGACCCTTGACCGACTAAGCCACCCAGGCGCCCCAATATATCTTTATGTAAGGACAGGTTCTCCACCTCCATAAGCCTCCCACAGAATGTTCTACAAAATGAATACTTAGGCAATGATGAGGACAGACAACAACTCCTACGTGTTTATGGCTGAGTAATACTCCTTTATGTATATATATATATATGCCACATCTTCTTTCTCCATCCATCTTTTGATGGACACTGATTGCCTCCATTTTGAAGTTATTGTAAATAATGCTGCAATTAATACTCAGGGGTGCATATATCTTTTCGGGAATATTCTTGGCCTGATTTCTTTTTTTTTTTTAATTTAAGCTAATTGAGTTGTCTCAGTGGTTCAGCTGGTTACGCATCTGACTCTTGGTTTCAGCCCAAGTCATGATCTCAGATTTGTGAATGTGAGCCTCACGTTGGGCTCTGTGCTGACAGCATGGCACCTGCTTGGGATTCATTTTTTCTCTCTATCTCTTTCTCTGTCTCTCTCTCCTCCTTCCCCGCTTGCTCACTCTTAAAATAGAGGAACAAACTTACAAAAGTAAAATAAATTCAGTTACTTTACATAGTCTGTAGTATTGGGTTCAGGACTAAACCCCAGGGATTCTACACACATACATACGACACTCAGTGCTCATCTCAACAAGTGTAGACACTAACGTCCAATGCCCTATTAGCTTATCCTCCACCTCCCCTTCAGTCACCCTGATGTGTTCTATGTCCTAAAGAGTCTCTGGTGGTTTTCCTTCCTCTCTGTTTGTATCTTATTTTTCTTTCTCTTCACCTACGTTCATCTGTTTTGGTTCTTACATTCCACATATGAGTGAAATCCTATGATATTTGTCCTTCTCTGACTGACTTATTACAATTAGCATAACACACTCTAGTGCCACACACATTGTTGCAAAGGGCAGGATTTCATTTTTTTGACCGCCAAGTAATATTCCATTGTATATCTCTAAGATTTCTTCTTTGTCTATTCACTCTTGATGAACATTTGGGCTCTTTCTAACATTTGCCTATTCTTGATAGAGCTGCTATAAACATTGGGGTACACGTGCCCCTTCAAATCAGCATTTTTGTATTCTTTGGATAAATAACTAGTAGTGCAATTGCAGGGTCATACAGTAATACTATTTTTAATCTGTTGAAGATCGTCCATGCTGTTTTCCAGAGGGGCTGCCCCAGTTTTCATTTCACCAGCTGTGGAAAAGGGTCCCCCTTTATCCATGGCCTTGCTAACACCTGTTGTTTCTGCAGTTGTTAGTTTTAGCCACCAGGTGTGAGGTGATATCTCATTGTGGTATTTGTATTTTCCTGATGATGAACGATGTTGAGCATCGTTTCCTGGGTCTGATAACCATCTGGAAGCCTTCTTTGGAAAAGTGTCTCTTGGGGTGTTCTGCCCATTTCGTCACTGGATTCTTTGTATCTTAAGTATTGACCTTGATAACATCGTTATATATTATAGATACTAACCCTTTATTTAATTTATCATTTGTAAATATCTTCTTCCATTCCGTCGGTGGCCTATTAGCTTTGTTGTTGGTTTTTTTTACTGTACAGAAGCTTTTTATCTTGATGAGGACCCAACAGTCATTTTGGTTTTTAGTTCCCTTACCTCCAGAGACATGTCTAGGAAGAATTTACTGTAGCCAAGGTCGAAAAGGTTGCTGCCTGTTTGCATCTAGGATTTTGATGGTTTCCTGTCTTACCTTTAGGTCTTTCACACATTTTGAACTTATTTGTTCCTACGGTGTAAGAACATGGTCCAGTTTCATTCTTCTGCATGTTGGTGTCCAGTTTTCTCAGCACCTTTTGCTGAAAAGACTGTCTTGTTCCATTGGATATTCTTTCCTGCTTTGTCAAAGATTAATTGCCCGTACGTTTGTGGGTCCATTTCTGGGTTCTCTATTCTGTTCCACTAATCTGTGGGTCTTTTCTAGTGCCAGTACTGTACTGTCTTCATGAGGATAGCTTTGTAATACAATCTGAAGTCTGCAACAGCGATGCCTCCAGCGCTGGTCTTCTTTTTCTACATTACTTTGGCTCTTTGGGTTAACTGTGTCTTTTGGATTCAAATAGCAAGAGCTCTGGCCAGCATAGACCAGTGTAGGTCAAGGATACGTTCACCTAAGAGACAGACTAAGACGTGTCAGACACTTACCAGGACCTCAGTATAATGTTAAAATCACCACCCACGGAGGAGCACACCCTTCATTCATACAACATAGGATATGCATTTAAGCTTCTTTCCTAAGGATACATGTGCTTCCACCTGCCTTATATCCACCTCTACATAGGATGACAGAACTCCCCTTTCAGATATTCGTTCAGCCCTAAATAAAAGGAATTATTCACCTCTGCTCTGGGATCGTCCTCTTTGGAAGTTGTTCCCCCAATCGCCTTACTTGTTGCAAATAAAGTTTCCTTTGAGTGACAATTCCATCTAGTGAATTCTCTACCTGTAATTCACCATGGAAGCAACTCATGTCAGCTTAGATACAGAAAGTCATCTTCACCCAAGAAGAGGAGGTGTTCATATTTCTATAACAACACACCCCTGTACAGTTCTTGCTGAGGGAGGCTCAGGCATCCCGCACTCCTCCTGAGGGAATTCTATGGCCACATTCCTGAATGTCAGCAGCCCCTGCAATAAATGCCGCAGTCACCAAGTGGACACAGGCAGTGTTCAGAGTGGTACCTCAGATGAAAGGAAGGAGCTGAAATCAATGGTTCTGGTTTCGGTGAGATTCCTGCTTTCTCCAGTAAGGCCATTTTTAACAGTTATAGACTTTATATATTCTCTTCCTTTGAGGTACCAATATGGCATAGGATTCACGGAACCAATGAAAGCACTCTCCATTTCTAGAAGGTAAACTGAATGAAGGTGTCGACAGACGCACACACGTTTCAGGACTGGATTTATATCGTACAGTACATGTTGTGTCTATTTCTTAGATGGAAAGCTTTAGTGGGTTAGAAATGTAGTTATCAAATTATGTATTTCTTATTTCTTAACGTTTACTTATTTTGAGGGGGAGAGATAGAGGATGAGCAGGGGAGGGGCAGGCAGAGAGAGGAGGAGACACAGAACTCAAAGCAGGCTCTAGGCCTATTACCTGTAACCTGTGTTAAGTGAAGTGGGCGATTTGATGCTAGAATTCCCTGATCAGGGACAGGAAAGATCACCCCTGCATCAAGGATGCTGCTCCACCAGGGCAGGTCTATGCTCCACCTGATGCAGAGTCAGCCTAAGGGTTCTGGTACCTGAATCCCTATGGGGCCATCTGGTAAGTCTCAGGAGGGACACTCTGCAGCCACAAAGCCTCTTTGGAATACTTGAGGATGCCCCCTGTAGGCTGTGTTTACACTGAACCTGTTTCTAAGTCAGAGAAAGAGGAGTGATTCATCCAGGGTCCTCTCCTCATTCCACAGAAGGAATTTCCTTCCTGGTACCCAGGTGGGACCCATTCCAAGCTCCTTCTACTATTTTCAGAGCACTGAGCATGTTGCTGAGTTGCAAACAGATAGAAATGGATTGTTTGCATGGCATCTCCTTATTCGAGAAACAGATAAAGAGTCATGATTCCTACCAGGCAGGAATTGTAAGGATAGAGCAAATGGGTACATTGTTGAATTCAGGGTTGTAGAGAGAATGAGATGAAGAGGTGGGAGACAGAGGAGTTGGCTGCAGTTGGGCCACTTTCCTTTCTGTGTTGTGGTGTGAGATCTGGTGTCACTTCTGGAGGGTCATCCATGAACTAAAGAGTTGTTCTTTTTCTGAAGAAAAACTTAGCAGTCGTAGTAGCATTTATTTTACATTCTCATTAAGAATTCAAATTTTCCAACATAAATGTCCCAGGAAATTCTATTTATGTGAAGTTGCTGTTTATTTTACTTTTTGGAATAGAAAGGAAAGAGACTAAATAGAATAACATAATATGAACTCCAGGTGTTCTATTTCTCTGGGCAGGCTTAGGACAGAGCGGAAGAACCTAGGAGGCAGGTACTTTAAAACCTTGCAGACAGCTCCCTCCCTTGCCCAAACCAGATCCACCCCCTTCTGAGACTGTGTCCAGGTCTGGCCTGGCTCTGGGATCTCCTCCTTTCCTAGGCCAGATTAGAGGAGATGAGATTCTGAGTCGTTGTTCCTTTCATCTCCCAGGGCTGATGCTCACAATTCCAAAAACCCAGAATCAGATAAATGGGAGCAGAGGACTGACTCTATATATTAGTGCCTTCATTTCTACCTTTCCAATTCAATCCTGTTTTTTGTGAGTCTTCACCCAGAATCCTGCTTTTCATTCCTGCAGATTCCGTAGTTGCTCAAGTAACAAAATATTAATATATGTATATATTTTGACATGATTATAAGAATCTAATTAACATGCCCAATATCTCATTTAGTTAGGAGTTTTGATTTTTTTTTAAATTTTAATGTTTTATTTATTTTAGGGAGAGACAGAGTGTGAGCAGAGGAGGGTCAGAGAGGCAGGAAGACACAGAATCTGAAGCAGTCTTCAGGCTCTGAGCTGTCAGCACAGAGTCCAAGGAGAGACTCAAACCCATAGACTGTGAGATCATGACCTGAGCTAAATTTGGACGCTTAACCAACCCAGGCTCCCCAGGAGTTTTGATTTTTGATTTTTGTTGAGAACATCAAAGATACACTCTCCTAGCAAATGTCTGGGAGAAACACATATAGTTATGTGTATCTCCACCCAGTCCTTTAGGTCTCTAGAGTTTCATGCATACCTGAAATTTTGTACCATTTGACCCACTCCCTCACTATGCCCTCTCAGTTCCTGGCAATCAAGATTCTACTCTGCTGCAGGAGCTCAATGTAATTAGATTCCAGATATAATAGAAATAGTATAGTATTTGCTATTTGGGGTGGCTTATTCCTCTTAGTATGAGATCCTCCAGGTTCATCTGTATTATCCCAAAGGAAAGAATGACTATCTTCATTTGAGGTTGAATTTTGTATCTATATAGATAGAGAGATGATAGCTAGATAGACATAGAAATGTATATTTATATAGATATATGATATATTGTGTATGGTATATATTATTTATGACATATAATGTATTCTATGATACTTATTTTATTTCATACATAATATTATCCAGAGATGACATGTTCCAAACATACTCCTAGAAAGCAGGGAAACGACATCGCAATACCAACTCCTGTCTTCTCGAATGATTAAACTTGAGTAAAAAACAAAACTGGGACCTCAAGTGTGGAGAATGAAGTGGTCATACATTGCTGATGAGAGTGTCCCAAGTACAGGAAACTGGCACTTACTTTTAAACTCAAAACCTTTTCGTATCCTGTTCAAAAAGGCACACACCACAATGTAAAGTCCCTGAACTTAGAATCTAACCTTCCTTTCAGTATTTTTCAAGTCATCCATATTTCATTCCTCTGGCATGCAAATGTTCCTTTTCAATCCATAGGTAAAGAGAAGATGGCAAATGGGTCAGGCCCACTATCTCCATCTTCATGGTTATCGTAGGATACCTAGTGGTCAACTCACGGGACATTATCAGGGTTAAATCACCTCATATACGTGAAGTTCCCTACAGGGTACACCATTGCTTCCCTTGAAACAAGAAATTAGTGCTCAATCCACATTGCAGTCATTGATTTCTACATGTTTTCCAAGTGGAGACTGGTTCAGACATTAGTGCATTCTAGAGTCTTCTGTGAGTAAACTGTAAAGTGCGGTGGAAGCATGTGGTCCTGCAGGATGGTGATGGTGGTCTTTGATGGGAACCAACAGTAAACTCACTACAGTGGAAAGGAGGTGGCAAACTCCTCCCCGGGGACTCAGCAGGAGCTGTTTGTGTTGAGTCAGATGGTGGCTGTGGGGGCTCAGGCGTGCTGTGCTGCATCTCTCGTGGAGTGCCACTAACCACGGGTGCGGGGGGGCCGCGTCAGCACTAACAAGGACCCGGTGGCAGATGCCAGGTCACAGGCCCGATTCCAAACCTGCAGAATAACCATCTCTTCTATGGGTCCTGAACCACATGATTTATATGCACATGAAAACTTGAAAGCACAGAACTGCTTATCATCCTGGGTTTATAAGAAACATCCCATGGCGAGTTTCAAGAATCAGCATCACCTGGACCCTCTGCCGGAGTCTGTCTATTGGTCAGAGTGAGAGCATCCGTGCTGCTCTAACCATGAGCTCCAGATGATTCTCAGGTGAGGCCAGGGCGAAGAACAAGGAGCCGCAGAAGTATTCGGGAGGCTGTGTCAGGCTTTAAGATGAAGAGACGAGAACAGTCTCTTTGGCATGGACTTCGAAGGGGCAGGTGATGCAGCCCAGGCTCCCAGAGCTGTGACAGGATGTGTGGCTGTCTGTGGAAGGGAAGGACACCTGAAACCTAGAAGAAGAAACTCATATGTAAGTGGCCGTGCAGGAGCTCTTTTTTTTTCTGAATCTTCCCTGTGACAAAGTCATTGAGAGGGTGACCTTTTGTGCATTTCAGGAGTTTTATGCCTCTGAGGGGATGAGAGGAGGTGAAAAGGTTGTGCTGAGGCCTTTAAAGGCCTACGGATGTGATTTTTCCCCATAATATCACCTCAAAAAGCACTTGAGAGGAGAACGACGAGGAAGAAATGGCTGCTTCTAAGGTAAGTTTAGTCTTGACGTGGCTAGGGGCTGTGTCCTCAGTTCCTACTGAAATGCTGTGCATTTACAACTTACAAACCTTACTTCTCACCTTCTGCTGGTTCGGCCTAGCAAATTTGTTTTGGACTAGTATTTATCCCTTCATGACAGGTAATTCGGTGCTTTAGGACATGGAGTTAAGTCCCTGGGCCATCTCTCCATTCTCTACGCCCAGGTTTTCGATACAGCATGAGGAATTTCTGTCATGAATTCATGACCTGCAGATTATTGAAAATAACCCTTTGGTGACAGATGAATATGGGGATGTGTTGCGGACCCCAGGAAAGGTGAAGGTAATATACTTATGTCTTGTCTGGAGTGACATGAGTCTGTGTAACCTAGATGAGCATGAACCAATACGGTCTCATGGTTGTTTCAGTCAGTTCAGCGTTGGACTCTGATTTCAGCTTACGTTATATGATGTCACAGTTTTGAGTTCAAGCCCTGTGTCAGGGTGCTCACTGTCAGCAGAGCTTGCCAGGCATTCTGCTAGAGGCCCGCTCCAGCGAATTCAGGGGTCCCTGAAGTGTGGACGGTGTCAGCGAGAGAGAGAGAGAGAGAGAGCCACAAGAATCTCTCTGGTCACAGGCAGGCATCGATTCCCTGTCGGTTTTGGTGTCTTTATTTATAAGTCAAACATTAACATGACATCAGAAAATGGAACTTTTACAGTGGAGAGTTCTCTATGATGAGATATTTTGGAAAATGTACAGAAACAGGTTTTTCTAAGAAAATAACAGGGTGTTCTTAGTGGAAAAACAGGATACAATTCACATTTTAATAACACTAAGATTAAGTCATAGGTTAAGTTGTAGATACTCTTGTCCATCCTCATCACAGCTGCCACGGTGAGGGAAGGTGTTTGTGGAATGGAGGCCTTAGGGAAGGGACTGCTATTCATCACCAGTTAGCGAAGGTATATGTAGTAACTGATGTTCTGCCCTGATCTGTTCCTTCTTTCAAAGTTAGGCTCTTTGTCTCCAGGCAAGACTAAATTGTCCACTTATATTCATTATGGCACCGGGGAGCCAACTGTACCTTTAAAGAGTTTAGCTCATTTCCAGTACATAGAAGAGCCTCTTCGAGGGCATTTACCTTTGTGTCTAGTTTTTTGTCTGTGATTTCTTGAATAGCTAGGGCATGAGAAACATTTTTGGTTAGCTGATTGCATGTTGAGCTGTATGAACCTCTAGGACTAATGCAACGGTAGAAACAGAATTGTACACGTAAAGGCCAATTTTTGATGAGCAAGGGTCATTAGCCTGTTCATAGCTCAAGGGAAGTACCAAGGAAAACGGGACGTGCTGGAGACACGATGTCTGTTCCCATAATCATAAAAGAAAACATTCCCACAGTAAGTTCCTACAGAAGGTGCAATGATCATACCAGGGCCAGAATGAGGGGACAAGTCACTCCAGATACCGATCAAGAAGGTACCTTTGGGGTTGGTGCTCAAGCAGAAATAATTGAGTGGGGGTGGATATCAGTTGTCATCCAATGGCAAGTGACTGTGCAAATTTGCTTTAACGTCACCAGGAGCGTTCTTGACGACTGGGCTCAGAATGGCTCCCAACAGCATAGTCTCATCCTCTCTTTTTCCCCTCCCCTGTTCACTTTCCCTCTTGATCAAATTAAATGAGCTTAAAACAAAAAGAACATGAAGAAAGAAATCAGTTGGCTATTTGGTCCTTAATAAGACAGAATTCTGAATAAGAGCCTTGCTATCTAGATTGTTTCAAAGACTTACTATTTTACATACATTGAAGGCGTGTGTGGGTGGCTCAGTCGGTTAAGCACCTGACTTCAGCTCATGAGATATCATGGTTCAGGGGTTTGAGCGCTGTGTTAGGCTCTCTGATGACAGCACAAAACTTTGTGCCTGTTTCAGATGCAGGTTCTCCATCTCTCTCTCTCCCATTCCTCTCCTTCTGCTTTCTCTCTGTGTGTCTCTCCCCCCGCTCTCAAAAATAATAAACATTAAATTTTGTAATAAAAAGTACATTGAACAATATAGGACATGGGTGGAATCTGAGGCTGGAATATTGCCAAAGCCCTCTCTATTTTCATGATTGATATTCTATTATGATTTGTAGGGGTTTTTGTTTTTTTACATCCTTTGGAAACTATCACAACAATGATGAGTCCTTTTACATGTACGAGACCACTGATAACAATTTGTCTCATTACAGCTGATATTAACATTGTAAAGTGGATCAGGGTGTCTCTGACAGATTCCCCCAGAAACAAACTCTCTTTCCTCATTGACCGGCGATTCTGGTCTTTGCAAATAAAGGTTTTATACTAGTTCTGGACCTTCTAAGTTGCAGTTTTATTTTCTACTGTGTAAAAGGTATATTCTCCATTTTTACTGTTTTAAATTTTCAACAAAAGGAAACCAGTAAAATATAAATACTATATGTTCATGATCTTAAAATTCTGTAATGTAACTTGGCATTAATGATATCATTTCAAGGAAATCATCAGGCATTTGTTGGTGTAAGGAAATATTCATGATGTTTTATCTAAACCTTAATCTGCCCCTTCCGTGAGGTACTCTGTTGCCTTCCCTGTGAATTAGTGATAATTCTAGAAAACAAATGGCATAGGATACTATTACCCACAGTTTCAAATCTGATACCTATTCCTTATTTTTGATTCAATAGTACTTGGAAGTAGAGTTCAGGGAGCTGCAAATTGAAAAGTCTAACAAACTGTTCTATGGAGGCCAAAAGGAAACAACATTTGGAAATAGATTTCTCTACATCCTTCTGTCATGTGTCCTCTTTTCTACTGAGCACAATGCTGGATTTGAAATTGTAGATTCTCCAGCCACGGTCGTGTATAATTTTGCTATCAATAGGTCTTGCTGTCCTTAACGTAGATCGGGTCAGGTTCTTTAGAAAAGGACAGAGCCCTGGCACATGAAGAGGAAGGAGAGAGCAACCACACACCCAGGTAAGTGGGAATGAATGAAGCAGATGACAGAGCGAGGGACCAAAGTCAAAGCAGAAAACTCAATCTTAAAATATGGGAATCTTTGGGAAGTTCAGCTTGAATGGAATGATTCTATAAGCCTAGGTGTATTTAGCTGGTGGTCACAGAGGTACCTCTCCTGTCTCCCTCTTCCTATGCTCCTCCATCTTTTTTGACTTCCCCTCTGTTCCAATGTCTTCCATGACATTGACAGTAAAATTGAAAAGGCTTCCATGGCCAGGTAGGGTCAATTTGACCAGACTGGTATTCTGTTCCTTTTGTGAGCATGAGAAAATCTGTACACAGAGAGAGCTGCTAACTGGAGGCCCCAGTGTGATTTACTCTTGTCCCACTTATGGGTGTACCGGTCGCCTGGAGATATACATAGAGGAGATATACGTAGAGGCTACCCATTGACGAGAGCAACTAGTCTGTCCTCAGAAATATACTGGGAGCCTCAGTGTTTACCTTGGCCTCCACCGTGGAGTCGTTGGCCACTTCCTGAAGACCTGATTGATGTTGGGCCCCATCAAATCCTAAGTGTGAGAATCCTTGCGATTGAGACACTAGAGATGGTAGCTCAAAAACCTATACAGGGGATGCCAAAGAGAAGGCAAAGCTGAGAATAACAACATTACTTGTCAAAATTTCATGTAACACAAATCACTTGAGGTTCCCATTAAAAACAGATTCTGGGGACCACACTCAGATACCATGACTTCCCTAGGTCTAGATGAAGGTGATTAATTCGTACTGGTTGACTAGAGATATACACAATATCTGGTACAACATCAGGAATGTGAGGTGGACTCATGTGCCCCTATTAAATCTCATACAGTGCAACCTCCCCCCATGTAGTTTATCACAGTGATATCCGTATAGGGAATCATATGTGCAGCCCAGAAATAAGCCCCACTTGATCATGGCGAATTATTATTTCCTCTTCACTGTTTATTTTGAGAAAGATAAAGACACAGAGGAAGACAGCACTAGGAGGTAGGGGCAGAGAAAGAGGGAGAAGAAATCTCAGATAGGGTCCAGGGTCTCACTGTAGACTCAACATAGGGCTAGAACTCATGAACTGTGAGATTATGACCTGAGCCAAAATAGAGAGTCTGACAACCAAGTAACTGAGCCACTCAGGTGCCCAAATTATTCTTTTCATGTAGTGTTGAACTCCATTTGCTAATATCTTGTTGAGTATTTCTGAATCCAGGATCCTCAAGGATATTGGCCTCCTTTGTAGATAGGTCTTTGTCTGACGTTATAATCAAGGGAATGCTAGCTTCACCGAATGCGTTTGGAAGCTTTCCTTCCTTTTCTGTTTCTTGGAACACTTTAAGAAAATGTGAAATGTACTCTCTTTAAAATGTCTCTTAGAATTCCCCTGTGAAATCATCTGGTTCAGGATTCTTTGTAGTGGGATGTTTAAAACCAATTCAGTTTCTTGGCTGGTAATGGTGGTGTTCAAATGCACTCCTTTTTCCTGTTTGAGTTTTGGTCATTTGTTTCGAGGAATTTGTCCCTTTCTGCCAGTTTGTCCAGTTTGTTCATATAATTTTCATGGCATTCTCTTATAAGCGTTTGTACTCCTGTGGCGTTGGTTGTGATCTCACCTCTTGCGTTCCTACTTTCATCTATTTAGGTCCTCTTGGTTTTCTTTCTGGGAAGTCTGGCCAGGGATTTATCCATTTTGTTTATTCTTTCAAAGACACAGCTCTCAGATTCGTTGACCTACTCTACTGTTTCCTTTGGAATCCATATTATTTAAATATGCCTAATCCTTATTATTATTTCCCTTCTTCCGCTGGCTCTGAGCGTTCTTTGTTGCTGCTTTTCTGTCTCCTGTAGGTATGATTAGGCTATGTATTTGGGACATTTCTTGATTTTGGGGAGCGGCCCAAGTTGCGAAGCATTTTCCTCTCAGGATTGCCTTTGCTGCATCCCAAAGGGTTTGGACGGTCTTGTGTTCATTTGGATTTGATTCCATGTATTTTCAAATTCCATTAATTTCCTGGTCAACCCATTCATTTCCTTCTTTAGTAGGCTGTTCTATAACCTCTGTGTATTTGAGGGCTTTCCAATTTTCTTCTTGTGGTTGACTTCATGTTTCATGGTGTTGTGATCTGAAAATATTTACCATATGAACTCAGTCTTTTATACCTGTGGAGGACAGATTTGTGATCCCATATATCATCTATTGTGGAGAATGTTCCATGTGCATGTGGGAAGAATGGGTATTCTGTTCCTTTAAGATGAAATGTTCTCAACATCTCTGTTAAGTCCATTTGGTGCAAGTGTGTCATTGAGACCTATTGTTCCCTTATTGATTTTCTGCTTCCATGATATGTTCATTGCAGTGAAGAGAGTAATAAGGTCTCCTGCAATTATGGTATTGTGTTCAATAAGTTTACTTATGTTTGTTATGGATTTATATGTTTGTGTGGTCCTGATGTGGGGGCCTAAATATTTACAACTGTTAGCTCTTCTTAAACTTTTTTTTTTTCTTGGATAGAGAGAGACAGCGTGAACAGGGGAGGGTCAGAGAGAGAGGGAGACACAGACTCTGAAACAGGCTCCAGGCTCTGAGCTGGCAGTCAGCACAGAGCCCGACGCGGGGCTCGAACGCACAAACCGCGAGATCATGACCTAAGCGAAAGCCGGACGCTTAACCGACTAAGCCACCCAGGCGCCCCATAACTGTTAGCTCTTCTTAATGGAGAGTCATTTGGATTATGAGACAATGCCCTTCTTCATTCCTTGTTGCAGTCTTTGTTTTAACATCTAGTTTTCCTTGGGCAGCTGAGTGGCTGAGTCGGCTGAGTGTCCGACTTTGGCTCAAGCATGATCTTGTGTCAGTGAGATTGAGCTCCGTGTCGGGCTCTGTGATGACAGCTCATAGCCTGGTGCCTACTTTGGATTCTGTCTTCTGCTCTCTCTCTCTGCCCCTCTCTTGCTCATGCTCTGCTTGATCTCAAAAATGCAAAGGAAATTTTGAATCTAATTTTCTGATAAAACTATAGATATATCAGATTTGTTTTGACATGTATTAGCTTGACTGAAGGTTCTCCATCCCCTCACTTTCAAATCTGCAAGTGTACTCAGGTCTAAAATGAGTCTCTTCAAGGCAGTTTATTGAGGGATCTTGTTTTTGGATTGTTTTTGTTTAGTGTTGTTGTTGTTGTTACTGTTTTAATCCATTCTGATACCCTATGTCTTTTGATTGGGGCATTTAGTGCACTGAAAATCAGAGTGATCTGAAAGATGTAAATGTAGTGCCATTGAGATATCTGGAGATTTTGTGTTTCTGCTGATGTTCTCCAGTCCGTTATAGACATTGCTGCTTTCCACTAACAGAGCCCTTCTTAGAATTCCTTGTAGGGCTGCATTAGTCTTCATTAGCTTCCTTTTTCCTTTCTTTTCTTCTTTGAGGGAGACAGGGTACAGGTGGGGGAGGGGTAGAGAGAGAAGGCAACACAGAATCTGAAGCAGGCTCCAGGTTCTGAGCTGTCCACACACTGACCGATGTGGCACTTCAACTCACACACCATGACATCATGACCTGAGCCAAAGGCGGACTCTTAACCGAATGAGTCACCCAGGTGCCCCAGTGTCACTAACTCCCTTAGTTTTCGTTTATCTGGGAAAGTCTGCATCTCTTCTTCTATTCTGAATGACATCCTTGCTTGGAAAAGGAATTGTGGCTGCATATTTTTCCTAATAAACACATTGAGTATGTCCTGTCACTGCCTTCCGGCCTGACAGTCTTCAGGGGACACTTCTAATAAACTTATGTGACTACTCCTGTGGTTTAAGGACATTTTGTCCATAGCTGCTTTCAGGATTCTTACTTTATCTTTGTATTTTGCAACTTTCACAGGGTTATATTGTGGTGTTGACCTGCTTTTCTTCATTTTGAAGGTAGTTCCTTGTACCCCTTTGACTTGGATGCCTGTTTCCTTACCTCGATGGTGGAAGTTCTTCCCTGGAATGTGTTCAAACACACCTTCTGTCCCTTGTTCTCCAACTCTTTCTGGGATTCCTATGATAAGGATAATGTTTTATTTCACAAAATCACTTAGTTCTTTACAAATTCCCTCATGATTGAGTAATTTTCTTTCCCTCTCTTTTTCAGCTTCATCGTTTTTGCAAAACTGTGTTTCCTATTTCACCTTTTCTCTCCCCTGCTGCCTCCATTCTTGCTGTCATTGTATCTAGTTTACTCTTCATCCCAGTTATACTATTTTCAGTGCATCCTGACTAGTTCTTGGGTGTTTGGTGTCTGCAGCAAGGATTTCTCTGGTGTCTTCTAGGTGGTTCTCAAGCCCAGCTCTTAGTCTTGTTAGTGTTGTTGTGAATTCTTCATCAAATAGATCATTTATATCTGCCTTGAGCTTTCCCTGGCTATGATTTCTTTTTGACCTTTGTTTTGGGGAGAATTCCTCTGGATTGTCACTGGGGCTACGTTTCTGTCTTTTGCATGTTCTAACAGCATCTTATGTGCCTGGGCCTCAGAGTACTGTTATATTAATAAGGGATTGTAGACTGTCCAGTGCCTGGCACTATAAGAATGCTTCTGGCATATGGTTGGTGCAGTCTGCTGTTGTATTTTGGCTGCTCTATCCCCCTGGTCCGTTCTCTGCACATCTCCTCTTTGGTGTAGTCACGGAGAGTTTGGACCTCAACTAGGTGTCCTTGATTGGTTTCTTGAAGGACCTCTGAGAAACAAAAGGTAGAGTGTTGAAAGTCACAATTCATATAAAGAGGGAAAAAAAAGGGAGGAATTAAACCGAGAGTCAAAAATCTATAAGGCTGATTCCAAGGAAACAGAAAGGAAGAAAACAAAATAAAAATAAGAAGAAAATCAAATGATGGAAAAAGAATATAATTTTAAAAAGCCTGATCAAATACATACATATATATGGGGAAAAAGTAAAGAAGAAACTCTGAACCAGATTCCGAAAGGAAAGAAAAAAGAGGGAGGAAAGAAGAACGGAAAAAAGGAGGGAGAAAAAAAGTAGTCTGTTGGTGCATGGATCTGGTGGCTGTGCTGGTGGGGACGAGAGGCTGGCTATGCTGGGGCAGTGAGTCTTTCCAGGAAGCAGTCAGTGGCCGGGCACAGAGCTGAAGGGTTTGGTGCAAGCGTGTCCTGCCTCCACCAGGCGCCTGATGTGGTGCTCTCTGAAGTCCCATTGTGCTGATGTTGGGGGGGAAATGGTGGCACTCCAAGCTCTCCTCCAGCTACTTGGGCTTTCAACCCAGATCGTACAGACAGTGCTCAAAGAACAGAGAGGGCAGTCAGCTAGCCCTGAGCCACAATTCTCCTATAGTTTCTCCTTAGCACTTGGCTGGGATTCGAACGTTGATCTCTTAAAGGATCCGGTGGGGCCTGGATCTGGATCTGCACTCCGCCTCTGGAGAGGAGAACCCCACTGTGTTGCTGAAACAACTTTGGCTGGCAGCGGCAGGGGAGGCAATAAACCCTCTTTCCAAAGTGCTCTGGGATGGGGACTGTTTTCTCCTAGTGCACGTCAGAGATCACTACACCACAGAAAACAATCCAAGGCCACCTCCATTTTCTTCAAGAGCACATACCATGTCTCTACTGCACCCGTATGATAGTTTCCCCATCTGATTTTTTCTTAGTATATATATCAAGCTCACAGAAGGACACCCTTTTATTTACAGCAACACAAGAAAACCTAGAGTCCTTTTATTATTATTTATTTTACTTTTGAGATACAGAGAGACACTGTGAGCAGGGGATGAACGGAGACAGGGAGACACAGAATCTGAAGAAGACTCCAGGCTCTGAGCTGTCAACACAGAGCGTGAGGCGAGGCTGCAACTCAGGAACCATGAGATCATGACCTGAGCTGAATTTGGACACTTAAGAACCTGAGCCACCCAGGAGAGCGAGGGACATTTTTGTTGTTATATGAAAACACTCCCATCCCCCTCTACCCAAGTCAGTAGTCTTTAAGATTTAGCTTGTAACGTTAGCCTGTAATCTTGATTTAACGTTTTTCTTGAAGTTTTTTATTTTGCAAAAGAGAGAAAGCTTGAGTGGGAGAGGAGCTGAGACAGAGGACGAATCCCAAGCAGGTTACACAACATAAGAATCTGAGCCCAATACGGGGCTCGAACTCATGAACCACAAGGTCATGACCTGAACCAAAACTGAACACAGTCTCCTCCAGTTTGAGTCACACCCAGGCTCTTCTCTGATGGGCCACTTTGGCAGGATCATTTAATATTAATAAGCAAACAAAATTAAGTAGATTCAGGAAAAATGTTTACTTTTCACCTCCCTCTTTAAAAATTAATATACATAGAAAAGCTGCCCAGGATGAGAACACTCACCACACAGACTACATTGTGATACAAGTTAGATATGGCCAACAGGGAGGAGCCCTGGAAGGGCCATGTGAACAAAGTTTTCTATGTCCTACTGTTTTTAGAGCGGCCCAGAAAATAATTGCTTATCAAATGCTTACTTTTCATCTTTCTGTGAATTACATGCTTTCCCTTGGAGGCCCCACACTTCTGTTCTCTCCTCCACTTCTTCCTTCCTTTTTTTCTCTCCCCACTTCATTCTCCTCCTCCATCTCTCCTCTTCAAAGACATATATACTCTTCCTATGCAGTTTTCTTGTGTTTCTGGAGAATCCAATCATATACTATTAGATATTTAATTTATCCTGTTTGTCACATGCCAATGTGCTTCTTAGTCAACAATAAGAACTTCCTCTGAGGTTCCAGTTCATGCTTTCATATATTCTTCTAAACCATATATGGCTCCTCTTTTATACAATCAATGTTATGGGAGAAAAAGAAACAGAAAGGCAGGATATACTATGTATATTCTGGGGGAAATACTGGACACCCATTTTCAGGTCCTAAAGTATGAGAAGACTAACTCACATACACCTTTCTGAGGTACCCAGCACAGCACCTTGTGAGTAAAAGCTGTGTGTGCAGAGTTAAAGCTCCATAAACACTGCCTTAATGATGTATCTATGTTACTTTCCAAATACAGACTTTCTCAGACTATACCTGTTCCAAATACTGTCCTGGGTACATACATCTAACACACTGACCTATGCTCTTTAGCTTATGGCTTGACTAATGGTCGCTTCTTTGGGATTTCAACATCAATGATGCTGGGGAAACAAGGAACCCAATGTTCCTAGAATTTCAAGTTTAACCATGGTAGAAAAGTGGCCTTTTTGTTGCCGGCAAGTCTTGACGTCATATGGAGAACGATTCAGCACTGGCCCACTGCTTCCCCTGGATGCCAATGCTCAGGAGTTTGGGGACTCCCCTTTTAAAACTCCATGCTTCCTAAGTAGCTTTGTAGATTTTCTATAGCCCCTGCTTCAGAGAATGAAAGCAGGTCAAATAGGTGTTTCTTTTTTTTTCTTCTTTTTTTTAATTTTCTATAATAGGATAAATTTTTTGTTTTTACGAATAGTTTGTCAAGTTGGTTTCCATATAATACCCAGTGCTCATCCCCACAAGTGCCCTCCTCCATGCCCATCTCCCCCCTCCCCCCCACATCCATTAGTCCTCAGTTTGTTCTCAGCATTCAAGAGTCTCTCATGGTTTGCTCCCTCCCTTTCCCCCACCATTTCCCCGCTTCTTCTCTCCCATGGTCCTAGTTAGGTTCCTCCTAATTCTCCTATTCGTGCAAACATACGATATTTGTCCTTCTCTGCCTGACGTATTTCGCTCAGCATAACACCCTCAAGGTCCATCCATGTTGCTACACATGGCCAGATTTCATTGTTTCTCATTCCCATGTAGTATTCCATGGTATAGATAAACCACATCTTCTTGATCCATTCGTCCGCTGATGGACACTCAGGCTCTTTCCATGGTTTAGCTATTGTGGATAGTGCTGCTATGAACATTGGGGTACATGTGCTCCTATGCATCAGCATTTCCGTATCCCTTGGTCAAATAGGTGTTTATAATGAATCTCATTGGGTCCCTGTCTCTGAACCTATCCGACTTTAGCTTTGGTCATGATCTCACGGTTCGTGGGTTCGAGCCCCGCATCGGGCTCTGTGCTGACTGCCAGCTCAGAGCCTGGAGCCTGTTTCAGTCTGTGACTCCCTCTCTCTCTGACCCTCCCCTGCTCACGCTGTCTCTCTCTCTCTCCTAGAAATAAATAAAACATTAAAAAAAAAAAAAAGGCTCCAGTCTCTGTGCTGCCAGTCAGCACAGAACCCAACGTAGGGCTCGAAACCATAAACTGTGAGATCATGACCTGAGCCGAAGGCAGATATTCAAGTGACTGAGCCA
Organism: Proteles cristata cristata; assembly: GCA_017311185.1. NCBI lineage: Eukaryota > Metazoa > Chordata > Mammalia > Carnivora > Hyaenidae > Proteles > Proteles cristata. Next base: position 565,707 of record JAESUZ010004944.1, read on the forward strand.
CCCAGGTGCCCCTGCAAGTTTGGAATTCTACATGTTCTATGTCCCTTATGACTTTCTTTATTTAGAAATATTAGGAAAATAATCAGAAATTTAAATTACTTTACCATCGTGGAATGGAACATATAGAGTGGAAATTTCTTATTTTAGTTAATACCATCGAAAAATGAACTCTTGTTACTTTTTCTAAGCTTCGTTAAATTCATTTTGAGAGAGAGAGATGAAGACCAAGTAGGGGAGGGGCAGGGAGTGGTGGACACAGAATTTCAACCTTGCTCTGTGCTGTCATCACAGAACCTGTGCGAGACTCCAACTCATTGTGTGATCATGACTTCAGCTGAAGTCAGATGCTTCAGCAAAGGATCCACCTATGCGAAGATAAAAACTGAGCTTCTGAAGTGAAATTAAGGATTAGATTTTCTCATCTTAGGGAGGTGCTTTAATATCTGATGAAATTAGTGGGTCTCAATTTTGTACAATTAAGACTAAAGCATCCATATATTGGAAACCATACATTAAATGACAGGCGATTATCTGTCCCCAGTGTTCCTGGGATTTCTCCACCAAGCCCCAATATGCCAACCACTACCCCGACACACTTCTCACACAAGGCAAACACTCAGACATGAACAAACAGACTTCCTCAGAACTACAGAGATTTCCCCAAACCCTCAAAGCAATGGAGAACCAATGAGATGGGGGGCCCTCACTGTGGATGTGAAGGATCTTTGGTGAAACTGAAGGTGAATCCTTAGAGAATGTGAGAGTGGGGTATGTGGGAAAGCACATGTCCATCCCTGTGTGAGAGGCAGAGGCATGAAACTCGGTTTCTCAAACTAATTTCCATTCAAGAAGGGCTGCTCAAACCAGATTTTGAGGTCTGTCTTCTTCCTTCACATTGGGACCTCACCTCTGTCATCTGCTTCCTTCCTTCCCACCTACCTGGGTATAAGGCTACTGTGTCCTTTCTCTTCACATTCCATAGCTCCCTCTTTTGTTCCAAAAAGATGACCAGGGCCGGCTTACGAATAGAAATTCGTATTGAAGATGGAAATACCATTAAATGCCACCCAATGTTTAGAACTGCCGTTAATCTAAGAAATGATGATGATATTCTAAGGAAGGGAAACCTCACCTGAAAGGAAACATCAGGAAGATTTTTCTCTATGTCTACAAACCCCTACTTCTTTCCCTTACTGTAGGGATTTGAATCCCAGTCATGCAAAGAGGAGGCTTCCTAGAGACAGTCATCAAACAAGGAACAAAACCTTGAGTGTGGCTTGGGAAAACTGGAGGGAGTTATCCTCACCCAAGAAGAGGAGGTGTCCATAGTTCTCTAACATCACATCCCTGTACAGATCCTGCTGACTGTGGCTCAGGCATCCCCACTCCTCCTGAGAGAATTCTATGGCCACATCCCTGAAGGCCAGCAGTCCCTGCAACAAACACCACAGTTACCAAGTGGACACATGATGAGGTCATAATGGTACCTATGGTACCTATGAGAGAAAGTTAATGTCACTAGCTGGGCCCCACGACCTGAGCTTCACAGCTTACCTCTATGTGCTCATTGACCTTAGACCCTCATGTTACTTAGCCTCTTATTTCCACCCCCTTTTACGTCAAGCAAACACCCCACGTGCACAGTGTCCTGTGGTGGAAATAGAAAGTAACCAAAAGAAGGTAATGACTGCCCTGAAGAAGATATTAAAAGGCTCAATTTGAGCTTAGCCCTGACTCCCATGTATAGAGATGAATATTAGAAAAAAGCATGGAGTCGGGATAGTTACCATTATCTCATTATATACATTTTTAAATGTTTCTTTTCTCAAAGAGAGAGCACAAATATGAGTAGGAAAGAGACAAGAATTCTGACCAGGCACCATGCTCAGCAAAGACCTTGAGTTGGAGCTTGATTTCAAGACGGTGAGATCGTGACTTGAGCCTAAATCAAGAGGCAGAAGCTGAAGGGCATGAGCCACCCTTTTACCACATTATAATACTAAAATCTCCAACCAAGGAGGAGCACAAATGTCATTTACTGTGTAACATACAGAGAATGTATGGAACTGTTATCTGAAGTCTCATTGGCCACCTTATCCATAGCCTCTCCTTTCTAAATATCCACCCTAATCCTAAATACAAGGAAACCATTCTGAGGTGCCTCATTGGCTCAGTTGTCTGACTCTTGGTTTCAGCTCAGATCATAATCTCACAGTTTATGAGTTCTAGCCCTGCATCAGGCTCTGTGCTGATAATGCAGATGCTCTCTGAGGTTCTCTCTCTTCCTCTCCCTCTTTGTGGCCTCCCCCCACCCTCTCTGTATCTCAAATAAATTTTTAGAAAAATTAAAAACAAACAGAAAAAAAAAAAACCCCGAAAACATCCCCCTTCCTCTGTGAGTCTCTGGTTTGGAAATTATACCCTGTGATCTCCTTATTTTCTGTAAATCAATTTTCCTTTGTCTCACATTTCCACCTGGTATACTTTTTTAGGATTCACCAAGGACTAAACTCCTGTTTGTTCAGTTATATTAGGAGAACTAGTTCTGACTTAGAGGAGTTTCTTGCTTTCTACAGTAAGACAGTTTGTAACACAATATTATGCTCTTAGATATTCTTTAACTTTGAGTTATGAACCAAATAAATATTGTGTTTATTCAAGAGAATTAGTGAAATGAATGGATCAACAGAGACATACACATTTTTGAATCCTGTATTTATATCCTGCAGTACATGTGGTTTTGATTTTTAAAAAATTTTTGTGACTGTTGATTTATTTTTGAAAAAGAGGCAGAGCAAGAGAAGGGGAGGAGTAGAAAGAGTGAGGGAGACACAAAATCAATCCGACGTTAGGTTCTTAGCTGTCAGCACAGAGCCCAATGCGACGTTCAAACTCACAAACCAAGAGAACATGACCTGAGCTGAAGTCCCATGCTTAACTGACTGAGCCATGTGGTGTCTATTTCTTAATGGAATGTATTGGTGAGTTACAAATATACTTGCATATTCTAACATGAATTAGAATTCACACCAGTGCATTGGATCTTTTTAAAATGCAGATTCTGTTCAGGAGTTCTGGGAAAGGTAGGTGTCTGCATTTCCAACAAGGCCATAGTCAATGCCCCAAGAGACCCATATTTCAGGAACACAGAGGAAGAACTCCAAGATCTCTTGCAGGACTTGGAACTGAGTGGGTTTTATAGCAATTACAGGTTCTACTACAATAGCAAGACAGGCAACAAGGTTTCCCAAGCATTTCCTGCTTAGTGGTGAGCATCTAACAGTCTCTCATAAATTCATGGAAAAAAATTAATAATCTAAGAAAAGAAAGACTCTTTTTTTCTATATTTAGTGAATCTTTTGTCAAACATCTGGCACATGGTACGATCAGATTTTAACCCAGACCTGGAGATGATCTGAAATGACACGCAATTCAATATACACAAGGGACCCTAAAGCAATGTATATAGTAGGTGTCAAACCTGATAAGAATGACAGTAAGAAGGTATGCACACAAAACTGATCTACCTTGGGGTCCCTGGGTGGCTCAGTCGGTTAAGCATCTGACTTAAGCTCAGATCATGATCTCACGGTTCATGGTTCAAGCCCCAAGTTGGACTCTGTGCTGACAGCTAGCTCACAGCCTGGAGCCTGCTTTGGACTCTGTATCTCTCTCTCTTTCTGACCTTCCTTTTCTCATTCTGTTTCTCTCTTTCTCAGAAATAAATAAAACATTAAAAATATTTTTAAAACTTGATCTACCTTTATACATTCCATGCACACATCCATACAATTTGAAAGTATTTATATAACATTAAAAGTGATGTAGTAGAAAATTATCAAGGAGACTAAAAACCAGGGCTTTTTTTCAATTTTTATTTTTCAGAGAGAGACAGAGTGTGAGCAGGAAAGAGACAGAGAGCTAAGGAGACACAGAATCTGAAGCAGGCTCCAGGCTTTGAGCTGTAAGTACAGAGCCCGATGCAGGGCTTAAACCCACAAACTGCGAGATCATGTCCTGAGTGAAAGTCGGACGCTCAACTGATTAAGCCACCTGGTGCCCCTAGAACCACTTTTAATAAGTGTTGCTGGGTGGCCTACTCATTTAGATGTCCAACTCTTAATTTCAGCTCAGGTCATGGTCTCATGGTTCCTGAGTTTAAGCCACAGCTCTGTCTCTACGCTGACAGTGTGGAGTCTGCTTGGGATTCTCTCTCTCCCTCTCTTTCTTTCACTGCCCCTCCTTGTGTCTCTCAAAAATAAATGAAAAACAACCAAACACAAAAGATTTCAATGACATGAAACTCCTCAATTTAGTCGTAGATGATGATGCTTAGGTCTTTTACTCACACTATCAACACAAACACGAAGAAAGATATAAATATACAGGCAGAGAAGGACAAATATCATATGTTTGCACATATAGGAGGATTAGGAGGAACTTAACTGAGGAACAAGGGGGAGAAGAAGAGGGGAAATGGTGGAAGAAAGGGGGAGAGGCAAACCATGAGAGACTCTTGAATGCTGACAAAAACTGAGGACTGGTGGATGTGGGGGGGAGGGGGGATGGGCATGGAGGAGGGCACTTGTGGGGATGAGCACTGGGTGTTATGTGGAAATTAATTTGAAAATAAACTATTTATAAAAAAAAAAAGCAAAACACACACACAAAATTTCACAGGGTGTGAACACAATAAAATTACTCCTTTAAAATTTCAAAAAAAATATACAAGAAAAAAGAATGATATAAATATAACAGTTTCTATTTCTGAGTCTTCTATGATGGGGGCTACAAACAGAAATATGTTCACCTGCACCAAGAGCCTGCATATTTTTGGGAAGCTTCAAAAAGACTGCTTCTTCCATTCTTTTTTTTTTTTTAATATGTCTTTATATTTTGAGAGAGAGCATGGCCAAGCATGGTGTAGAAGGGAGAGAGGCAAAGAGGTGGTAAGAATCCCCAGCAGGCTCCAGGCTGTGACTGAGCCACCCAGGTGCCCCTGGATGCTGCAGTTTTTAGAGTCTTATGACTGCCGATATGTCCCACCAATTCTTAATATTACCTGAAAGATAAGCACCAGAGAAATCCTGGGAAGAAGTAGAAATTTCAGGGGCGTCTGGGTGGCTCAGTCGGTTACAAGTCCCACTTTGCCTCAGGACATGATATCAAGGTTTGTGGGTTCGGTCCCCGCTTCGGGCTCTGTGCTGACAGCTTAGAGCCTGGAGCCTGCCTCAGATACTGTCTCCTCTCTCTCTGACTGTCCCTTGCTCACGCTGTCTCCTCTCTCAGAAATAAATAATTTTTTTAAAACAATTAAAAATATTATTAAAAAAACAAGTACAAATTCCAAAAAAGATTCGTGATTGAATGCTCTGTGCACCTACCGTCCCCCATGAACATAAGTGACCTGCAGCCAAAGTAGAGTGCCTTCTGTCCACGGGTCCTGTCCCTCTGCTCCTTCAAGAAATTACCTGTCTTGTATCATACGCTAGCTCAAGAATAGTATCTTGACCATAGTGCTTAATGATCCTGTAACATAATATTTCTTGAAAGCCTTTTATTTTATGATTTTTTAAAAGATTTTTATTTATATATTTTTGAGAGAGGGTACAAGTGCTGGAGCGGGAAGGGCAGAGAGAGAGAAAAATCCCGTGAGGGGCTTGAGAGAGAGATGTGGGACTCGAACGAATGAACTGTGAGATCATAACGTGAAATGAGTCAGAGAGTTAACCAACTGATCCACCCAGATACATTGAAAGCCTTTGTTTTTTATTTTTGTTTATTTTGAAAAAGAGAACATTTTTGCTGCAGGAACAGACAGACAGAGAGAGACAGAACACCAAGAGGGCTGCCATTATCAGCTGCAGCCTGACATAGGGCTCTATCTCATGAACTCGAAATCAGGAACTGCACCAAAATCAAGAGTGGAAACTTGTCTGAGCCACTCAGGCGTCGCTCATTGAAAGCTCTTGTTTCAATCATCATTTGTGCCCTAACCCTTGGGGATTTAAGATGCTCAAACAAGTGAATTATGTGATTCTTCGCTTTCTGAAAACACAAAGAGGTACATAGAAGAGTATGTCTGTGTCATGACTATGCAGTGACATAAAAACCCATGGGCTGGAGGTCTGATTTAGAACCTCTATCCCAGAGGTCATTAGATCTACTACACAAAAGTGAGAGCCTTCATTGCCCCAGGGAAACTGACCTGAGGTAGGCCAGGAATAAATAAATGCTCATAAATGTATTCCTGAGGCCTATTTGGTGAATGAGGCTGATCTTATTAAAGCACAGGGACAGGGTCTGTGGAAAGAATGAGCTGCAGTGTAATTTTGAGAAGCCAGGGATTATATACATTAAGTTAAGTAGGTAGAAATATAAGTTTCCAAAGGGACTTTCATAGGTAAAAGAAACTCACTAGATCCCAGAAGTCTGGCTATTGTCAACTTAAGCTTGCTTTCTGCCTATAGAAAAGCAGTGACATTAAAGCAGTTGTAAGTTCCATGAGGAAAATCTTCCTCTGCCAGTCTCCAGTATTTCCCAGTGGGTTGCAAGTTGTAAGAAAATTTAAGTTTATCTACATTTCTTGGGCCTTTGTTCTCCTCACCAGAAATGGCAGAAAAGGGGGCATCTAGGTGCTCAGTCAGTTAAGCATTTGACTCTGGTCAAGGTCTCTTGATTCTGTGACTTTGAGCCCTAAGTAAGGCTCTGCACTGACCCTGGGGAGCCTGCTGGGGATTCACGCGCTCTCTCTGCAACTCCACTGCTCTCGCTCTCTCTGACTCTCTCAAAATAAGTAAACTTGGAAGAAAAAACTACAGGGAAAGTGAAACTGGGAGAAAGAAGTTTCCACTTTAAATATGGTGGTGTCTGGAAATCGACCAGGGAATCTGCATGATAAACATTTCAACCAATAAGAAGGAAAATTACATACATTCCAGGGGAGAAATCTGGCAAGTGCACAAAGCCAAGTAAAAGAAGGTAATATCAGGGGCGCCTGGGTGGCTTAGTCGGTTAAGCGTCCGACTTTCACTTAGGTCATGATCTCGCGGTTCGTGGGCTCGAGCCCCGTGTCGGGCCCTGTGCTGACTGCCAGCTCAGAGCCTGGAGCCTGTTTCAGAGTCTGTGACTCCCTCTCTCTCTGGCCCACCTGCTCACACTGTCTCTCTCTCTCCTAGAAATAAATAATAAAACATTAAAAAAAAAAAAAAGAAGGTAACGTCAGCTATAAGGAAACAAGGGAATCTCAGTGTCTGAGGCACACCCCAGGACACAGGACCACCGGTGTGTTCTTGTGACCCCCAAACAGCAAGTCAGAATAGAAACCACTTTTAGGAAACAGTGGATTTATTCAGGCTTCAGTCACATGTAGTTTCCATGTCTTGTAATATCTACAATATTCTCAAGTAGCTTTTCCACATCCTAGCGAAAAGGAACATTCCAGGTTGTTCTGTGCCTCCTCTCCATCCTATGTATTTCAGAATCCTATTGTGCCCAGAGCTGAGAAAGCATTTGGATCAGAATTAAGTGGGAACAGTTTTCCTTGAGTGCAGCCCCAGCGCCAGACCCCACATGTGTCTGATCACAGCAAAACCCCCTCAGGTGTAAGGTTTCACTTAAGAATGTGACAGTCACCACCTCCTGCCCCTGAGGTTCCCCTCAGGAATTTGACTAATGACCTAACTACAAATTAGTAGTAGACCCTAAAACATAAGACCCACAAGGAACTGGAGCTCCTGAGTGGCTCAGTCCCTAAGCGGCCTATGGCCTACTCCAGCTCAGGTCATGATCTCCAGTCTGTGAGTTCGAGCCCCGCGTTGGGCTCTGTGCAGGTAGCTCTGAACTGGAGCTTCCTTCCAGCTCTGTGTCTCCCTCTCTCTCTGCCCCTCTCTCCTTGATCTCTCAAAAATAATACACATTTAAAAAAACTTAAAAAAAAAACAAGGAACTGTATGGCCTTAGACCACCCCTCATACAATGGAAATGAGACAATCAGCCGTGGAAAACCAGCACCTACTGTCATGAAGCCAGTAAGTGTCGGACCTAAGGAGGAACAGGGGGGAAGGGAACGAGGATGAGAGAGACCTGACCCTCATCATAATGGAGAAAATAAAGGAAAACTCCTTGAGGTCATAGGGGTCATAATGGCGAACTGCCCAGGCTGCGTGCTCCCCACGCCCACTTCCTTTCCCTACCTGTGCATAGCGATGCCCCCAAGTCACCTACCCCTAAACACCCAATCAGCTTTAAACGCCGCTGCCCTTATGAGTGGGCTTCTTTTAACTTTATAAGCAAGTGACCGCCTTTGTTCGGGGCTCAGCCCTGTGGAGAACGATCTCCTCTGAGCCCTCAGGTGTAACATAAACCTCCTCCCTTCCAAGATCTCCTAGACGCTAGTTCTTCCCCCAGGGATCCAGGCCAGATTTCCACAACAACGAAACAAAGGTCCTTGCCTACTGTCTCGGGTTTTCACCCTGCAATGGCCCTCCCTTTACCGGGAGCTTTCCTAGGACTCTCCCTCGCCTGTACTCGGATCAACCTTTGCCTGTTGCTCATTTTGTGTCCACTCTTCATACTTTGAAGCAGGAGACCAGGAGTCCCTGGTGTTGAGGTAAAGGGCCCTGCAGCAGACTCCCGGGGAGCACCTCACTACAACCACACGGCTGTCTCCCCCCCGCCCACCTCAGGGACGCTGAGCGGGAGGGCGGCAGCAGGGAACCTTCTTGAAACTGCACAGCTGATCCTGCTGGGAAGCATTTGGGGAGGTGACCAGGCAAAGCGCAGGCACCAAGGCTCGGGTCGTTGCCCAGATGAAAATCCATGCTGTCTCCACTGACCAGAGTTTCTGGGGATTTACACATTCTCCCTCCTTCTGCTGCACAGAGGGAGCCACCCTTCCAAATGGAACTTTCCCTTGTACATGCAGATGTCTCTTACAAAGGAAACTGGTCCTGGGTTTCAGAGCTTTCCCTTTGTCAGATTAAAATAATCCTCATGCAAAGAGGCATTATTTGAGGGGACAAACTGCTGACCTTCAGTAAGAAAGTTTATTTTCCTAGGTCACTGCCAAATAGTTTTCCAAATAGAATGTACTCTTTAAAAAATTTTTATTTCATGTTTGTTTATTTCTGAGAGAGAGAGAACTAGCCAGCAAGCATGGGCAGGGGAGCGCAGAGATAGAGGCAGACATAGACTCTGCAGCTGGCCCCAGACTCTGATCCTTAACTGACTGAGCAACCCAGTCACCCCAGAAATTCATATTTATTGATAGCTATCATGACTCATGCACTGATAAGGAAGATGCTGTAATGGAATTGCTTGATGGCAGCCTTGTACAATCAATACAGCTGCTTCAAGGTAGAGAAGCCTGTACACTAATGAGTGGCTCATTATAAAATTGTTGATGATGTAAAACTCCCTTGAGCCAAAAGGTGAGGGGCTTGCAAGTGAGGACATACCAACCATTGTTTGATCTCAAACTCTATTAGGGTGAAAGGTCAGGGGTTGAGCAACCTAGCTCCTCCTGGCTGCAGCAAGCCCCTGAGATGTAAATCTTTAATTGACATTGTGATTAGAAAGGCCAAACATGTTCTGCAAGCAACTGTTAAGCCACCACCCCCCACCTCTAACCGCAAAATTCTCGCTTCTGTACACCCGCTTCGCCCCCTCTCCCTATATAAACCCTGAGCTATGGCTCGATGGTGCGCTCTTCCGAGGACTCTTTGGCTGCTCGGGAGGGGCCCTCCGGCCAGACTAAAATAAACCTGAATAACCAACTCCTTTTGTGTTTGTGGGCTTTGTCCTCAGTGATTCTCCTTTGGAAAAGGTGGTCTAACAATGGCATACAGTATTACAGTCATAGTCATAATGCAGTATTAGAAATAGTATCACAGGGGCACCTGGGTGGCTCAGTCGTTGGGCTTCCGATTTCGGCTCAGGTTATGATCTCGTGGTTTGTGGGTTTGAGCTCCACGTTGGGCCCTGTGCTCACAGCCAGCTCAGAGCATGGAGCCTGTTTCAGATTCTGTGTCTCCCTCCCTCTCTGACCCTTCCCTGCTCACCCTTTCTCTCTCTCACTCAGAAATATATCAAACATTAAAAATATTTTTAAAAAATGGGGCGCCTGGGTGGCTTAGTTGGTTAAACGTCCGACTTTCGCTTAGGTCATGATCTCGCGATCGTGGGTTCGGGCCCCGCGTCAGGCTCTGTGCTGACTGCCAGCTCAGAGCCTGGAGCCTGTTTCAGCTGTGACTCCCTCTCTCTCTGACCCTCCCCTGCTCACACTGTCTCTCTCCTAGAAATAATAATAAAAAAAAAATTAAAAAAAAATATTTTTAAAAATAAGGAAATACTGTGACTTTTTCTTAAAACCACTTGTCAAAAATAAATTTAAAACATTAAAACAACAGAACTAGTTATGATGTTAGGCTGAAATGTAGTTTCTCCAATTCAAAACTGAGTATTACTCAGTGCTGTAATGTAAGTATTTGAATGTAAAGTTGTAAAACAGTAAGAAAACAAATATACTGCTAATATATACGAAATATCACTGTCTGTATCCTTATGAAATGATCGGTTCTCTACTGCCATTAGCCTCACACACAATGTTCTACAAGAGAAATACTTAGGCAATGATGAGGATGGAAAACAACTCCTACATGTTGATGGCTGTGTAATATTCCATCGTGTATATATACTACGCCTTCTTTCTCCATTCATCTATTGATGGACACTGGTTTGCTTCCATTTGGTAGTTACAGTAAATAATGCTCCTGCTGCTGCAATAAACACTCGGGGTGCACATATCTTTTGGGAGATATTTTTGGCCTTACTTCCTTTTATTTATTTAAATTCAGGTTATGTGGGGTGCCTCAGTAGGTCAGTTGGTTAAGCCTCTGATTCTTGATTTGGTCTCAAATCATGATCTCAGAGTTCGTGACTTTGAGGACCCCATTGGGCTCTATGCTGACAACATGAAGCCTGCTTGGGATTCATTCTCTGTCTCTCTCTCTGTCTCTCTCTTCCCCTCCCCTGCTCACTCACTCTCAAAATGGATGAATAAACTTACAAAAATCAATAAAATAAATTCAAGTTACTTTTCATACTATGTGGTATCGTTTTCAGAACTAAAACACAGTGATTCTTCACTTATATATGACACTCAGTGCTCATCTCAACCAGTGTTATCCTTAATGTCCAACGCCCTCTTAGCTTATTCCCCCCCCGAATCTCTCTTTCAGCAACCCTCCATTTGTTCTGTGTACTCAAGAGTCTATTTTGGTTTGCCTCACTCTCTGTTTTTAACTTATTTTTCTTTCCCTTCACTTATGTTCATCTTCTTTATTTCTTATTCTACATATGGGTGAAAACAATACTTGTCCTTCACTGACTGATTTATTACACTTAGTATAACACACTCTAGGGCCATACACAGTGTTGCAATGGGCAGAATTTCATTCTTTTTGATCGCCAAGTAATATTCTATTGTATATACATACCACCTCTTCTTTGTCTATTCATCAGTTGATGGACATTTGGGCCTTTTCCAATATTGAACTAATCTTGATAGAGCTGCTATAAACAGTGGGGAGCATGTGCCCCTTCACATCAGCATTTTTGTATCCTTTGTATAAATACCTAGTAGTGCAAATGTTGGGTCATACGTTAAAACTATTTTTAATCTGTTGAGGATCCTCCATGCTGTTTTCCAGAGGGGCTGCCCCAGTTTTCATTCCACCAGCTGTGCAAAGGGTTCCCCTTCAACCGTGTCCTCGCCAACACCTGTTGTTTCTGTAGTTGTTAGTTTTAGCCACCAGGTGTGAGGTGGTATCTCACTGTGGTATTGATTTGTCTTTCCCTGATGATGAATGGTATTGAACACTGTTTCCTGTGTCTGTTAGCCATCTGGAAGGTTTCTTTGCAAAAGTGTCTCTTGGTGTCTTCTGACCATTTCCTCACTGGATTGTTTGTATCTTAGTGTTTGAACTCGATAATTTCTTTATAAATTATAGATACGTACCCTTTATTCCATATATCACGTACAAATATCATCTACCATTCCAGCCTGTTATGTTTGTTGGTTGTTTCCTTTACTGTGCAGAACTTTTTTATCTTGATGAGGTCCAATAGTCATTTTGGTTTTATTTCCCTTACCTCCAGAGACATGTTTAGTAAGAAGTTGCTGTTGCCAAGGTCAAAGAGGTTCCTGCGTGTGTTTACCTCTAGGATTTTGATGGTGTTCTGACTCACATTTAGGTCTTTCACCCATTTTAAATTTATTTGTTCCTATGGTGTGAGAACATGGTCCAGTTTCATTCCTCTGCATGTTGCTGTCCAGTTTTCACAGCACCATTTGCTGAAAAGACTGTCATTTACCATTGGATATTGTTCCCTGCTTAGTCGAAGATTAGTTGGGCATAGATTTGTGGATCCATTTCTGGGTTCCATATTCTGTTCCACTAATCTGTGGATCTATTTTTCTGACAGTACCATACTGTCTTGATGAGTACAGCTTGTAATACAATTTGAAATCTGGAATTGTGATACCTCCAGCTTTGGTTCTTTTTCTACATTACTTTGGCTTTGGGGATTAACTTCATCTTTTGGATGCAAATAACAAGAGCTCTGGCCAGCATAGAATAGTTTAAGTCCAGGGTAGGTTCACGTAGGAGATGGATTATGGAGGGTCACACACTTAGGAGTACCTCAATTTAATGATAAAATCACCACCCACGGAGGAAGCACAGCCTTCATGAATATAACATAGTATACACATTTAAGCTTCTTTCCTAAGTATACATGTGCTTGCAGCTGCCTTATACCCACCTCTACACAGGATGACAAAACTCCTCTTTCATTTGAGTTTTAAATAAATGAAGTACTCACCCCTTCCCTTCCACCCTCAATGTTGGAAGTTACTCTCCCAATTGCCTTATTCGTTGTAAATAAAGACTCCTTTGAGTGACAATTCCACCTAGTGAATTCTCTACCTGTAACTCACCATGGAGGTAACTCATGTCAGCTTAGATACAGGAAGTCATCTTCACCCAAGAAGAGGAGGTGTTCATATTTCTATAACAACACACCTCTGTAAAGTTCTCGGTGAGGGAGGGTCAGGCATCCCGAGCTCCTCCTGAGGGAATTCTATGGCCACATCCCTGAATGTCAGCAGCCCCTGCAATAAATGCCGCAGTCACCAAGTGGACACAGGCAGTGTTCAGAGTGGTACCTCAGATGAAAGGAACGAGCTGAAATCAATGGTTCTGGCTTCGGTGAGATTCCTGCTTTCTCCAGTAAGGCCATTTTTAACAATTATATACTTTATATATTCTCTTCCTTTGAGGTACCAAGATGGAATAGGATTCACAGAATCACTAAAAGCACTATTTCTGCAAGATAAACTGTGAACGGAAGGTGTCGACAGAGGCACACACATGTTTGAGGATTGCATTTATAGTGTACAGTATAAGTTGTGTCTATTTCTTAGATGGAAAGGTTTAGCGGGTTAGAAATGTAGTTATCAAAGTATATATTTCTTATTTTTTTTTTTAATATTTATTGGGGCGCTTGGGTGGCTTAGTCGGTTAAGCGTCCGACTTTCGCTTGGGTCATGATCTCGCGGTTCGTGGGTTCGAGCCCCGCGTCGGGCTCTGTGCTGACAGCCAGCTCAGAGCCTGGAGCCTGTTTCAGAATCTGTGTCTCCCTCTCTCTCTGACCCTCCCCTGTTCACGCTGTCTCTCTCTATCCTAGAAATAAAAAAAAAATAAATAAAAGTAAAAATAAATATTTATTTATTTTTGAGAGCTAGAGACAGAGGATGAGCAGGGGAGGGGCAGTCAGAGAGAGGAGACACAGGACTTAAAACAGGCTCTAGGCCCCAAGGTGTCAACATAGAGTCCGACACGGGGCTTCAACTCGAAAATTGTGAGATCATGACTTGAGCTGATGTCAGACACTTAACTGACTGAGCCACCTATACAGGCACCCCTGTGCATATTAAATTCTAATATGAATTAGAATTTCACGACAGCGATTCAGAGATCAGGTTCTGTCTGATTCAGGAGTGAGAATGGGAACTGAATCTGTGCTTCTAACAAGGCATCAGCAAATAACAAAGAGGTAGAATTCCATGGAAAGAATTATCAAAGAACAAGAAATAAATGACGTTTATAAGCAATTCCATAGTCTACAGCTTAAAGTAGGACAGGAAACAGGAATACTTGCTGAGCATTAGTAAGGCTAGGTTCTAAAAGTTTACACAGATCAACACACATACACAAATAGTCTAGTGGACAAAACATATTATTCTTTCCCTTTGTAGAATATTTTGTCACACATCCAGTAAATGTAAGAAGCTAGGTGTTTTGTTTTGGGTTTTTTTTTTTTTGCGTTAACCATTGAATTAATTTAATTAGCGACAGAGAAAGCACACGTGGGGAGAGGAGCATAGGGAAAGATGGAATTCCACATAGAACTCTGCACAGAGGATGATCTCCTTAAGATTCTCGATCCTATATCCCAGGGATCAGGGCCTGAGCCAAAATCAAGAGTCAGACACGGGGACAATGAAGTACCCAGGAACCCGGTCACCTCAAGAAATTGCATTTCGTGGGCCCCTGGATGTCTCAGTCGGTTAAGCGTCCGACTTCGGCTCAGGTCCTGATCTCATGGTTAGTGAGTTCGAGTCCCACGTCAGGCTCTGTGCTGACAGCTAGCTCAGAGCCTGGAGCCTGCTTCAGAGTCTGTGTCTCCCTCTCTCTCCGACCCTCCCCTGCTCACTCTGCTTCTCTCTCTCTCAAAAATAAAGAAAACATTTAAAAATATTTTAAAAAGGAAGAAACTGCATTTCAGCCTAGGTTGTCTCACCTAGAATTTATCTAACAAAATTCACTATCAATGTACAGAGATAAGTGTAAAATTATGTTCATATTAGGTTTCAAAACTGAGAACTGTGCTGAAAACAAGAAGGTATCCACTTGAAACTGACCTACCTTTTACATTTTATACACTTATCTAAAATTCTACTCTGTGTTTCTTTCCAGATTTTTTTATGTAAAATCTACTCCCATGTAGGGCTTGAGCTTACAACCCTGATATCAAGAGTTTCATGCTCTTAGACCCAGTCAGCCAGGCACTTCTGCACATATCTATACTTTTCAAAAGTGCCATATACACATTGAAAATGACAGAGCAGAATATTATCTTGGTGACTTACATGAAGAAACATTCTCCAAAAAAATTTTTTTTCAATGACAGAAAACTTATTGGTATATTTCTGGATGTTTGTGTTTCTATTGTTTATTTACAGTATGGACACACAGACAAAATGATATAAAGAAAATAGCTACTATTTCTGAGTCTTGTATTTCTTTCCAAAAATTTTCCAATCAGTTTTTGTGCTAAAAGACACCCCAATCTATACACTATGTGATCCTTGTGTTCTTTTTCTGAAAATTCAAAAAAATGAACAAAAATGTGTCTCTGACATGAGAAGGAGATGCAATGAAAACTTACAATTTGGAATCTCACTGACTCAGAATCACCTCTTCCAGAAGTCAGTATCTCCAGTACACAAGTCAGAGAGCCTTCACTTTTCAGTGAAAATTACAAGCAAAGAGAAACTCTGAGGAGTCTCCAGTTTAATGTGATGGCTTCAGCACATGGCTTAATAAATCCATCCAATCCATACGAATGACTAAGAGACATGTTCATGTGATACAACAGGAATGTGGCAGACAGAGCACCAAGCCAAGTAGAAGACATTAACATCAATTGTAATGAACCCAATGTTTTAAAGTTAAAATTTTTTTTTTTCAATTTTATTCTGAGAGAGATAGAGAGCAAGCAGGGGAGGGGCAGAGAGAGAGAGGGAGACAGAATCCTGAGCAGGCTCTTCGATGTCAGTGCAGAGCCCGACGCAGGGCTGGAACGCGTGAACCATGAGATCGTGACCGGAGCCAAACTCAAGAGTCACACTTAACCAACTGAGCCACCGAGGTGCCCAACAGGTATCAGGCCTGGGGCACACGGAAGGACGCGTTATCACAACTGTGTTCTTGGCGCCGCCCCCAAATGAATTAGAACGTGATCTAATTAAGATAAACAGTGGGTTTATACAATTGTCATGCCACAAATAGCATCAATATCCCCCTAATATTTAGGGTATTTAATAAATACCGCATTTATTTATGTATTTCTTTCGTTTGCATCCTGGAGAACACGACTCTGTTTCTTTCCCAAAATGTCTGAGTTTTTCTGGGCTGCATGTCCATCTTGCTTATTCGTGCATTAGGACTAATTCCTGTCCCGACAGAGTTGATAAAACATCCAAATGGAACCTAAATATCCTCTCCTTCACTGATATCTCAGTACAGGAGTCCATCCACCATATGAATCTCGGATTCAATGCCCTCCCCTGCAGATCTCTCCCAAAGATAACATTTTTAAAGGTTGCAGGACAGTCATTCAAACTGTTAGCTTTCAAGTGCCTGGGTGACTCGGTTAAGCTTCCAAATCTTGACTTCAACTCAGGTCCTGAGCTCACAGTGTTTGAATTCGAGCCCCACATCCGGCTCTATGCTGACAGTTCAGGGCCTGGAGCTGCTTCACATTCTGCATCTCCCTCTCTCTTTGCCCTTGCCCTCTCTCTCTGTCTGTCTCCCTCTGTCTGTCTCTCTCTGTCTGTCTCTCTCTCACACACAATTAAATAAACAATTGTTAAACAGTGGCAGTTTTCATGCACTATTAGAGGCCAGTTTAGGAAGATTGGAGATTAGGCTTTGGATTATAGCCAAGAAGTATTCTAAAGAGCTAAACTTCAGTCTCATTTTTTAAAAAGATGATTTTTAAGAGGGTGTAAGCACTCAGAAGACAGCAGTATCAGAAGTAGACAAAGACAGCTTTGCAGTTTTCAATCCATGGGATTTCAGGAGGGAAACGCGACAGCTTGTAACCAGGGATGAAGGCTGACCTGAGAACCAGACTGTTCTCTCTTACTCCTTGTGTGCCAGCTTCTCAGGAGACACTTGTGAAGTCACAGTCGCATCATAAACATTTGCCTTTAAAGCACAACCTCTTCATGCGTTAACTACTCGTCTACAGGAAGGATATTGAAATACTAAAAAGGCCCCACTTCCTCCTCTTTTCTGTGTTGGGAGCTATTCAAAACCTATGAGCTCCTCCAACAGGACCATTACTCCATTTCCCCTCCCTGCCTTCAGGCAGCCTCCTCTCCAACACCCCCCACCCCCACATTCTAGGACAGCATGGGACATCTGTGCCACATGGACCCCACCATCGCAGACTCCTATAGAGGACACACTGTTAAGTCTCTGGCCTTGGAGCAAGGCCAGCCTTCACCCCTAATACGTTTCTGAGGAGTCTTCATGCTTTACCAAGACCTTCCTTGGGATCATCCTGAGCATTTAATTAAAAGAACATTGTAGCTCCCATGAGACCTATTGACAGAATCGGAGGGCCAGACTACTGGTGATGATCATATTTGAAACTCCGCATGTTATTCCAACAGAAAGACTGGACTCAGAACCTTGTAACTAAGGCTCCTTGAACTTTCATGTGCTTTGAAATCATGTATTCTAGAATCCCCTAGGAATTGTAACGTTTCAGGTTTGGTGCAGAGCCCTGGAAATAGCATCCTAGAAATTCCATGCTAGTCCTAGTGTTGCACGGCATAGACCCAGAATCAGTAGCACTAAGTGAAGGAAATAGACACAGCACCCCGAGCCCCATCCACTCACTATCTTATCTTCACACAAGTACCTTTTGTTCCCAGTGAAGACCTTCAATCACAGGCCTGAAACGTCACATCTGTGCTGCTCTTTTGAAGTTCACTGACCGATAGAGCAGTAATGTTGTCAGCCAAACCCCAGTTGAGTTGCTCAACGCTAGACAGTCAGTACTTGAGAGACAAGTGTTGGTGATGTTAACCTTATGAATAGACATGGCCAGTTACTGAACCAGCAAAATCTGCTGATGTCCTGTGATGGGTGTTTATGTTTTACATTTGCACCTTATAGTATATTGATGTAAATGTAGTAAGTGGGAACATTTTTGTGGTATCTTTAGATTAGCATTTTGATCACACCTTGGGCTTGTTGACCAAAAAAAGCAAAAAAAACCCTTTCTGTGGGGTGCTATTAGAAAGAAACGGCAAGTGGCTTTTTGAATTCACAGTTAGTGAAAGATTGGGAAGGTGAAGGGGAGAGGGAAGAGTACAAGGAATATTTTGTTGGAGAGAACATCAATTATTTACCCACAATGACATCCTCACTGCCAGAAGAGATTGAGGATATTAACCACTTGTGGGGAAATCCCGCTTTAAGACAGATATCTTTGTGGAACTGTGTCTTTAGGAATACAAAGACCCAAGTACATTTAAATTTTTTAAAAAATATTTTATTTATTTTTGAGACAGAGAGAGACAGAGCATGAGTTGGGGAGGGGTAGAGAGAGAGAAGGAGACAAGAGAATCTGAAGCAGATTCCAGGCTCTGAGCTAGCCATCAGCACAGACCGTGACGCGGGGCTTGAACCCACAAACAGTGAAACATGACCTGAGCTGAATTCGGACGTCCAACGACTGATCCACTTAGGCACCCAACTCCAAGTTCATTTTTAAACATACATCCGCTCTGAACGGAAATTAAGAAAATCTGGAAAGGAAAATCACCAAGCGAAGGCTGAAAGTAATTATTCCAACCATTCCAATTATAGTAAGGGCCAACGATTCCAACTTTTCTGATTATTATACATTTAAAAATGAAGATAAAATGGGGCGCCTGGGTGGCTTAGTCGGTTAAGCGTCCGACTTTCGCTTAGGTCATGATCTCGCGGTTCGTGTGTTCGAACCCCGCGTCGGGCTCTGTGCTGACTGCCAGCTCAGAGCCTGGAGCCTGTTTCAGTCTGTGACTCCCTCTCTCTCTGACCCTCCCCTGCTCATGCTGTCTCTCTCTCTCTCCTAGATATAAATAAAACATAAAAAAAAAATTAAAAAAAAATGAAGATAAAATTTCAAACTATGATCATTTGAGTTGTTCCTTTTTGAGTGTTTATTATCATGTCACCAATGACCAATTCCTCTTGGTTCCAAAGACTCTAATTTTGATAATTATGGGAAGGCCTTTGCCCAAACATCATTGTTCAGTAGGATCACATAATACTGAATTTGGAGGAACATTTCATGTGTTGTGGACTTGGAGAGATCTTTAGTAAGGACCCTGTCTTCAATAATTACCAAGGTGTTTACCATGGAGACAGAATATATCAATGCAACGAATCTGGGAATAACGTTAACTATGTATCAAATCCTAGTAAGAAACAGAGAACCCAGTTTCTAGAGAATGAGTGTGAAATAAATAAATGTGAGAAAACCTTTTATCAAAGCTCAAACCTTATTAAATGTCATTGTTTCATGACTAGAAATTTGTACACTGACAAATGTAGTAAATGTGACAAAGTCTTCAAAACTTGCTCAAGAAAGAATTTTCATCCTGAGAAGAAACCTTATATATGTAAAGAATGTGACAACCCCCTTAACCGGTACTCAGTTTTTTTCACACCACAGAGTTTATACTGGAGGAAAACCTTACAAATGCAAAGAGTGTGGCAAAGTCTATACGTGGAGTTGAAGCCGTCCAGAGAATGAGATGATTCATACTGGGAAGAAACCTTACAGACGTAAAGTATTTGCTGAAGCCTTTAGCCATTCCTCAGACTTTCCTTGACATCAGACTATATATACTTGGGTTGAAAGTCAACAACTGCAGAGAATATGATAAAGCCTGTAAGTCCAACGTGGGTCTGGAATTCATGAACTGAGAGGTCATCACCTGAGCAGAAATCAAGTGTCAGAGGCTTAACGTTCTGGGCAAAGCATCCCAGGTAAGAAAGGAAACTATCTCCTCCAGCGATAGGGACTCCCCTGAGCCAGCAAGACCCCACATGCCTGACAGCCATGCAGCGGTCGGCTTGACCTCCCCCACCAACTGCATGGACCAACACCCTTTGTCCTACCTTCTCTTTGTATGAACCTAGGAGAATGTTCAGCAGTTTGGACACAGTGTTTGAGATGTTAGACAACTGCCTTCTCAGTGCTGGCCTCCCTGAAGAAAACCCCTTTCTGGATTTGCCACCACTTCTGTCTGCTGTTCCCTGGCGTGCAGGGAGGGCTGCAAGGGCACCTGGGTCCTCGACAGATCAAGTCCGTCCGTCCACTCGACATGGACAAAATCCCAAGGCAGAGAGATGAGAAGTGGTGACATAAGAAAGGGAGTTATTTCCGGGAGGCCGACACTGGGAAGAGAGCTGACTAATGTCTCAGAGACTGTGTCTGATGGACTGGGAATCCCGGTGTCTGGTAGGGAAAGAGGGGACAAAATGGAGTGCGTACCTGCAGGTGGTCAGTGAGGGTTAAATCTTCAATCAGGGTTGGGTCTTTCTGGCTCAGGGCAGTCCCTGTGGCTTGAAAGGTAGTTCAAGTTCCCTTCACGGGGCCTTTGTCCTCAGGGTTTTCCTACTGAGCCAAGAGAAAAGCTGGAAGGATTCCAGTGGGAAAGTCTGAGGTCAAAATGAGGTAGTGGAAGTCTTCTTTCTTGCCTGCAGAATTTGTGAGTCGTGAGTGGCAGAAGTGGGTCTGTCTGGAGCCAGTGCTCTTACACTCTTGGGTCCTGCTAACAGAGTAATTACGGCAATCTATCTGACTCATCTCTCAAAATTGTGTGTGTGTGTGTGTGTGTGTGTGTGTAGAACAGTTATGATAGCCTCTCGTAACAAATTTCTTTTTAATTAAAAGTTGTTTTAAATTTTCATTTTTTTGAGAGAACGAAAGAGCGGGAGTCGAGGAGGAGCAGAGAGAGAGGGAGACAGAATCTGAGCAAGTTCCAAGCTCTGAGCTGTCAGTACAGAGCCCGACATGGGACTCATACCCATAGAAGGTGAGATCAGGATCTGAGCCGAACTTGGATGCTCAACAAACTGAGCCACCCAGGCACCTCTCTCCTAGGAAATTTCAAGTGTACAACACGGTAGTATTAAGTATAGTCACGATGCCTTAAACACTCAGTGCTTACCCATCCTGCATAAGAAAACCTTTCACCCGTTGATCCCATGTCTGAACATTTCCTCATCCTCAGGCCCTGAAATATGCTAATCTTTAATAATTTTGTCTTTTTTTTAAGATTCCGCATATATGTGATTTCATACAGTATATTTTTCTGTGTGTGGCTTATTTAACTTAACAAATGTCCACTAAAATTATTCTGTTGGTGCAAAGGGAAAGATTTCCTTCTTTTCTGAGGCTTTTATACAAAGAATAAATTAGATAGGGGACCTCTATTCAGAAAGGAGCTAATACCACAGTGGAACCTTTTATAAACAGTTGCCTACCTGGCATGGCAAATATTTGTTTGCCCAACATTTACTCTTTCCTTGTTCCTGTGAATGGACTTCCCCCTCTTTGAAATTCTCAATCCCTACCCCGTCTCCTCAATTCACAATAGCACATAAGCATCACTTGCCTCTCTTTGAGCCTCATATCATTCGTGTTCCTATAGTTAAGAATTTTTTTTCTCTTTTGAACCTGTCTTATGTCGGTTTAATTATTAGACCAGCCAAAGACTTGAGAACAGATGAAGAAAAAAAGCTTTCCTCTCCTACACATTCCTTCCATGGTTGAGAACTGACCTTGGGGCTTCAGATTCACAAGGAAATGCAAAGAGAGAATGTGGGAGAAAGAGGAAGAGTAGCTTTCCTGCTTTGCCAGGCTGAGGAGGCTGAGGCAGGTTAGGGCCTTCAGAACTGCAAGGCCACCTAGAGGAAGGGCCAGGGGGCTTATAGGTAAATACAGGATCCATCCGGTTTGGACAGGAATCCTTTGTGCTGCCAGCCTTGTTCATTGGGTGTTCATTGGGTGGCGCTGGGTTCCTCACTGAAAACACAGAAGGCTAAGAGGGGCGCCTGGGTGGCTCTGTAGGTTAAACAACCGACTTCACCTCAAGTCATGATGTCACAGTTCGTGAGTCCCAGCCTTGCATCCAGCTCTGCTGTCAGCTTGGAGCCTCCTTCGGATCCTCTGACCCCCTCCCTGCTCTTCCCTTGCTCTTGTGCCCTCTCTGTCCCTCTTCATTTTCTCTCATATCTTCTCTCTCTCTGCAAAAATGAATGAACATTTAAGAAACAATTTTAGGGGCACCTGGATAATTCAGTCCGTTTGTAAAAATTCCTTTGGGCCAAAAGGTGAGGGGCTTCCAGATGAAATACCAACCATTGTTTGATCTCTTTTGTGGTAAAAGGTCAGGGATCAGGGCAACGGACCTCCTCCTGGCTCCAGGGGTCCCTGAGATGTAGATCCTTAAGGAACATTGTGATTAGAATGATTAGAAAGGTCAAACATGTTCTTCAAGCAACTATTAAGCAAGTCCCACCTTTAACCGCAGAATTCTTGCTTCTGCACACCGGCTTCGTCCCTCTTCTTGTATAAACCCTCAGAATGTCTAGGAGGGGCTCTTCCTAGGACGTTTCAGGTGCTCAGGAGGGGCTATCCAGCTGGACTAAAATAAACTGAGTAACTAATTCCTTTTCTGTTTTGTGGGCTTTGTTCTCTGTGATTTTCCTTTAGAAAGGGAGGTCTAACAGCTTAACCATCTGAGTTCAGCTCAGATCATGATCCCAAGGTCCGTGGATTCCAGCCCCATGACAGGCTCTGTGCTGACAGCTTGGAGCCTGGAGCTCGCTTCAAGTTCTGGGGCTCCCTCTCTCTCTGCCCCTATTCTGCTCAGGATCTGTCTCTCTCCCTCTAAAAAAATAAACATTAAAAAATTTATTTTAAATTTCTAATTTAAGCAAAGGCTAAGAAGGAACAAGGGGAGATTTCCCCCGGAAGAAAAAAATAAGGTACTTAGTTTAATATCAACCCACACTATGTTTTAATGCAGCCATTTTTATTTGTGTTCAACTTTATACTTTAAATTTTTTTTTTTTGTATTATTTATTTTGAGAGAGAGAGAGAGACAACATGAGCAATCTGAAGCACGCTCCAGGCTCTGAGGTAGCTGTAAGCACAGAGTTCAACATGGGGCTCGAACCCATGAAGTGTGATATCCTGACCTAAGCCAAAGTCGGATGCTTAACCGAATGAACCATCCAGGCACACCCGGATTATTTTAAAGAAAGGAAAAGCTCTGAATCCCAGGAGAAGTTTCCTTTGTAAGAGACACTTGCATGCAGAAGGGAAAGTTCCATCTTGGAAGGGTGTCTCCCTCTGTGTAGGAGAACGAGGGGGAATGTGTAAATCTGCAGAAATCCTGAGGAACAGGGAAGGGAGGGGTGAAACCTGGCCGTACCATGGTAAGTGTTTTCTGCTTGGTCACCTCCCCAAATGCGCCCCAAGTGGATCACGTGTGGAGTGTCCAGAAGGATCCGTGCGGCTGCCCACCCCTCCCCCTCAGGCCGTGTCAGTTGGCGTGGGTGGAAACACGTGTAAGCAGAGCACTGCCTTCCGGCCGAGCTGCACACAGCAGGCCCCGCCTCCTCGGCTAGTTAGTGTATGTCTCGGGCTTACGTCCTGCCTGTGCTCACACATCCCTTACACCATGTTATCACACGGAATAGTTTATCCTGTCTCAACTTGCTCTTTTGCACGTTTTCACTCCGGTCTTACTGGCACCGAGCCCAGTATTGCGCGTTGTTTTCCTGAATGTCTGCTTAAGAAATATGGGGCTTGAGAGCAGTTCGGGGAGATGCCCTCGCCTCCCTCTCACCTCTCTCGCCTTGCACCGAGTCTCGACCGGTCCTTTCTGCCGTCCTTGGCTTTGCAGGACCAAGCCGAAAGCTGGGCCCGCAAGGGGTGACCCCGACGTGACAGTGCTAGCGCTGAGAGGAAGATTTTCAGACGGCAGAATGGACTCGATCAGCAGACGGAAGTGAAACCGCTGGACTTCCGCCAGACTTCATCCCGGTAAGGACAGCAAGGCCCGCTCGGGGTCACGGCCAACGTGTCGAGCGTTCGGTGAGGACTTCCTTTTCTTTTCCACAGGCCCGCAAACAACACAGGAACAGCTATTATATTTACATGTTTTCCAGCAGCTTTTTCTAATTTTTTGAAATGTTTTATTTATTTCTGAGATAGAGAGAGACAACGTGAGCAGGGCAGGATCAGAGAGAGAGGGAGAAACAGAATCTGAAACAGGCTCCAGGCTCTGAGCTGTCAGCACAGAGCCCGACGCAGGGCTGGAACCCACCAACCATGAGATCATGACATGAGCCGAAGTTGGACGCTTAACTGACTGAGCCACCCAGGTGCCCCTCCTGCGGGTTTTTCTTTTCATTTTTCTTTTCAAATGGTTTATTGTCAAGTTGGTTTCCATGTAACACTGAGTGCTCATCCCCACAAGAGCCCTCCTCCATGCCCATCACCTCCCTTCCCCTCGTCCCAACCCATCAGTCCTCAGTTTGTTCTTGGCATTCAAGAGTCTCTCATGGTTTGCCTCCCTACCTCTCCCCCACTATTTTCCCCCTTCTTCTCTCCCATGGTCCTCAGTTAAGTTCCTCCTAATCCTCTTATACGTGCAAACATATGGTATCTGTCCTTCTCTGCCTGACTTGTTTCGCTAAGCATAACACCCTAAAGGTCCATCCATGTTGCTCCACATGGCCAGATTTCATTCTTTCTCATTGCCATGGAGTATTCCATCGTATAGAGAAACCACATCTTCTGGATCCATTCGTCCATTGATGGACACTTAGGCTCTTTCCATGTTTTGGCTATTGTTGAGAGTCCTGCTATGAACATTGGGGTATATGTGCTCCTATGCATCAGCATTTCCGTATCCCTTGGGTAAATTCCTAGCAGTGCTATTGCTGGGTCATAGGGGAGTTTTATTGTTAATTTTTTGAGGAACCTCCACACTGTTTTCCAGAGGGGCTGCACCAGTTTACATTCCCACCAACAGTGTAGGATGGTGCCCATTTCTCTGCATCCTCACCAGCATCTAGAGTCCTCTGATTTGCTCATTTTAGCCACTCTCACTGGCATGAAGTGATATCTCAGTGTGGTTTTGATTTGTATTTCCCTGATGAAGAGGGACGGTGGGCATCGTTTCATGTGTCTGTTGACCATCTGGATGTCCTCTTTGGAGAAGTGTCTGTTCATATCTTCTGCCCATTTCTTCACTGGATTGTTTTTTCGGTTGTGGAGTTTGGTGAGTTCCTTATAGATTGTGGATACTAGCCCTTTATATCTGATATGTGACCTGCAACTATCCTTTCCCATTCTGGTTGTCTATTAGTTTTGTGGATTGTTTCCTTTGCCGTGCAGAAGTTTTAATCTTTATTAAGTCCCAATAGTTCATTTTTGCTCTTGATTCCCTTGCCTTGGGGATGTGTCAAGTAAGAAATTGCTATGGTTGAGGTCAAGGAGGTTGTTTCCTGCTTCTCCTCTAGGGTGTCACATTCAGGTCCTCTATCCCTTTTGAGTTTATTTTCGTTTATGGTGTGAGAAAATTCTCTAGGATGATTCTCCTGCATGTTGCTGTCCAGTTCTCCCCGCACCATCATTTAAGAGGCTGTCTTGTTTCCACTGGATATTCTTTCCTGCTTTGTCAAAGATTAGTTGACTGTACATTTTTGGGTCCAATTCTGAGTTCTCTATTCTATTACATTGGTCTATGTGTTTGTTTTTGTGCCAGTACCATACTGTCTTCATGATGACAGCTTTGTAGTACAGGCTAAAGTCAGGGATTACATTGGCTATTCGGGGTCTTAGTGATTCCATACAAATTTTAGGATAGTTTGTTCTAGTTTTGAGAAGAATGTTCATGCAATTCTTATTGGGATTGCATTGGATGTGTAGATTGCTTTGGGTAGTCATGACATTTTAACTATATTTATTCTTACAATCCATGAGCATGGATGTTTTTCCCTTTCTTTGTGTCTCATTCAATTTCCTTCATAAGTTTTCTATAATTTTCATCATACAGAGATCTTATATCTTTGGTTAGGTTTATTCCTAGGTATTTTATGTGTGTTTTGTGCAATTGTGAATGGGGTCAGTTTCTTGATTTCTCTTTCTGTTGCTTCATTATTGGTTGATAAAAATGCAACCGATTTCTGTACACTGATATTGTATCATGCCACATTGCTGAATTCCTGGATCAGTTCTAGTAGGCTTCTGGTGGCGTCTGTTTTGTTTCCCATGTAGAGTATCACTTCATCTGTGGAAAGTGAAAATTTGACAACTTCTTTGCCAATTCTGATGCCTTTGATTTCCTTTTGTTGTCTGATGGCTGATGCTAGGACTTCCAGCACTATAATAAACAACAGTGGTGAGGATGGACATCCCTGTCCTGTCCCTGATCTCAGGGGGAAAGCTCTCAGTTTTTCCCCGTTGAGAAGGATATTACCTGAGGCCTTCTCATGGATGGCTTTTATGATGTTTATGTAAGTTCCTTCTATCCCAACTTTCTCTAGAGTCTTTATTAAGAAGGGATGCTGTATTTTGTCAAATGCTTTTTGCATCCAACAACAAGATCATATGGTTTTTATTATTTCTTTTGCTGATGTGATGTATCACATTTTTGATTTGTGAATATTGAACCAGCCCTGTAACCCAGGAATGAATCCCACTTGATCTTGGTGGATAATTCTTTTCACGTGCTTTTGAATTTGATTTGTAAGTATCTTGTTAGGATTTTTGCATGTGTATTCATCAAAGATATTGGTCTGTAGTTCTCTTTTATTGCTGATTCGCTATCTGGCTTGGGAATCAAAGTGATGCTGGCTTCAGGAAATGAGCCCGGAAGTTTTCCTTCAATTTCTGTTTTTTGGAATAGCTTGAGAAGAATGAGTATTAGTTCTCTTTTAAATGTCTGATAGAATCCCCCAGGGAAGCCATCTGGCCCAGGGCTCTTATTTGTTGGGAGACTTTTAATAACTGATTTGATTTCTTCACTAGTTATGGGTCTGTTCAGATTTTTTATCTCTTACTGTGTGAACTTTGGTAGTGAGTGTGTGTTTAGGAATTTGTCCATTTCTTCTAAGTTGTCCAATTTGTTGGCATATAATGTTCATAGTATTCCCTGATAATTGCTTGTATTTCTGAGGGGTTGATTACTGTAATAAGTCCATTTTCATTCATGATCTTGTTTATTTGAGTGCTCTCTCTTTTCTTTTTGAGAAGCCTGGCTAGAGGTTTGTTCATTTTGTTTATTTCTTCAATAAACCAACTCTTGTTTTCATTGATCTGTTCAACCATTTGTTTGGTTTCTATATTGTTTATTTCTGCCCTAATTTTTGTTACTTCTCTTCTTCTACTGGGTTTGGGGTGCTCTTGCTGCTCTCCCTCTAGTTCCTTTAGGCGCTCTGTTAGATTTTGCACTAGTAGTTTTTCTAATTTCTTAAAATAGGCCTGGAATGCAATGTACTTTCCTCTTAGGACTGCCTTCGTTGCATATCAACGTGTTTCGGTTGTTGTAGTTTCATTTTCAATTGTTTCCATATATTTTTAAATTTCTTCTCTAATTGCCTGATTGGCCCATTCGTTCTTTTGTAGGGTATTCTTTTTTTCCTTTTTAAAAAAATTGTTTATGTTTTATTTATTTCTGAGAGAGAGAGACAGCGTGCGCAGGGGAGGGTCAGAGAGAGGGAGACAAAGAATCCAAAGCAGGCTCCAGTCTCTGAGGTAGCTGTCAGCACAGAGTCCGATGCGGGGCTCGAACCCACGAACCGTGAGATCATGACCTAATCCGAAGTCAGATGCTTAACCAACTGAGCCTCCCAGGCGCCCCCTCCCCCCTTTTGTTTTTAATTTTTGGTAGGGTGTTGTTTAACCTCGATAGTTTTGGAGGTTTTCCAGACTTCTTCCTGTGACTGATTTCAAGTTTCGTAGCATTGTGATCTGAAAGTGTGCATGGTATGATGTCAATTCTGTTATATTTATGGAAGGCTGCTTTATGTCCCAGTATGTAATCTACCTTGGAGAATATGCCCTGCGAGGAGAAAGTGAGGAGAAAGTGAATTCCATGAACTCAGGATGTAGAATTCTAAATATATCTGTCAAATCCATCTGGTCCAATATGTCATTCAAATCCATTGTTTCTTTAGTGGTTTTCTGTCTACTTGGTCTGTCCATTTCTGTAAGCGGAGTATTAAAGTCCCCTGCTATTAGCACATTCTCATCTATAAGATTGTTTCTGTTTGTGATTGATTTATATATTTAGGTGCTCCCATATTTAGTGCATAGACATTTAAAATTGTTAGTTCTTCCTGATGGATAGACCCCGTAATTATTATCTAATGTTCTTCTTCATCTCTTGCTACTGCCTTTAAGTTAAAGTCCAGTTTGTCTGATATAAATATAGCCACTCTAGCTTTCTTTTTATTTCCAGTAGCATGATATCTAGTTTTGCATCCCCTTACTTTTAATCTGAAGGTGTCCTCCAGTCTAAAATGAGTTTCTTGTAGATAGCAAATAGATGGATTTTGTTTTTTTATCCATTCTGCTACCCTATGTCTTTTGATTAGAGCATTCAGCCTATTTACATTCAGTGTTATTATTGAAATATATGGGTTTAGAGTCATTGTGTCATTTGTGGGATTCATGTTTGTGGTGGTGTCTCTAGCACCTTGCGTTCCTTGCAACATTTCCCTCAGAAAGTCCCCCTCAGAGTTTCTTGTAAGGCTGGTTTAGTGCTGACAAATTCTTTCAATTTTTGCTTATTTGGAAAGACTTATCTCTCCTTCTATTGTGAATGACAGCCTGGCTGGATTCTTGGCTGCATATTGTTTCTGTTTATCACATTGAAGATTTCCAGCCATTCCTTTCTGGCCTGCCAAGGTTCAGTAGAAATCGGAATCAATGCTCTTAGGTCATGATCCCAGGGACCTGTGATCCAGTACTCCTTCGGGTTAGTGCGGAGCATGGAGCCTAATTATGATCCTCTCTCTCTCTGTTTCTCTCTGCCCAACCCCACTTGTACTCTCTCTCTCCCAAGGATATAAACATCTAAAAAAAAAAAATATATATATATATATATATACATACATATATATGTTTATATAATATATATTTATATATATATATATATAATGAGATCTGGGTAACTGTCCTCACTCCATGGTTTACTCTATGGATCATCTGCTTAGGTGTGAGTCAGAGATTAAGCTCAAATGGAGCCAATCCAAGCTCTTACTCAGGGTAGTCATTAGCTTTTGTTGGATCCTTTCTGTTTCCACTACAGGACACTATGCCCATGGGGTGTTCTGTCTGAAGTAAAAGATAAGGTAGACAGAAAAGGTTAAGTAAAATGTGGAACTACGGTCTGTGGGTAGAAGCAGGTAAGCAGTGAAGGTCAGGTTTTGAAGTCGCTGGTGACATTAACACCCTCTTTCATATTAGGTACCATTATTAACACTGCCTGCATCTGCTTGTTAACTGGTATTTGATGCAGGGACTGCTGACCTTCAGGTATGTGGCCATAGGATTCTCTCAGGAGGAGTGGGGATGCCTGAAGCACAGTCAGTGGGAACTGTACAGGGACGTGATGTTAGAGACCTATGGGCACTTCCTCTTCTTGGCTGAGGACAACTCCTTCCAGACTTCCCAAACCACACTCAGGATTTTGTTCCTTCCTTTGAAGACTGTCTCTTTGACAATTCTTCTTTGCATGACTGGAATTCAGATCCCTGCAGTGAGGGAAACAAGTAGGCATTTGTAGATGTAGGGAAATACTTTGATGTTTCCTTTTCAGCTTTAGTTTCCCCTTCTTTAGGGTAACATCATCATTTCTGTAGATTAATGGCAATTCTAAACATTGAGTGGCATTGGTATTTCCAACACCTTAAACTGCAATCGCAACTCATTATTGTAGGAGTAATACTCGGAGGTTAAGATCTGAATGTTGAAAATCCCTCCTCTGTGTTGTTGTTTTTTTTTCTTGACCAAAGAAGACATTTATTGAACAATTGCCCACCACTGGACTTAAGTCCGATAGAGGGTGTCTCTCCCTTCCTGATTTATTTTCAGCCCTTGAGGGCATCATTGTAGATCAAGGCCAAGGCCCCCAGGAAGGTGACATATTCCTGGAAGTTCACCTCCTGGTCCTTGTTCCGGTCAAGGTCGCCCATCAGCTTTGCAGTCTCAGCATCCTGCAGCCTCGGGCCAATGGTGAGCTCTTTCTGGATCAGCTCCTTCAGCTCCTTCTTGCTCAGGGTGTTCTTGTCGCCTTCCCTGCCCGAGTACTTGTGGAAGATGGCCACAAGGAGGCCGATGGCTTGGTCCAGGGGGCACGCCATGGCTGGGCGCTGGGCTCGGAGCGCGCGGCTGGGAGAGCGTCGAGGGACCCCCCCCTTCTCTGTGTTCTAAAGGGGTCGTTAGGCCACAGCATTTGGGAAATCATTTTCTAGAATTCTATAATGTCTTATTTTCTACTGAGTTCAGTATTCAATTGTAAGGTAGAATCTCCATCAATACTCCTATTCCTTTTTTCTGTAAACAGGTCTGTGTCAAAACCAGACCTGGTCATCTTTGTGGAATAAAAGGAGCCTTGAGACGTGAAGAGAAAGGAGACAGTAGCCTCTTACCCAGGTAGGTGGGAACGAATGAAGCAGATGACAGAGGTGAGGTCTCAATATGAAGGAGGAAGATAGACCTTCAAATGTGGTTTGAGCAACTCTCCTTGAATGAAAATTAGTTTGAGAAGCCTAGTTTTAGGTCTCTGCCCCTCACAGAGGGACATCTGCTTTCCAACACATCGCCCTCTTACATTCTCCAACAATCATCCTTCAGTTCCACTCATGGTCCCTCACATCCACAGTGAGGGCCTCCATAATATGATCAGTTCTGCATTTCTTTCAGGGTCTTCGGGAAATGGCTGTATTTCTGAGGAACTCTGTGCGAATCCATTTCTGAGTTCTGTTCTGCCTTGTGTGAGAAGTGTGTCATGGTGTGTGATGGGCATGTTGGAGTTTGTGCAGAAATCCCCGGAACACTAGAGGCAGATGGCACATGTTATCTGGTTTCTGCTTTCCAATATTATGGAAGCTTTGACTGTAATCATTCAAAGTTGAGATCCAGTCATTTTATCAGATAACAAAATGCCTTCTTAAAATGTGAACATCTAGTCCTTTATTTCACTTTAAAAGTTCTTTTTCCAGGGCACATGAGTTAATCAGTCAGTTAAGTGTCTGACTTTGGCTAAAGTCATGATGTCACAGTTCATAAGTATGAGTCCCGTGTAGGGCTCTGTGCTGACAGCTAAGAGGAAGCTTGGAATTCTCTCTCCCTCTCTCTCTACCCGTCCCTTACATGCTTATTTTAATAGATCCCGCCTATTACACAGATTTTAAGGGTATAATTCATTCTTTAGAATTAAGCCAACAGAAACCTTTCAATTCTTTCTTTCTTTATTTTCTTTTCTTTGTTTCTTTGTTTCTCTGTTTCTTTCCTTCTTTCTTTTCTTCCTTCCTTGCTTCCTTCCTTCCAGTCTTTCTTTTCTTTCTTTCTTCCTTCCTTCCTTCCTTCCTTCCTGTCTGTCTCTTTTTCTTTCTTTGTTTCTTTGTTTCTTTCTGTCTGTCTTCCTGTTTTTTCTGGGTTTTTGTCTCTCTTTCTTTCCTTCTCAACTTCCTTCCTTCCTTTCTTTCTATCTTTCTCTTTCTGTTTTTGTTTCTTTGTTTCTTTCCTTCCTGTGTTTCTGTCTTTCCTTCCTTCCTTCCTTCATTCCTTTCTTCCTTCCTTCCTGTCTGTCTGTCTCTGTTTCTTTCTTTGTTTCTTTGTTTCTTTCTTTCTGTCTGTCTGTCTGTCTTCCTGTTTTTCTGTTTTTTTGTCTCTCTTTCTTTCTTTCCTTCTCTCCTCCCTTCCTTTCTTTGTTTCTATCTTTCTTTCTTTGTTTTTTCTTTGTTCCTTTGTTTCTTTGTTCCTTTGTTTCTTTTTTACATTCTTTGTTTCTTTCCTTCCTTCCTTCCTTCCTTCCGGGACACTGAGAGAGAGAGCAGAAAGAGTTCCAAGGAGTCTCCACTCTGCCATTGTGCGGTGGCGGGCGAGGGAGCTCCAGTTCACAAACCATGAGATCATGACCTGAGCTGAAATGAAAAGTCTGATGCTCAACACTATGAACCACCCAGGTACCCCAAAACCTTTTACTTCTAAGTGGAAAAGCACTATCAAGTTTGCAAAATATGCAACAAGCCATGCTATTTAAAAATTCATGTTATTTACTTCAGATACCTTTTTAAGAAACTAGAAAAGCTATTGATTCATTTTTCCTAAAGTTGAATTTCTCTCATTTTATTGCCATATAGAAGAAAATTTAACTGTATTCATCTGACCATAGTAGGTGGAATGGTTTTACTTTTTTTATTCATTATCTCTCAGGTGTATCTTCAAATGGCGCCCAGGGCCTCCTTCCAAAGATGTGCATAGAAACTTCTTTCCAAAGAGTGTCAGTGAGTAGATAAAATAGTGTCTTTCAGAATATACACCTAATGATAGACTGGAATAGTGTTGGGGAGGGTGAAGGACATCAAAGACACCATGAAGGACATGTCCAAAGGGAGACAAATGTCCATAATAAGATTTTCGCAGAGAACGGTGAAGGATAGAAAACATTTTGGAAAACACCCCTCTCTAAGTGCATTGCTTCTGCAAAGCAGTGTGTTTGTATAAGCAAAGGCTCAAACCAAATGGTCAAATGTACATATCTGCAGAACAAAATTTGGAACATCTGCAAGGTGACCAAGTCTGTGCTTAAAATACTTACTTGTGCCATTTTGACAATAGGATTCCATTGATGTTTCAGTCAAATATTTCTGAAAATCAGAGATTTAAAAATGAAGAAAAATGTGGTAAATGGTATCCCTTTGAGGGGTCCTTCACTGAGCAGTCGACCTTCCAACATAACCACAGCATTTTCAGTGAAACTAGAATTGCTCAATGCACTGAATCTGAGAAAATATTTAACCAGGATTCAAATGTTAATACACATCTGAGGACTCATTTTCCAGAAAATCGACATGAATGTAATAAATGTAGGGAGATATTTTATGAAAGCTCCAACCTTATGATACAGAATAGTATACATTTGGGAGAGAATCCTTGAAGTATAATGAATGTGGGAAATTTCCTAACCCATTCTGATGTTGGTGATCATCAGAGGATTCATGTGGGAAAAAGCCCATACACATGCAATGAACCTGGGAACATGTTTAGTCCGTCATCAACGCTAAATACAAATAAGACAATCAATACTGGACAAAAAGTTACATGTGTAAGGAATGTGGAAAAGCCACATGGGCACTCAACACTAAGTTAACATCAGCAAGTGCATACTGGAGAAAAACCTTACATATGTGACGAATGTTGTAAAACCTTAAAGTACAGTTCATCTCTAAATAGACACAGGCAAACCCATACTGGAGAGAACCCTTACAAACATACAAAAGGTGGGATGGTCTTTACACAGCACTCAGCTCTTACTCAACATCAGAGAATTCATACTGGAGAGAAATCTTACAAATGTCAACAATGTGGTAAACCCTTTGAAAGGACCTTAGCTTAGCCCTTATTCTACATCACAGAGTCCGTACTGGAGAGAAACCTTACCAATGTAAAGAATGTGACAAGGCCTTTACCTGGCACTCATTCCTTACTCAACATCACAGAATTCATACTAGGCAGAAACCTTACAATTGTAAAGCATGTGGCAAGGCCTTTAAGAGCCACTCACATCTTATTCAGTGTCACAGAATGTATACTTGACAGAAACCTTCCCGTATAAACAATGTAGTAAAGCCTTTCTTCACTCTTCAACCTTCCTTATCACACAATTCTTAAGGGATGAAGCCTTCCAAATTTAAGGATTGTGAGAATCTTATGACTTGCTCACCCCTTACTTCCTATCGGAAGGCCTATACTGAGAAATAACCATTAAATTCTAAACAATGTGGCAAGGCCCTTAATCAGAGGTCAAGCTTCATCCTACATCACATAATTCATACTGGAGAAAAAACTGACAGAATTAAAGAATGCGGTAAATGTTTTAGGACTGCTCAACCCTTACTTAGCGTCACAGAGTTTATACTGAGGAGAAACATTACAAATGTAAAGACTGTGAGAAACCTGTATCTGGAACTCACACTGTGCTCCCCTCATGGCTATCCATCTTACAGGATAGAAACAATAAACCATAGAGGAAGCTGCAGTGCTCGTGAGTAGAATTTCGTCCTTAATCAATACTGCAAAGTTCATGCTCGATATAAATGTTACAAACATAATGAATGAGGAACGTCCT